>FR990125.1:6803311-7428311 GCA_905404295.2 Ochlodes sylvanus | reverse complement strand
ATAGAGGTTTACAGAAAAAGGTTAGACTATGTGAAAGAATATGTTTACCTAGGCCAAATTATATCTCCTGAGGACTATATGTCCAAAGAAATAAACAAAAGAATAACCTCCGGATGGAAAAAATACTGGTCCTTAAAAGAAATAATGAAGAGTAGAGATTTAAGCATGCTCATTAAAAGAAAGACTTTCAACACTTGTATCCTCCCATGCATGACATACGGCTGCGAATCTTGGGCGTTAACAGACAATCAAAGAGAAAGACTAGCTAGTACACAAAGGGCAATGGAAAGGAGCATGCTGGGTACCAGACTAAGTGACAAAATCAGAAACTCAGAAATAAGAAGAAAAACCAAAGTTGTAGATATAATAACTCGTATAGAGCATTTAAAATGGGGTTGGACTGGACATATGTTACGCTGCAAAATAAACAAATGGAGCAAACAAGTAACCTTATGGTACCCAAGAGAGGACACCAGAAGTAAGGGGCGCCCTAAAACAAGATGGAGAGACGATATCCGCCTAACCTTGGGGCCTTACTGGACCAGAGTTGCGGAAGACAGAGCTCAGTGGAGAGAGCTGGAGGAGGCCTATGCCAACAGGCACGCCGAATTGCGAGACATAATATAGTAAATAGAAATGGAAAATATGTACTGTAAAACTTGTAGCGAATTCGGAATAAAAGGGCTTTATTATTATTATTATAAACCTTCAAGTGTCTTCATTTCCCATCAATGTTATTCAAAACTGAAAGCACTAATATTCATAGATAGGTAGGTACCTACATAGAAATAAGACACTGCCTACAATACATTATAGTAAGGTATACGTATTTTCGGTATATACAATTGTCCGCAATACCAACACGTCAATCCCCATTTAAATACATTCAAACAAGAACAAAAACAAAAGAAATCACCAAGTGAATAATATAGTACATTGAAATTAATGTTGATAAATACACAGACGGACGGTAGAGCGGACTTCGCGGCCGGAAGTGGCTCCATCCATCATCCGCCCGCCCTGATAAAAACGCTCGTTAGTGCCGCCCGCCCCCGCCCTACCTGCCTCTCTATTAATGTTCCCCTCAAGTGCCTCTATTACGTCTGTCATTTATTATATCCATTTTGGCAAATTAGCTCATCACGCATAAGATATTGAAATGGATGTCTGTATTATCATCATTATTATTTACAGATTAATTGCAGAACGAAGTAACGATTTCTCTCTGTACTTTTATGTAGATCTTGTTATTTTTACACCATGCAATAGATTGATAATTTTTATGTGTATGTTTATAAAATCAAGTTTGATTAAAGTAATTTTAAGTTACTTTATATTAACAATGTTTTTAATTGTACAATATCTTAGAATATTAGTACTTACATTGAATACAATAGCTAATTATATTGTTATCGCGACCTGGCTCGACTTTCCTCTCAGAAGGCTTCTAATAATATACATATTATTTTACAATAGTATGAAAAGTGAATTACGTCACAACCACAATGCACTTTAGACAGTTCATAAATTATTTCAATAAACACACTTTTAATAACAAGTTATTCTAGACACAAATCGAAACAAATTAAAATGGTGGCCCAAAAGCCGCTTACGTTGTGAGTGAAGTGGGAGAAAAACACAAAATGTCAAAATAAATCTAAAGCCCCCGGGGTGTGTTCAGGCAGCGCCAGCGAGGTGGAGATTGAAGGCGTAAGAGGGTGTCGCTAGTCGGCGGGAAAGCGAAAAGCGCTTATAAAAGTATGCACACCCGAACCGCGTATTAAAATTATTATAAAACCGCCGCGCAGCGATAAGGCGGGATGATACCGGCTTAACACCCCCCCCCCCCCCCCCTCACTATCGCACGCCAGTCGAATGCCTTTTCAGTACTTCTACATGATAACTTGCCTCTACGGTTTATGCATAACTTTGCCTCGTATACGGAAAGGTTCCACCTATTTTGTATTAAATAAAAGTTTTGCTCCCTTTTCAGAATTTGCTCAGTTTCAATTTACTTTACAGACTCGTTTGGCTGTTGAGTAAATATTTAGAAGCACTGACTTTATATAAATAAGCAAAGAGAAAGCAGATGAGATGCATACTTCATTTAAAGTTAGATACATTTCGTTAATAATAGTTCCACAGCTTTCTACATACGTAAGTGCAGTTTGGTTATTCTTATAAAAGCTTAAACGTTTAACAAAATCTCAAGACCTTATATGTTACCGTTAAATCCGATATGAAATGGTAAATGATTACACACAACTTTGTATAGGTCTTATTAAAACACATGAGGTAAAGTGAGGAAACTTAAAACATTAACCAGACAAAGTTATGTGAACAATGTAAACGTCGGCAAGCAACTTTATGCAGAAGCTGCAGCGGTAGGTAGGTATGTCGAATGACAATTATAACTTTGGCCCCGGACGCGACAGTACGTTCCGCTGCAACAAATAAAATATGTCCACGAAAACGCGAGAGGGGGACGGCAAAGCGAAATTTCGTACACGAGACAAAGATAAGCTTAACCAGCACGAAATTATGAGCGTTTAACTGTTTCTAGCTGTAGAATCTGGCACGGGTGCTTCGCCGGCTCGCCAGCCCGCGTTATTTACGAGGGGGCGGTAGGGGGGCTCCCGCTGCACCCGAGATAGCGCCTTCCCCGGAAGAGCGCCGCCGCAACCGCCGCGCGACATGTCCTCGATGCCACCCACCTCCGCGAATCTAACCCTTCCGGCCCCCGACCCAAGCGCCACTATGCCGTGCGAAGCGAGCTCGTGCCATCGCAGCACCTCGCTTCTGCTTGTGCAGATTGCTGCCAGCCCGCACTTGCCGGGACGTTAAACGGCACTCAGATTTAACCTCTATCGCCGTCGCAATAGAACCGAAACGCGACAAGGACGCCCGAACGCTTTCAGTTGACCGACCTCGAGCGTTTTCTTACGTTTCGTTATAGTAAAGATGCCCGTTTTGTAATTTATGACAGTATAAAACTATGGTAAGTTAGTTTGCGTCATTATATCAGTGGAGTGGTGTGAATCACGGCCTAGGCGAGGAAGGGGTGGGAATTTAATCGTTCTTTGCAACTACTAGTAAGTATAACAGTCAAACTAGAGAGAGACACGGGCTAATAAGTTTAGTATGGATTTTAATATGGACCTTGATGCCGTTAATAGATTTACACCTGAATTTATACCATACTTAAATGACACAGATCAATTCATTACAGGATCTAGATACACATCTATAAGCAACATTCGGCAGAGTCATCAAAATAAATCAAGGGCATAGCAGCTCTTTTGACGTTGGCGGCAATTGGGAACGGGAAGTAACAGGGATTTGATTAAATTCTTTTTCATTATTTCCCAGTGACATATATTATAACATAACAATATAACTTTTTATAATATTTTGAAGTAAACTAATCCATTATAGTAATGGGGTGAGCTAACGAAGACAAGCGGGGTCACATACCTTTATCGTTTAAGTGAAAATATACGAGGAACACAGAAAAGAGAAGAATGCGCAAAAACCGCCCAGAGCATTATACTGCGAGCAGACCATTACTTTTAATATAAATAAAATAACAAAATATGAGCGTCCGGCCGCTGAGTGCCCCCCGACACTTTTATATATATTTCAAGAGGACGCCGGCCTCCCGAGTTCTTTACTTGAGATTTATTTTTACTATACTTACACCTATTATTCGCGTATGTGTTGTATGGAATTATTCGCAACTATTTGATTGGATATCCTTTTTAGACTTTGGTACCTAAGTTGAGGAGAGCGGAGCTGATTCAAACAAGTTTCGTTTTTTGATTTACATTTCCAAATTTAATGCACCGTCTTCAATTGTTTGTTATTTATAGCGTAGTTAGTTTATTTTTGATTTCCTATTTGATTTATTTAGTAACAAAAAGAAATAGGTACCTAAATAGCTTCAGAATTAGAGTCATGAGAAAGAAAAAAACAAATTTTCAATTAAACCTATGTAGGTATAATTACTATACTTATAATTACTTATAACTTTGTTAATGCTTACTTATATTTATGTGATTTGGAAGATATTTATACCCTGTTACGTGCCCTCGCTTAGGGACACCTACTATGTCTGTATGTGCCTACTATCAGGTCAGTGACCGTCAGTCATGGACATGAGCAACATGAGCAACGACAAAAAAAAAACATTTTAAGCAACACCAACGCATTGCCGACCTAAAAGGAAGGAAGCCAGGGGAGCCACATAATGATGTATGGTATCTTCCACAAGTGACACCGCAAAGGTTAACTGGATCGGCCACGCGAGCCACAACCGCGAGCCGCGGCTCAAACATGCTACGTCACTTGTTGAATTATAGTCTTTCCAAAGTTTTTTTAACAAAATAGTATGTAGAGACTACAATTCAGTTTGTTTCTAATATTTTTCATATACCAATAAATCTGCATCAACGAGATTGCTCATATCTGTGAGAGTGTGTGTGTGTAGTTTCAATACATCTACATTTACCGTGTCATAATTCACATGTGTCTGAAGTCTTGCTTATTTATACCTACTTGAGCACTAATAAAGTATTTTTGAAAATTCACCCCCTAAGTGGGTAAACCTCAAAGTTAGTATGAAAGCTCTGATTTAATCAACTTTTATAGTGTAAGGGATTTTTGGCGGGCGACGCCGCAGGGGAAAGCTAGTTTGCCTGTAAACACGGTATTCGAAGTACCTACTTAACAATAATTTTAGTGCTAGTAGAGATTTCATAAAAAACACGTAACATTAACAAATAAATGCCCTAACGATAGCATTACATGCAAATGATGTTGAACAAGAAACCGACACCGTACAGATAATCTAGTAAAAAGCTGATTGTCGCGAAAGCGGCGACAATAACCCTTCAGAGGTCGAGGCGAGTAAACAGTAACAAGGCATAAGCTATTTCAATGCGCAGGGAAGCCCGCCAGCCCGCCAGCCCGCCAGCGCGGGTCGGTAACCGCTTCAGTTTCGTGCGCTGCGTACGCTTCCGCGATGCGTGCCCTTTCACAACCTCCTATCAATCAACGTCCGATCTTAATGACTTAATTTTGACACACCTCACCGAACATTCCTGTGCAAAATCGCTTCATAAACAACAAAAATTACACGACGCCGACGGCACTAACCCACTTATTATCACCGCTTCCATAAACGGCCCGGCGACCCGCCGCTAATTACGGCCCGTGTCCCTCGAAACCTTACGAGGCTTCAACGTCCAATATTGTCCATCGCGCTCGATCGTAAAGCGCGCCTACAAAACAAGGAACGTAACTTATATACGCCGTATAGCGTATAGGGTTCACAATAAAACCGCGCGAAAATGGCAATAGCTATTCAGAGGGAGATATTAAAATGCATGGAAATAAATTCGGCGTCGCATTCGGCCGTACAGCTCTGGGGGTGCAGTAAAAATAAACAGCGCCGCCATTAGAACTCACTTCCATATTCAAATTTATGAACGCGTCCACACCGCTCGCCCGCCACTCATGCCGACATGCCGACCCACCGGTCATTTAATGCGATCGCCATAATAAATTTGACGATAAATTTAAAAATTTCACCCTCGTTTTACCTACTGCGAATACATCAGAGTAAAATGCTCGGATTGCGCGCGTAAACGCCCCGTGTCTACGAATGAATTCCTTGTACATTTAGTTATTTGCATTTAATTCTGTGATATTTTTCTCCCAATGTAAGAGGGTATGTAGTTCTTATGCATGAGGTAAGTGATAGTTTATTAAGACTAATTATAATAGTCCTATAACAGACTAATATAATTGACTAATGTAATAGGTACTAATATAATATCGTGAGTACTTGTTACAGTTAAAATGTTTAGGGTCCGCGATGATAAAAGTTTAAAATAATTTAATTGTGTATACATTTAGATTATTTTTATTATCTTTGTATAATTAGTTAGTGTTACTGCAACTTTTAAAAAGCTTGGCTGATTGAATTAATATTCACCCAGTATGTTTGTACCTATACCTAGTCAAGACAGCTGTTTTAGCTGTAAGAGATGCGATAGGTGTCGTTGTTGTTAAGTTCTTAACGATTTCCATATTTATAAATCGATATTCGATAATCTTTTAGATATTCATAGGTATAATTATACCGTAATTGATCGATCTCTGTACTGAATAATTTTAAATATGTTTCTATTCGTCTGTTTGTTGGATTGTTTGTTTATCTATGGGTTTGTTTCTACGAATTTTATACAAGGCTTAACCAATTTGTATCCGGTTTTCACTAATGTGTTGTAGTAAGCTACATTACATTAGGAAAGTCGGGTTAACAAAAAGATCAGTATGAAAAGACATGCTGCCTAATTAATTTTCGATTTTGGGTACCTACAAAGATAGGTATAGGTTTTGAGGAGCAAAACGAGTAACTAATACCTAGATAACCTACACAATTTCTAGGATAGGGATAGTAAGTAATAAAAAAATCTATATTCAAATATACTGCATAACTGGCCAGCTAGTATTATAAAGTTTAACGAAACGTAATAAATAATAAAGTAGGGAGCGTTCACACTGAACAGCATTCGACGAGCGACATGCTTTAGCTAAAATAAACAGAGGTTTTCAAAAATTTGTGTATTTAAATCGAATGTGACTTGTGTTACTGAGCTATTTCTGTTTAACTGCCGGCCTGATGGATCTGAAATAACACCTCCCGATACCGTTCAGGGAACTCACATTAATTCATATGGGATTAGGTGTCATCATAAACAGGAATTATTTAGTCAACTGAGGTTAAAAGCAACAACTAACGCAAGCCAATTATCTATTTAGGACGTAACGCGGTAAAACCATAATTACGTTTATAAATAACTGAAAGAATGCTGTAACTGGCTGAAGAGTTACTAAGTTTGGATAGTTGAATTGTTTGTTTAATGAATTTATGATGTTGATGATATTATGATGTTTGGGTGTACAATTACGAGTTGCTACTCATCTTGCTTTCGTACATTACATTTTTTTACTAACTACTTTATGAATGAAGAGAAAACTTTTTACCCCTTAACGTAACATAGGAAGGTTGGAGTGTGCCGGTTGGGAGCTTGAGAGCCAGTAGCTACTTTCTTTCTTTCCTCTTCTTTCTTCTTTCTGGGCTGGCAACGAATCGGTGACGTCTTTAGTGTTAGTGATGACACTGGGCAATGGTGACCGCTTGCCATCAAGTGCCTCGTCTGCTTGTTTCGCCATTAACTAAGATAAGTAAGTAAGATATGTAAGTAATATGAAAAAGAAACAGATTGGTAACCGTAGTGAGGGATAAGTTTTAATAATTACTTACAAACCAAAATTACATTTAGGTACCAAAACATACTGATCGTTGAAACAGAACGAATGAAAATAATTTTTCTGCGATTCGTACAAAACGTAAAGCTCAACAGAGCCAGTGATGCGACAATGAATATTCAACGCCACATACACGTGATATAAAAACGGCCCGCCGTCCGTCGGTAATTAAAACTTTATTTAATTGTTTGATTTATGCGAATGGCTGTCGGCCATATAAACAATGCATCGGAACATGAATTGAAATTAAACATTTTATCCATTAAAATTTTAAAATGTTTGAAAATCATTACGATTTTCGATTACAGAATGATGATTCATTACTTTTAATGAATGAGACAATACGATAAGAAAGTTGTCCGGTTAAGACCTGGAAATGTGTTAGCTTTGTAAATTTCGGTACAAGAGAACCGTGAACACTTTTCGCACCTATTATGGTTCAGTAGCGAACTATAGTCACACTCACAAACTAAGCTGTCAATTTTACTCCACGAAAGCAGCAATACCATATCTCCAAAACTGTAATGGTCACGAGAGATGTGGACATACAGTTCCGTTTACTGCTTCTACAATAATGGAATAAGAATTCACTGAAAACGTGATACTACAGCAGTTGAGCGCTGAGTGTGACAAGACTGTGAGTTGAGTGTGAACAGATTAGGACGAAGAAATGAAACGAAGTAAAGTGAATTAAAATGAAATTTAATCAACAGAGAATGCCGAAGAGAAACAGAACATTTTAACTCTTACTCACTTTAACATTCATAGTCCAATGTCCTCTGACAAATTCAGAATCGACCGAGTTAACTACATAGTATACGGAGGGTGACAAGTGTCAAAATTTGTGGTATTTCCGAGCTTCCGCGGCAAACTGACTGGCTTTGAAGGGTCCTGGGTTCGATTTTCAACAAGTAGGAGTTTTGAATGAATAAGATAATTTCGCATTTTAAGGTGTGTATTCTTGTCTTTTTGTGTAGTCAATAGCACCCACGACAAATTCACCATCAGGTGGTTTGTCTGCACGTTTTCGAGTTTAGTTTGTAACAAATCCTACAAGTAGGTACATAGGTAGGTATGCCATTACTGAATCCTCTCACAATTCTATTAGATTACGGGCATAGTCCGCTACGTACTCTACCCCGCTGCAGTTTGGTAGATTAAACAACAAAAGTAAACACTGATACAAACAACCACCAAAACGCAATTGTAGAAACACGTATTGTGTGTTAACGTTGTCTATAAAAACGGCTAGATCCATAGCTAAGTACAGAGTCACGATTCGGTGTTGTCTCCGCCGGCCCAATGACTGGCAGAATTGTCCAAATTGCTTCTATCACATTAATATTGGATTCGGCCCGCCCCGGGAGCTTGCACTGCCGCGTATCGGTGTAGCTACGAGTATTTAATTTAAGGCACACAAAGCGATTGACATGGCTCCTGGCGTCCGCTTTTGATAACGAGCTCGCAAAGTTGTTTTAAAAATTAAAACGGGGGTAGTTTGAATACGCTCCTGAGACCTGGTTCCGTATTGAGGTACTGAAGCGAATCGTTTCTCGTGATGCATTTGTTTTAACTACAATGTGTATTGTCTACATGTGAGATTTATAGGATTATTTAATATGTTAGAGTACCTAATTAGAATAGTTTGTTTCGTAAGTTCGCTCATGGCCCAACGGCGAGCGTTATGTTGCGAGCGATTTTTTGTATCAAGGGGCAAATTATTTCCGATCGGTACGTTTCCATCGGATAAACATGAAAAATATTAAAAACTCATGAGGAGTTATATTACCAATTAAAACATGACCAAAAATCATGGCACCAGATAATACATTTAATGCCACTGACCGCTAGGATTCGAACCCAGGACCTTTTCCCCGATAACGTCATTGCTACATATCTACCCACTCCAATGTCAATAGCTATTTTTTATATTTAGCATAATAAAATGCATAAACAATTTTGAATGATTTGAGTTTTGAGTTTGAGTGTTCCGGGTTCGATCCCGGCCGGGGTGGATATTTGTGTGGCTGATACCTAAATGTATATTCTTGAGTGTTAGTGATGTGGTATTTGTGTTGTCCATGCCACCCGCGACACAGGGCACAGGATCCTAGTGCGGGGGTTGGAGGGTTAAACGTTAAATGTCTTTGTGTTTAACCTTAAATGAATATAATTTTTTTTACTTAGTATAAGGTAGTTCTTGACTACAATCCCACCTGATGGTAAGCAGCGATGTAGTCGTGGCTGGTAAAGCACACTAACTTAAAAGCCAATTCACTCTTGACTTGAAGACACTTACATTAACTTCCAGGACTTTAATTTTAAAAAGATATTCCACACAAAACAGATCCCTAAAAATCGGTAGCCCGGATGAATCTAGTTACATATGTCAATCCAAGATTGGATACCGGCCGTTATTGTGCGGCATGATTAACGGCGGCCTTGCCCCGCGTGTTTTAATGAATACGTCTTTATGAAAGCCCCCGATGAGAACGGTTTCATTAATCTGGAAAGGAATCGTTATTCCGAATCTTATAATAGAATTGGTATTCCCAAAATTTTTGAGGAAAAAATATAAAATACCTACTTATTGTAAGACAGGAAAATACATTTTATTTTGTTGTTTGGTGGATAGTCAAATAAATAGGTGAGTACCTACCTATGTATCTAACTATTTAGGTAATACATTTTGAAGGACCTAATTAAAATAAAATTAGGTATTTTGTTAATTAGATTAATAGATGGTGGACTCAAATTAGTCTGTCCAACATTGAGACAGCTCTGAGTTATAAGGATGATAAAAAGAAATTGTATAGAACATCAGATCTATAGGCAGGTAAATAGATTTAGAAAATCCATTACCAATATGTCTTTATTTAAAAAACACCACGTAAAGAATCATCTTACGGAAGTGCACCTTAATCAGCGTTATTTCGCATACGAACCTACATACCTACCTACCAACCGAGGTCAATTAGTAGGTAGGGATTTTGTTATAGTTTTAGGTATGGTACCTACTATTATTGGATGTTTATAATTTAATACCTCGAGGTTGTGTCACAAATTGTAATTTAATTCCTACATCCTATTTTTAAATGTAACATGTTATGCGGTAGTATTAATTTCGGTAGTTGGCAACCCTATGGATGCTTAGAATGTTTACACACCGAATGGATCCATTAATTGTATATCTAATTCAATTTAAAATAACCAAAATATCATATCTAGATATAAAAATCTTGATTAATGTATTGACTTTATTAACGCCTCTGGAAAATCTTTGTATTTCCCTACACACCTGTACTACCTATAGTAAGAAATGGGAACAAAAACGAAGATTGCCAAAACGCATTAATGAAATCGATTCACTAGTACTGTCTATGATTGTTAACATATAAACCAACTTCTATAAGGACTGTCAAAACTCAAGAAGTCAGAAAACCCTGAGAATTTCCGAGAGCCATTAACAAAGTAGCTACTCTACCTATGCCTGGAACCTAGCTATCGTTTCAAATAGATAATATCATGATAACAGTTTTATGAAATCGTCATCGCAAACCATAACTAGGTATCCCACTGCTGGGCTTCGCTCTCACACTGCCAAAGTGCTGATTGGTAGACTTTGCACACAAGTGAGAGCGTTATGGAAAAGTCTGAATTGTGTTCACGAAACTTCCTTCGCTAAAGCATATTTTTACTTAAAACAAGATGATATTTGATAAACAGCCAATTAACAAAAAATAAACACAAACAAACACAAAAAATCAATCAATAAACTAAATGATGATTAAAAAAAATAAGGTGGATCCAGGATTTGAACTTCAATCACCGAAGGAAAACACGACAACTTCACGACAACTCTAACCACTGAGCTATCACTGCTTTATAAAATAACTCTCCTTGATTATACCATTGATAATTATAGTTTCATAATTAAGTACATTAATATCCACAATACTATAAAATATAATAATAAAAAATACACCCTATGTTTTTATAACATTTTAGTGAATAACTCTATGTAAATAGAGTCATCACTTAAGTTAGCTAAATAAGACACACTAAATATATGTATATCATACATTTTTCATTTTAAGGAGCCAATATGAAATGTAGAGTCACCTACAACCGCCACCGACTCTACATGATTTTAAGTGAGATTAAATTGCGTAAACACTATTCGTATTTGTTTACCTTAATTTGAGTGAACTGTAGAATTTCTACTAGAGTTGAGGCAGAATGAGAACTACTATTAGGTAAAAAATTTGGGATAAATCCCCTTTACTTTTTATGTGTTTTTTTGTAAACCTACATGTTTTTTTTTAAAACAGATTACCTACTCAAATTATACTATTGATAATCATTTTATTAATTAAAAAATATTTTTACTAATTTATCAGAATGACTATTATGAATTTGGATGGTACTTAGTTTAATAATATTTGTAAATATAAGTATTAATATTATCTGTAATTCCATGAAAATAAAATAAACAATTTACAAAACAAACTTTAATAGAGAACTATTCGAACAGTGTGTAATCATACATGTATTAAAGTAAGAGGCATTCCACGGAAAATTGCATAACAAGTTAGTTACATGCAAAGGAAGCGGCTAATATGAAACTGTGTACAAATTGACAAACAAAAGATTATAACTTACAAAGTGCAGCTTCAATTAGCGAATGTGGGAGGCTTCGCGGGGCGAGCGGCCGCCATCTAGCGGCGTCTCCGCCCACCGCGCCTCTCGCCGCCCGGCCACATGTCACTTATGAATATGAGGCGTTATGAATATGAAAATATGCCCCGCCCCGAATATGGATTATGGAGGAGGGAGGCTGGTGGAGCGCGTGCGAATGGGCGAAGTTTGATTTATGAGTCGGGCGCGGCTCCGCCTCCTGTCATAACCGTATACCTGGTGCGCGCGCGCGCGGCTCCCGCCCGCGCCGGCTCAGTCCCGCGTCAGATGGCGAGAGGAGCGGCCGCCCGCACGCTCCGCACTCCGAGTCCGCACGCCGAGCGCCGCGAGTGACCCCGACTGTGTCGCGCGTGCGAGGAGCCCCGGCCTGCCATGCGCCGGCCCTGAGTCGCCAGCGCCACCATGCCGCGCGTCAAGCCCGCCTGCGTCCGCCGCGTCTCCATCGGTACTTACTCCTGAACCTCCACCACAGCACATCACACACGAGACACCGCTCCAACCTGTGAGCCAGACATGAGAGTCCCGTGAGACGTTCTCAGATCGCTCGGTTCGCCTCCGCCCTCACCATGATACAGTTAGCGACCATTAAATTTGGCATTCATCAAAAAGTGAGCACTAAATATCGCCCCCGACGTGGTGAGTAAACAGTGCAGTGAATTTACGTTATTATTGTATCCGATTTCTTTGAGTTTAAACAAATGCAAGTCGGCAGGTGGCATAGTGAAAATAGGGTTAAAATACAGTTAACGTAGGCAGATTGCAGCCGAATTCAAACTTCTAATCAAAAGCTCCTTTATAAACAAACAAAAAACATACGCGCGATTATTCCAACAGAAAATGTAAGTACTGAAATTATTTGTAACCTGCTTTAAATTTTTCTTCATGTACCTAATGACTAGATTACCTACCGCAATTTTCAAATAAAACAAGGTACTTTGCATTTTACCAGCGTATTTTTATAACTATTGATGTTATTGTGGTAAAGGTAATTTGTACATGATTTAATATATTTATCAGTGCATTTAAGGCTATGAAAAAAACTGAGCTTTGAAGTGCTTCAAAAGTGAACAACAATGTAGAGACTCAGCTTTAATCTGAGTGTAGAGATAGAGCTTTTCAAAATTGTGATGATTTATCGCGGCTAATTTCTTGCAGTTTTAAAAACGAACCTAACTTTTTTTATTGAAGTTAAGGGTATCGGACTTAAGCTTAATTAGTTGAATACATTGAATAAGACGTTATAATTATTCCGAGTAACTTTTTTCATTTAAGATACGTTATGAGTATTTCGAATGGTTATCATCAATCTAAATATTTAAAAAACATAACATTTAATTTGTATAATATGTAGGTATATGTTGAAAGCTTTATAACCTATGCCATACCATTTGGCCATTTTAAAGAACAGGTTTTATACTTTCAGATACATTTCTATAATATTTTATCTTTGAAATTATAATAAATAATCAGGCAAAGTCGTCATATTTACTTAAAGTTTTATGTGATGTAGATAAATTTCCACCAAAACGTAGTGCAAAGTAGATTCTAAACCAGAACGCATCTTTTATAAATCAAGACCGGTATCAGCATAACCGAAACCGACGCCAAATAGCACATTTTTATAAAAGCTTTAAGTGGTTCGGTATTAGAATGACAGGCCGTCAAATTTTATTAATCTGACCGCTACATTCTTTTATGACTGCTCTATAAAAGTTTTAGAGGCATTTTATCTACTAACGATTGAAAACCTGCCTAATCGTATTCTGTTCATGAAATATTCTTTGCCAGTGTTTGTTTGGGTCGACATAAAATTAAAAACCGGCGCCGCAACCAGTTCCGTTTCGCACTAAAATGAAATATTAGTATCTAGATAATACATATTCCAACCGTTTACCTTGAATGATGAATAGTAATCAATGTTGATGTTTAAATTATGGACTTTCTGTAAGTGGATTAATTATCTCCAGTTATAAATTACGAAGTCTAAATGTGTAAATGGCGATTATATTTATTGAATACGTTATATCTGCTTAATAGATTAATTCTATTCTATTTAGGGGACATGTCCCGTGATATTTTATAATTGAGTCCATTAATATTTTATCATAAACATGATCAAACGTACCTACCTTCGCAATTATTATTAAGCTGTCGTTGGGTGGATTTATTTCCAGCGTGTGAATAATTTTGGTATGGTTTGGTATTTTATTTTGGTTGGACGGCTCTCTTGTTGGCGATTTAACGCAATAACATTTTTTGCACATTTCTCCGTAAGGTGAGCGGCGGCTTTGAACGCCGTTGGTTAACAAAATGAGAGCTCACAGCCAAATTGCGACAAACAGATACTACTAATCCTTCTTCTTACAAAACTATTAAACGCACCGGTATCTCGGTACAAATGAGACACTTAATCCTTCACCGCAAGATTATTCGGGATTATCGGCGATGTTTTGCTGTTTTGCGTTGTGGTTCACTTTTTCTTTCGCATTTTGTTGTAAACATTCCAGAGAGCGTGAAAGAAAAACGGTTAGATGCGCTCATACAAAAATCATCAAATACCATAGTTAAGTGTCATAAAGACCATATAAATATATGTATGAGTTGATTGTACCTACGTTAAAAGGTTAGAGAATGGAAAGTTCGATAATTACTTCTTAAGCTTATCGATTCATATAGAAAGTTTTAATATCATAACTATTGATTGACAATATTAGGTAGGTAAGTACAGGTACTATAATGTACTTTCAGAGTAGGTATTTTGTTTAAATTTTTTTAAACAAATATTTAATTGGAAAATTATTCCTTGAGCGAGTAGGTACCGTTAAATGGAAATAAAAATGTCCTAACATCCATCATTATTAATCTTAATAACATTTTTATGATAAACAATTTAATTGTTTCAATGAAAACTGATTAGGTATGTATCTCCAATAGCTAGGTACTTATTTAATATTCGAATGTCGAATTTGAAACGCTATCTATTGAAACATGAATTATAACAATAGATGATTACTGATGCTCAGGTGGCAGAGGTCAGAAGTGTCTGTTACATTGAATATTAATATACTTATAGTTAATATTCAATTAAAACTGCCACCTGCTTAAATATGTATTTAGTAATGTACTTCAAAAAAAATCTAGGAGTACCAAACCAAACAATAAATTAGGTATGTCACGTTAGTAACAGTTTCTAAACAATCTTGAAGTTGACTTCAGTTCGTATACGTAAGATTAGAAGTAGGTATAGTTAATATTCTAATTCTAAAGCCAAAGTAGGTACAACAAAAATAAGAATATTATGAACTTATGAGCGCAATTAGAAAAAGAAAATAAATCATTTAGGTATTGCATCATTGGGCGTCATCCGAGCCTTCCTAGGTTTAGATACTAGGTAAGTAGCTACGCTACTACGATTCCTTTAAAGGTAAAAAACAGACAGTTTACTTAAAAGGGTTCATATTAAAATTAAACTTCAAAGTTCTGGCTTTAAACTTGTAGTTAATAGATTTAGTAACCGATCCGCGGCTTTGAATTCTTGTCCATCAGTTGCTTCATTATATTCATACAGATACACAAGTCTTTAACATTTTCCATGAGCTTCAAAACTTATTACCACAAAAATACCTATTTAGTTAGTATTGTTAATACTTTGATATATGTATTCAAAATAATTTAATATGATTGATTAGTAGTTTTTTGTATTCAAAGATATTCTAATTTGGATTTGACACCCACTTACATTAATAATACCTATTGTCCTACTATCTAATGCGCATAATTTTGTAGTATAAACTATGTAGGTAGGCACTTTGAAAACAATATGATTTTAGTTTCCGTAATTAGTGATGATTTATCAAATACTTACCTACTTACTTTTAATTTGAAAATGTAAATCGAGCACGTAAGAATACCTATATTAGGTTACCTTCTTGCCAAAACTTAGTAGGTATAAAGAATAGCTTGAAGTAATAATAATATCGGAATTCTTAATAAAATTAACAACGTCTCCATTCCATTATAATTTAAGATAGGTACCTACTCCGAATTAATTTCTGGAAATTTGTAGCAATCACAAAGTCAAACTTAGATGTCAAATATTGTTAGGATAATATATTAGATATTAAAATAATTTATCAACATTTTTTATTAATATACCTAAATCAGAACCGCAAAAAAGTTATCCGTAAAACAAACTTTGACGCATTTATAAAGATTTCCTGTATCAATTATTTAATACAATACTTAATTAGTTATTTTTTCTGAACATTCAATATTTTCAATACAGCGAATTACACCTACACATACAGTTATGTCGTTTTTGGGGCTCTAATGCCCCATGCATTCGTTCCAGAATAGTAGATACCTATTGTGACAAACGGATGTAGTGAGTGCCGCCTCGGTATTTATATACGTTTATTACTCGTAGTTATAGCATAATTTACAGAATGATGTCCCAGTAGTTATCTGATACTTATAGCTTCAATGCTCGTAAACTATAAAATATTTTTCGTAACAAAAACCTCTGCAATTCTCACTGTCATCTCTAAAACTCCCTTTCGTTGAGAATTTGCTTCCACATTCTTTTTTTCCTTTAATATATCCAAGTGCATTTCTCTATTGTCTTCTCCAAATACTTAGGTACTGTTCTTAGAATTCTGTTTTATTCTTAGTTAAAATTAAATTTTAATTCCAATAGATATCTACTATCAATCTTAAATTTATTGATTGTTATAGAAGACATCATCAAAGAAGCCATGCGCTCAATTTATTTCCTTGTCTAACATGTAAGTTACTTATAAATAAACAAAACTGTTGTAAAATTAAAGCTTCCAATTTTACGATCAAGATTCGCAGTATCCATATCTCTGATTTTCGAAAGTCAAGGATAATATCTGTTGGTTTGTTTTTGATAAAAGAAAACATGCGGAAATCAGGAAACCAACAAGTAGGTACCTAATATGAAGGAGGATCTACTGATCCGTAATTTCTAAGATTGTTTAGCAAAGGAAAGTCTTCCACCAGACTTGAGCGGTAAGACGTGCCCCGATTGTTCAAATTCGGGACTTGTATGTCGTAGTTATGAACATTTTGTTAGCCTTATACAATTATAAATTACCATATCGATGGCACTCCTGGTTTTATGAATGGGCGGCGGTGACCATCTACCACTATCCGTCGCGTCTGCTTTCTTCTCTTTACAATACTTAAAAGGATTCTAGAAGAATCCCGAGATTCGCTGCTGACTGTTACTGGTACGGTTTCCTTCTAACTTCATCAGGATATTAACGCCAAGAATTTGGTCCGAATTGATGCCCGTATTGTCGCGGGTGCGTGCGGGGCATTGTGCGGGGGCAAATTATTGCTCTGCTAACTATCATAATCATAATATAAAATAACAACAATTTCATAATGATACTGTAAATGTTATAGACAGCACCAATAAGACAACACCCAAGACCCGAGAACAAACATTGAAATTTGTCTGTAAATATATCACTTAAATATCTGCCCTGGCTGGGAATCGAACCCAGAATTGGTTGCTTCGCAGGCAGAGTCACTTCCAACAGGGCTACGCGGTCGTCGTATGAAGATAGAAAGCCTAATTATAACACGTAACCTCATAGTTTTTCCCGGAATGTAAAGTTTCTTTACGTCGGCTGTGACGTTGATGCCTATTCTGTAAATTCATCCGTACAAATATGTAATGTTAATTAATCTATACCTGATCTATATCCATACTTACAAAGCAAAATTAAATAAGGTTATAGGTGGGTAGGTACTATTTATGTAAACTTAAGGTTAAGTTTTGTAAAAACAAACAAAAATACAGGAATGCTTAATCGTTCATCAAATTTAAACCATTTTGTCAATCTTTAAAATTAATAAAATAACTCAATAAAAAAAAGGTTACAAAAAATCTCCGAAGACATACAACATACTCGTAGGTAGTTATTATGGTTCTATTAATAATAAAATTAGATGATATATAAAATAGATAGATAAAATGTCAAGGTCATTGGTATCGTCTATTTAAAACTTGTTAAATAAATGTTATTGATATTATTTTTACATTTGATTTAGATTATTAAATGAGATTACTTTATTATGAATACGTGGATTCTTACAAGAACTTGACTAGCGCCATCTTGTATGGAGTAGTGACAAACCAATAGAAAAATATATTTTCTTGTTAAAAAATATATTTGTTGCAACAGTTAACAGAGAGAGTAGGCAAGAAGATAGCTTGTTTTATATTTTAACATCTTATTATAAAGCTTAGGTTAGGTTAGGTTAGTTACTTAGGTTAATGATCATATTCAATCACGGTTCATACAGGTATAGATAGGTAGGTATCTATATAATTGTTAACTTACTACACATTTATATCCTAAATTATTCAAATATTTTTGGTGAGATAAGAATAGTACCTACTTGTATAGGTACTACCTACTTTAATCTTGTTTTAGTTCTTATACCTGTTATAATTATGTAGTTTAATTTATAGGTTTTTGAACTGAAACGAATGGGTAATGTTATTCAACAAAATAAACTTGCCTTGCTTGCGTGCGTGTCATCGGATCAGCCCATCTAGATTAAATTTGTCAGCAAAGTGATAACAGTATTACTTTAAGTAAATCGAATATACGTTTAACTTAAAAATATAAATTTATACTTACTTACTATACTTTCAAGTTCTTTAGGAAGTTAATTTCATAAAGGCAATTAAAATTTTATAAAATTATTACAACAACAATAGGTAAATCGAATAAATACAAATAAAATTAATTGATATTCTCCCATTAAACCTATTTTCCATTTTCCATTCCCTTTCCTTCATTTCCATTCCCATTAAACCTAATTCAATCAGTAACAATGTTAAATGATCATATGAAATTAAATCATTATCTTTTAAGGAAGACATTGTTTTCAGTCCAATAGTTGAACGGGACTCTTAATGTCGTCTAAAACCTAAAGCTATAATACAGTCTGATTTTATGTTGTGACGCGGAGTATAAAATTCTCTTTCTCTAAGTCGGTTTCCTCTGTGCTAAGGGTCGTGACCACCACTAAGCACTTTCCTTGTTATATCTCTGTACTTGTTGCGGTTTTCGGCGCCTTTTAAAGCATTGTAGAAAGAAGTCCCAAAAGATGTCGGGATCTGATCGGACCAACGTATAATGCTTCGTCCTCTAGGCCTCTTTCCTTCGAACTTACCGGTAATCATAAGCCTTTCCAGATTGTCGTCATTTTTCCTCGCGATATGACCGAAGTAGGTACTCAAGGATTTTCTTGAGACAGGTTTGAAGAAAGACTCGTTTGTATGCCTAGTTGTTTAAGGATTGAGACGTTGGTCCTGTGTGCTGTCCACGTAATATAATATTATGATTAATGAATTGTCTGCTGAATTCTTGCTTTAAGACAGTTATTTCATATCTACAATTTTAGTCGTAGGCACCTAAATTGCACGCTGTTTATGGAAATAAGTATAACCTTAATTATATTATCTTTTATTTTTGGAGTTATACCTACTTCATATGACACGTTCGTAAAAACAGATCGGAGTGTATTTTGAGCGTGGGACGAAACTTGCCGCATGCAATCAACAATAGTATTTTGTGACAAAATAATATTTTGCTTAATTACGCCAAAGAAGTTAGGTATATTTTACTTCTACATGCGTGCCTACCTAAGATATATTATATCCTATATCGTACAAGACATGTATTCAATTTACACCATTCTTGTTTCGCGTCATTTTACTTGTTACTTAAAAAAGTATTAATCATATCTAAATACACTGTTAAAACTCCTGTAGGTACCTATGGCAAACCCGTATTTTTCATATTTTTCCCCACTTTTGGGGAAATACGGTGAATGGCACACAAATAAAACGTTTCAGAAACTAAGTTCTTCACACATTTACTTCAACTAAACTTTTACAATTAGTTTTAGATTTGGAATATAAGTACATAACATACATACCTAACAAACATACAATAACAAAACTGAAGATTAAAAAATGAGTTTCAGTTACGACCCCATAAAACATTTCTACTACTTTATTCCGACCGCAAGCCGCGTCAAGGAATGTCATTCCAAAAGTACCTAAGAACTATACCTATTTAATTTTGGGGTCAAGTTCAATATTGCCTAGGTTAAAGCTGGCCATACACACTACGGATTAGCCTGTACAGGTAATAAACTTATCATGTAAACTTGAGCTACGTAGTGTGCATACATGCACTGTTATGTAACATGTACGGTCAAGTTTTCCTGTACAGTGCACATGTACGGGTAAATCTGTCCGGTAACTACTTACACCCAAACGTGTATGGTTAGCTTGACACATACTTACCTAATACTAATTTACAACACAGAAAGGTTTAGGTAGTATTGTTGATTACACAAATCGAAACGAAAAAATCGTTAGCAGCGAATAAAAACTAAATTAGGTACCTACAGTTAAATTTGAGGCTTTAAAAGAATGTAAATAATTATGTTAGTAATTTTATAATTGTCTATTTAATGCAGAGATCATACAATTAATTTAATTCATGAACATTTTTTTCTTTATCTTAGTGTATATCAAATAATTGATATATAATAATACGAAATAAGCACAAAATGGTCATCTTATCTAAACTTGATTAAGTAAGTAACCACACAGGCAATGCGCAGTGTGTAGAATGTAGATAGATAGATACATTATTCACCTTTCGATGTAGAAACTAGCGACATCTGTTATCGAGTAGCTGTTATTCTAAAACGGACAACTTGATTCAGTACGATAAATTTTAGGTGCATTATTAATTAAAATCATAAGAAGGTATTATAATAGTAGATGGATGTAGAACGTTTGGTTGTGATAATCAGCTTTTTCGTTTTATACTAAAGGACGAAATGTTAAATTAATCGGTATCAATTACAACATCTACGTGTCCCATTATATTTCTTTAATTAGTATACAAATATTCTTTCTGGTATTTTTTATGACTACTACCTATCTTTTATGACTACTATCTTCTTTTATAAAGTGTGTCCCACACAAACTAAATAACAAAATTTGTTTATAAATAAACATTAATAATGCCACCATTTAACAATCAAGGATGATTACACTCAATATACAATAAACGATATCGGCAAGGTTAGTTGACAGCCTCGCACGCGGGCCTATCTACTCTTCTTCTCTTTCGCAACTTAGCTACATATCCTACATAATTATTAAATCGAAACCTTTTCTATACACTTACAATACCTACGTCGCAGATTTAAGCTATATGCTTTAATAGGAACACGTACCTACTTGCACACAAACATGATAAAATTTTAGTTACGTACTGTTTGGTTATAAAAACTACATAATTTTTTTTTGTTACAGGTGAAAGTTCTGGATCATGTTCAGAAGAAGAAATAAACCATGCTTTACCGGAAGAAGCGAGGCATCGACCTGAGGCGCATATGTGCCCTCGGTGTCAGGAGCAATTTGAAAACCTCCATGATTTCTTATATCATAAGCGAGTATGTGATGAAAAAGCGATTCAAATGGGCGAGGAGAGAATGCATTCTGATCCTGAAGAAATGGTAGTTTCTGGGGACGAAGAAATGGACGGACCCAATAAACGACTAGAACAAGTAAGAAGGCATAGACAAGATGCCGAAAATAACAATAGCCTCGAAGATGGCGAGGCAGAAGTACCTGAAGCCGATGTGCCGCCAGTCGGACTCCCATTTCCTATTGCCGGCCACGTCACTCTTGAAGCTTTACAGAATACAAAGGTGGCGGTAGCACAATTTGCTGCAACGGCGATGGCAAACAATGCAGATAATGAAGCCGCTTTACATGAGCTCGCCGTATTACAGAGTACACTATTTACCTTACAACATCAACAAGTTTTTCAACTACAATTAATACGTCAGCTGCAAAATCAGCTCTCATTAACGCGGCGAAAAGATGATCAGCACCCCAGCCCACCACCAAGCGAACCGGAACCGAACGTACCGATGCCTCCAGCTCGATCGCCGTCGCCGCCACGTCCTCCGCGGGAGCCATCTCCTGTTGCGCCCACTCCTCCCACTAGCCAAAGCTTGCCGTCATCACTTTCACATCTTACACCTAAAACAGAACCGATTTCCATTCCCAAGATTCCAACGTCTTCCCCACCTATGATGTCCCATCCGCCATATAGTTCCATTTCGTCATCATTAGCATCATCAATTATCACAAATAATGATCCTCCGCCGTCCCTGAATGAGCCCAATACTCTTGAAATGCTTCAAAAACGAGCGCAAGAAGTACTAGATAATGCGTCACAAGGCTTACTGGCGAACAACCTTGCTGATGAACTTGCTTTCCGCAAATCAGGGAAGATGTCACCGTATGATGGAAAAAGCGGAGGAAGAAATGAACCATTTTTCAAGCACCGCTGTCGGTACTGTGGAAAGGTGTTTGGCAGCGATTCGGCGCTACAAATTCACATTCGTTCTCATACGGGTGAACGACCCTTCAAATGTAATGTTTGTGGTTCCCGATTCACAACTAAAGGAAACCTTAAAGTTCATTTCCAAAGACACACTGCCAAATTCCCTCACGTCAAGATGAATCCTAATCCAATACCAGAGCATTTGGACAAATATCATCCTCCATTATTAGCGCAACTATCACCGGGGCCGATACCAGGAATGCCGCCCCATCCACTTCAATTCCCTCCGGGGGCACCAGGCCCTTTCCCGCCAAGCTTGCCGTTGTACAGACCGCCTCACCACGATTTACTTCCACCTCGTCCACTGGGAGATAAGCCCTTGCCACCTCATCCACTTTTCGCGATGCGAGAAGAACAAGACACGCCAGCAGATCTCAGTAAACCTTCAGCGCCTAGTCCCTCTCGATCTGCACCAGATATGTTCAAATCTGAACCTCAAGATGAAGATTGTCAAAGGGATTCAAGTTTCGACGAAAATGACAGGATAACGCCTAAACGTGAACCTGATGAAAATGACGCCGCACAAGATGCTGAACAAGATCGATACCCTTCAACCTCACCGTATGATGATGGCAGCATGGATTCCAAGTACAGCAATGAAGACCAAATCGGCAGAGAAAGTCCGCACGTGAAGCCTGATCCAGATCAACCGGAAAATCTTTCAAGTAAGAACTCATCGATATCTGGACCAATTTCAATTGCAACGGGACTACGTACATTTCCTTCTTATCCTCTATTCCCACAATCTCCACCAAGTAGTATTACCTCCGAAAGTTACACTCCCTTCCATAATATTACTTCCAATATTCTAGAATCGGATATATCCCGGGACCCTTCATATTACAACTCACTATTACCGCGCCCGGGCAGCAACGATAATTCTTGGGAAAGTTTAATAGAAATCACGAAAACGTCAGAAACATCGAAATTACAACAATTGGTAGATAACATTGATAACAAAGTATCCGATCCCAACGAATGTATAGTTTGTCATCGTGTTCTTTCTTGTAAAAGTGCTTTACAGATGCATTATCGAACTCATACTGGTGAAAGACCTTTTCGTTGTAAATTATGTGGTCGCGCATTTACTACTAAAGGCAACTTAAAAACGCATATGGGCGTCCATCGTATTAAACCTCCGTCACAGATGTTACATCAATGTCCAGTTTGCCACAAAAAGTACGCCGATCCAACAATATTACATCAGCATATACGCCTCCACACCGGCGAACGTCTCAATGTTCCCTATGATCAAGTCCAAAAGAGTGAAATTATCGATTTCCCACATTTCAACGACGGGTCAGACGTTAGCGATTATCCTTCATATCGTCCCGCCCCGCCCTCGTTGTTCCCTACTCCTTCTACTCCCGGCGACCGACGGGCGGACTCCCGCGGAACCGACGATGAGAGCGGCCGGGACGAGCGCGAGCCCGCAACTCGGGAGTTCGACGACGACTCCGATTTAAAGGATCGTCGAACTTCGCCGCTCTCCGTCTGCGCCTCGGCGTCCGAATGCGAAGTAAAAACCATCACCACAACGGCTTCCCTCCCATCGGCGACAGGTTCGGAGAGCGGTCGGAGCGCGCGGGCCTCGCCGCCGTCCCCGGCGCTGTCGGCGCTGTCCACGCCGCCGCGGCTGCCGCAGCACTCGCCGCTGCCTTCGCCGCCCACACCGCTCGCCGCGCTCGGGGCTCTCGGCGGATCGCCCTTCAGCCCGCTTGGACTTGCGTTTCCTCCCGCAGGTATGCGATAGCGGGATCTTATGATTTTGTCCGCCCCGGTCGTCCGTTTCCATTCCCTTCGATGTTTCCTTCACTTTATAACTTCACTAATAATAACTCACATGCCGGGCGCTCGATAACACGCTTATTAAGTAAATTAACCCGTTTGAGAGTATATTTAAAATGACTAAAACATTCAATGTTGTGTACCTGAAGTGAAGGTGTCAATGAACAGCGTATTTATTTGTACACAGTGCGCGGCAACACGACCTGCAACATCTGCTACAAGACTTTCGCCTGCAACTCCGCGCTAGAGATTCACTACCGCAGCCATACCAAGGAGAGACCGTTTAAGTGCACCGTGTGTGATCGTGGTTTCTCGACGAAGGTTCGTTGCGTTCGTTTTTTAATTTTAGCTCTATAAAACGTTAACCACTAAAATGATTATCATTCTAATAGTCACGTACCTAGATACACTGCTCCGATTGAATGTCTTTGGCCCCGAGCCAGTTCATACTTTATTGTTACACAAATAGCGACACATATCCACGCATTGACGACGTTTCCTCCATTTGCAGTTTATCGTAAACACCCTTATTTATATATTTATATTCATGTACTGTAAAGTATCTTATATATTAAATTAACAAAGCTTAAATGGCTTAATAAGCTTTATTTTCAAATTTAAATGAACCCCTGGCAGTTTAGCGGAGACATCAGAAAGCAAGTTGTTAGCTATGTTAGAAACTTCGCTATGGTTTCATTTTATCCAAGTTTCAATGCATTAATTTTGCAAGCAGTAATTACAAGTCTGTAGACGCCTCTAGTTCGCATTAGTTTAGCCGTTGTCTTCTCTGCACACCCGACCCGCGTCGTCTTAGATAGCCGGCTAATTGACGACCAGCTTTAGAAACTTCTAGGCCTGTCCGATTTATTCAAAACTATTTGAATGATAATATCAATGACACTTAATACGTACAATATAATACGCACACGACGACATACGTACACCTAGCAATTTAGTAGCACCTTTCTCTAATCTGCTGCCGCTTCAATTGCGCATATCAATCGGTCCGTTCGTTTATGTGGGTTCTATAGTAGATTGATTGTTGTACCAAAGTTATTTATATTGTATGTAAATATAATGTTTAGTAGTTACAAAAGATAATGTATTAAATACTAGTTCGTGCCCTCGGTTACGCCCGTGTAGGAGCCGCAAAACAACAAAATACTGTTTATATTATCCTAAGGGCACGTTATACCGGGAAGAAAATATCCCATAACCTAGTCGAGAGTTACACCATACATAACCGTTTGCCTAATTTTATTGCAATCTGATAAATATAATTATCATGAGTTATATGTATTACAAGAAAATAATAATTCTCGATACTAACTTCCTTTCCCTCTTTAATCCGTAAAGCGGTGATTTCCGGGATAAAAAGTATTTCATGTCCTTTCTAGGATCCCAAATTATCTTCATCCCAAATTTCATCTAAATTGGTTTAGCGGATTAAGTTTGAAACGGTAGCAGACAGACAGACAGTTAGGTACTTTCTTAACATCGTATGGTTCGTACCATTTATATTATACACCTGCAATTGGTACATATTATGTACGTACTCAGTAGTACTCACTTATATAATTCTGTGTACCTAGTATCGAATAGCGAAACCTGCACGTTGTAGGTAATAATATGCGAAACCACGATAAAGTGGATTGCGAAATAATCTTGCAACACTATTTTACTGTACGGTGAGCTTATGCCGGGATAAACATAGGATTTTTAAATAAAACAAACTTTCTAGTGTAATATACCTACTAGCCTGCCTACTGTGCCTGCGAACTTCGTACCGCCCTATAAGCTATAAGTAATAAATGTTGTGGTAACTTACTATTAACTGAAACACTTGTTACACTATCACGAAACAAAAACAAAAAAACTGTCACGAACTAAACCCTGTCACGAAAGAAAACCTAAACACTGTCAATTGTTCGGCTCAATTGTGTTGTTATGGACAATCAACAATTTTTTCTTTAACATTTCATATGTTTTAATACGTATTATCCTATTCCGGACGAAAACAAATGCAAAACATAATAATCAAGGAAATTGGTCCAGCCGTTCTTTAGTTATAAATAGTGTTACTGACACGACATTGTTTTATATGTATTAAAACAAGATTTATTTAAGACACTTTTTGGCATCAACCCATTAATGACTACTGAGCACGGGTACCTATCTCCTGAGGAGGCCTAGAGCCCACCACTACGCTGCTACATTGCGAATTTGTGGAGGAGTTGGGTTAAATAGAAAGAAGTAGGGGAAAAAATACTTTAAAAAAACAAAAATTTAATTTTGCACACCCACTAAGAAATATTGCAAATACACAATCTCATATCAACACTTACTTCAAGTACCTGTAATAATGGAGGTAATAAATGAATTTAAATAATTAAACTTTTATAATATTTTAATCCCTTATTTATTTATGTCAACAAAAGTAGATACATAAACTATTTTTGCCTTTATTTGAAACCTATATTCCTTCTTCCGTTACAAAATATGTACTCGATGTGTTCAATGTTACATAGCGCGAAATATTATGAGAAGCATTCGTGCGGGTGCGTACGGGAGAATTGTAAACCTACCCCCCACAACGCTAGGTCTCGGTAGTGTCGCATAACCTTTTATTCCCTGCTTGGCTATAATAACAAAATATGTAATGAACATGCTACTCTATATTCACAACGGATGCAGACGAGAGCAAATTATAAGGAGTTCCGCGAGAAGAAGCACAATATGATACCTACAGTGTTGTGCAATCTTACAGTATCTTTATATTTTGCTTACGCTTTTAAAGCTTTCACAAATATCTCTTCGGCTTATAATAGATATTATTCTTAACAAATGGCTTCTATCTGTTATTTTTATCAATATACATAATAAATTACTAAAATATATTAATTTACGCTAAAATATGAAAATCTCTATGAATAGAGTGCAGGCTACTTCAAAATACCTATTTATTGAAATTAATGAAGCAATTATTTTTAATTGATATTGAACTTGAAATGTTAATGCGAGCCTATTATTAATTAAATCTCACATAAGTGTCATTGGACTAATAAATTCATGATTCTGTCTAATGATTTTTATAGTAGGATAAGTAATTGAACATTTATTCAAACACGGTTTTGGACAATTTATTATTTCTGAATATCGACAAGTGAGTAGTAGGTCATTTCATAGTACGTGGTCAGCGTCGCAATGGATGTAGGTACCACCATCGATGTAACACCATCACCAACACGTTTTCGGCCGAGAAGGAAGCCAGGAATACGTTTTTGCTTTTATGAGCAACGCGCAATTTAGTTTAATTCTATCTATACGAAGATACTGATGTCCGACACTGCCTCAATTTTACAATAAGCCTTGAAATTACAAAGTCAAGCTATTAATAACAACCAGAATCCGAGAACAAAGTTAAGTAGGAAACCCGGAAAACTAACATCCCCAGAACCCGTTGGAAATCGCTGAATCCCAGGGTGACTACAAATTAGGCTACAGCTACACTCTTATCTACGGGACGAATCCATTTGTTTTAAAATATTATCTATAAAACTGTTATAGTTCCACTTAAGCCAATTAATTCTGTATTTTATACAATGCATAAGAGATGTTAAAAGAATATTTTGATTTTTATGGCTATTCGAGTTTTATAATCAGATCGGCCAATATTTCAAGCAAGTGTCGTGTCGCTGACCAACGCCACAGAAATGATAAGTCATAAAAACGACGTCACGGAAAACGATCGGAATATTAATTCTTGTCGTAAAATATTTATTGCTTATAAATCCTTGAGCCTTTACTTACGCTTCTCGTCATAAAAAGATTATTTATGCTTGACAATGTAACATTTTCGTATGTTACCAAAAGTGTCCGTTCGGAGGCTTTATCAATAAAATGGATTATTATTTACGGCAACGTTGGTCGAGTCTAAATACACTATTACAACATAACATCTACTTAATTATCTTCTTAAATTTTTTATTAAAGCGTTGTTATAGTAAGTAATAATAATATGGGTAATTAAAACATTGGGTCTGTAAAACATTGTTTGCTTACTAACGTAAACAATAGCAGGGCAATCAACAATCAGGGAAAACGATGGATAAAAAATGAGCGAAGATAGAGTTATTAATATACAATAGATAGATAGAGCTTGAAAGACAAAGGTTGAAATATCTTTGTAAGTAAATAATAATAATTTAATTTTCAATTTGATCGACTAGTATTAAATATATTGTGTTATTGTTTTCGTGCTACAATCGAACGTTGCGAGGTTAACGAAAACCTTTTTTAATTTGCCAATGGGCGCGGCGGTCCGTTTTTGTAATGATGCGTATAACACTCTAGATGTCGTTATGCGCACACATTCACACAATTGTGTACAACCCCTGATCTTAAGAAACAGCCGAGGTCACTAACCAGTTGACATGTAATCCGGAGGTCCCCCGACAATAGAGATCTCTGAACTACGTGCCTACCTACATACAAGCTCATAACTCATACATAACGTGTCCATACGGCTCACTTTGAGCGGAACCGACTCACTAGTATCTCACTATACCTACCATTAATAAATAAACTGAATTACAATACAAATAAAATACAAAAGCATAGTAACAAACACACGCGTCGTTACTGTGAATTTGTAGTCCATACTGCGGAATTAAAGCAATTTAATTTGCCCATCGGAAAAACATAAAAAGCCAATCCACCGGCTTTAATTATATCAGTGGTTATTTTAATTTTTGATAATTGAGTATCTTGTACTTATCAATATACATATTATATGTATACAACTCTTGCGTTACTGAGTGACTGACAGACAATGCACAGCCGAAACTACTAAACGACTGGTAACCGTGCACTTAACACGTTAGCTGCTGAGCACGTATAGGTACGTAGTGTTCTTTTTCCATAGAAAGTTACGATCCCCCCCAACGAATATGTTAAGTATAGGTACTTACTGAGTTCCTTACTCATCTACAAAAATTGATGTCGTAAATAATAAGTCTATATTAACCCTTTGGGTTAAATATATGATAGATACTTGGTTGCAACCAATGTTAAATATTGCACAGTACGAAGATACCAAAACACGTAGATGGGCTATCTAATAGAAGTTGCAACTTACAAGGCAATTTGAAATTACAATAAGCATCGCAACCAACACCTACAACCGCGATAAAAGTTCACGCGCTGAACTCCACATAAATTTTGTAGACGAGAATGTTATTTATATCCAACACTGTACTACATCATAATATTTATATTAAATTGTATACATATGTATGTAGATCGTTAATTTTTGCAGACTAACATTTAAGTAAAATACAAAATTCCTGTTTGTCTTAAAACAAAATCTCAGAAATGCTTAATGGTGGAAAGACATGGCGTTCTTGACAAAAAGGTGTAAAAAGAGTTCTCCTTTAGGGTCGGCGTTGGTGACTCCCCTGGTGTTGCCCGTGTCCATATGACCACTTTCTTTTACGATATCTTTTACGTCAGCCCCTCAGGATATAAAAAGATGGTCTTCAATCGAAAGATTTTGGATTAAAAAAAATATTGATTTTAATCGTAAAATAAAAAATAATCACAGTAAGTTCGATGTTATTATTTTTAACAAAGTCTCGTCTTTATTGTGTATCTAATAAATGCTGTCATTTGATATTTTGCTAAATAAGGACTGGTCGAAGTTATGGAAATTAAGTAGGTAACACTAAAGTTATTAAGCTGAAGAGGACTTAGATATGTTATCTACATAATTTATGTGATATTGCTTAGTTCGGGTAATAAACAAAATATTAAAAACATCGATTACATTAAAATTCCATGATTGACCGTTTAATGATTTTAATCTGTTTTAGAAAAGTTGTTCGGTACTTAATATAAGTGGAAGGTCATTAATTTTAATAAGCCTTAATATTGACATTATACTTAATGATATACTTACATATAAACTTCATCAATGCATATGAATCGGAAATTTATTCACAGCTAAAATAAAAAAGTGTTATGGTACCTACATTAAAAGGAAGTTTGACCTGAAATTTTAATAAATTAACACAACACAACTTTTATAGTTAAAATCTTGGTAAATGCCAAAATTTAAAATCGCACTTAATTTATTTAGTAGGTGAATGCTTCGTTGTGTGTTTTTCCATTATCATAGATGCAAACTAAAATTGAAATAGTGTAATTGACTACTGGAGCTTGAATCCTATTTTTGAAATGCACCTAATGCCTAAGGATGTACTAATGTACCAAACCCATACCCTGAAACTAACAAATTCATTCCATGATTGAAACTTATTTATTACGCAAACGCATTCACACCATGAAAGAATCCAGAAACTAGGATTTGTAAGGTAATAAAATATCGAAACTGTAATACATCACTAACTAGATAGAAGTTATTGTGTACAATAACTGACAGAAATTGACCTTTTAAGTTTTATTTTTAAGTGTTCACGACCCCCTCATTCGAAATGCATAAGTAGGCATATCTAATGAAATAAAATTCAAAGTGTATCTAAGTATCGACAACACAATTCATACTAAATGACTACGAATAATTAAATTTATATTATTATTTAAAAAGTAATGTTCACTGATAAAAAATAAGGTAATAAAAAAAGTCCAAACAAATAGGAATTTACAATTGATTCATCATCATTAGACAATATCTTGTTTAATTTTGTTGTAGTTTATTTCAAAGGAGTTTATTTTTTAAATACTTTCTTGGAAATGTAAATATATTATGGGTAATGCCATTTGATGTTAATAAAATTATAAACATTCAAGTCCAATGTAAATAATCTCTCTATGAATAGCTGTAGAGGTTATAGAATTACTTTTATAATAAAACTCTTTACCAGATGATACATACGTATGGTACAAAAAAGTCTAAATAAATAAATACATAAATACTTATTAGGTATATTAAATATATTTACCTACCTATACCTAATCGTTTCACATTTGGTATTTTTCTTATAGGTACCTCTACCTACTGTTTGTTACGTATACCTATAATTGATCCATGCTAACTTTGTGCTTACTTTCTTTTATCTTTTTTTCTCTTTTCAATTGAAATTTATTTTCGTAGTATCTAAGTACCCACATTCCCATCAAGTTATTGATTTCATTACCATAGAGTAGCTGAATGGAAATGTTAAAGATAAGTGAGGTTATTCTTTCTGCGAATAACAAACTTGTGTTCCAATATATTTGTACATGGAATTTATTAGGTAACATTTGAATAGGCTGCTACATACTTATTATAAGTTTAATTTGATATAAAATGCTTTATTGAAATTACATATCTTCGTATTTATTTTATTTTATATTAAGGTACCTACTTACCTACTAATATGAAGTTAATCGGTCCAGTCGTTCACAATTTTAACTAAGTATCACACAGATTCACCACCGATTTTACATAAACATAATTATATTTTTAACTTCACCTATTGTTTGTGTTACCAATACCTACCCTTTTTGTGTTATTCAATTTTAAAACGGCAGTAGACCGTTGCCGCACACAAACCCTATCAAAACCAACTACCAATAAATGTCCCAGCTGTGTTTAACTTTAAGCCCTATATTTCCAATTGCCCCAATAATGTCCCACTCTCCCATTGCGTGGTTGAATTGTACGTGTGTGTAATGTGTGTGTGTATTTGTGGTTCCAGAGCAGTGGCGGCGGTTGCCGGTGCGGTAGACGCGCGCGCGCGCCGCGCCCGCCGCACGCCACTGCTTTGGATGTCTGGAACGCCTTCGTCTACCCGGTATGAGAGAGACGCCTGAGCGTGGACTCTTAACACAATATTATGACCATTAAAGCTATCATATTTTACAGTACGACCACGACAATATGGCATGTCGTAGAAATTACACATCTTAAATTTTTGCTTTAAGTTATCCAGACTTGTGACCGTTGTACGAGAAAACTAAATTTACTAAGCAAACGCTCTAAATTTAGTTGTAGAGGTAATATCGGTCGTATATCAACTGCAACCTGGATAAGCCATATTAACGTGGTAATGCTGCATTAGACACTAATACATTGCACTTAATATCTGAAAGCTATTTAGGTAGAAAATCCTTCTTTTCATGCCTCACAATGTTTATGCCAAAAGTACCTAGGTATAGGTACCTATGATTCAGTAGTGCTGAGGTTATTATTTGCATAATTAGCTAAAAGCTTCTAGTTCTTTGAGAAGGATTTATTTTCACATTTACTTATAGGTAGGTACGTTGATATACCTACATAAATCACATATGTATTAGATAGGTACAAGCTAAATAAGTAAAAGTAGGTAGGTTTACACTTACATACACAAGTACCTACCACTCTCTGACTTCGATTCGAAAGATTCTATGGGATCTTTCAATATTTTTTTTTAATTTGGTCGCATACATACAATAAATAAATGAAATAAATTCGAGTCGAATTTCATTACAAAATTACGTAGATATTTAGGAAGATTATTAAATTATAATTATAGCTACCTAGGTAGAATTAATACGATTCGGTAGGTTAACAAAACTATCCAACGCCGTCGGTAAGCACAATTTAGCCCAATTTAGCCAAATAGGTTCATAGTTACACTAAAAATGATAACGGCTAGAAGCAAACCTTGCCCGCATTCGCCAGTTGCGTACTAATTTTTCATTGGCGGCGTACAGGTAGATAGGTAACATATTTACCTATTAAGTATACCTATCTTAATAGATATATACCTAAACATTTATTCATAAATAGCATAATAGTAAAACTATGTAGGGAGGGAATAGAAATATCAAAGGTACGGTAGTAGGTAAAGACACGGAAGCTACCTTAAGCTCGTATACGTAGTGTTCTTTTCCATAGAAAATTGCGATCGCCGCAGAGAATGTGTTAAATGGTAAAGTAAAAGATAGGTGCATCATCAAGCTATCTTCTATTTCAGTTTGTCGTACAACTTATGGGACATCTAGGACTAGGTCATCTAAGACAACTTATGGAATACTAATGGGATAGTGTACAGCTATCAATCAAATAAAGAAATGAAGTCTTAATAAAAAAAATACGGTCTGTCTGAATGTACTGTCTAAATGCAGGAAAAAGTCTGAATGCACTATTCAGACCAGACCTATTACTAACTTTTTAATTTTATTTTATTTTATTATCAAGAATAATTGGAAATAAAAATTCCCCAATAAGTAAAACATAGATTAGTTCTCAAGGCATTCAACCTAAAAAAAAACCTGTAATATTTATCCTCCAGGGCAACATGAAGCAGCATATGCTGACGCACAAGATCCGCGACATGCCGCCTGGGTTCGAGAAGCCCCCAGGCGGTCCCCCCGGTGGTCCCGGAGGCCTTGACGATCTCCGTGATCCCAGCCCCGACCGTCGGTCCTCTCCTGACAAGATGGACCTCAAGAGGTCCCCGCCCGTGCACCCTCCGCCACCCATGTCTCACTCGTCACCCATCGACATGCCACCGTTACCTAAACGACCCACCGGTAAGTTATGAACGGTCGTACAACCCTGTACCTAATTTCATAGTGACGTTATCAGCCAATATTTGGTACCGGTATCAGTACCGGTATCAGTACCGGTAGGTACCCACGTTCGGTTCCCCGACAAGACATAAATAATAATGTTTTATGACAGATAAATGCTCTTTGTCTGGTCTTGGTTATTTGTTTTAGGCCGTGATATCAGCATCATCTTGTTTACGGAGAAGCAGTGCCTTTGCCATCAACTACTGCATGCATTGTCTGCATAATATTTTAAACCAAAATACTTATTCACGGAAACTTTATTTATACCTAATACCTGCATTATTTGTCAATAAGTACATGCTTTGCTTTGCATGCCTACCCTTTACGTTTCGCGATCTGAAACGTTAAGTTTCAAGAAGAAAATATGTACCTACCTACTTAATTTAGTAGAAAAAAGTTATTATCCCTGATAGACAATCATCATCTCGGTATATTCAAAAATATTAAAATAACAACCTCCCAAAATAACGGTTCCAAATCGTGGCGAAGATCGTTTCCCAATCCTAATCTTTTTAGTTCTCATTATTTCTTTCAATAACGTCTTATACCTACTAACGAAATGTTATATTTTATAACCAGTGCCTAGCTGCCCCCCTCACCCACCGCCTTCCGCGTCGTCGAAGCATCTCTGCAGCGTCTGCCGGAAGAACTTCTCGTCCTCGTCAGCTCTTCAGATCCACATGCGCACGCACACCGGAGACAAGCCCTTCCGCTGCGCCGTCTGTCAGAAGGCATTCACCACCAAAGGAAATCTTAAGGTTGGTAGTAGGTACGCCTACCTATCTGCTACACTTTACTTAACTTGTAAATAAGCTTCTACTAAGTTAGAGCGCTTTACCAGCCAAGATTACGCCGCCACTTACCATCAGGTGGGATTAGGAAGCATTAAATTATAACTGATAAAAAAGCTAAACCAAACAGGCAGTTTCCTTAGGTATTTTTAGCTACTGCAACTTAGGAACGTAGGAACGTCTTTCGCCTAAAATCGACACAGATTCTAATATTGACAGATTCAAATATGTATGTTGTTACGTATGTATAATAGGACTTATACGTAAAAACATATTATTGAAACACTTAAGTGCAAAATTACTGACCGTTTATTGGTTGCATACTAGCATGCCATTCTGCTATCACCAATAAGAATTGTTTGTATAAAGTGGTCATACTTAGTTACACCTTGTCTTACTGTACTTAATTTCGCATTACTCATTGTCATTACGTCAACAGGTTCACATGGGCACACACATGTGGAGCGGCGGCGCATCCCGGCGGGGACGTCGCATGTCCTTGGAGCTGCCTCCCCGGCCGCTGCACGAGCCCCACGAACTGCTGCGGCGGCCCGATCTCTTCTACCCCTACCTGCCCGCGCCCTTCCTCAATGGCATGCAGCAAAAGGTACCTATCTACTACGTAATATTCTTTTAAAGTTCAAGTGAGAACCTACCGATTAATTGTCTACTTCGTCAAAGTTAATTCGTACCTACTTTTCTAAGGGTCGGTCAGAGCACTATGGAAATGTGAAAATGCTAGCCAAATAATACAGGAACGTCCAACTTCAAGGATTACGTTTACGTTTATACATCTATAGATCTATGTTGCTACCCAACGTAAAATAACATGCATTTTTTAATTTCCACAGCTGAATGAAATATCAGTGATCCAGCAGAGCGCTGGCCAAAATGGAGTTGCTGCGAAATTCCCGGGACTGCTCGGCTTCGGCGCGTTTGGCGGAGCCCGACCCGGGGCCGCCTCGCCGCTGGAGAGACCGCCGTCGTTGGAGGGCAACGACGACCGGCAGGCGGCCATGCGCGAGTTGGCCGAGAGGGGCCGAGAGCTGGCCGAGCGCAGTCGCCAAATGCGTGAGGAGAGCGAGCACTACCGCTCGCCGCCCGCGCACGCGCCGCTGGCGCCGCCCGCCACGCAGCCCTCCCCGCCCGCGCCGCACCACCCGCACCCGCTCGCCTCCCTACCGCCCCCCGCGCGCACCGAGGGCCTCACCGTCTAATCGCAACGTCGAAAACCGAAAACATTCCAAAACATACATCGACCGGGGCGCCCCCGAACACTTGTCGAACTCGGCGGGCAGTCTGCGAACGCGCGGATGGCGGCCGCGAATTGTAAATGTTCATAAATGTACAAAGAACTTAGTCGTATGTGTAAACGAAGGACTGATACAGATTACGTTGGAACGAGCGTCAGTTTTTAGCATAAATGTACGTGCTAACGTAGCGCCATGTAACGAATTGTTATTCCGTGTTATTACGCCTAGTATTACTGTAAGTAACTTATATGCACGAGTACGGGCCTGGGGCAATCGGGGACTCGCGAGGGTCCCACGTTTATGTCATTACTCTGTGATAGTGCGCATTGAAGATTGCATCCGATCAGGGGACGCCGAGGTTTGGTTAAATTGCTATAGAATATTATGGATGCGGTCCCATGTGCTATAACATCAAAAGTAATTATAAATTATCCCAAAAATTAATTAAATTCATAAATCTATATCTATATCATTAAATGTATATAAAATGTATGATAGTACTGTAATGAATAAATAGTGAAATTACATCGTAAAAATTTTAACTACACTATATTTATAATGTTACTATTAGAACTGGAGTGCGATATGCATGATTTTATCTTTAACCACATTCCAATGCGATGTCCTTCAAAAATTATAAATAGACTTTTGTAATATAATTTAAGGAAACGCCCTTTCGGCGTTCTCAACTCAAGATTATCGATGAAGCCGGTAGATGCAAATGCATGTATACTCCTTGGCTATTGTCACTAGATACTCAATATACTTACTATGTTAAACTAACGTAACAGAGGTTAATGACATATTCATATCATGTAAATTATAAAGTATTTGCATTTGAGGTCTACATAGTTATAAGTGTTTAGAGTCATAGCTATTATATTGCTTTAGAATACTTCAACATATCTTTGTAAAATGTGGGTGACTGGTGTTATAATTCGAGAAAATTGAGTAGAACCACCAGTACAGCATCAGACTGAGTCGGGAACTGTTTCCATTATAACTTTTCTTTCCAATGTGCATTTCTCGATGCGTATGATTAGTCGTCGTTCGTGTTAGCGGATTGTTTATAATTTGTTTTACCTATATGTGGTTTACTATGTTGGTTTATGTATTGAACAAAACGGGGATAAGTCTTATAATGCAGAGACATCGAACAAACCCTATTTAATATACTTGTTTCAGATTACAGTTAGAGGTAACTTATGAAAAATAATATTATTACCCTATGCAGAATAAGATTTCATGAAATTTATAAAAAACGATCTGACCCGACAGACGTTGTCAGGTCTTAACTATACATAATTATAATAATAATATAATGTAACTATGTGCACTAAGAAATTCAGTTTTTTACATCCTCTTTGGAGAAATTAGCAGCACTTATTCTGTCAATATTATCAAACGCCATACATTTAAAAGTTTATATTTTCAAAAGCGCTAAGGTTACATTAGAGAGAGAGAATCATTAGAAAATTTAATGTGGTGGTTAAGTATTCTTACATTTTCTTAATTTTTTCTTTCTCCTGACAGTAAAAAATACAACAAAAAAATAATTATCGATATCAATCCAGCCGTTCACGCGTGATGCCGTGACCAAGGGAAATAGGGATTCATTTATATATATATGTCGATTACAACTTACTCCTAAAATATTTAATAATGGAACAAATATAGTTCTATAAAAACTACCCTATCCCTATTCAAATTCAATACATGGAGCCAACATAGTATTGCACACAATGAAATATTGTATACTTCCTATAACCTAGTATGTATCTTGTGTATATTTTTACGTCAAAAATTATTTATGAAACTTATAAATCATGCATACACTCTTAGTATTACGGAACGCTTGTGGGCGATAGGTCACACACGACGATTTAGTTAACTAGAGTAAATTCTCATAGCACTTACAACTTATTAATTTCAAGTTGCAAATAGATATAGTGTGTAGCGTAGTCTGGAATATGATGTGTCATGTCATGTCAGTATAAATAATCACTGTAAATTATTAAATGTTTATGTAAATGTCCAAAAAGTATTCAAATTATTTAAAAAAAAATATTATACTAATATTGCTTTCTTTTTTGTTCTCCTCTACCTTTACCTTCCCGTTTTTACATTTTTGTTTCAATATTATAGGTATATGATATTATTATTCTTTAAGTAAGTAACAAACAACATTTCAATAAATCTGTTTATTATCTTCAATTCATAAATATCTTGTAACAATTTGTGTCAATTTGATGAACGAACCGATTGAATTAACTGCTCTGACGGTAGAGAAAATACATGTAACCTTGATAATTAAGAAAATAATAATATTTTCCATACTCAAAATGCAACTTTGACCAAAATTAAAACAATTCTTACTATTTTCCTAACAATGAATGCCAATACAAACTATTCAATAAAATGCAATCTTTAATATTACAACTTCAGAATACGTTAGAAGATAGCTCTTTTAATTTAAACCACCGGCTAAAACATGAAGCATGCACAGACCCTATCACTTGATATAAATTTAGAAATACAACTTACACTAGCCAAATACGGCCTTAACACGCACAACATACGGCTCACAATTTAACGGCCGAGGCGTTACCGGAGGAATCTAGAAGTTAATAACCGAGGCCAGTTTCTTGACCCGGTTGAGCAGCAGGTCCCCCTCGCGGATGGTCGCCTGGTACAGCTGCGAGCGGTCCGCGTCCGCGCCGCGCCCCGCGCCCGTCACCACGCACCCCGCCACCGCGTCGATGCGGCACTGCAGCCGGCCCGCTGCCGTGAAGCTGGTAACATTGGAAACGTTGGGTTATTGTTAAGCGAAAGTTGGGTTATGTGTACTTTCGTGCGAATAGCACCTCCCTCCCACATAGGAACATGCAATGAAAGGAATAAAATATACACTTTTTTATATTAAATAAGTTAAAGCTTCACAACAATCCCACCTGATAGTAAGCGGCGATGAAGTCCAAGGTGTTGAACGCACCAACATCAACACGTGTTTCGCCCCAAAACAAGGCATCATAAGACTAATAATTCAGTTGCACAAACTAACGCTTGACATAATTAAATCAATGACTAGCCACACACCTATAATTATATTAACAACCTCGTAGCCTAGTCCCCCACCAATCCGCACTGGAGCAGCGTGGTGGAGTAGGCTATAGGCCCTCAGTTATAAGAGGCCCGTGCTGAGGAGTTGGTCATTACTGGGTTGAGCCAGAAAATAGTGGCCATGCCTGCGAAGCGACGGGTCCCGGGTTCGATTCCCGACTGGGGCAGATATTTATATTAGAGATATCTTATTTGTAGTATTGTTTCGATAAAATTTCATGTTTGCGGCTAGACAATGGGAAAGGGTACAAAACTTAACAACTAGATGGCACTACTTGATTTTATGAATTTTGAGCTTTTTTCTAATTCAGTGAGCATTGCCGTCTATAGCTACTTTACCACTTACCCTAAGTGGAAAGGTAGTCAAGAGCTTATTTATACTTTGTTTATTGTGCATAGTGGTTGGGATTTTAACATTACTCCTACTAAATCAGACATGAAATGATTTATATGTAACCTAATTACACAATGTCTCGCTCGCAGTGACCGAGAGCCTGAAATAAATAATGCAGATCCCTTCTCCATTTCTGACTTTAATGCATCGGTGTTACCTTTATTTTTACTGATGTATACGGCAAAAATGACTACTTGCTCGCGGTAATGGCGGCTCATTGCTTCGTTTATCGCCCGTTCACCTTTTATCAACTTTCTCACAATGTCTCTTCACTTTTAAATGGTTAATCGTTTAATGTCTCTTATCTTTTAAATGCTTACTTAGAAATCTCCTCTTCAACAAACTCGCGGGTAACACCGAAAGTGGCCGCGATGTTGTCGAGACTGAGGGAGCGGTACGCGCGCAGCAACTGTACGTACGCCTTGATACGAGCCTCGCGCACGTAGTGCTGGTAGTGGGGGCGGAATATCGGATCCACACAGATTTGGGTCTCCACCTGAAGACATAATTATAATCATACACTAAACACTAATGGCAGCAAAGAGTTTTATCCCCGAATCCCCAGAAGTAGTCACTAGAATCAACTATGAAATAAGTTTTACGCATTTCGACTCGGTATTACGCGCGTACGCTCGGTGGTATGGTTATTTTTTTACTGGTCTGACCTTCCGGCACCCTGTCTTTAAAACCGACTGATATATTTTTATTTTATACATGTTTCGTATTTCAGTTGCAGTTTCAGGAAGCCAGCAATAAAACGGGTCTCGCGCTTCCTTTTGGGTTGGCAAAGCGACGATGAATCCTTCGATGTTTATGTGCAACGGTGACCACTTACCATCGGGCTCATCTACAAGTCTCAAAGAATACTGCAATTTCTATGGAAAAGTGCTAAAATTCAAACTGAATTTGGTGGAAATTACGATTTATGTTACGAATTGAATTTGGTAGCATCTTTCTCCTCATTTCATCTCTTCAATTGAGTCAGACAACCAAGAACTTGCCAGCAAATTGTATCTCGTATGTAATTCCTACGAGTGTAGAATAAAAATACAGCCCATGATTTCACTACATACCCAAGCAAGACTCTTCATGAAGTCTGCATATCTACACTCATGCAGAGACTCGACAAGTTCCCTCAACTCAGGGAAGCGTGAACGGAGAGCCTGCACTGCAGCACCCTGCCTACGCAGAGCTGCCTGGAGGGCATGTCTCTCCAGCGCCAGAGCACATGCCAGTACACAATACTGTATTATTGTACCTGAAAGTATAATAGCAATATATTATTATATTGTCGCCACTAACAGTTGGGATTGTAATCAAGCATTAACTTTCATATAATAAAAAAAACAACATACATGATAATATAAAGTTTAATATTACTGGTGGGGTGTGGGGTAGATAGTAGAGTTAAGTATTAATAATGGGGGCTGACTACCTAGAATTTATGAATACCTTCCATTCAAGGTGGTTGTATAGTAAACTTTCAATTTGTCTTTAATTTTTTTTCTTATTCCTATTAGACTCTTTAAAGAAATATAATAGATGAATGGTATTTTCAAATAACGGAAAACCCATTAATATTTCCAACCATAGTCAGTACATTATAAAAAGTATACTTAATCTTACTCCTTTTCCATAAATAACTTACCAAAATCTACTAGCTCATAGGACTCAAAAGTAGAGACACAATCAATGAACAACTCAGCAGCCCGGCTGTAATCTCTGACTGCGAGGCAGTATATGGCTTCATATGCCTTAAGCTTATTTCTGGATCTCCAATCACCACCTTTATCAACCAATACATGAGCCTGAAAGCAACACAACAATTAGAAACCTAATTCTTGTATACATGTAATTGTTCCACGAAAGATCTGAGCATCAGCATCAACTCAACTCCCACCCTTCACCAACTTAACCTAAAGTAAACCATTCAATTATAAGCTTAAAATATCCTTTCTTCTTAATTAAGATGAGTTGGTCATATACGTAGAGCACGGCTTTCGAGTATATGTTGCAATTCAACTGTAAGGATATAACACATACTTGAATGCTTTTCTTTGAGTTTAGTTGGTGCTGGGTGGAAGTTGAGTTGGTGTAATGTGTGCAGCATAAGCAGTGATAGCCGTGTGGTTGAACGTTGGACTGCCAACCGGAGGGTCCGGTTACAAACCCCACATGCACCACTAATTTTCAAAAATTATATGTGTATTAATATTTATTAATCACTTGCTTCAGTGAAGGAACACATCGTGAGGAAACCTGCACACCTGGGAGTTTTCCATAATGTTCTCAAAGGTGTGTGAAATCCACCAATCAGCACTTGGCCAGGGTGGTGGACTATGGCCTATACCCCTCACACTGTGAGAGGAGACCCGTGCCCAGCAGTGGGACAGTTATGGGTTGTGATGATGATGATGATGAATGTGTGCAGAACTTAACACACCATTAACCTCTACTATTAACACTTAACATTGCATGTGAATTACATACCATTATCTCCCACATCAGCCCATAATAACATCACCATCGCTTATAATGGGAGACCCATGCTCAGTAGTGGGCCATTAATGGGTTGAATCCAATATAAGCTTTAATAATTTTAACATATAACAAAGTCCCCCGCCGCATCTGACTGTCTGTTCACGATAAACTCAAAACTACTGAACTACGGATTTTCACCAATAGATAGAGGGATTCATGAGGAAAGTTTAGGTATAATAATAGGTAAGTTTAGGTCTATTTCACTGTTGCCATACATTACATCTAACAATTTTTAAGTGTGTGTACTAAGAGACAAGTTTTCTGAAGCAATGGCAGGTTTACTATTATAAATATAAAATCACTAGTAATAACAAATTAAACAATGCAACATACCTTATTTATTGCCGTTCCCATATCCTTGACATTACAGCCATGGAAGTAGGCAATCCTGAACATGGCAAAGATAGCATCCAGCCGTCTATTAGTGGTGAGAGTTGAATCTTCATACTTAGTTGTAGCCAGAGCACTTGCTGTTTCCTTGTCTCCAATGGAACAAAGATAGTCCAACCTGTAAAATAAAGGAACAGTATTTTTTGAATTAACTTGACTTATGATAGCAAACAAACATGCAGCACCAACCGTCCGCTGCTGCCCATGACAATTGCAACCGACAAAGAACAAGACTCAAATCGGGCCCTGATATATAAAAAAATCGATAACTTACCTATCTTGCCATACGGGAGTTTCAGAATCATCTTCTTTAAATTTTCCAAGTCGACTTTCATTTTCTTTTGTCATCTCATCGTATAGTTTTTGATCGAAAGGCCAACCCAAGTCCTCGCATACCTCTTTGTAGTATGGGGCCATATGACCCAATTTAATACCCTGTAATAACTCTTCTTTAAGTTGAGGGTTATCCTTAAATTGAGGTAATGATAATTTAAATTTTATGCCCGCAAGGGCCATATATTCAGGAGTTGTTCCTTCGGCCGACAACTCCATGGTTATATATACCAATCAGATTAATGTAACAATGGTTTGGTGCGAAATTTATTAAGAATAACTTTAAGTTTAGTTAGGAAAGACGAAAAAGAATCTGCACAAAATCTCAATAATTGAAAATTTGAAACAACTTAGTGCATGATGACTCTACACAAATAAAATTTGACAAGACGTGTGACTGTGAGTGCTGAGTGAGTCTGTGAGAGGAGACTAGGAGAGTGTCCAGTGTTGCCAGATGGATAACACAATAATACGGTGCACAGTGGGTCAAAATTACCAGAAATACGGTGTTCCAGCTTAAAGAAATACGGTAGATTTACGGTAGACATTTTTTCTACTTTACGGCTTTTACTGTTTTACTAGTGACAAAAAAAGAAACATGCAAACAATATTTATTTAACTTTCATTAATTCTGATTCACTTTCAATAATTGACGACATGTTTTTGTATAATTATACAACCGTGCATTGAGGGCTGATTTCACCTACACAGAATTCACACTAGAGCAGCTTTCCCAGTATAATTTTACTTTGTCGATTAATGCGATGGTTAACTTCAAATTCGTTTCACTACGTTATCTTACTCTCGCATAGTTACTCTGCGACTTTGAACGAATGAATTGAATGACTGCGTGCATGCACCCAAGTAAAATAGACAGTTTGACGTATACTTCCGCAATAGCGCTGCGTATTATTTTATTTATTCAATTATTACGGTCAACTGTCAGGTGACAGTTGAGTTGACCGTGACTAGTGGCAGAGACAGTGACACTACTTATCTACGAATAGCAGCTTACTCGGCCGAAATCGGCGGTTTATGATTTTACTGTAGTATAATTTAATATAGAGATTTTATCCCTAGGCTCAATGTTGGTGAAACGTAAAATGGGCTTACTCGAGAGTAATTGACTACTTCCCGGAAATAAGACATAAACGACATTGGTGAAATCGGCTCATAATCCATTGATACAGAAGTTTGTGGTTCAATTTTCGTTGTTATATCAATTGGCAGAATTGCATAACATAGACTATGACTGGTAGACGCAGTGAACTAATAAGTAGGTACTTATCTACGATAGACGTAGGTGATACCTACGATAGATGTAGGTGTTGTATGTGGACTTAGGTAAAGTGTAAAATTGTACATGTCAATGTACAATTGACTGGCGGCGCTGCCAGTCATAGAGCAACTTTGTTGCCTGGATACTAGTTTCGGTTAAAGTTCGGAAAAATACGGTAACTTACATACACCGTAATTTATGACTACTGTAGGTGGCAGATCTTGAAATAAATTTCAAAAATACGGCAAATCTACCGTAATTACGGTGCATATGGCAACACTGAGTGACAGACTGACAGATCAGATGACAGAGTGAGTGAGTTGAGTTAAGTGTCGTGCTGTCGATGTCGTGAGCATTTATTAGTGTATGGTCGTGAGTCATGAGCACAGAGTACTTTGTATTATGGTCATGAGTGACCTCAGCTCAGTGACCGAACCGAACTGGACGGAACTGACTTTCTGTTTAATACAAACTACAAAGTACTCTGTGGAACTGACCGACCGACCGAGTGAGTGAAGTGAATATCACAGAGTACTTTGTCATAATCACTTTACCAGTGTCACATCACAGACGAATAAATAATAATCTGATTGTTTATTTCATAGATGTATGATATTATGTTTATTGATGATGATGTTTATTGATTTATTTTATCGATGTACTTATTGTCAGTTTCAGTTTCAGTGTCAGTTTATGGTTCAATTTAATATTTCTTTTAAGATTATATTTTTATCAATGGCGAACCTCTTAAATGCAGTGGTAGAAAAATATGACATAAAATAATTACGATCTATGATCAGATTCATCAGATAAAAAAGAAGTCCTGGTCCTGGGGACGTGGTCAATACGTCTGTACCACTCACTTAAGTCAATCAATACAAAGTATAAATCGCGGCACATGAGTTGAACCAAAATGGCTGCCGTTTGCGCAGGTATTATTGTCGACAAACGGATGGAGAGGGACGGAAAGCGACTGTGCGCATGCGTGTGAGCGAACTGAGCGAGTGACGTACCGCTCCCGCGTCCCGCGCTTCGATTGAGACCCGAAAATGTGTTACTGCGCACTCAAGGACATAGTTCAACTTATACGCCGCTTATTAAACTCGGTGGTCAGAACTCAGCACACTGGAACTCAGAAGTCACAACCATGGACATATTATAGTAGGGACACGACATATTGTTCTTTAAGTACTACTATTACTACTACCTAATGAGGCCGAAAATCCGCCATGTTTACCGACCCAAATGACATTGTCAGTCAGTTCAGCCGGTACTTGTCTTGTCAAAAAGTCGTGGTCAAATTCAAATCAGCCATCTTTAACCATACACAGGTACGCTATAAATAACATTAAAAATATTGGTTAATGTTAATGTTGTCGGGAAGATAGTGCATAGATGTGTCATAGGTCATGTCATGAGTTATTAGGCAAGCACTAAAGCCGCCATGTTTGGTAGCCAGATGACGTAACAGTGGCACACATTTTTGTTGACATGTCACTTCCATAGGTTTACTTCCATGGTCATAACTGACTGACTTAACTGAGTCAACCAGTCATAACTCACTGACATGACATGACAAGAGTGACAAGTGACAAGCCAAGCCAATAATAAAAATTCAATAAATTGTTTCTACATTTTCAACTCGATGTTAAAAGGATATTTTTTTTCCGTTCTGTTCATTCGAATCTTTCATCATCCGAATTCTTTCTAATTAAGACAAATAGGTCACAGGTACCTCGTTACACTTCTCTATTAAATAAAATTTATTTAATCATCTAAAGAATATTTTTTGTGAAGTAGTGTTGTGTGTACATAATGCTCTAATCATGGATGTCAAACGACTTGCTAATGAGAATCAAAGTATTAAGATAGTTCCATCGTTCGAAGATTCATTGCAATGCATGGGATTAAATGTGGCTTTAGATGATAATACTAAGAAGTGGTTTGAACAATTGAAAACGTTATGGGCAACATGGAGAAAAAGTAAAGCAGTCGAAAGTCACTTTGATGTTTTCTTCCAAAATACTCCAGATCCGTTTAGAGTAGTCCTAGTGTTGATGATAAAATGTCCTGACTGCAAAGATTGCAAACCTAAAACGCTCCCCTATTTTATAATCGAAACAGTACAGAACTGGTCAGTAAAAAATGACATGCAACCTGAAGATTCCCTTAGATTACCAGCATTTCATATAGCCAGTTCACAACGTAATCAGCATTTTTTAAATCTGATGGTTAAAACATACCGTATAAACAGTATTAAGGAGTCTATTGTACCTCTCGTAAGGAATATGATAAGGAGTGACAACTGCAAGCAAGCCTCCCAAATCGTCATTGCTATGGAGCTGTTTGAAGAAATACCTGTTAGTGAATTGCTTTTCCCACTAGTAATGCAAGACAAATTAAATATGGTGGATGAGTATTTAACGGAGTGTCCATCACAAGTTAAACCTTTCTTATTCTTTCTTGACAAACTTATAGCCAAAAATTTCAACATCAGAGAATTTGCTCAAAATTATGTTGAAGAAAATAAAATTGGACATGTCAGATATGAAAAATTGTATGCTAAAACTCTTGGTAAGCTAGTTGCTCGGCTGTGCAACAAATTTAATATTCCTATAGAGACATGCAAAAATTTGAGCTGGAATCGAACAAGAGGAGGCTTAAGATATTTGATACACCAGAAATATATTGAAAATAATGTAAGCTTAGCAGTTTGGGATGACCTAGTTAAAGATTCTCTAAAGCAAAATGTTGAAGCTGGTATTGAGTTTATAGATATGTTGGTAGACCATGATTGTAATGAGGCTCTTAAGTGGGCTGCTTACTTGAATATACCAAAATCTCAATTACCCTTGGCATTACAAGATCTACCTCTAAATCAAGAATGTCCAGAATCTGAAGAAAATTGGGACACACAATCTTACTCAGCAACTAAATCAGAAGTCAAGCAAGAATATTATAGGCTTTCCTTGCCTGACAATCAAGTTAAAATGATTGATACTGCTGAGAAATTTTTTGACCTTATGATGACAAATTTGCTTGGCTACAGTGTTGTCAGTATTGACTGTGAATGGAAACCTTCTTTCGGTGCTTCCCAATCTCAAGTTGCCCTTATTCAAGTAGCTACATGTGATTGTGTTTATTTAATTGACACACTAATATTAGGTGGCAAACAATTTAATAGTTTCTGGAACACGTTTAACAAGTCTTTATTGGACAATGCTGAGATCATTAAAGTAGGTTTTGGTCTTGAACAAGACTTACGAGAACTCAAAGCATCCATACAAGGTTTAAGTAATATCAAGATAAAAGGAGAGGGATTGCTTGATTTATCATTACTTTGGAAAAGCCTTGTCAGTTCCGGTCTAAGTTTGCCAATAACTTTTCAAAGTAACGGAAATAGCCTAAGTAGTCTTGTTCAAATATGTTTTGGGGCACCACTAGAAAAGGCAGAACAATGTTCTAATTGGGAATTACGACCTTTAAGATCTTCCCAAATACGCTATGCAGCTTTGGATGCCTATGTTTTGATAGAATTATATAACTACCTACAGAATCTGAGTCTAGAACAAGGGATAAAGTTTGAAGAAATATGTAACAGTATAATGATTGAAAATAAAGTAAAATGTACAAAGAAGGGCAATAACAAATGTCAGACACAAACTAGCCTTCAGCAAAGAGGTGTGAATGATGTAAAATTTTTTATAGAGCCCAAACTATCTCATTTAGCAGCTTACTTGAGATACTGTGGAATTGATGCAACTATAATGTTAGCTAGTATGTTGTGGTATGATGTAATTAATGTTGCTATTTCTGAAGAAAGGGCTATTATATTAAGTAAAATAAAATACACACCAACAGTAAATTACCCTCAGAGTTTAATACTTGATGTTGGAATACGTCCCATTCAAGAGCAGCTGAAGAATATATTCAAATATTTTAGAATAAAAATTCAGCCAAAAGATATACTTACCCGCTGTGTCAACTGCAATAATACCGACTTGCAGAGGTTAAACAGAAATGAGGTTGTTAATCTATGTAATACTTATCAATTAACAAAAAATGCTAACCTCAATCACACAAATTACTCTCCGGAAGAAGATGAGGATCCATATGGAAAGTTTCTTAGTGATTCGGAGGGAGAAGATGATATAGTATACCCTGCATTAAGATCCATTCCCACTAGAACATGTGTGTCATCTAAAGGAGTACCGATAGATATAGACAATGTTGAAAAACTGTTGGCATCAAATAAAACTGCCGCTCTCTGTGATAGTTGTGGCAAATTGTTTTGGGATGAGGATACTTTGTGTGTATCACTCAATAATATCACAAGTGAAATAACTAAAATAAGTATCAATTGAAGTTTAACTTTATGTTAAGAATATTATTTGTTATTTTATACATAGTTAGTTACTTTAGTAATAGCATAAAATGAATAATTATACAATAAGTATTTTAATGTTGACGTTTATGTTGCAGTTTTAAATCATTTTATGTACTGTTTAAGAAGACTAATCATGTATTTTTTCATCAAGAATACGGAACCTCTTCAAAGTACAAAGTAGTAGTAGCAACATACTTTTTTGTTAATTAGTCATATTATTTGATATATTTTAAAGCTGTTTCAATCTTAAAAAGATATTTGATTAATTACGTTTGTACTCATCCAAAAAATAAAACAGTATTTTCAGTTTCCATGCTGAATTCCATATTATCATCATCATCAAAATAGGAATCACAATTATTTTTGAAAATTGAGACCTGCTCCATTCAAAGTCAGTGGTGTTTTTAATACCTCAAAAATATATAAGACCAAAGTAGAATAGTAATTAAAACACTGTTACGTAAAATATTTTATGTATATTAAGCCATAGCAATTGTATACTTAAATATATCAGAACTAGGTACCTACATTCAAAGATGAAATTAGATAAAATGTACATGTACACTGCCAAATTGTTAAATAATGTTACATTACTAATAAGAACTTACTATAAATTACAAAGGCACCATTGTTTATTGCTTTATTACTGCTTTGGTATGCAAGCCTAGAAGTAAGCTCAATTAATGTAAAATCACGGCACGGCAACACATTCTTAAAAACTTAAGACGTTTTCTATCTTGATTTTATAATGTACTATTGTAGTGACCTACCTCAGCTTTGCCTGCATTCAAAAAATTGTAATTTTTTTTATATGTTAAAGTTACATTATGCTGTCGCAAACTTTTCACATACTTATGGAATAGTATAGTTGACGTATATTCCGAATGATTTTTTCTTATTTATATATATTTACATGATTTGTCCATTTGGAGTTTTCAAATTATGAAAGAATTTTTCACGTAGGAGCTTTGAGATAGTTGTATCATCAAAATATATACATGAAAAAATATCCGACTAAGTCAATCTTTGTTCCAAACATGAATTATATCTTGAAACGATGAAACATTATTATTGATGAAACATTAATTAATGTTAGGCCTGCAGCATTGGTAAAAAGGAAGGACAATATCATGTCATGGATTACTGAATGAGTTCTGGTTATAAATATAATTGTACACAAATTTTATAGTGAACAGGTCTGTAACTATACTAGACTGTATAGCAATAATTTTGACAAATGACCTTTGTGCGTCATGAAAATAAGTAATAGGCTTATATAATAGTTATGTATTATGTATAAAAGATATAAAAGTGTAAAACGATATCATTAAAAATAAATTTTCTTGTAACTAAATTTTTCTTTAAATAGCCTAATTTCACTTGGATCAATATTATTTCCTTTTAAGTTCAATTCCTCCAACTGAAGTTCTGGAAATCCTTTAAGTGTAGTCAGCATATTGTTCTCAAGATTTAATTTCTGAAATATAATAGAAAATTATAATTAAAACAAAGTAAATTGTAAATAAAAAACACTACGAAATAATAAATTCATATTAAACTCAAAAAAATTTAGGATATGATTTATTTTCATATTATTATAGCTTATTTGATTTGGCCATTTTGATTATCAAACATGGGCACTAAAACTTGACCAACTTTCAAATTACCAACCAGTTCAGTAAATTGTTCCATCTGAACATGGCATCAAAATCAGCATCAACCCATTAGCATTCACAAAACTTTTGATGCCTACCAGATATAAAACTCACCTTACAGTGTTGAAGTTTCATTAATACTGGCAACATTCTCGATGTCAATTTTTGGTTGGAAAGATCAACATCCTCACAATGACTGTAGTATTGCAAATGGTAAAGTGTTGCAATTTTTTCATTGCCAGTTACAGTAAACTGCAAACTTGAGGTGCAGTAATCCGCATTCAGCTGCTGTTCTAAGCACCATTTCGAGACAAGATCCTCATAATAACCTGCTCTCAGTTTATCGATAGCCATTAACAAATGTAAATTATCTATTACTTCTGTATGGTATAATTTTGCATCTATACAGTATAAAATTATAGTTGTTGTTAGAAGGGTCCCTGGAAAATGTTGGACAAATTTATTTCATTATCGTACATATCCAAACTTGGGTTAGTAGTCTAATAAAGGAAAAACATGCAAAGCACTTTACACACTTCTATAATAAAAAGTCCATGCCCTCTCGTATTGTTCAAAAAGTATTTGTTGCGAATGCAGAGTTTGAATCCCCATTATGTGCAGAAAATTGCCGGCGAAAACCGCGCAAAGCTTTAAATAGATGGCGCGGCGCTACTAGAGCGGTGATAGCAAAGTGTTTAGAACGTTACACTCCCGACCAGGACCTGGGTTCGAAACCTGCACGCGCCTCTAGTTTTCAAAAATGATGCGCGTATGAGAAATTAATTGTCACTTGCGTTATAGGAAAACATCGCGAGGAAATCTGCACACCTGAGAGTTCTCCATTATATTCTCAAAGGTCTACCAACTGGAGTCCGAATCCGAGACTAGTTTCAATCAAATCTATAATAACATCCTGTATTGAAATTTTCCTGTATGAAGTGTTTAGAACATTGTTAAATGTTTCATATCATTATTGTTTTTCAAAGCATATTCCCGTTATTTTTGTAGCTTCAATGCTTTTTGTTTATAACACCACTATGAAATTATGAAAATTAGATGTTTCATAAAAAAACTAAAACATAAGTGAATAAATATATTATATTTATTCACTAGGTACTTACATTTATTGTCAGGTTCTAGTAGAAGCAATTGACGACACGAGTCTAGCTGATCTTTTAATTCTTCGAGAACAGGTTGAGAATATTTATTTTGAAAACTTATTTCACTTTTTCCAACATAAATATTAGGCTTATACTCTCTACACAAAATGACATGTTTGCTGTCTTTATCCTCTCCATTCTCCACCTATAGAATTAATTTTGTAATAATAATAGAACAGACAATATGATAGAAGGATTAATAGTTTTTACATTGAAGAAATATAAAAATGTGAAATAAAGATAGGTATAGGTATTATACTGCCTTTCTTTTATCTTACATAATAAAATAATTATGTAAATACATATAACATACATAGGTACATTTATAACAGAAGTGAGGCAGTCAAAGTCGGCTAATTTTCGTAATTTTCATTTACATAAATTTCTGTCTGTGTGTGGTTCAAAACGTGCAACTCGCGTTGTAAGAACGTAACGTACATATTATGTATCTAAGTATAGTTATAATATTGGTTATAATTATGGTGTCTTACATTACTGAAAATAATGACCTAATTATTAAAAAATAAATAAGGAATTTAATGTAAATTTATAATACCTTAATTTTCATTCCAGATGTTATTTCATTTTGATGATCAAATATCCACAAATCATCATAGTTTTTACCACTGCATGGTATCCACTTGCCAGCTATGTGCATGTCGTTGAAGAATATTTCAGTTGTTTTTTGTATATAATCTTTAGAAACATATTTACTCCAAGCTATGGTAGTCTTATTAGGTGTGACGCAAAGTGCAACTGGATACACATTCGTTTTTACTGCACCTAAAACATTGTAATAATATGTAATGTTATATATTAATAGGTGATAGAAACTTGTATGGAACATGTGCTTGTATTGAATACTAGCGACCCGCCCTCGCTTCGCTTTGGGAAACTTATTCCTTCTGTTTGCAAAGATTTAGTTATATATTTTGGATAATTCACACTATATCTTTATAAATTATAGCATATGTGTTATTCTGATGTGTATGTAAGCTATATTATTGTAAAGTTTCATTAAAATTCATTCGGTAGTTTTTGCGTGAAAGAGTAACAAACAACACATTCATACATCCATACAAACTTTCGCATTTGTAATATTAATACGATGTATATTATAGGTTTTGTATAAAGTTCGCCAAGGGAAATACCACCGCCAGCCACAATACCTAGTGTATACCAGTAGTGTATACCAATACCCATTTCTACCATGTAATATTCTTTTAACAGCAATTGTGTTCCGGTTGGAAAGGTGTGGATCCAGTTACTCTTTTTAGTCCTCAACGGTAGCAACAAATCTGAACAAACCGAATGAGAATGAGACTCTTACTAACAATTACGAAGAACATCAAAATTGTAAAATTATTATGGCATGCTTAAAAAAATTAAAATACCAATATTTACCTAAGAGCCATCTGAGATAAAACCAAGCACTTGTATCATCGGGATCTGTAAATGCTGCACTTTGAACCATTTTTAGTTCATGTTTGTGATAGCTATCCTTTATAGGTCGACCTCCTGGAATCACAATATTCAGAACATTTATCATAACGTAACCTTGTGATTATAATCACATTTAGTTTTACTTTATAAGTGTACACTTGATTACATTTCGACATATAAACTAATTTTATTTATTAATCATCGATCACAATTATCCTGAAGTGTAGTTAATACTGTGATGTCTTTTTTAGCGCTAAGAAGTAGCACAAATAACACCATTCAATGTACATACATAATTATACTATCATTTTAAACGAAAATAGATAATGAATGAGACCTATATTAATAATTTACGTGTAAAGCACTTTAAAATTTAAATTTTTGTCAATTACTATATATTAACATTCAAAAAGATTCATAAATTGTCACAACCTTCTAAGTCAGGATATAGCTCCACCAACATTTTACTTCTGTAATGCCATGCTGAATAATTCGAAAAATTATCATGTATTTTCTCTGTAGTGAAATCAAATTCCTCTTGTAGTGCTGCTTTGCAATGGCTTACAACAAATCTGCGATAATCCCATGTATGAACTGAAACAGTAAATTAAAAATATATGAATATTATATACTTACCTTTACTTACTTTAAGTACATGCAATATACATGCATACATCCTATTAATATTATAAATGCGAAAGTTTGTATGGATGTATGAATGTTTGTTACTTTTTCACGCAAAAACTACCAAATGGATTTTGCTGAAACTTAACAATAATATAGCTTACACATCAGAATAACATATAGGCTATAATTTATAAAGATATAGTGTGAATTATCCAAAGTTTCCAGAAGTGAAGCGAGCGTGGGTCACTATAAATATTTATAAATATTATATAATATATATATTATATAACATATTTATATTATATAATATATATAGATATTGCAAGATTTATACAAATCAATTGGCATAAGGCTTATTTACAAATTTTATTATTACTCCTCGTCATTCAGTTGGGTAAAAACTATGCATCTCAGATTGATTTATTAAATACTACTGTACTATATGATACATTTATAAGAGAAAGGTGATACTTGCAGTTTCTTTCATCCAAGTTTAGGTACTTATGGCATAATGCTAATTCTGACTTCCAATCAGGGTCAGATCGAGTCAAAAGAACCCATTCCCGCTGATGCCATGCTCCATATGATTTTGGATTCGTTTTCAAACAATACTCAGTAAGTTTCAGCTCATCATTATATAACTTTGACATTTCTTCATCACTCATTGCACTTTTCCTGTAAACAATTTTTAAAAAGTTAATTTTGTTGTTTTATTTTTCATTTAAATAGACATAATTATTTGTAAATAGAAATGTTGCAATGAACAATTTAAAATAGAAATATTTAATAAGAAGATTATAGAAGTTGTATTTTTCTATTTTATACAATCATTTATGACCCTGCCTGCAAAGCAAGTTTCCTCGTTAGGGCACACATGTTCGTGACAGGAGTCTAACTTCACCTGATAATATTATGACTGTGGAACCCAAGAACGTTCCTAAGCTTCAGTCTAAGTATAGATCCTGCGGAACACATATCACATTGTTCTGTCTGGCTTGCTACAATATAATTATCAAGTCTCTTTGCAGTGGCCTTCGTGAACTTAACCCTAACCCATTCCACAAATAATAACAAAAATACCATAAGGTAACATCAATTTTAATCAAAAAAGAAGATTCCATGCAATATAGAACTACAAACGATTGGGTATTAACACATTCGCTGCATTCGTAATTTTCTATGAAAAAAAACATGACATATGTGCTCCGCAGCGAATTTGTTGATTAAAACAATAAAACTAGAAGAACTTTAGAATAATACAATTTCTCAAACCTTAATTCTATCAATGTTTCTCTTCTTATATTCCATAAAGTAAGTATATCAGGATTAGAAGACAAACAGTTTCCAGTAAGTTCTAGTAACTCCTTGTCCAAATCATTCAGTTTTCTCTGTAATAGAAATTTTAGCATACAGAAAATAAAAATGGTGCTATGCATGCAAAGATTTTCTTGATGTTGTAATATAACAACCCACTATGTTGTTTCTGGATAGCATCCTCTTAAAAACTAAGGGATGAGATCTTAGTTCACAATTTCAATTATATTAATAATAATAATGATTATCTACCAACCTATGTGCAAGTCAAATCTGCTTTCAAATTAACAAAACAAAATTAGCACAAATTTTTAATAAGTTCCAATAAATTATATTCTCTGCGTTATTCAAAATCAAACACAATAATATTCGACCTGTTGAAATATCTAAAAAAATCCAAGTTTTGACACAAATTTTGATATTTGAAATGAGTATTATCTTACTTTATCTCTTATCTTTTCCATAACATTTTTGAATATTTTTAGTTTTTCCTGTCTCTCTTTATTTTTTCTGGCCTTCTCCTCTTCTGTAGTTCGAACCTTCACTCTTCCATGCTACAATGAACAAAAATAATTTTAAATTAACATTTTGGTATCACTAAGTAAATAACTACAATGTTAAAAGTAAATTTATAAATTACCATGTTTCACAAGTCACTGGTCCTCAACGCAGATTGTGAGAAAAATTACTAGGCGCTGTGGGGTGTGTCAAGAGCCCGCCGGGCAACCGAGCAGATAAGTGGAAAATTAATGCCAATTAATAGTTTTTGAAAAGTTCATATTCATGAAAATGCTTGATGTGACTACAAAAGTATATACTTAGCAAATAATATCATGAATACACAAAACCGAAATAGAAATAAAAAAAATTAATCACAAGTTTACAATCGAGGAAAATTGAAAAATGACATTATTTTCATTTCTTAATTATTCAATCAATTCTCTGCTGATTCTCTGAAATTCTCAATCTCAATTCTCAAGCAGTCACAAATCACAATGACATTGATAACTTACTGTCACCTGACCATAGAAATAAGAAACCTACACATTTTGAATTTTTGACTCTTGTCTGTGCCTGTGGCATCACAGTCGTCAGTTGTAAGTATCATGTCTCTGGTCCCTACCTAACCTGAGTAACCATAAAAAATAATACCATACCATTCTGAAGGAATATTTCTTCAGAATGGTATGGTATTATTTTATAAAGTTCATAGAAATTAAACGGCGATCGATAGAGCTAAAAGGCGAGACGATGCCAATTTAACGTTGCCAGACTTGCCGGACGATTAATTTACTTTATTCATCCGTTAAGCAGTTGATTAGCAACAGCCCCGCAAGGTTTTTTAATCATACCATTAATCGGAAGTCTAATTTTATTTTCTTTAATTATTAGAGCCGTTTAGCGGATGATTACCTACCTACCTAGACACTTCATATATTTTTAGACTTTCTGTAGTGTATTAAGTAGTCTGTGAGTACTTTTCTGACTTGTTACCGTAAAATGGGGCTTTTTGCAAGTCACGAGGCTATTTGGAATTTCCGAAATAAAAGATTTGGTCACGTGTAATTATTTATTAAGGAATAGTATGAATTATGTTTTACCACCTGCCAACACAGCGACAATTAATCTCAATGTCACAATTGAATTTTGGAGATTATTGGCGATAAACAGCGAGCAGTTTAAAATTTAAAAAGTCTCGAAATTTTGATGTATTTCGTAGGTGCATAACTTTCGTCTGGTATACAAAGTCTAGACAGGTGTGTACAAAGTAAAATAGACTAAGAAATTGTGTGTTTCATGCGGATTTCAGTGAGTCTACTTGCTCTTTTTTATCACTTACGAAATCCCATAAATTTTCTGTTTTTTGAAATGGGGCTTTTTGGTTGCTGTTTTGGGGCTACTTGGAATTGAGTGTTTCATGAGGCATAAGTTAAGGGGAAGATTTTTTCAGCACTCTACAATTATCAAATTAATTTGATAAAAATAAGTCTTAAATCTGAGAGTAATTATTCGTCTTATTTTGTAATTATTTGAAAAAAAGTAGTAGAATAACATTGAGAAACTGTGAACAGTAATTAAAAATAAAATTATTGAAATGCAATTTGGAAGTAGTTTCTTTTGAATTATAAATTTATTAAATCTGATAAAATAATCAGGTCAATGTATGTAATACATACCTACATGTATTCTGTCAGGATTTTTTCCCGTGAGGGTAGGGGGAGAGCACATCCTTCCATTTGCTACGATCCTAACTCACTCAATGTGACGACCCGGATGGCGCAATAGTTAACACGCTGGATCGCCGTTACAAGGGTCCTGGGTTCGATTCCCAGCGAGGCGGAAATTTGTATGATGAGTTTAAATTTCCGTTCTTGGTCTGAGTGTGTGTGTTCTTGTCTTGTGTGTTGTCCATGGCACCAACGACACAAGTAATCCTAGTGTGGGGTTATGAGTGTGTAGCGTTATAAAAAAAATGTATGTAAAGTTCTCTCATATTAATTTATTTGTAAGGCATTACATTCATGGTATAGTATGGCAGGCAAATGGCAAGTATTTTTGGTAAATTTGTCGAATCACGGCACCTTGAAAGTGCTCCAATTTTTTTTTCTATCGTTGTTTATCACTAGTATGTAGTAAGGCGTAAAAAAACCTAACCTAACTCAACTGTCCCCCTAGCTAGAGTATTTATTCTTACTCTAGACCTAGAGGGACAGTTGGTTTAGGTTAGGTTAGGTCAGGTATACGCGAAAAAAAGGGACCCCGCGAAGCGGGGTTCCGTCGACATCTGTGACGAAGTAACATAAATTTGGAGCACTTTCAAGGTGGAGCCGTGATTCGACAAATTTACCGTATTTTTCATTTATTTGCATTTTCATGTCTGGGCACTTTCATCTATCTGGTAAACCAACCGATAACTTGTTATTCACCAAGAGGCTAAAATAAAATAAACTTAGCCTTAAATATTCCAAATATCGCTTCATCCATATTAAGAACACATCAGATATTATTAACGTTACATTCCAAATAACCCCAAAGCAGCAGTAGATATCATTATGAATAAATTATCAGTTGTCGTTTTTCACTTTTTAAGGGACAGAAAGGAGTGAAACTGAGATGAACTCAAGACAGCTGGTTATCCTTTTACTTTTCCATTATATTTCTTTATCGTTTCTTTTTACACGGCTTCAAAAAATAAGGAAAACCGAAGCAATAAAGTCAGATTCCAAATACCCCCATTGAGGCGATATTTGGAACGGCACTTGTAAAACAATATATCTATTAACAGAAGATGAACAGTGAAAGTAGTTATTTATAGGAAATTGCGAGAACTACCCAAAGAAAAACATCCTATGTAGATAGGGTAACCGTCGGTTTTGTTAACAGCCGTTTCATGAAAAAATTCTTCCAAAAAGCCCCACTTTACGGTACCCTTGTTACATACTATTTAATGTCAAACTGTCAAAAGTCAGCAAAACAAAAGTGTCAGTCTGACTCAGTCTGTCTCTGTCAGTCAGGTCAGGTGTGTGTGAAGCAAAGTTGTCATCTTACTAGAACGAACGGACGGTGCCTTTTTTGCGAGGATAATATAAATCTGGTGACTGGTGGCACATAATTTTATTTGGAATTTGTTATTTACTGATAAGGATGAATAATGCTCCACAGTTTTCTTTACGTTGGAATAACTATGTTACAAATGTTACGGAAGCTTTCAATGTGCTACGTTTTGAAAACGACTTGGTTGATGTCACCTTATGTTGTGATGGAGGAAAAATAAAAGCCCACAAAATGTTACTCTCTGCGTGTAGTAATTACTTCAAGCAAATATTTAAAGAGAATCCCTGTCAGCACCCCGTCATTATATTTAGAAATTTCAAGTATGAAGATCTCAATGCGCTTATAAACTTCATGTACCACGGCGAGGTAAACATTTTTCAGGAACAGTTGGAGTCGTTCCTTATAACTGCGGAGCTTTTGGAAGTTAAGGGTCTTACGGACAATATGGAGGAAGAATCGCCTAAGAACCAGTTAAAAGTAAATGACAATAATTCATTAGATTTAAGTTCCAAAACAAGTATGCCCAACCATGTTGTTCTGACAGCGTCTTCAGATGAACCTATAAATTTGGCAACCTTCCCGGTCTCAAGAGATGAACCCATACCCTTGGAATCTACATCAACAGTGTTAGAAAAACATGACATTTCCGATTCAAATTCTGAAATAGCGAAAGGTAGTGACGATACAAATGCAAAACAGAAAACAACACCACCAACTAGTGATGAAATGCAAGTTGACATGCAATCTACCTCTGGTGAAGATTTGTCAGAGAAAAATAATTCTGGTATGTATAATGTCTTTATTTAATTATCTTCATTATCTTTTATTTATCAGTAAAGATAAGATATTATTACTTCAATGTTGCAGAGTCGGATATGGCCAAGTTTCGCTGCCAGCTATGCCCTAAAGGATTCAAGCACCCAACGTCGTTAACCCTACACAAGGACTCCCATGCTGGAAAAACCCAATGTCCCGTTTGTCATAGATCTTTCTCTCGATCCTATGACATGAGGAGCCATTTGCAACGGATTCATCAAGGCAAACAACTAACTATTAAAGAAATTAGATATAAGAATACCAGTGACAATGTTACTCCAAAACCGTTTACTCATCATATATAGTTTTGACTGTATGGTAACTACTATAGTTACCAAGATATAGCAGTTAAGTCCAATACCCATTAGTTTCCATTTAAATGACGATAATAATTTCATGTAAATTCATTGTACATAAGATCATAATCATTGCAAACAGATACATGTACAAATGTTTATTACAATAATATGACTGAAACATATTTAAAACAGAAAATTTAAGGGAGTTTTCAAATAGGAATTAAATAATGGAACCTTAATAGGAGTATAGAGTGTTAAAATAATGCTAATTTACTTGGAATACTCAGACAATCTTCAATTGGCTCTACTAATGTTTACACCATTCACAAATATTTACATAATATGATTCAAAAGATATAATAATATGGTGCTGTAAAGTTTATGTATTAAAAATTAAAAATTTTATGGACAGGTGATGAATGTATACTGTCAGAACATTTTATTGGATAATATTTATTTATGAAATTATGTAAGTCACAAACAATCTGCTCAGTGCTCTTAGCTTTCGCTATTTTTGTACTAGTCTATTTAAAATTGTTTCAATATATGTAATTGTTTATTAAATGCTGTACGTTTTTTTTATTTATTACTTTTTGCCTGCAACTTGAATGATAAAATACCATTAAAATTATCCAAAGGGAACGTATTTTCGAGATAAAACCGTTATTTCCAGGGTCTCAACTGTATCCATACCAAACTTTATCTAGATTGGTTCAGTGGATTAAGTGTGAGAAGGTAGAAGACTCACAGATAGACAGACATACAGTTAGAAACAGTACAGTTAAAAATATTAGTATGCAAAATTGAACAGCGCCATCTTGTGATCACTCCTAAAGTTGGTTACTTTGATTCTCAAACAACTATAAAAATTCGAACTAAACGGGTTACTGAACCAGAAGTTATTGGTAGTCAGTCAAGTTAAGGTGATTACATTCTCCATGTTAAGTGTCTACATTTTAACTACGAGCAACCTCACTCGAAAAAAGGTTAAGATGGAATTTTTTACATTGAAATATGGTTTTAATTTGTAAACCGATCGAAATAAACATTAAATGTTACCCCAAGCTTATTATTACACTTTAGTGAAAACCGCATTCAAATCGATTAAGCCGTTTTTAAGATTAGCGGAAAGAAACTCAAAGACTAAGGACGCAAAGGCGAAATTCTAAAAATTGTTATGTCTATTGTCTTGCGTTATTTTATTTTTTTAATTTGATATCTGCCAAACGAGACAAGCTATTCGGTGATAAGTGGTCACCGTCGCCCATTGCCATCAGCAACACCACTGGCATCACCAATATGTAGACGGATAGTTGATTGTCTCATTTTTTATTTATTTATAATAATCGTGTTCGTGAATACTCAGAGAAATATCTAAAGTGGATGAAAATATTTTCTAATTTTGCAAGAAACTATCTTGTTTTAACTGGATATTTAGCGAGTCCTACGCAGACATGGGACAGACAAGAATGTAGGCCAGAACCCGAAGCTAGAAGCATAGAATAAATAATAGTACCTATGTACCCGAAGGAAATTATTAAATAGATGTAAAACACATTTGAAAGTAGGTACAACGAGAAGACCAGAAGATTAGTCAATTACAAGTAGGTAGACTCAGAGCATTAAGGAAGATACGAGTAAGAAACGGTAAACAGTAAACGCCTTTTAATATTATATATTATTAAAAAATGGATTTGCTTATAATTTGCATTTTTTGAATAGGTAATGCAAAGCAAAATAGGCTATATGCCCCTCGTACGACTACACGTTTTTAGGAGGTCAAGAAAGCGGGTAGAATAAACAACACAAATTACACATCACTAACACCCATGACCCGAGAACAAAGACGTTTGTCTGTCACATAAACATGACTGTGCCCCGGCCGGGAATTGAACTCGAGACCCCGCTCTTCGCAGGCAGGGTCACTACCAACTAGTTTACGGGGTGAGTTTCTAGGGAGTAAGCTGGTTAAGATTGAATGGATTTTTGACGAAAATGTAAGCTTATTTTATTTACAATGGCTCCCAAACTTTCATATAATTATTTATGTCTTATATTATTATGTCTTCTGGAATAAAACCCAGAACAATTTCTAGAAATAACATTTAAGTCATTACCTTGTCCTTCTGTGCTGTGTATTATAGTAATGCTGAAATGGAACATTACCCACATTAGTCGTATCTTTTAGATTTTTAAATGAATGGAGCAACATAAACCATAATTTTCGAACCGAAGATTTGGTTTTGGGTTTTATCATTTTCGGCCACTTTCGGCCAAAAGTTCAATGTCATCGATATCTGCTCATGAGGATATGAGTGAATTCATTTTCGTGATTTTTTGGCGCGATTGTCTTTTGTATGTAAGTAGTGTTAGTAGGTAGCAGAGCCTAGAGTTCGCCCGGGGACCGCCCGCCAAGGTACGTACTTAGTAGATACCATTTCTACCGTGTAATAATACTTAACTGTTTTAATAGCAATTGTGTTCCGGATAGAAAGGTGTGGAGCCGGCTACACTTTTTTAGAGGCGACAATCTCAGTCCTCAAGGGTAGCAACACATCTGTGACCGAATCATAACGAGACTCTTACTAACATCCACTAACAGTCCCTGTTCCAGTCCTCATACTTACAAACTAATCAGCTAATGTTCTAACACCGTCACCTAACCGGACTAACTATCCCAGTCACTATTTGAGTCTTGTTCTAAGTCGGTCGCAGTTGTCATGGGCGGTAGCGAAGGTGGTGCTGCATGCTTGTTTCCTATCTTAATTCCATAAAAAAAGAAGAAGAGGTCACACACCATAGGTTTATCTATGTTTATTTCCTGGTAAGACGGAGACAATTGGATCTAAAGAACAAAAATATTTTGGTTATTATAAAGTTTAATAATTTTAACACCCTCACAGTTTTTACTGTTAGAAACCTTATAGCTGACCAAATTAGGTACAATGTTTCATCGAAATCGGTTAGACACTGACTATTTCAAAGCTTACACAGAACCACAGTTGCAACTTTGTCGGACACACGAATTAAAGTTAGATACTAATGGATTTTCAGTTAAGAGGTTTGTGAATGAAGTTTGAATTTTGAATGCTTTTTGCTGCCATTGCAATACATGCATGTTTCAATTACTTGGTGGGTATATAATCAGGAAAATCGACCGACTAACCCCATTTACACATAAGCAATACGTACTTGGTAGGTGCTGGTAAAGTGATTACTTACTTATAATTATGCTTCTCTACCTACGTTCTCAATGGCCACTGCGACACTGTAATCATACCTACTGCGGCCAGAAAAAAGTGGTCTTGAATTAATGCAGCGTCAGATAGGTACCCAGTATTTAAGTGCTTATTACTGTAAAAGTTTTTAATTTCATTTTCTCGAACTCTACTTTACTTAATGTAGGTAGGTAAATTTTTGAGAAAGTTACCTTTCCTTAGGTAGAACGTGAGATGATAGAAATCCGTGCACCTTCCAGTGTAGTAGTTTTGGCTGATGTCCAAAAAGCGTAGGCCACTAGGTACATATTTAATAATACCTTATCATAAAAGTACCCCAAAGATTCTAAATGACAGCCAGAAGGTAGTTAGCAGGCTGTATCCGCAATTTATTGGCACCAGATTCGCGACGCTGTATAAAAATGTAAAGAAAGGGGAAGTTAGTGAGGTGAAGTAGGTGCATCTAAGCTAAGGGCAGAACCGCCACCCGATGCCTGTGTAGTGAGTGAGTAGCGTAGCCGGGGTAGCCGATAGGGGCGGTACGCGCGGGGGTGGCGGGGCGAGCGGAGGGCGCTCGATACGCGCGCGCGCTACACTTCTCAGTCAGACAGTCGCGTTTTGACGCCCCTCGCGTACGGTGAGTGACGTGGCCGGTACGTCGTAACGCTTCGATATCGATATTTTGAACCTATCTCCTAATAGTACGTATTTTCTAATTTATTCTCATTAATTTGTTTGTGACATATAGTTATTACAGGTGTAATTATATATTTATTTAATTGATTTTAATCACTAGACGAAGGTATTTGGTAATTTGTTTACATTTGAATCATATGTTGTAAAATAAGGGATTGTCTAAGATAGCTATCATAAATGGTTTAGTGTGAAAGCATGTATAGTGTCCAGTGAAATCGTTAGTGAAAAATTGTACAAAAATATTTTGCGTAGTGTCTTTACAGCGTGACTTTTCCAATTTGAATTTGTGCCCTTCGGGTTAACGTCGTCGCTTTCATTACTGACGGTCACATCGGCGTGTAATTCAGACGGAGTGTAGAGATATTTCGCAAAAATAGCGCTAGCTTTTATTCAGTAAAATAACTGTGAATATTTGATGGTGTGTCGTGAACTAGAGCGCATACAGTCGAGTTTCGCTCGCGAACGTCGCGCGACGGCGCAACGGGGGTATTGATCGGCGGCGGTCGCGAGACGCCGCACAGTGGGACGAAAATCAGCTTTCATAGACATAGGAATGTTAATTCTTAAATATCGCTGTTTCTGTTGGATATGGCTTTTGTTTACAGTAACTAAGCCTACATATGTAAAAAAAAGTAATTGGGCATTTATGCGAATGATTTATATTGTTTTCGAGAAAAAATTGTATAGAGCTTTCTTGAAAAATCCGATTTTCTACGGACCTGCAAGTCAAACCGTAATATCCTTCTAGGGAGTGTTACTACTAATTATTTGTAATTTTTTGACATATCACATACAACGGTTACAGCTGCAGAATTTTTTTTAAAAATCGTTAAGTATAATGTACATTTTTTATTTAGTTTAAAGCTTAATTTTTCGGCATCCACTCTAAATATTCTCTAAATGAGTGATAAAAATTGTGTATTATCATTTTGTAAGAGCATGCAACCCAGACACGTTGTAGAGTTAATAAGTTATGAGAAGTGAGGGCAGTAAATAATTATACTTTTGTTCATTTATAAATATCATATATTTATTGTTGCTAGCTTATTAAATTATTTAAATGAGCTTAAATATCAAATACTATGACAAAAAATATCAAAAACACTTGATTAAAAAAATGAAAAAATGTATACTATATAACATTTTCCTATATAATATTCAAATAAAAATAAAGAACTATTAATAAAAAATTAAACTCTCCTACTACACACTACTTATGTATGATAATACTATACAAAACAATACAAGAAATAAATAAATAAAAATGTCTATTTATCTCTACAAACAAGGCCTCTTAAAGACTAGAGTTACAAAAGAAAAAAATAACATTACTAACTAAAGTTTGTGGGAGGGGAGCTGATGCAAGTCAACAGACCCCATGTTTTGTGATCAGAAAAATTTGTACAGGGCAATAAAAAATTTCCTTAAATGATAAAAAAATGTATAAAAAATAAAATAAAAATACAACAAGCACTTATCTACTAATTAATCAAAATCGCTTTCATCTGATCCCAATTCAGAATCAGGTTCCAAATTGGACATATCTACAACTTCAAATGGAGATTCTGGAAACTTGATCAATTCTAAAGTTTCAGCGAAGAAATCCTTACCTTTCTTAGTTTCCAATTTCGGTCTTTGAGAAGAGATTAATGGATCAGACGAAAGAATCAGCATATTTAATATATCGGCATTTGAAGCTTGCCTGGACATTTTTCGCGAATTATGTTCCCGAAATCTCCTAAAGTCTTTGTTGCGGGCCTCTGAGGCTTCTTCTGAAAGCTTACCTATCGGAACAATGTTATTATTGGCGATTATGTCTGCACCATGTATCAGCAGCTTATGAACGGTCGATGACATATGGTACCAATCATATAACTCCACGTATCTTTCTGCAGTTTTACGTGCATATTCTTTAAATTTCATTAGCTCAATTACCTCTCCAGATGTTATTGCTTGAAGAATAACAGCAAATCTTCTGACTAGCTCTTCATCCAACCCAGTGATGGCTGCAGTTATATCGGGGAACTCGAAGAACCTTCTTGCTGTATTCCCGTCATTTGTTGTCCCTGAGCCTTGTTTCACAATATCAATCAATAGATTGAGTTCATCTTTGAATTTATTTTGAATTATTCTTTTTCGATTCTCTAGCAAATCCTTGTGCTCTTGTCCTCGTGCAGCCCACTTTTTGAAGTCCAGTCTGTATGCAATATGTAAAAGGCATTCCATCGTATTTATACGAGCGTGTAACGATGATAGTCCAAATTCGTATACATCACTGTTCACTGTTTTTGACGTTGCAATATCCAAGCGGTTCATCTCTGTAGGCTTAGCTAAGCAGAGATAACACGATGCATTCGATCTGGCTTCCGAAAGATACGTACAAATTTTAGCATCAATCATTGTCATCTTAAGTTGATGGCTCACCTTGTTTCTGTTGCAATCAGTGGGGATAAGCAACTTAATTTCGTCGTCCATTTGCTTTTTGTGACTGATGACCACTTCTTCACTTTCCTTAATAAATGTGAACTGCACTGGACGACAATATAACGCTGAGCATGGCTTGGGATTCAACCACAAAATTTCGTCTCCATCAGTCAGGCTTAATGGCACCAAGGACGTCATAAATATGCTTGAATCTTCTTGTTGTCCATCCATTTTCTGTTTATAACGACTTTGGTTCGAAGCACCATCAAAGCCCCACTTGGATATTAACTTTAAGTCCTTATTTTGCACACTTTCAGGAAGACTTTCCAGGATCCTCTTCACTGTGATGTCAAGCAATGCTTGAAGCGTAATTCTTGCTGATGAATCCGTTACAGTCACTGATTGCTTACTAGGGTAACACTGTTTTTTTACTTGCTGTACTTTATAATATGACGGATAAATGTCAGTTGCACCCTCTCGGATGGTAGTCTCTCTCAGCGTCATATATTGCCACTTTGACAATTTCAGCGAAAGAAGCAATCCTAGTGCTTTTTCTGGAGTAAAGATAACTTTTTTAACTGGTTTGTTAATCATTTCGTTAAATTTTGTTGCTGCTTCTGGATTCTTCAACATATATTCGATAACAGATGCGATATCTTCACGACCTTCTTCCTTTAAAAGAACTGCAGCGGAATATGCCAATTCATTTGGATTTTCATTTTTGTGATCATCAGACCTTCTCTTCTTTTGTTTGCTTCCAAGATCTTCAAATGCTTTCCTTGATGTTTTTGTCATTGTCCCAATAGATGATGTCGATGGTCCTGGACAGATTGAAAGTGCACTAGGTCCTGGCTGTTCTTCTTCACTGGATTGTGGCATGACCATACTGATTGGCACGCAACTTGGCCAATCGACATTAGACTGAAGCCAATTTTCGTACTGCTTTCTGAATGTATCCAGAATGCGGTGAGATTTCTGCCATCTTTGTGATGCAGCACGTGTGAATCTTCGACAAAATTCCTTAAGTGTCACCCGATCTTCGTCCGAAATGCTATCACCAAGTCGATTTACAACTGCACTAAACAATACTTCATAATCGAATGAAGTACCTTCCCTTCTCAGCACAACAAACAAGTCTAAATTGGTACGCAGACTTTCCATTTTAAATATTTCACAGTTCGGGATTACGATTTAATGTTAACAGCACAAAAGTTTGAAATAAACTGAATTATGTGTTAAAAATATTGTTCATTTATAGTTGTTATAGGACTGATTTTAAATGATTAGCAAATTGACGATTTCTTAATTACTCTCTTTAATAATAGTTAATTAGTGCTCATATCTTTACTTCTTTATTATTACTAGAATTCATTCCTAATTAGCCAATCACTTTTCAGAATAACCTACCTAATTACCTAATCACTTTTCAGAATAAAATAACAATAACAATTTTTTTTGGTATGTTCTATTAGAAAATATAATTGTTTACTTAGTTAATATCACTTATTCACACCAGAAAGGTAATAAAATGTAATTAGTACTTAGTGTTTAAAAAACTCAATGCAATAAAATTAAATAAAAAAAGGATCACACATATCGATTTTTAAAAAAAATTCTGCAGAAGTAACCGTTGTATGTGATATGTCAAAAAATTACAAATAATTAGTAGTAACACTCCCTAGAAGGATATTACGGTTTGACTTGCAGGTCCGTAGAAAATCGGATTTTTCAAGAAAGCTCCATACAATTTTTTCTCGAAAACAATATAAATCATTCGCATAAATGCCCAATTACTTTTTTTTACATATGTAGGCTTAGTTACTGTAAACAAAAGCCATATCCAACAAAAACAGCGATATTTATGAATTAACATTCCTATGTCTATGAAAGCTGATTTTCGTCCCACTGTGCGCCGGCGTTGCCTGCCGCCTAAATAAAGCTCCGCATGTGTGCCGCTGCCGCCCTACGTCGATGCGTCGCCGCCGTCGCCGCCGCCGCCGTCTCCGTCGAACGACGCGCGACGCGCCTTACGATACCATGCCATGCCGTCACATTATGATTTCATTACATTAATTGGCGCTACACTACACGATACTTAATTACGTCATACATACAGTTGATAGCTTTTCTCTTACCTACGCCGTTTAGAAATTCGTTATGAATAATATATGCAGAAAAAGCCAAGCTTACAGGAACGCTGATTTTAGTTTTAATATTTCACGTATTTCGTAGACTGTTTAGGTTCATAATCCAGTCTAATCTACTTTAGACTTTATTATTTATTAGAATTTATTATTTTATATTTTCCGGGAATATTCTATATCAAAGCGACTGTCAAAATAATTTATAACTAGGTACCTACTTTATAGTAATGCGAGAATGACTCATAGTTATTATTTTAGTAAATTATGTATAAAATGTTCTGATAATTAGGTCACAATAATGAAATTCGTTTCATTTGTTCATAGGTTGAAATGTTGGACTGATTGAGGGCTTCTGTAAGAAACAGGCATGGCGCGCATCATCATAGCTAGCGCAGCCCTGCTCTGCGTTATGGGCGTCACGCTGGAAGCCAGCGCGCTAATCCTGCTGCCCCACGACGTGCGCCCTGGCCATGCTATCCGCCACTTCATCAGCAACCATTCACACTACACACTGCTCGATCCAGATTATATGTCCTACTTCACCCTACTCGACGATGGCTTACTTATGACTACGTCAGATCTCTCTCCGCTCTTAGACCAGCCGCTGAACTTGGCGGTCTTAGAGCAAACTCCATACAGCAGTTCGGCACACTCTATTCAACTGCTTGTTATGGATCGTCGAAGAATGTTACACTTCGCTGCGACAGATGGTTTACGCGGCGAGATTCCTGAAAATTCACCCGCAGGATCAGTCGTTGACCTTCCACCTTTACGTGCCACGGCCCTTCAAAATGTGGGTCCCATTGCTTATAAAATAATTAAAGGTAACGAGGACTCCATTTTTGCTCTGCGCGAAAAGGGACAAAAAGCAACACCAGACATCAAGTCGGTCATAACGGAGGGTGATGTAGAAATAATTGCATTACAGCCATTCGACACCGAAACTAAAAAGTCATATGACATTGTCGTTCAAGCTACAGAGTTGCAAGGTGCAAATAAAGCCAGCTTACACATAACAGTAGATGTTACTAACGAGAACGATCATGAGCCACTGTTTGAGCAGGAAATTTATTACTTCGCTGTCAATGGAACCGCAGATGACAATGGTCGGAATGGCACAGCGCATTGGCAAAGATTTTCCAATATTGGCAAAGTTCAAGCATTTGATGCTGATGGCGATCGTGTGTATTATTCGTTGATGAATCCGAGCAATCTGGCTGTTATAGTCCCACAGACTGGTGAATTGATTCTGGCCGGAGAACCGGACGGCCATGATGCCCAGTTACAAGTGCTCGCTCACGATACAGGTTCTCCACCTCGGAAAAGCAAGCCTGCGCGTATTTATCTTGAATTCGTGATTCGCGTTCAAAAAGATTTGCCTACGCTTCACCGTGAAAAACGTCGCGTCACTCGCGCGGTTCGGCCAACGAAACGTATCGAGTTCACCGAAGCCGATGGTGAGGTCGAAGGTCGTGCAGTTTTCACGCTTGAGAAGGAAACTGACCGCGAGACTTTTAAAATCCGCGATGAAAATCCTTGGGTTACCGTAGAACCTAGTGGTGTAGTGAAAGTTAAAAAGAAGTGGGACTATGAGGAGCTGGGACCTGAGAAGACGATCGATTTCTGGGTCACAATCACCAACACTGGAAATGGAGGTAGGTGTATATTATTATTTGTGTAGGTACTTGCATAGGTAAATGATATATGCACTGATTAAATTAAGCTTATTCTAATGGATTAATTCGTTAGAATAATTCATTATATTTCGTGTGAAATTTTGTTGATAAAGTACCTACTGGTTATAATTGGCACTGGCAATGTGTAATTAACTCATACCTATTGAAATATAATTATGATGTTATAAGGAACACTCATACAAGTTTATTAACTTACATGAATTTTCCTTATATATTTCCTGCTATCATTATATAAGAGGTAGAGTTACATAGGTATACCTCCTGAAGGCTAACCACTTTCTACGTTATACATTTATACGATGCTACCTCACTTTTGATTTAAAAGCTCTACATGACTATCTATTAAGTAACTTTAGTAAATATAATCTCATTTGTGATCTCTACGCGATAGGTGTACCAGTTTATGTGCATGTATGTAACACTAGAGTAGGTACATTTCAAACAAAATTTCAATCTAACAAATACAGAGTTTAAGATCAAGCCCTAAAATGATATTAAAATTGAACTAATACAAAAAACATAACGTCAAATCCTTGGTGGGTTAATTTTTTGTGTTCATAATAACCCACTTTTTATACCCAAACATAATGTCTTTATTGATGGAGACGCAGGATAATAATAGTGAAACAATACAAAAAAGCCAACAGACGACGAAGCGCGTATAATCGATTATGACATTAAATAAAAACATCCACTTTTACAAAATTCTCTTTCTATTCAACATTATAATATTATTAAGTTCATGTGGAGTCATGCTTAAACATTTTAGACGGCATTATAAAATACTTTTTGTCTACCTACGAGTACCTACATGCGTTTTGTATGCGTACGAGTAGGTACATGGGAATCTTGATTACCTCCACAAGCATAATCTTGCAATAGCTATTGTAATTAACCACAAAATACTTAGTACGGTTAATTATAGTCAAAAGTAAATTGTTCCGAAATTTTTTCCTTTTTGACCGGCAGTGAAATTCTACACTACACCTGTCGAATCAAATGGTGCACTAGAGCATGACGTGCCATCAAATAGGTACCGTATCGAACCAGTCACGAGTTTTGAAGATGCATCGATCTGTATTTTTGGAGTTCCCAGACAAAATGGGCAATTTATGTAATTACTTTATGCGTCCTACATACCGCTGGATAATTGTTATTATTTTAAATTTAATAATTGACGAAGATTTGAGGTGAGGATGTAATATTTGAATACCATCGTATCTCCAGCCCTGCATCCAACATCAAGCCTTGGGTTACCACTTAGCCGAGGCGAATGGGACAAATAGCACAAATAATATGAGATGCCATCCAACGTAATCGTGTTGTCAACCAAAAAATTGACAAGCTGGATGGTTCTATGTCTAGAAAATTTCAGGGACCATTGCGCATGCGTTTTGGGCGGCTCCTCGGTCAAATCCAGTTTGTGAAGTTCGGCAACCACGCCGCGCCAAGGTCAGGAACCTTTTCATATTGAAGGTGTCTCTAGAATTGATTTATACAATTGTACGGGTCGCATAAGGTGTGCCATAGGACTTAATGCCGCCATGACGTAATTTCCTTCAAAATTCTAAACCCTCCTGACATGACGATGAATTGCATAAAAACTAAGTTGTGGGCTGACTATGCCATACAGCCATAGCCCTATTCCAAATCGATTAGATTCTAGAGAGCAAGGCTAGAATGCTTGGAACGCTCGCAAGTTAGCAAATGTAAAAGCAGTCTCACCGTAGAAAATTAAAAGATGCCAATGTTTAAAATACTAGGTTAAGTAGATAGACTACTCTTTTATTGGATCGGTCATTACGTTATTCTCATGAAAGTATTGTTTCAACTTTTGATTCAAACTTCAATAGTACTTGGTGCCAGGCCAGCACAATAAGTGTAGCATTAAGCACGCCCTTTTTTGTCGTGTGCAATGTGGCCAATGTGTTATAAGTAATCGTTAGCACGAGACATCACAGGTGCGTCTGGAATTCCCATTACAGGCATAAGTCGTAATCTTAGGATAGAATGGATGTGATAGGTTTGCGACCACCGTGCAGAATGCGTGGATAATCGGGGACCTGTCGCACGGCCCCAGCTATCTCGGCTTCCGATTGTACACGCCACGTGACGTCATTGTTATTACCACGAAATCGAGGTGGAATGCGAGGATAGATATTTATTTATTACGTCTCTGCTGATTTGGACTGCTGACAGAACGACTTTTGATCGAACGCTTGAACAAAAAATTATAAACAACATGACGTGCGGATAGGTATTGGTATGCATATTATAATAATAAGGACGATATTTTAACAGGTTATGACAATAACAAAATGACAGACCTGTTATAGGTAACTATTTATTTATTAAAATTTGATTCTAATTTAAACATTGATTTTGTGGTTGGAAATCGATAACGTCTCGGTTACTTTAACCTTAAGAGGAAATACCACGCGAACCCTTTTTCAAATTTGGGATATTTTCACTCAATATCTCTGTCGCGCTTGCGAGCGGCGTGTATGTCAGTGCGATAGGGACAACTGCAGCTCCGTGTAAAAACCCGAGGCAAAAATCATCAAAATCGAGGTTCCGTTCTCGACTAATCCCCCCGCCAAAACTAAAGCAATCTTAACGAAATTTTGGAAATTGAATGGGAAGGAGATATTCTGTGTCGGACCGTTTAGCTTTTTGTGCTAATTATTATACAATTTGTGTACTAGGCGTTTGTTTGTAGCATATTTATTTGGCCGTTTTAAGCGCTGTTTGAAGTAGCCTAAAACTTTTGAAAACAAAAATATCAAAAAAATCAAAACGTACCGACATAGATAATGATGATATTATTCTTGTGTGAAAAAATTATTGATCTAGAGTCAAAAACCAGCGAGGGATTAGTCGAGAACGTTTGTATGGAAAAATGACCCGTAGCAGAAACCTAGAAAAACTATTATCGACAATATTTATGTGAAAATTTGATAGAGGGAGGCGTTCCATTTTTACATTGGGTCAGGAAATACAGAAGTTGGTAGAGTAAGGTAGAAGTAGAAGAGGGTAGGCAGACATTGGCATGCATTTCCCGTTTTATGCCAGCATCAATAAAAACTTTTGAGGCTTAGTAGTACCTGATGCAAATACTTTTACTGCAAAATGTTGGTAAAAACTTGAGCTAAGTGTTATCTTGGAAACTTATTTCTATTTAAAACTCTGAAGATATCCATCGCTGCAAACTTCGATTACTATACTAAAATTGAAAAAGTTTTGAAAAATGTGACCCAAGGAAAAAGTTTTGCTTGTGATTTACACATCCCTACATGTAACACAAATGGTGTTATTGTTATAAATATTAATAAATATTTTCACTTAACCCTATAGCCGCGTACTTGGTAAGTATAGGGTTCTGCGTTCGATTCTCGGTCGAGACAGGCATTTATGGAAGTGTTTATTGTCGTGTCGTAAATATTGATGTCTTGTTTGTTTGTCCAGACGTCCTGCAACATAATTATATAGCTTGCAATCAAATAAATTCTACTATAGGTTACTAATCAACCCTACGCTTGTCGCCAAAAACATATTGGTATATATTTGGCCATTTGGGGCATATTGGGCTGAGTAAATACATACAACTGACATTTTAAAACAACATAATTGTCATTATCCTAAAAGAGACAGAAGTGATGTAATATATTTACAGCGAACTTATTGGAATCTTTTTCATATTAAGGAGTGACTTAACGACAAAAATTTTTATCTTCCGGATAGTAATAATAACTTTATACTTGTCTTAGCCATCAAACGAAAGTAATAAAGATGTATCAAGGTGTTGTTAATTACGCCCGAGTTAGTGATACAGTCCGTTTTGGGCTTGTGGGTGGGCTCAGCATAGTACTTCGCTCTCTCAGGAATCTAATCACAGGCATTTGCCCTTAATATTCCACTCTGCATTCATGGGACGTGCTTAACCCATTTCGTAATTATGCACAGTGGAGCTTGAAACAAGTCTTTTTGATAGATTACTACATAGGCATGTGTACATAGATTTTGTAGATATACATATAATTCATCTTGCTCAAAGTACGAGTATTATAATTGAGTTGTTATTCACGTGCATGGAAATAACGAGGTTTTTAACTAGATACAAAAAGCAAAAAGATAAGTTGTCTGCATTTTCTATGTGGAAATTCATATTTTGTTTTTGAATTTAGGTAATTAAATTCACACAAGTTCAGGAAACTTTCATAATTTCAGAGTTAAGTCTCTAAAATTCGTAGTTCCAGCCGAGATCTCAACTAAACTGTCCAGCAAAATGGATTTACGGCTAGTTCTGTAACATATCTAAATCTTGCTGTAGTTACGATCCGTTTCTTTTATGTAAGTATATTTTATACTCGTCGGAGCTAAAGAACAATGTAAGTTGAAAAAATTATGATCTTTCAATATAATGTTTAATTAGTAATATTGGCATTGGTAAGTTTTAAACTATACTATTTAAACAAAGATTTGACATTCTAATAACTTCTAATCTAAATGATCTATATATATATATAACTAGTTGTCCCAGCGTACTTCGTACCGCATTATGATTAAAAAATGTTTTGGTGATATATCGACAGCAACGCTACCTATCGGGTCCAATTGTGAATCTAAACCATTCCCAGATCCCCTTGAACACACACACAAAATTTCATCAAAATCGGTCCAGTCGTTTGAGAGAAGTTCAGTGACATACACACTCACAGAAGAATTATATATATTAAGATGATTATCTAAATGAGTCTTGTTCCAAGTCGGTCACAGTTGTCATGGGTGGCAGCGGAAGGTGGTGCTGCATGCTCGTTTGCTGCCTTAAATCAATGAAAAAAAATAGTTTTACCATGTAACTAATGATAATATCGATCAGCAAGCGACGCGTGGCGCTGGCACGGTACGGACAGATTTGGACAGGAGCTCATAACAGTTCCTTTGTGAGCATGCTCTATTGGCAAATTAATTCTCTGTTAGCTTTAAACGACTAAGCTCTTTGAGCAAGCCGGTTATCGACGCTTTGAAGTTGTTCTGGGAATTCTGAAATTCATCCACTGTTAACAACGACGTTGCTGCTTTAATTACGCGACAGGTGATGCATAAACATAACTTTATTTGGGAGTTGAGAGTCAGATTGTAAGTCCGATTTTAGATTTGTTGTAGCTATAATAAATTTTTACTCGAAGTTATTTTTACGTAGGTACACATGGAAATTCAAACAAGCCGTTGTTTCAGCAACTTAGTTCATTTCTACTGACTTAGTCTACATAATTATGTAGAGTCGCAGTTACATACGTATATAATTTAATTTTTCTCTATACTTAGTAATCCGAACAGGTGCACCCCTATTTCAATTATTGCTGTCTTGCTGTACTTGTGGTAGAATCGCTCTGTACAAAGAAAAATTATCTTTTTGTTCGCGATAAATTTTGTTAATCGTCCAATGTACATTTGTTCCTCTATTCTCATTATTAAAGTTGCTTTGTTTAAAGTTAATTTAAATATTGTTTTGTTTATTAGCTGTTTTATAAACTTAACGTCGCTATTCTTGCTTTATATCTTGTACCTTATTATTAAGCTACCTCCTTAGTTAATAATACGAGTATAAGCGATCTCTATTCCCTTATTCCAGAATCCTTTACTAACGACATGTGAGATTTATATTATAACAATCTTCAATGCCTAAAATATCCAAGTTACTATTATAAGTACCGAAAAGATAACAGACTAAAAATGTAATAAATAAAAATTTAATCGCTAATTACGTTACTACTAGAATACTTCTTTTTTCCTTATAAAGTCGAACCCGCTTTCATTCTAAGATTCAATCGTCAAACCAGCTCAATGATACCATATCAATTCATTGTTTTCGCGTTAAATAGTTCAATTCAATTCGACTCGATTACAAGTTCTGATTATCAGGCACCGGTGAAACTACATAAATAAAGTTGCTTGGAAATTAAGAAAAAGAGAAATCTTTAGAACTGTGAGACTTCAACACCGTCCTATCCTGATATAATATATATATACATATATAAGAAAAAGCTTTATTTGCTGATTTAATTCAAAGCTGTGTTGTTGATGTCGCACCTAGTAACACATAATCTAGAAGTTTGTGTGCATTGCAGTCGATAACTTAACAAATCATTTCGAAAATCTCTTCTAGCATTACTTGATTTTATGGATCCTCAAATCGGTCCACTTCAGAGGGAGGTACACCCTTTCTCATGGAGCAATAGAATTTTTTGTGAAATTTCGGTAGTACCTTTGGCTTTGTGCACTTGCATAGGGTCCAACCTATTGAGCGCTCGAACTATGAAGGGTACACAAATGGTATGCTTAAAACTGGGGACGGAAAACAAAGGCGTGACGAACCTAGAAAGTTACACGATATAGTATTATATGTATATGTACATGGTCTCACAAGTGTTTAGGATTGGTTAAAGTGGTTAAGAGCTAAAGCCCTCAGCTTTAGCAACGTAAAATAAATGTTACATAGACTCCACAGTTCGTAGGAATTGAAAACTGAAAAAGTTAGAAATATTATTAGTGAAGTTATTGCTATATGCTAGGAGTTTGTTAGCGATTAACGTGCTTTATAAAGGACTGGTGGATAAATCTATAACACGGTAAGAGTAGAGTAGAGAGAAGATCTAGTTCCAAACGTCATGTTTTCGCTAATTTACCGAGTTGTCTATCTCTACGCAACTTGTCCAAACTATTTGCTGCTTAACAAAATTTTATGTGATCTTTTTTCACTAATACAACTGATAAATACTACACAACATATATCTCAGTTAATAAAGCTTTGCTTGATCTTACAAAAAGTCTGTAGATAACTATGTGGATCTACTGTAAAGCCTCACTAACCAAGGGATCCCTTCCTAAGCTTCATCTATCGCGTCGTGTACTCATATATTTGTAGCTAGCGGAACTCATAATACTGTACAGTCATACAGCTACAGTACATAATGGATACATTGCACAGTAAGTAAAAATGTTGGGGTCCACATTTTATAGCAAATAGGACCCAGCAAATCGGATCTATGTTCGACCCGGTCGTATATGACCACACTTCGGCAGAGTATTCACTGCCGTCAGATCGATAATTGAATAAGATAGCCGGGACGCACGCCTAGCGCCCCATCGGGTTTGAAATTGGCATATCCGTTTATCCGTGCCGGTTTCTGAAGACGTCGGTCGAGATTAGATATATGGCACTCGTGCCCGAGAATACACTTCTTGACTGACCTAGCTTGTAACATGTCAGATGTCAGTCTACATTTTCATAAATTATCTTGCTTTCACTATCATTGACTTATAATTACTAAAGTCAATGTTCACTATCCGCTACGAAGGTACTGCAACTCATGGACATGGGGTCCTGTACCCAAAGTATCACAAACTTGTAGAGTAGATTAAAGAATCATTATGAATTATTTATTGTAAAAGGGCAAATTAATACACGAGCTCCATTTTACAATACATTTCTATTCAATGACAATATTGACATAATTCCTTTGTTCTTCTTAATCATCTGTTTATTCTTGAAGTTAGCCTGTTCGCCGGCCAGTAACATTTTGTTAGAATACCTGAAACCTATGAAAAACTACCAACTGAATATCTCTCCTCTCCGCTCCTCAATCTCGTCTCCTCTCCTCAAGCCTGCACCTCACCACTCCACACCTCGCCTCTGGTCCCCACACCTCATATGACCATTTCCTGCTGATCCTGCTCCTCGCAGTTGTTTTAGTAGAGGTTCAAAATTCCTCCGTTACATTATTTAGTTTTATTGCACGTATTGCACTTACTTCAGGAGAAGTCGTGAGAAAATTATACTTTATTACTCGTGGTTTATTACATCTATAAAGCATAACATCTAAATCACGTAATCCCAAAAGAAACTTTGCTTTGCAAAATTTAAAATCCTTGAGTACCTAAGTAATACACAAAGCGTATTACCCAACTGCTATAAAAGTAATAAGAGCCGCGTTTCGAAGGGCTGGTGCGATCATAAGCAAAATAAATCCTAACAAGGCTGGTGTATCCATCCATTTGGAACGCATCACAAGTGATGTAACAATAAGTAACGATCCTCGCAAAGCAGTTACGGTCCGCTACCCGTTTGTTTGTTAAAACTCGTTGATTCAATCAATGGCGATGGGCGCGGGCGTCGGTCGCACAACAATCGCACTGGCCAATTCCCCTCATTGTGTGCTGTGTCTGTCCACTCGCCACAATTACGCGTGCATTTCCTAATTTCCTATGCCTGACCCCGAGCACCAACACATCTGCGGCCCGCGTTTATTACTTTTTTGCCGTTCGGAGGAAGCATGCCTATAAATAGCTTACTGAATTAATCAGCAGCAATTAAAGTAAGCTACTTTCTCACGATGCATCTCTGGTCCTTATTCTTCTTCGAGTAATTAGTTTATTACGTGTACCTAATTATTCTTTTAAATTCTATTCATTTTTGGGTATCAATATATTGAAATACGTAAGAAAATCGTACAAGTATGAAGTGTTGGTATCTATATAATATAAAAAAAATATGTTGACCAAAGCCATGTTGTATCATAAGGATATTTACATTCTACAAATTGTACGTTGATTCCTTACGCAAGTAAGGGACTGAAAACTTCTAATTTTGGTAAGGGTGAATAGAACTCTTTGGCAATTTCTAGTTACGATGCCAAGGGCAGTAATCAATCCGTAATGTTATTTCGTCACCCCTACGATTTATCTTAATAAAAGTTTGGTGCCCCAAGGACATGGTACGAGGTTTTGTTTACCCTCGTCATTTGCTACCCATTGGTTTTTGTTTGAATGTGCTACGATGGTCTTAGGTTGCTGTACTAAATATAAGAACGAAATGTTAGAATTAAAAAATTTGACATCCATATTAGACTAAATTTTAATACACGCAAACTCTTAAGTTAACCAAAAAAACAGCACGTAAAGGCGGAATTTTCGCTAAAAACTTGAATATCTAGGGTATTGAAAATAATGCGTCACCTATGCAATCAGTTATGGGAAACAGAGACTATGGACTATAGTACAAGAAAATGCCGCCATCGAAAGATCTATAAAGTTACCAAGATCAGGCTGGTCCATACTCTAACGGTATTCTCAATATTTCTACATGAACACGAATCAGGGACGATTAAGGCAAAATAGCGGAATAAACGCTTTGAGGAAGTAGTGCTCAAGAAGGATGCTTCGCAGTTCAAAGTGTTACCAGGACCCTCCGCGTACGACCGCCCCAAGGAAAACTGAACGTCAGGAGAAATGTGCAAATTATAAGAGCTATGACGGATTTTCATCCCGAAAAGAAGTCCTTTAATAATGAATATTAAAATTAGAATAATTCGTAATATGTTGAATTTGAAACGGACAATTTAAATATGAGTATTAACTGGAATTTTATTCTTAAAACCGTAACCAAAACCTGAGTAAGCAAAAGTCCGGCTGAGTTATTCATTATGGGCAAGCGTGGAGTGTTTGTAGGGACTATACTTACCTATTAACATTTTCAAATAATGCTCTACTGTAAATTGCTGGCGGGGAAGTGAAGTGGGTAGTCTGATATTGTCCAGTTTGATGTTGTTTCCTATAGTACGGCGTGCGGTGTTTACTTTCGCAAGAGTTTGCACATTTATATACGCAATAATATGCGTAATTATGTTGGGTAATAGGTAATTTATTTTCTTAATAGGTTTTAGTATTTCGGTAATAATGCAGTTTTAAGTGTAGCTGTATAATATTTTAGTTAAATAATACAATGATATAAAAGTTCTTTGTGGTAAATAACCCATGGTGGTTAGTTATTGTTTGAAATTTCTCATGTATATATAAATTGTTTATCAACTTTTGAAATTTATTTAACCGATTAGGTTAATGTAATACTGCCATTACCATAATATTTAAAAAGGATGAGATGCAGTAAGAGAAAAATTTAGAACTGAGCATACTTCCATTATCTGTTTTATTGTTCATATTCTATTTTATTGATAGTAGTAAAGTGAAATGTTCATACCACCATACCAGTTCATACGTGATGACTAGTTGGGAAGAGTCGAGAGTCGTGAGCAATTTGAGTACATCTCCCATCTTGAACAATTAAACCAGACATTTTAAATGTAAACATGAGCATACGCGTTCCCTAGAGACAAATTACAACACTTGCGTCCGACAAATAATACATACATAATTGTTGATACATAATTTTTGTTAATTTAATTTCTATTTTAAGTTAAAATATTTTAAAGTTGGTGAGTACAGAAAAAGGCAAGAAATGAGGGGAAAACGACTTTATTGTTAGTGGTCACCACCGCCCACAGAACTACGTAAAGCTAAACGCATCACCGATGCGTTGCCGGCAATGAAAGTGGCTAAAACTCATAAGCAAACCGTTTTAATGGAAACACACAGGTAATTATTCCAAATCTTTTCACGCTTGAACGTAACAGTTTACCAAAATATAAGAGTTGAACAAGATGATTTAGGTACAGACACGTACCTACATACTTATTACCTGATATGCAGTAATTGAATGCAGTCAGTAGATTTTAAAATGGCAAATTTATTGTACAATTTATTTATTAACTATACTTACCTAATGTTTTGTGATTTTGCACTAGGAGAACACACTCTAGGTACATTGTTATTGCTATTACTATTGATATATTATAGTAAGGTATCTTTCGTAACGAACTGAACAATTCCTAATGTAGTGCTATTTTCTGGAAACATACTCCTGTAGTACTAAATTGTAATCTTTTTACGGTGATACTTTTACATCTAACGTTCTTGGCAAGTTGCCGCTTTGTTTGAATAGCGAGACTTACAAGGAAATCCCTATCGAAATATGTCTCACCACCTCTGTACTTGCAATTTTTATTGTTATGTTAATCCAGTGAGAGGTAGCCAAATAGGAAAATAGTTTCGATAAATACTTCATACGTTGTTCATTGTTCCTGTAAAGGTTACTTCAAAAGTAATATCGGGCGCAGTTGGTTGGATGGGTGACCGCTAGTGGCAAAAAGATCCAGAGCGTTTCCGTGCTTCGGACGCCATGTTTAGCCGTAAGTCCTGTTTGTTATCGTTAGGTAACAGGCGTTTGGCGTTCGGGTAGCATAAAAACTTGCAACACATGGGTTGGCCACTAACCCCTCCACCAATCCGCGCTGGAGCAGAGAGGTGGAGTATGCTCTAGGCCTCCTGAGCTATGAGGCTATGCGCTACCCGTGCTCAGTAGTGGGTCATTAATGGGTTGAAGGCAACCAGTAACACGTGTGATATAGAAAGTATTTGCTGTGATGTAGGTGCAATGGATGCATGGATAAGGTTAGTTTAGTCATGAGTGGTGCATGTTGTTCCCAACTCCCAACCCAAGCTGTGCGGTCCTGACGGCCCTTCACACCGCATTGTTCGGTATTGCAATGCTAGCTCGTCAAGGACCCTACAGATCCCCGATTGACGTTCGCAAACTCGGCCTCCCTCCGTCTTGTAATTAACTACGTGTAAGAAGGTTATGCCAATTCAAGAGGGCATGGTATTGTGAAACCAGTACTTTTACCTTTTGGGTTTATGCATAGGACTTCCTAGCGGCATTTATGATTGTTACCCTCCGTAAATTATAGGTTCTTTTAACAATTTTTCAATACATAATAGTTTCGTAACGGCGCGATTAGTTTTTAAGCATAAGTCAACAAATAAGTCAATAGTCAATGATGTAATTGCGTAAGTAAACGACAGCGCGTTTTGTGGTTTTTCGAGTTCATTGGTTCACGTAATGCTTAATATTATGTCGGCTTTGGTACTTAAAGTTCGAGTATTTATTTACACGTGTACGGTTCACCAAGTACGTTCAAGTAGGACATCTCCACGGCGAGGTGTGGCTTACCCAACTTAAGGTCACAAAGGGCACATAGTCACGTCTGCTAGAGAATACTTAAGATCGAAACGTTTGAGAATCTAATTATAGCCAGTACCTCTGACGTTTGTCTTGTTCGCTCTGCGATGCACTGCGTAGTTTTAGAGTACTGAACTCAACGGTGCATTCACATCATAGTTACTTTTGTGCAGAGAAAACTCATTAAATAACTTTTGCATCTTATTGGGAACCACTTGTTGCTATTTTTGAATGAAGATAGAAGTCTTTATACCGCGGCACCATTTGTAACAAAAAGCATATGGACAAAACGGTTGGAAATAATTAATGTTTTGTTAATGAACGTTATCAATTCTGGTAACAAAGAGTAACTTTTAGTTACAAGCAAACCACGATTTTGCGCCTTGTACACGGTATCCTGCGGTCGACCCAGCGGCAGCGTCAGCAAAAGCTACTTTATAATGCAGCGTCCACATAACATTTTAGTAATATTCTGTGACAAAATTAAATGTCAATGCAGGTAACACGTGTACCGTTATTAAAAGTTGTGTAGCGTTATTTATTCGACAACATTTTGTAACACAACGTAACTTTTTGTAATCTGATGTTGTTTTTATAAAAAAATTTAAATGCTATACAGGTACTCTACAAAAAACTACGGCACAATGGATGGGTCCTAGTCCTAATATTTTGTCTGCCCAATCTTCAAATAATACGTTTGCACTACGTAACAATTAATAACTGCCAAGTGGTTTTTACATCTGATATTTTCGTTAATGCGATTAACTTCATGTGTAAACGTTTACAAATTGCGTACAATATATCATACAAATGTTTTATTGCGTGACTGTGTAATTTATTAGATGGAGAATGTGAAGCTGAGGGGAGATTTTAGACGTTTTATTAAGATTTAGTACGGGACTGGGCTTAAGGTGCAGTTGTACTGCACCCTTGGGAAATATGGGGGTGACCCGTGACCACAACATGATGGTTATTTCGTTTACCCACTGAACTATGCTCAAATGATGGTTATGGGCAACCTCAGGTGAATGTTATCCACTCAGATATTTATGCCTAAGTATTTATTGGTATACCTATTCTATGTTTGAAGTTCGTTATGTTTATCACACTTCGACTGATGAAAGAGTAATGAATCTCGCTGTACTTAGTACCTATTATTATGGCATTGTGTTTTTGTGTTGCCTTAATTAAAATGTTTCTACTAATCATCAATGACTAAAATTTTGTTGACAACTATTTGTTATTTTTTACATCACACTATAGATACAACAACTATATCCACTGTTAGTTCAATACGTTTCAAATCTCGACCATGCGTTCAAAAGTATCAAAATTATAATTGAAGTATCGAAGAGCTAGCTCTAAGTAGGTATACCTATCTAAACAATTTCCGAATTAGAACAATCGGGGCACGACCGCTCCCCAGGCACGATCACCCAGCCTAGCGGGAGATCTCCCTTTGCTTAAGTCACCTAAATAAATCTTTCCTGTTTGTTCAAGGATCTCGCAATAATAGCTAAATTGATTTTCTGTTCAGCTATGAATCAGCATAAAACAGCGATATTTCTTATCAAAACAAGTTGGATGTGACCAAAAGTATAAACTTCGTTTCTGAATCGCGGCGTCCAACACAATACATCACAGAGAACTCTTGTAATTAATTCCTACAGACGAATTTACTGTCTACACGGAAGACCTGTTCTGTGTTTTTAAATAAATTATGTTCTCATACATTTATGTATCTCTTTCCTCTTCCGTTTGTATGAAAAACTCTAACTTTTCGATGTTTGTACATCTACATCAAAAATATTAGAAAAAACTACTATTGGGAGTACCTACCTATTTATTATCTCAAGGCTTAGGTTTCCTAAACCGAAGAGATGTCAGTAACTAGTGAATCTACATTAAACTCTGTCAGTTTATAGCAGTAACTGTGGAATATTTTTTAATGTACTTAGGTCCGTTTACATTAACGGTTGCTGATGGTTTTGTCGTGCGTTAACTATTCGGTAGATTTGCGCGCCGATTATTTTACTCCACATTCGATGGTGGCCACACTCACCACGCTCGCCACGCGTTTGCGGTTGTCATGCCAGATGGAAATAAATCTATTTTTGTACGGTTGGGTTAACTTGGGTTCTATGACACACTTTAGAATGGACCTAGTACTAGATTACGTTTTAAAGTCAATTCAACGCATAGCGTTCTAAATAAATTCAGGACGATTTCTGTTTTCTGCAATTGTTCAACAGTAGGTCAACACTAGGTCTATTACCTTTCTACCTGTAGAAAGGTACATGTCGGCTAGGTTGGATGTTAGATTAGATTTCTGTATCTTTTAATGTAGGAAGATATATACCCTACTTAGGTTTTAGAATAACCTGTAGGTTATTCTAAAAAATGTAAGTGTCATATTACGTACAGGTGTAGGTGAAGTACGCAGGTAAGTGTGAAGATTTTTGCGAGAAATAACTCTAATGGAAACTACTCTAATTTCTTGAAAATCTTTTAGTTTCAAAGAATAAACTCGAAATACTCGTACCTATAGGTATGCAAATTGCGATCTTGTTTAGCCATATCTCTCTCCTCTATTTGTCATGACAATATGTATGTATATCTTGAACTTCAACCCGACATAATATTACTTCCACGTAAACTAAGTCACGTAAGCATGTATTAAACAATGTTTATAATTTAGAACGACGGCACTTAGATATCATATGCGTTAACAGTTCAGCTAGTAATTAAACAATGTTTATAATTTAGAACGACTGCACTAAGATATCATAATGCGTACCTAAATAAATTAAGTTATGTATGTCATTCATTTTATGCAAAATACAGATACATAAAGTTATATAAAAAAATATTCATTATTGTGACGACATTTAATATTGCAATGTATTATCCAAATTTCCGTCATTATCGCTATGGTACCTTTTCTGGATTTCAGCACTTTCTCGCTAACTGTACTGTACGGTTCAGTAGAAGAATTTACAAACCGTTGTGTTACAAAACAACAGTAAAATTTATATGTATACAGGCTTGTACATGGCCTAAACTTCCGACAACAGCATCTGAAGAACCTTGTCGAACATCCATGGAAACGGCTGATACCGTGCAATTAGAAATGTAACCAGCGGGAAGCTAATCAAATAACCCGTAACTGCAATCGTGACCAGAGTCGCGTTCGTTGCTCGATCCGTTCGCCACAACCCTGCCCGCGGCGAAATTGCACTCCATTCGTCTATATGCCGACGCTTCTCAGCCTTCGCTGCAATATTCTCACGCCTCCGCATCCTAGTCCAGAGAAATAAACATCTTACGGAGAATACGTGACGTGCAACTATACGAGGACAAAGTCAAGAGACTACTTTTTTGTTGGTATTAAAGTGTCAAGTAGGCATGAAATCCTTGGTGCTGTCAGTTATTTTCACATTTTGTTAACAGCTTTGCTATATAAGGTCGAATGTGTATCGCCTCTTTGATAAACGAGCTGTACGCGCAATACCATACCATTAATTACCACGCGCATAACTTGTTACCAAAACATTTCTTCTATTGCATAAAACTAGAATGAATGATTGTGGCGATGGTTGTTCCTTTTATTAATTATGGATTTAAATTTGGTAAAAGCGTAATAATCTTGATTAAACCGTTGAAGTGCAATTGATTATTACATAAATGTTTATGTAGCCAAGCCTGAACCAATTTTGGATGAATAGAAATTACAGTTTTAAGTTTCAAGTAGTCGTTTTCCATTCAGAGACCTGTCATTTTACAAGAAATTTTGTTTATTCATCTCATTTTTTTAAGTTGTTTGCTTGGAATCCCCTGTATTTATGTGCGTTAATCATCACTTGAACATTAGAAAATATTGTGTTTATATTGTCCTATCAAAGAGCTTTCCATAATGTTCTCAGTAGTGTATAATGTATGGTACCAACTCTTACTTGGCAGTAAGATGACTGCCTTTTCTATATTCATCTACCAGGCGTTCTAGGAAGTTACAGAGTTGTAAGTTTGGTCGTTTATTCAACCCACAGACGAACATGAGATTCAACCTTTCACCGTTTACTGGCATTGTAATGATAGAATGTAAGAAGTACGTATGACCAAAGATACTAATTAACGATGACGTAGCATTTATACGTATAATTTGAAATACAGTCGTTTGTTCCAAGTCTCCGTTTTGCTACGTCATTATGCATCTTTCTCATAACTAATTTGACCTACGAAGAGAGGGAGCAAACAAATTGTTTCGAAGGAGTAACGAAAATAAAAATACGAGGCGGCGCGGCGCATAGAATCGTGTTTAATCGCTTTCCGAGGAGATGCAGCGTTAGTCCTTTGTAGAAAGGGACGGAGAGAGACGCACGTGTTGATTCCTGACGATGCAGCTTTTTGATATCATAATTAAGCTCCGAACGCCCGCGGGGAACTAACATTTCATACCACGATAAACGAAGATGGTGTTTTACTACTCAACTAATGAGAGCTTTGATTACTTTGATTCTTAATGGCCATGTTCAAAATTAACACTAGCCGTGTTCATTTTGAAGCAGTGATAGCCGTGTGGTTGAACGTTGGACTGCCAAACCGGAGGTTCCGGGTTCAAACCCCGCACGCACCACTAATTTTCAAAAATTATGTGCGTATTAAAATTTAATTATCACTTGCTTTGGTGAAGGAAAACATCGTGAGGAAACCTGCACACCTGAGAGTTCTCCATAATGTTCTCAAAGGTGTGTGAAGTCCGCCAATCCGCACTTGGCCAGCGTGGTGGACTATGGCCTATACCCCTCTCATTGTGAGAGGAGACCCGTGCCCAGCAGTGGGACAGTTATGGGTTGTGGTGGTGTTCATTTATTGCTTTAGTTCATTACACGGTGTCTCTATCTAATCATCATATAGTATGTTACATTATTACTAATTTTACATTGTGTCGTTGGTGTCATTAGCTGAAAGTAAAAATTCTCGTGTGAAATATGAATTTCCTTATTTAATTTTAAAGATTTCTGTGATATAAGGTCGTGTATATTTGTTACTATCTCAGTTCTATAACTTTTAGTGTTACTTTATTAATATGTAGCATGAATATAATTTGTATTCAATACAGCAGTCACGTAACATTTAACTTTATTAAAAGAATATCCAAGCAAGAAGTTCAAGCGTCAACTGTGATCGAAGTAGAATATTTTTAGTTTACCAAAATAACTTTGCAATGTGCTACGGATGCACGTGCAATGTGCAATGTGCAGTATGTAGCGAGCTAGCGAGCAACCCGCGGCTTTGTATTGCATTGCACCGCATTGATTACAGGACCGCCCGTATTCCGGCATCCCTGAGGTCAAAGTTAAAATATTCCCAGAACCGACAGATAATTTAAAATACTAATTGAAAACAATTTTCTACCCTAAGCACGCTGACGCATCAGTATTTCTGTTCAATTAACTTTCTTTTGTTTCGGACGCGATTGTGTGTTCACTGTATACCTCACGAATTATTCACTGTACAGTTAGTCAAATATATTAATTTCTTTTAACATGAAAACGAATTAAACTATGGATTTAATCTACTCTCTTTACCAACGATTTTTGTAACGTGAAGGATTCTCACATTATTTGAACGAATATCCCACATGTCAGCTGGATCTCTTATCTAACAGGCGATCTAGAGTTCTTAATCAAACATAAGATTTATATTTTACTTAAACATACATTTTACATGCATTTGAAGTTTTTATAATAATCAATCAATATCCTTGCATAATATTAAGGTATGTATTATTTCGTTGTGCGGTTTTATTAGCGAGAATCGATACAGAGTTTTAAGTTCTGGAGGAGTACACCTTCACACCCTTATTACTAAAACATCTAAAGCTCTAATGACAGTCACATCCACAGTCTACAGTTTCTTTAACGTTGTTTACGAGTAGGGATCAGTGTTCAGCTCCATTAGTTAAAAACGTATCTGTTTTAAAAATAGCTTTGCACAGTGCAAACGGATGCACGTGTGCGACGATCTCGGACCCTTCTTATTGCACTTTTCGGTCCTGACTTCTTACTTGTCTCTAAAAATGTATCGAGGAATCAAAATTACATTTTTATCTATAATTATTCGTTTTCTTTATTTTTAATCTCGATATATTAGATAATTGTACTGGAACATATTATTATTTCAAAGAGTTTTACTGTACTGGACTTAGTTACTGGTACTTTATTGTACTGGAACATATTATTATTTCAAAGAGCTTTCTGTCAAATTTTCTATTTTTGAAGAATAATTTGTAATATATATATACAGGGTGTAATCGTTAAGTGTGCACAGGCGATTATTCCGTAACTATTACAGATATCAAAAAACTTTAAACTGATATCGAAAGCACTTTACCTAATGAGTAATATGACAATAATAATTTATTAAAAATAAAACGAGAAATATCCAAAAAAAATACATTAAACTCTCCCATACATTTAGTATGAGATAGTAGAAAGGTTTTACTTTCTTTATTTAAAGTGGAATAGTACCTACTCCCGCGATAAAGAATTTGAATTTAGAACGAACACCAAAGAGTATCTTTCTTTTTGTTGTATTTAGTATGTTGCTTTTCAGCCAGTTCAAATCAATACGATATTGAAACAAGGTTTATTATTAATTTGAAGTGGTAAGATAATTAATCTACACGTGTGTATCTACTTGAAATTCATCAATATCATATCATACATAATTATAAAATGATAAGGGTAAAATGAGTAGGTACTATTCCACTTTAAATAAAGAAAGTAAAACCTTTCTACTATCTCATACTAAATGTATGGGAGAGTTTAATGTAATTTTTTTGGATATTTCTCGTTTTTATTTTAATAAATTATTATTGTAATTTTACTCATTAGGTAAAGTGCTTTCGATATCAGTTTAAAGCTTTTTGATATCTTTAATAGTTACGGAATATTCGCCTGTGCACACTTTACGATTACACCCTGTATATACTATACTTACAAGATTTTGCTGGAAGCTTCGCCCGCGTGGGAATCGGAAAACGGGCAAAATACATTTAAAATTGTCCCAAGGGAACGTATTATCGGGATAAAAACTATCCTATGTCCTCTCAACTGTCTCCATACCAAACTTCATCTAAATCGGTTCAGCAGCTTAAGCGTGAAAAGGTACAAGGAACAGACAGACAGAGTTACTTTCGCTTTTATAATATTAGTAAGCATTATAGGTGGGAATATGCTATATTTAGGTAATCGTTACGATGTTTTACAGTACATAATTATGTCATTATAGTAATTGTATTTTTAAATGAATTTTTAAACAAACAATAGGAGTTATCCTCTTAAAATTTCTTTTACTAATATTCATTTCACTTATTTGTGAACTATTCATACATTTGTATAAATTTCGGTACATTGAAAATTATAATTGTGTAAATATCGATATGACAATACGTAAATATCGATATTTATTTTAACAGGCGCATCCCTGTTCGGCTCAGCATCTTCTAAACCGCCGCCGGCCGGGGCTCATCAACGAACATGATGACGTAATTGAGTAAACAACAAAAGACAATTATAGTATTATTATATTATTAAAAGGGTTGTTGCATTTGATTCATTGTCTCGGGTGATATATTTTTTCACAGATCGACGCAAAATACAAAATGTTCACCAGAGCCGATAAACTTTTGAGAGTTCACAACATAATGTATGTAAATAGGGTTAATTTTAACACTGTACAAAATTTTTCTATAGGTCGTAGAGCCATGAGACTTGGACCATTCGGCGCAGAATTATTTTCTGATTCCGTATCAACAATAAAAAAAAATCATATGTATGTATGGGTTACAATGTTTCTGCTTTTTTGCGTTGATTACTTTACAAGTAGCTGTGATTAGGTATTCTTAAATCATAGTATCCATAGCCCAGTACCTACCTATTCAAAAATATCTTTGTATACAAGTCTAATACTTTCGACCGACTAACTTGATTTACATGTTTATTACGATAACGTTGACCATGATACCACTTATTTTAATATGTACGTATATATTTTGGTAACGGTCTCAGGCTTAGAATAGGTCCCCGGTTCTAGAAGAACAAAACAGCAGATTTTATATTCAAATTTACCGTACCGTCCTACTTTTTATTTTTTTATTGTTATTTAAATTTTGTCAAGGTACTCTACCCAATAATCAAGCTTTGCATAGTACTCATCAACTCCGTCGCTTCCTTTTAATTTTTTCACTCTATTTTATCTCTAAGTACTCATTAAGGGACTGCCGAATATCTTTTGTTTTGACAAAATCTTGATAAATCGAATTAAATAGCGTTTACGGAATGGAATGGAGATGCCTGATCGGTATCTATTTTTTCATTAAACGCTGAGCCGCAAGTAACGGATATCTGTTGTTCTTCTATAGGCTCTCCCTTTTAGAGCTTTGTCGAAATATTTATGCCCCATATCGAACGTGAAATTCCAAACAATGAAAGCGGTCGGCGCATATGCGCGCAGGCCGCCACACGTGCGCGTTCCACAGATTATAATAATGATGAATTGAATAAACAGAACCGCCACGGTTCGCTTTTTTATGTTGCCAGTTTTTTGTCACAATGAAATTGGTGGGCATCCTTTGTTATAACCGTTAAAATGACACAGCAACACTTTTTATGTAAATATTTTAATATGACATTGTTACAAATAGATGTGTTTATTGGGTAGGTAAGGTACCTATATGTATGGATGTGATTTTGATCTATTAATCATTATAACCATCATGTTGTATTTGGGCATTTTTTAAATGTACAGGTTATTAATTACGTAAAATATTAAACAGAAATTACGATGCTTTTAATAATGTTTAACGTAGGTTAATGACAGTCAACGCTGATAACTAATAGGCGAAATTTGAATAAAACTTCAAGCTACATTACTCGTACATTATGTTTCCGCCTAACACAAACCAATACCGATAATCTCAATTTCACACACATCGATAACATCACATTTTGAAGTACATCATAATTTCTTCTATAAATCTATTCTGCTACAAACATAGATGTTAATTTTTCGATGCGTATGGTGAGATGAACACATTTGAAAGTGGGAATAATTTGAATATCATATTACCTATATTGGTGAGAGAATAAAATTGTTTAAATGGAAATCAACTTTTCTAATATCCACTCAATATTGGTTTTTGTTATTGAAATTTAAATGATGGTAGGTCGTTCATACTAGTGCCTTTCATGAGAGCAAGGTTTACATTTGAATAAATATAATATTCCAACCCTGAGTTCCAACCAATAAGCGCTGTGAATGAGAGTAATCCATGTTCCCTAAATTTTTACGTATTGTAGGTAAATACGATATGTACTCACACATTGCTGTTTTTAATGGTATTTTGTAACTTCAGCCGTTTCTGAGATTAGTGGTAACAAACGCACAGAAAAACAGACCAAAATATTAAAAATCATTATTAGGTATGGTTTCCATTGCGTTATAAAACCCCCTATTAAAGTTTCTCAAATCTTTTCTTTCATATCCAAGACGAAGTCCAAGAATTTTATCAGTTAGTTTTATTATATGTTTGAATGAATATTCTCATAATATACTTATATAATAATATCGTAACATTACCACAGTGTTACTTAAATAAATTGCAGACATTATAGGAGAAAATTCGTCATACCTATGGATTTGATACTTACATTTTCTCCGTCTGTCTGGTTCGAAAGGTGAACAACCGAAGCTCACTAACTTATAGGTACCTCTAAGAACTTACAGTACCTACTTAACACGTTCGCAGCGGAGGACGTATTTATGTACGACGTATTTTTGTCCATAGAAAATTACGATCGCCGCAGCGAATGTGTTAATATGTACTTTCGTATTTGGTCCTAAAATGTCGCAATAGTAAATAAGCAGTTTGTTTTATTGAGTTTTATTTCATGAACCACAGTCTCATATTTCAAAGTATCTCACAGTTGCATTAATTATCTACCTAAAATACCAGTCAAGTGCGAGTTGGACTTGCACACGTAGGGTAACATACCACAGAGCGATATTAACTTAAATTATTCGCTCAATCACAAGATGGAATGTATAAAAGCCCCATGTTTTTAAGGTTACGTGTTTGGGGTTCCCAAACCTTGGGGTCCTTTGGGATGTAACTAATTTACTTTTGTTTTATTATTTGTAACGCATTCTGTGAAAATTTTACGTGTCTACCTATGTCCGTTCAAGAGATAGTGCCCTGTAAGAGACAGACTGCGGAGGTATATTGATAGGGTTCCGTCTGTCACCGATTGATACGAAACTCTAACAAGATATTTGTTATCTGTGGTTAGAGCATCTGGAAACGTCCAATCCAATATAGCGCCAAAACAATATTTTTGTTGAGACTGCGAAGATCAGTCTTTTGAAATGAAAAATAACAATAGCGGTGCCTAGTGCGCTTTGACCCGTCAAAGAGGCAAAGAGCTGGCGATAAAGCGAGGGTGACGTTGCGCGGGGTCAGGCATCGATCGAGACGGCGTGGCGACACATGTCAGTTACTAGACGTTCGCGTTGGTTCGATATATTTCATTCATACAAGTTTATCATAATTATTAGAATTTCACTCATTCATTGAACCAATAATTCGGTTTCCAAACAGTTATCACAAGGGCACTACTTATTCCTAATGAGAATTTTCTTCCAGTAGGCCCCATAAGTGGAGTAGTATTAATACAAGAGCCAATATTAATATCAATGACATTGACATTTCACGGCCCGAATGGTGCAGTGATTAACATGACAGATCCGTTTGGAGGGTCCTGGGTACGATTCAAGGGATCGATATAATTGAATTATGTATTAATATCCAAGTACGAAAATAATAAAAGTAATATGAGAAGAATATGAAAGTCCTTAGTGCAGCTTGATGGCTCACATCTAATGTCATCCATCTCAACGGCTAACTTGATTGAATCATACTCAGCGATTCCCAGTCGTCGACATGTCAAAGATAACTTGTCAGTAATCTTGAAACGTTGTCACGCTTCGGTGAAAGCGTACGAGGATTTAGTAGTTAGTTAAGTATCTTAGATACCGTAAATACTTGAAAATTTAATGTTGTCTAAAAAGTTTTAGTTTAAATGACAGTGAGTTTTTGAAGTTATAAGTACTTCTTTAGGCGCGTTATGAAAAAATGTTGAGAGTGAATTTTTACGATGTGAAGTTGGCGCTGTAAGAAAAAATTCAAAAAATTAACATTGAAGTTGCTGTGAGTGAAATTTTGTCAATTTAGGACATGTAGGTATAAGTCATGTGAATGTCAAATTTTTATTTGTTATACTGTCATGTCAACATGAAAGCGCACGCACTCACATTTATTTTACAAGTTATTAGGGTTGCTAGTGTTAAAATAATAATAATTAATGTTTAATTACTCCTTATATCCACAGTAAAAATATGAATAATATTGATACGATTCATACTGAACCGCAGTCCGGTACTGTTAATTTTCTCTCCCGCGGTGCGGTCATCGGATTGGCCGGAAGGAAGCGAGCGGCTCAATTACTGCGCGGTCGAGCACCCATGTGGTCACATCATGGAACCAAATCGATCGCACCAACCACGGTTATTCTGTATTAAAATATGAGTCCATACATTGCTTCATCAATCACTTACTTAAATTTTTCGAAGTAATTAAATCCGGTCAAAGACGACTCTTAATTGTTATAACCTTGAAATAAAATGGAATTGTCATCGGAACTAAAGAAATATGAAGTTTCAAGTCCGTGGAGAAAGAATAAGTAGTTCTACTTTATCTTGCAGGATTTGACTAGAATTGCAATTTAAATAAATGCTTTTGAAAAAATGTTTTTTTGGGGATTTACATAATGTATTAAGGGTTATAATGTGTGTTGAAATCTAGTATTTCTTCAGACACGCGAACATTCGTTTGTTCCCACAGTAGTAGAGTATAGATCGTGACCATTCCATGATCGGCAGCAAAGATAGCTCACAACTTCGGATCGTGCGCAGCGTGATTATAGTTTTTAAATACGTAATCATAGTCTAATGAGATGAGTCGTTGTTTAAAAATCTTGAATAATGTAGGTAAAAGGGACTGAACATGAATTTTCTCATTCAGAAGTTTTTCATTCAGAATATTAAAATAACCCTCTTATTTTATGATCAAAGCTAATGTTTTTTTAATTTGCCCGTTATTTTTATCTTCTGCGTGTTCAGTGTCTTTTCCTTATTGAAGAACTTTAGGCCCATTTTGCGCCGGACTAGCTTGCTAGATGGGTTAATTGAAACTTGGGTTAATAACGACAGGCCCTTTTTTTCTTTGCTTGTTGACCTTTGGCGTATAATCCATCTGTGACGCCAGTTTCCTAATGCTAATGGCCGGAGACAATCTACCATTTAACCTTGAAGAAGCTCGTCCGCTCGTTTGTTGGCTAGATAGGTACTTTTCAACACGTATACAAGTTTAAAAGCGATCATATTGGATGGGTGACTGCTAGTGGCAACATTTCATAAGAGCTTCGATGCTTCGGAGGGCACAAAGCAGTCGATCGAGGCGGCATAAAAATTTCCAACACTTGGTTGGCTACTAACTCCTCCACTTCTGGAGTTCTCAGTAATGAGGAGATACCAGCGTGCTCTGTAGTGGGCTATTAATGGTTTGAAGTCGAAACAAGTTTTTATGCTTATATGTACATACAAGTAATCAAATCATTGATCTGAAAACGACACATTACCATTATGTTCAGCAAACGTAATCAAGATACGAGTAACACGTCGACTCACACCTGTCGTACGGCGGTAAAACCGTTAAGCACGTCTTCAGATCTGATGCTATCAAAGCCGTGAGGTGTGAAGTGCAAGATACAAAGCTGTTAGAACACGCCGCCGTTGACTTCGACTGAACCGTACTATCATTACAAGCTCTTGTGTAATGTCGCGTCATTTTTATAATATTAACGTTAAGCTATCAACCCGTAGAATTTTATTAATGTTTCGAATTTTATGAACAGATACCTAGAATACTCTTAATTGGACACTTAAACATAGTCAACTTAAAGACAGGTAAAAAGAAACAACTAGAAATAGAGGGTATATAAGTTGGTCTTCGCAACCCCTTTCAGTCGACGAAAGCGAACAGGACACAGTAAAAAAGAAAGAGATACTTACACTTTACAATAAACAGCAATAAAATCAAAATAAATAATATAAAAATGTAATGTAATACACATAACTTAATTTTGAAAATTAATATGATTACAGAACTGTTATATTTCATTTTATATCACCGATATTTTATTTATATTAGAGATAGTTCACGACATTAATTCAGCATACGTTGTTTACGGTATTTAGTAATTGAGGTTACTCAAATGCGCTTTAGGAACTGAACGCACGTCATTTAATTGTTCAAATTTATTACAATTACACGCATGTCTCTCTGCATGCTTATAACGGCCTATTCTATTTTTCACGCGTTTAAGCAAAATATTGTAGACATATTTGAATAATTACTGGATAACAAATAAAAACGTACCAATCACAACCAAAGCAAAGAGTTCTTATCATTAAATGTTTTTTTATGTATAGTTTGTATTGAAAATATACCTATTATTGTGAGAAAACCTGTTTACATTTTTACCTGTTTCCCTGTTTAATACTCGATGAGACGAGAGATGTCTTTGCTTTATAAGATTGCTATAGATGGATTAAACAATAAGCCAATTTTAGTAGCTTTGGCTTAGTATACACAGAGTAGGTACTCGTAAATAAATGTTCGAGGTTTAACTCCCTCATCCTTCTATGCTGACAAAGATAACAAAATAGTTTTACGACCGCCCTACAAAACGTGAGCCTTAGAGTAAATACATCGAAGTTCGGTAAATCTTAGCCAATGAGTTTCTTTTCTACTAACATTCTCACAACAAAGGCCTTACAATGATACAATACAACTTTGCTATTGCAAACTTTAGTTCCTTAACAGCGTGATGTTAGGTATTTTTTATTTATATTTAAGAGGATATGTATAATTGATATAACGCTAATTTATTATCAAGTGATGGTCAAGTGGTTTGAAACACATTCCGTGGCTAAACGCTGGACTCCCATCTTAACTTATTTATGAACTATATTGCCGGCCATACGCGGACAGCTTGAAGCTGCCAGGTTCGACTGCTTCACGCTGCGACTGAATAGTAAACTACAGCATTACAACAACTCGAGCAGTTGCAACTGCTTCGGGCAGTTGGTTGCACGGTGAAATTTCATCGTGCGGTCATGTAGTCGCCAATGGCAATGGCAAGCTCAATGGCACCTTCGAGCTGTTTACTCTGACTGCTTGAGCTGTCCGTCTATGGCGGGCTTAAGGCTCAGACCACAGCCACCGGTGGCAGTGGCCGGCCAGAGGCCAATTTGCGCGAAGCCTTAATCTGAAATCTTTAAACCAATGGGCGCTCTGCGGTCGTATAAATTCACTTTGTCACAAGATTACGAGTACTTCAAATTTCACCAACATTGTATTTTCACTACAGTAGCTATCCCAGTTTAACTTGACTCTGTCAATTTATGCGATGGTTAACTTCAAATGCGTTTCACCACGACACTTTGACGTATACTTGCGCAATAGCGCTGCGTATTCTTTTATTTATTCGAATAATACGTACCTGACAGTTGAGTTGACCGTGACTAGTGGCAGAGACAGTGACGGAAGTAGGTATACGTCAAACTGTCTATTTTACTTGGGTGCATTACGCATTCATTCAATTCATTCGTTCAAAGTCGCAGAGTAACTATGCGAGAGTAAGATAACGCGGTGAAACGAATTTGAAGTTAACCATCGCATAAATTGACAGAGTCAAGTTATGCTGGGAAAGCTACTCTAGTGTAAATTCTGTGTTGGTGAATTCGGCCCTTAGTAACATATTATTATAAAAAATATTATACTCGTATACAATCAAATCTCACACTTCTAGTTCTACGCGCTTAGAAGACCGTCCAGTAGCCGTGAATGTGTTGAAATAGTAATCTTTGGGAGGTTAACGTTAAAAATGCAATGCTCTGTGAGATCCAATCTGTTACAAATTCTATTCTAGCCAAATTGGTAACGTTACGTACGGCACCTTGTTCGTAAGTATAAATAATAAAGAGGATTCATGAATACGAATGTGGACATTGCCGAAGTAAAAATAAACAAGTCAATGGACGTAATGGGTCAATGGATGGTGCGCGGTGTTTGATAAAATTACTGGTTGATGTAATAATTATAGATTGTTAAAAATCGGCCACGTGCAAGTTTACTTACACACTAACCCGAGGACCATGAAACGCAATGCTCAACGCTCTTCGCTGTAAATGTTCGAGCGTTAAAAACAAATGTATGTGTTTGACCTTATATGGCTACGAAATTGCTGTGCAAATTGTATACGATATTATTTGAGTTTGTATGGGAATTGACATTGATATGACAGTGGTATCGTTGAAAAGCCCCTAACGGGGCGTTATTCATTTCTTAATTATAAAGGGTCCAGAATACCGTATAATATTTACGCTTAACATAACATGTTTCTTGTACGAGGCACCCTTAAGTTTTTATTTTATTTTATTTTTGTTATTAAATTTGTCATTATGGCAACATAGTAATACACATTTTCTTATAATTTCATATTTTCTTATCATTTCTCCTATGTAGGTATTATAGTCTAAAATATAAGTCATAAATCTAACACACCTCCCGTTTTTGGATTCCGAAAAGCGTGGCTCAAAATATTTAAAGCGACTATGCTATGATATCTGTCACATGAAAATCACAAGTAAGTTGGGATCAAAATATACCTACGCACTAGGATTACTACCAATTAATCCATAGTCACCACTACCTGAAATATTACTAAATATCAGTTCGTTACTTGCCTTTAAACAAACGCAATGATAAAAGGATGAGGAACACAAGCAGTACAGCATGTTATCCCTATCTGTATGATCTAAAAACAAAACGGTCAGTCGTGAGCAGGCGGTTCACTGTAAACGCATACGGAAAAAATCCAATGGGATACACAAACAACCGGAGATACGTGTCAACGGCCGCAACTTGTGCGCCCTCCGCGCCCCTCCGCGCCCTGCGGCGCCCCGGGCGCCGTGGGGAAGCTTCGGGATGTTTCTAAGGGTGGTTTGCTTTCCTCTCAGATAAGATATTAAGACCTTAAGACACATCGACCCACGATAATATACTTTATCACGCTCGACTACTATTAAGATCATTTTGATGTCTTCATTACGTTGATTGATTGTTCTTGTGCGTTTTGGAGTTTTGAGTTAATAGCTTCCTTGATCGCTTTGGACTTGATGGCACGAAAAATTTTTTTAAAGCTTTGTTGTAAAATATTTAAACATATGCCAGGTTTTACATTGATTGTTCCGGTGATGCTTAAATCTAAGATGGGAAGTTTTACTGCATAAAATGCATTAAAAATAATATGTTCTATTAATTAAAATTGCATTTGCAAAATTTAATTTAATGGGATCTATACGGAGGTTAACAGTTTCGTATTATTAATTTACATACCTAGTGAAATGAAAAAATTGGATCTTTTCCCAACGAATCATCAATATAAGATCTCACAGTCAAAAATACTGATTAAAACATAATTAATCCTAGGAACATTATTGTCCGGAACAAATTCTATTAATCGATAATAATTATTATCTTTGATAAATATCATTCTCACATTCAAATATCAAAACATTTCTTTATATTTACAATCTATGTACCAAAGCTTTTTTCGTAAAGCACTCAATCTATTGGTAAAAACCTTTCTGAAACGTGCACGATTCGAACCCAGGCCCGGGGGAGTCCGCGTTTTAAAAACTTGGCTAGTCCCTAGCAAATTTCTTTCTTTCTTTCTTCCTATCTTCTTTGTTTCTTTCTTTCTTTTTAGTTGGTAGTTTGTTAGTGATCCTGCCTGCGAAGCGAAGGGTCTCGGGTTCGTTTCCCTTCCGGGGAAGATATTTTTTGACAGATTAATGTTTGTTCTCGGATGTAAGTGACGTGTTAATTGTGTGGTCCAAATTGTCAGAATATAAGTACATAAGTAGTGATGATGTATTTGCGTTTAGCGTGAATATAACGATTGCAATTCAAATCCGTTCATTACTACATTGCAGGTCTATTTATCATATGAAACACGAATCGTTGAAGCAAATTATGCTCAAAATTCAAAATATTTTGTAGCGTGAGATTATCATGAGCTGTTACTGGGCTTCCAAATGGTTTTATTCTAAACTGTTGAATCGTTATAGTCGTAAATATTAAATTAAGTTGTAGAATTGATTAAGACTTAAATATTAAAAATCTTTGATAATTCTAACTAATTTTCTTTAATAATTATATCAATGAGGAGGCCTAGAGCTTTCTAAAATTTATTTTCTTTCATGTTAATTGTTTACAAACGGGCAGACTCACAAGATTAGTCATCTGTTCGTATGTGGGCACAGTCGTCTGTGGAGTGGACATCAGACATCATAGCTGCGTTGTTGGCGAAGGAAATAAACTAGAAAAGAGAATGGTGCATACATGGTGCGAAATGGTGAATACTAAGATACTCAATCATAGTAGCATTACACTTTTTTAGAGGTGACAATCTCAGTCCTAAGGGTAGGAACACATCTGTATCCGAATTAGACTATTACTAACAATTACTAACTGGACTATAACTAACAGGACTAACCATCCTAGTCCCTATTTGAGTCTTGTCTTAGGTCGTTAACTGTTACCATGGGCAGCACTTATAACCAATTTCTACAGTTAGTTCAAATCGTCTGTCGACGTCGTTATCGGTGAGTCCAGTCAGCGGAACTGCAGGAAAACGTTATCGAGGGGTGCGTGATATACCGCCAAGCGCCAAAAATATTAGCGCGCTCACGCAATAAGAAAACGGACTTACAGAAAATTTTAGGGTGTAGGCATGCAGGAAAATTCTACTTTACCATTTATGGACGGAGTTGTTCGAAGTGAAATGTTTTTAGATGATTTTTAGATCCAATCGAAATGTTTCTCTTTTTGTTTTTGAATTGATTGAACGATAACGAATATAACGATACACCATGAACGAATTATTAGTATATTCATAAAATTTATTTGTTTTGTCGATATCGACACCGTAAATCAAATCTATTCTATGACCTTTGCGTCGAGGAGGGGTTAAGGGAATGATTGAGAACGGAAATTTTTGTTCGACGTTGATTTTTTCATTCACATCCTAGAACGTCAATCAAAAGTTGAACTCCGCACTCACTTCAACAAATCCTTACCATGACCGGTTCTGAAAAGCTGAAGAAGCAAACTTTCAAGGATATATTTCCTTCTCACTCTTACAGAGAACTAACTGTGTTCGAAGAAAATAAACAACTTTCGTCTACCACACTTGCTAGTTATTACGCATGCTTCGTTTTATTGCTTGATTAATATTAGACACCACGACAACACAGCTCTTCCATTAATGGGTTAAGAATTCGCGTCAAATTGAAAAGGGTTTGACAGTCCATCACCCAGACCAACGGCGTGTACTCTACCAATGTGCATTGGTAGAGTACACGCCGTTGAAATTATTATGAAAAGTTCTCGTTAGGACGATGATTGATGATTTACAGAACAGTTACATAATAATTGCTACTTTACGCAAATATTACTATTCTAAAGACAATGTCGCTTGATGATTATGATGATTTAACGTCTTGGGTCAGATCTCCGTCCGAGGCAAATATTTGCATCATAGGTAAACTTCTTGCGTTATGATTCTTTTTGGCTGTCAAATCAACCACAACTATACAAACACCCACAACTCAAATGGGGACAAAGATAGTTTGTTAGTAAGTATGAGGTCTCGGATAGGGACTATTATTGATAGTTAGGCCTTTTAGTCGTTCTTAGTAACTGTTAGTCTCGTTATAATTCGGTCACAGATGAGTTGTTAGCCATGAGGACTGAGATGGTCGCCTCTAAAAAGTGAAAGGAACCTGCTCCACACGTGTTACGAACAAATCGTCATTACGCCTGCGAAAAATCGAATTTCAGATTTAGTCAAATTATACTCGGCAGGCTTAATTACCAAATCGGCTACGGTGTAGTCAAAGTTAACCAAGTTGCTTCGTAAATAACAGCAGTATGTTCTTTCATACGTGGTGTAATTTACGAGTTAAATAAATGAGTAAACTTGTTCGGGAAACTGCAGACTCATATTAATATCTACGTACGTTCCCATAAACTTGAACGTCATTAGAGGGACAGTTCTTATTTAAGCAAAATTGAATTATTTGCGTGTTATGTTTTATGTCAGTGTTAAATGTCATGTTTGTATGTCAGTTCATGGATTGAATGTCGTAAGATTATATATTTCGTGATTTTTTCTATACTTATTGTTATGATTTTATTTAAATGACGCCAGTAATTAAAACTCAAGTACACGACCTTTAAAAATATTTTTTGTTTCTCAATATTGAATATAGTCTTCCGCTTGTCGTTATTTCATGCAAGCCTAGATACAATTTAATCAGAACGTACTTGCAACCCCTAGACTAGTTCTGTTATAAAGCATTTAATACAATCTAATATCACATTTTTGTTTACTTATGTCATATATCAGAATTATCCACGATGCCCCGCCACGCTCCGTTAACCCCGTCGCGGAATACCATTGCAACAATAGAAGTGATATAATAGAATGGGTATTCGCATTATAAAAGTGAGTTATAGTTCTGGTAGCGCAATGCAGTTGAAAGGGATGCGTTGGGGTAAACGGGGTTGGTGTCCTTACCCACGTTTAAACCTGTCAAGTGTGTGTCGGATCAAGCGATAGTATTATACTGGGCTGTATAAATAGGAATCAATAGATACTAAAATAACCGGTTAAACACCAAATCGCCGTCGCCTGAAAAAGGATTCAGTAATGTAAATGTACCCAGGATTTTTATGTTTCCTACAGAAAAGTAGGAATTTCGGAATTTTAATGAGGTCTAGATATTATTGGTAACCTAAAGGCCTTTAAACTAGGTAGGCTTGTTAGGCTAAGTAAGCTTGAAGCTTATGTAGCTTGCCAAGTTCATGTTTTAGGGATGATTGTTTACACAGAGGGCAGTTCGTCTGAATTGCTGCTCCAGGAATCCAACTAATGACATTATTATAACACACGAACTAAGAGATTGACAATATGCTCTATCAAATATTTTATATTATCTTTCAACACGTTATTTTAGCCTGAAATATATTCTGAAAAAGATTTATTGTAAAATGACATTCGCATTGGTTTATAATGAGTGAAAGTTTTGCTAGCGCATTGCAGTTGTAGAGCCGTGGGAGTGCGGTGTGGGGGTTGCTTCCCATAAAAATTATGGCCTATAAATCATTTGTAATAAATGTAGTGTATATGCGAATACTATGCCTTACATTATTTCATTCTATCTCAATGAATGGAAACTTAAAAACCAAAACAAAACGAACTAAATGTAAGACGAGACGTGGTATCAGTGTCAAGTTATTTGTCACCCTGTCAAGAGATTCTCCGTCAACAGAGTTAAGCCGTGACTACGATCCTTGCAACTGAATCGGCAACGGCATACAATATCGTCAGTATTTTTATCGTAGTAAAACATTACAATCATTGCTGTGTCAAATACAAAATCATATGAATGAAGCTATAGTAAATCAACCTATAATGTTGACATTGCTGAGTTGGGATTTCTCCAAATGAGAGGAATTAAAGCCTGTTTATTATTCTTGTCAAGTGTTCGCGGCCTTCATTGATCAGCCCATATTAACTAATTTAAATTATTTACATAGGAATAAATTCTTAACAAAGGGGACACGAACATTTCAAGAATTTCTACAACATACAAAATCTTAATAAAACTTAATTTAAAATGGACTTGGGGAATCATACTTTTCCCGATACTTTTGAATCGACTGTTTAACTGCTAACTGTACTATGTCGATGCCTTCTTAGCAACACGTCGACAGTGGTCGATGGGTGACGGTGGTCCATGGGTGACGGCGACCCCTTACCACTAGGTAGCTTCGTCGTTTGTCGGTTATAGACGTAAAATATAAAATTTATGTGGAACTTTTATCACACGGAGTGCTGTAAAAACGTAGTGTGCAACTGGAGGATTTGATAACTTCTTGAAAACAGCGTGAATTGAGTTTACTTCGGAAGTTACGTGCGATATATAATTTTTATTACTTAAGATGCTTTATTTCTGCTTTATACCCTTGTCCTTTTTCATAGTAAGAAAAAAATGCAAATTTATTTATCCTCACTTGTTACCTTAGAGGTACCCAAAATAGCGAGTACCATAAGCTACTTTTCGGTAATTTCATTGTACCTTTTGGGCTGAAAATAGAACAGACTTCCTGCAGAGCAAATACTGAATTTCGGAGATTACGCAGCTTACCGCGTCAAGACTTGCCCCGTGGAGATTGTATTGGGTGTACAATTACTAAAAACCCAACCCCAACAAATAGCCAGCTATTCAAGAGCCGGCATTAACATCGCTTAGGGAATCAGCATAATTATGCAGCGAGGAAATGTTGTCAGCATTATCTTTACAATACCTTTAGTTAAAACCATAAATTTAGTTTTCTAAACAATGTACTCGTATATTAAGTCGATGTAAAACTTTACGTTATGGTTATACTTGTTTTATTCTTAATTTGATCAAATTTAGCCGTATTTTCCACGCGTTATTCAGCAAAATTCTTAAATATGAAATTTTCCGCTTTCTTATTCATTATACAATTTTTATGTTCTTAATATGCATCTTTTAGACTTTTTTCCTTTTATCCTCTCGACCATTATTATAAACATTAAGTATGAATAAGTAGGTATGTGATCAGTTCAATAAATGTTTCATGCTGTTTCACTGCTGGACTTGATTCTCCTGTCACAAATACAGCCCCATAGTTTCTCACATTGGCCTAGTGCGGATTGGTAGACTTCATACACTTTTGAGAACATTACAAAGAACTCTTAGGTGTGTGCAACTTTCCTCATTATGTTTTTCTTCACTGAAGCAAGTAATAATTAATTTATAATAAGCGCATAATTTTTTTATGTTATACTAATGTGAAAATAATACAATTTTATTACGCAAATCAAACAAATAAAATCATCAATACCTACTAGTTGACACGTGCGAATAATTCAATATCACAACAAACAAAAAGACTAACTAACTAACTAAGATAAAACAACAAATAAACTCTTTTAAACTAAATGACACGCTAACGGGTATAATGCCGAATAACAAACGAACAAGTTGACTAAGAAGAATTAACCTTTGTACAGGGGTTCCTCATAATTATAGTAAGGTACGCCCTAAGAAAGGATTTTTGAAAATTCATAATTATAAAAGGTATTAAATGGGTTGTATAAGTTAGTTTGGTATATAAGTCGCGGACACCTGCTACTAATAAAGAAGATTGTTGTTATTATTTAAAAGTAGAGACATCGTCAAGTGTTACTTATGACAATGTATGAAAATATATACGAATGAATTGCTCTTACTTAACGTAGTGGGTAAAGATTTGAGATAACTACATAAATTCAAGTAGATGACGAGGGAGAACGGCGGATGTGGGCGATTGGGTTGAGCGCGACAAGGAACTACTGTGATTGTTCTCCGCTCCAAAATCAATAGCAATAATTCTGTTATTGGGTACCTCCTCCCGTTGTTGCAGGCAGCTCCACAGTAGTAGTTATGACAGAATAAATAATACTGCACAGCATATGTACATGTTTCTGTTTCAATTTGGTAGTAATAGATAAAGTTTGCTCATAGCCTGGCTTGCGTGATACATAGTCATTGACTGAGTTAAACAACAGCGAGTGCGATCCGTAGTTGGATCAGTGACCGCTAGTGGTAAAATTTCTTGAGCGCTTTCGTGCTTCGGAGGGCACGTAAATTTGTCGTTCCCGGCTGTTAGCCTTCAGGCGGCATTAAAAATGTTCAACACTTGGGTTGGCCATGGACCAATCCAGTGGAGTATGCTCTAGGCCTCCTCAGTTATCAGAATAGAACCGTGCTCAGTTGGGTTGAAACTAAGGTAATGTGTTAGAAATGTACAGGCTTGTTAACTCATACGTTGAAAAATTATTATTATATAGGTACGTAGGTAGGTGTGGATACCTCATAGAAGACAAAAAGGATCGTTAAAATTCTATTTCCTACCACGACAAGACGAGTTCGAAGTGTTTTTGCGACAATTCTAGTATCGAAACTTTATACTACGATGTGGATGCTTTTGGCTCTTAGACATTGCATTATACTTTACGGTTATCGCAGCGATATAGTTTATTTCCTGTTGATAGTTGCAGACCGGTGTTCATCTCCGTAGCCGTCTAGCGGATTACGTGACGCGAAGGAAGGAAATATGTAATACTTTTAAACTATAAAGTTTTTACATCCCATGCATGTTATCCAAAGAACTGTGCGAAATCGCCACTAACAGAATTTCTAGAAGTAAAATAATGAGTATTATTGCGTTTTTTATGCATATTATATAAAGACCTCTTTAAGGCTCGAGAAGTTTATATGCGATTATCACATTTTGCGAATCTTTAGTTACTGTTCAACTTCATGTATAATATCTTACAACTGAATTTCATACTTAAACTTGCCTTATGAAACTGAATCTTGTATTCGCGACGGGTGACGGAGTTACAAATTTTATAATGTTCAAAATGTTCAAAATCTCCATATATTTTCAAATCACATCATTTCACTTCACTCCAAACCCGGTTTATTCAGTTCATTGTTATTTAAAAAGATTGTTTGTTATCACGTCCAGTTAAAACAAGGTTTATTGCCTCCCGAGACGTACCGTACGTAACCCATGTAAAATCCTTTTCAAGTAAACTGCCTTCATCTCACGCTAACGTAGGTAAAAATGCGCTCGCTTTGTCCGCTCTTATTACGTTTTACGTCACAATATTTGAAGCTTAAGGATATAGCTTTTAATTTTCTGTGAAATGTGAAGGTGGGGCTTTTAATAGCGTTTTTAATATTAATTTAGTTTTATCTCAGGTTTTATTAATCTCCGTAATCTAAATCAGGTAAACGTTGTACCTAATTGGTAGATGTAAATTATATTTTTGAATATTATGCTTTTGCACTGTATAACTCTTATAAGTTCTAAACATCATAAAGTTATTTTTAAAAATTCTATCCCTTACTTAAAACCTGTCTCAGTGAGCGTTCTTGGGTAAATTCTGAGTTTGGTTTTGAGTATCTAATTAAATGCTGATATTGTGAAGCCTGTGGTGGTTTCTGTCTACAGTTATTTAAGTTATGTGTTAATGAGATGAACATGCATATTACAGGAAGGTACTGTACCCATGTCATTTAAATTTCATATTAATGGTAGAAAGCCATGCAAAAGTCATTCTGCAGAGTAAAACATAAATTAATGACACAGTATAAAGATCTTTATACTGTGTTAATGATTTCGGTTTATACTATGTTTATCTGTAGGATATACATATTGCGAAGTCCTACTAACCAGAAGGTCGACTTCTGTCGTCTCTTACGATACCCTGACCTACCGGCATGGGATAGGGGTCAATATTTTAACGTCCTAAAAACAAATTTATATGTAAATAAACCCGCAGGCGACTTTATCGTCCATAATCAACATGATTTTGAATAGACGGACTGAGATAATATATAACTCATTGTCTTGGTTGTATGATATAAGTAGTCGTAACTGTGCGTGTTACTGCGATAAAAGGAAGAGGTGTGAATTCGTGAGCGTTATTATTTATTTATAGTGAAAAACTCGTTTCAATTTCGTTTAAGTTTATTAAAAAAAAGTTTCCATGCGTTTAGATCCTAGAATTCCTCGAAGCGTTAAGCGCGTTTGGGGAGAGACGCGGAGGGTTACGTTCGTGGTCGTAGCACACGCGTATTGTCTACGTTAGCACCCTTTCGAGACGTCTGTGAGGGATGAATGCGAATGCCCCTCCGATTAGGTACTCAGTACATATGAAGGATTATGTTTGTAGTAGTTTCCGGATTTTTCGCCAAGTTCCCCTGCTGTTTCGGGTTTGCTTTGCTGTCCTTAATTTTACGCATCTAAAATTCTATGTTTGAGGAAAGCTTAGCAGATTTATTACTTTGCGAAGTATAAGACGCAGGAGACAAAAGTTTTCGCTGCAAAGTTTAAAGCCATACGTTTTATTTATAGTACCTATGATAAGAGTATTGACTAAGTACTCGTAGTAGTAAGATCACAGAAAAGCATGTTCTATGAATTATCCTGCTTTTTATCCTTTTTTTTCGGATATGGACATATTATCTGCTACAGCAGCGATGGCCAAGTGGTTTGAACATATTTTGACTCCCAAACAGGGCGACCCGGGTACGAAAGCTGCGCGCATCTCTAATAAAAAAAAATATGCGTATTAGAAATTAATTATTCGGTGACGAAAAACATCACACCTGAGTGTTTTTCATAATGTTCTTAAAGGTGTGTGAAGATTAGTGAGTGAGAAGAATTAAGTAGAAGAGTAGATTTTTCGGATTGATCCAAATCCTTATCATTAGATTCATTATGAACAACCGTGTTCTCTGAAGCAGTATAACGAACGGAAAATTTTATCATTAGCGTCACCTACATCTAACCATGCTAGATATCGGTCACCTTAATTAAGTTACACAAACCGTTAGGTAAAGAAAAATCATAAGGAAAATACGAGTATAAGTATTTATATACCTATCTTTTTAGATAAATGTTTAGAACTAAAGTAATTAATAACAAAAACAATACCCAATAACAATATGAAACGATATATTTTGTCGAATATACGCAGTTTTATTTGATCTACGAAGAATATGTGGGATAACGAAGTTTGTTACAAGTAACGCTGATGAGTTTGGAAACTTTCTCGTACAAGTCTCCAGTTCGTGAGCAGGCGTTTTTTGGAGCTTAACTCTCCCTAAAAAGGAGATGTGGGAAGTGAGATAGTGTTTGCGGCAAATTAGGACTATCAATGAGTTTTTAATAAAGATGTTTAGTGTATTTACCGAAAGTAAAGCCAGCGAGATGAGATAAATTATTACGTAACCTACATTTTTTGCTTACGATGTCAAGATGTTGGTTGAATAATGATTTCAAGGAAATAAGGTGATTGTTATCAGGACTTAAGTAGTTGGAAAAGATGTATGATGAGATGAGATACAACACTGGAAAAAATAACAGCCATCAAATGCTTTTTTCTGATAGTGTCTAATAAAAAATTGCGCGGTAGCGTTTGAAATGATTTCTGAAAAACTAGCAGTTTATTTAAAATACGACTATTCAGTAGTAACTCAATTCTAGTCTATTCAGTTTCTTTTGGGACTTCCTTACTACTTATAAATTATACGATACTACAGTTAAACCCGACAGATAGTCTACTGTGTGGCTCCTTTGCGACTATGTTTGTCTGCTTGATCTTGAAATATTTTATGTAATATTTATTTCAAACAAATGCAACTCTTCGTAATAATATGTCAAATATTACGAACAGTTGTATTTGTTTTAATGGTTTTATGCTTTAGGTACAAACTGTACCTAAAGTATAAAATCATTCTCCCTGAACGAATATACGTATAGGTAACTATAATGTACCTACTGTACTGTAGTCTGTATTGGACTACACTACTTCTACTACTTTTGATGATGACGTGGGGATCGATCAAGCTGTGTCGGTCTTTTTATAAAAAAAAACATTTTCATTTCACACTACACGTAGGTATGTATATAGAAAATATGCAGACATGATTATTACAATTTTCATAATTGTTACTCAAAATGCAACGTAATATGGAGAGAGATACCACAGCTCATTTGGGTGGGCGTTACTTACTCCCTATTGTTCCTTATTGAGTAATGACAAGTCTCGATTACGATACAATTATCATATTCATGTAACTAAATATTAGTAGATTAGTAGTTTGATTGAAGGTATTATTTGAGGGACGAGGATCGTGGCGTATAAGAAAGTATTCCGGTATCTTTAGGAAAAGCTGATGCTTCAAAATTCTCCATAATGTTTTCCGAGGTGTATGAAGTATGTACATAGGTAAATTCGCAATTGTCGCGAGATATAATTGTTAGTTATGTATAGATAAGTGAATAATATGAATAAATTATTACTTGCTTGTTTATTTTATTTCTTTTTTCTTGCATTTGTTTCAATTTTAATTTAAGCTTATCTGTATGAAAATTTTTTTTACACAAAGAAAAGCTAAGTTTCTCTTTAGTATCTCTCCGGAAGAATATTCTTGGCATCTTTTCGGACGTGACTTCATTTTTCTGTCCGGCACCCGGGAACTATTCCTGAGGAAGTAAGAGTTAAAAAATATGGTAAAATGGAAAATTCTACATACGATATTGAAGATGCTTTAGATACTTTTAACGATATCTTAAAACAATTTATTTAGTGACGTCGCGCGTCATTGATAATTATTGTACCCATATGAAACTTTTCTTTATTGAAGCCTTTTTATTAACTAGATCTCTTAAATACATAGATTAACAGAAACTCTACATTTAGTATTGCAGAAGCTCAATTTAAATTGAAAATCGTGTAGGTATCACTGATAAACATATGCACGTATTTTTTTGATTATCACCTAATATTTAAGTACTTAATGTTTATGGTGCAAGATACTTATGGTGATGTTGTCGATATTATGTCATACAAGTAAAAGAATTGAATTGTAAGTCAGTAAGATAAGATTTCTCCTTTTATATAAAACAGACTGTACAAAAAAACATAACAAACGTGCTCTAAACTATCATACATCGTTTTTCGTCTAGGGTGATTTTGTACGAGGGCGTCTCTGGCGAAAATAGAGAATATCTTATAACTTGATTTACAATTTTATTCAACTCGATAGTATTTCTTACAATAGTTAATGATTTACCTACCTTTGATAGACCATCGCCGTAATCACAGAACTTCTATCTTAAGTGGCCGCAATAGAACAGTATCATGAGTGTGTGTGAGTTTAACTTTGTTTATTAAACACATGAAGTGTAACTGCATTTTGTCAATGTATTAGATCTCCATCTAAAGCACTATTATAGGTAAGGAAAAGTATATACCTATCTACATAAAGAAATAAAAAATAAAAACAGAAGGGAATTACTTAGTTAAAGATACATTTATTTAACTTAGTAAAAATGGTAAAAACACTATCGTTATTCGGGCGGTTACTTTATGCGAAGACGCTCACGGACTCGCGGCGGGATCCACAGCTGAGACGAAATTATTGATTTCGCGAAACGGGCACGCAAACATTTGCATTCCACTTTCAAAGAACACAAATTACTTATCTTCAACTGTAAAGTAATATAGCGCTCAAATCAATTTACATGGAATACACTGCATGCAAATTGCGCTCATTGTGTCGGCAATACACTTGAGGAGATAAATTGTGAATCAACTATGGCTGTATGTTTGCTTTTTTAAATCATCTTTAGTACGTATGCTTGTTAGCAAGATGCAATTATTTACGTCTGAAGCAGGAGAGACACTTGTGTTTGGGTAAGCAGGTGTTTGGGCCAACCACGTTTTTCAGTAATGCGTAGTAATTTCAGTAGCAATATATTTTTCATCAACTTAATACGCTTGTAGTTATATGAGAGTGGGGATTATGGGCAAACATCATAATTCATTTAACCTTATTTAATATTTATCAGCTCTGTTCTTGATAACTCCCATATCAAAAACAAATAAACAGGTTGACAAAAAAAATACAAAAAAAAATATTTTAAAAGACATATTTAACATTAAACTTGTCGTAGACAATTTTTCTTAGGAACATGCCTCACATTAAAAGTTGTTTGAAATTGTTAGAAGTAGTGTTAGGAAGCTAAGCACGTACAATCTATTTATAACCCAATACTTCTAAAGAACCGACTCCAGGGGCAATGTTTCTTTGAATTTCTCTTCTACGTGGTTGTTTTAAACCCATTTCGGGAACATTTCGTTTCCAAACCTAAAGGGCGTATTATTGATTCGATAAATTTACGAAGGCTTACTCCCTCCTGTTGCTTTCTTTACCTTATTACCCTGAACTTCGCTCGTTGTATCATTTTACTAGAATTTCGTCACGATTATAATACTTGTATATTATTAAAAGTAAAAACGATGCGTACTCAAGAAGTTTACATTTTTCTAAAAGTGTCAATTAATACGTTAATAGTAAACATGTATTGAGAACGTTATAAGTTATAGGCATCTTCCTTAGACATAGAAATGTACCGTCTACAAAATTACATTGTGCTGAATTGAGAAGGATTAATAGTTCACCAGATGTTGTATTGCTAAAAGTATAAAAGGTTGGCCTCTGGCTCAAAACATCACAGGATTTTTACTAACTAGGTAGATACCTATTTTAATAATATTTATCTCATAAAAGTTATTTATTTATACTTACTTTGTACTTCCATTTGTGTAGTTTAAATGTTTATAGACAATACAATTTCTTAGTTAAAAGTGTTTTTTAGTTTATATGACTTTGGTAACGTTTCATTATAAATGACATGAGTCTGGAACAGACAAGTCTATTAAGACTGTAAAATGTAACATGTAGATTTGTATTTAAGTGATCATTTAGAAACACGATGTTGCCCTTAAGAAAATTATTCTATGCAGCTTTATTCAAAATAGGGCAATACTGGCAAAGGATCTCCGCTGCCGAACATTGCATCGTGAATCCCAAGATAACATGATGGCTTCATTAAGGGAGTAACGCCAGTCCGTGACGAGAAATCCTAATTAGTTTAAACTCACTGACTCAAAGCGGCTTTTATGCGCAATACTTTTTACGAAACATTATTATAATGCGCTCAAGCGGTCTTTTTCAGCTGAAAGGGCAAAGTGCACGGCCGATATGGGCGTATTGTGTGTGCACGTGTACAATTTTATGTGTAAATGTTACTCATTGCATTATTTTATCGAGAAGTTACGCATAACTAGTAATACGTACTACGAAGTGACGGCTCTCGCTTCGCTTCGGGAATTATTTTATGACTTAGCGGCACTTATTTGCGAATATACTCGAAAAGCTTGGTTCTATATACTAGTTTAAACTGCAATAGAAACATATTAACTCTATGCTATTGCAATCAAGCTACATAATATTTTAAGTAAGTCATCATCATCATCATCATCACAACCCATAACTGTCCCACTGCTGGGCACGGGTCTCCTCTCACAATGAGAGGGGTATAGGCCATAGTCCACCACGCTGGCCAAGTGCGGATTGGCGGACTTCACACACCTTTGAGAACATTATGGAGAACTCTCAGGTGTGCAGGTTTCCTCACGATGTTTTCCTTCACCGAAGCAAGTGATAATTAAATTTTAATACGCACATAATTTTTGAAAATTAGTGGTGCGTGCGGGGTTTGAACCCGGAACCTCCGGTTCGGCAGTCCAACGTTCAACCACACGGCTATCACTGCTTGTTAACACTATAAAATAACAAAAAAATTGGTTTGAAAATAATAACCTTCCTCTCAAATGTGTGGTCAACTCAACATTTCAAATTACTAGAGTGCTTGTTTTCAATACATTTCCCATCGAAGCAGTAGGTAGGTATGCATTAGATTTTTACGTTTTGCGATAATTTGTTTTGCTATTGGTTACGATATCCAATATACATCCAAGCGCTTTTCTATATTGTGCCGTACTTAAACATACTATGAGGATTCGAAATAGAAAACGTTCCACCCATTTTCTACGTTGCCTGACCATTGTCAATACTTGTTATATGATTATATCCGAGGTACTTTTTCATAACGTCGCGTGATCGCTTACCTGATATTTTATCAAATAATTGCGCACTGAAAGTGATTGTTCATTACGAGGCCACATAAAGTCGTTGTTATACTTATAAAAATCGTCAGTTGTTCTATTGAAAATGTAAAAGCTGTGTCGAATTATGGTATCCATTAGTCTTTGCTTCAACAAACGTTATATAAATTAAGTTACGTTTATAAATCGTACCTGTAGTACCCATTGCTCTTCATTTTTGTCAGGCGCTACATATTTTTTAACTCTATTGTTTTACTAAACGGTTTTAGATTTCTGTAAATGAGATATTTAATACTCATTTACTTATCCCAGTAACAAACTAGCTTAGCTTAGCTTTTTTAGCTTTTAACACAACTTTGTTATATTATGGTATTTTGAATTATTTTGGTTTTTTAATTCGTAGAAAAAGTTAGTATTAGGTACTTAAAATTGTAACACCAGACATTGGACTACAGCGTACATTTATAATCCAAACTACGTGTTCAATAAAACTAATTTATAAAACTCACCTTATATATACCTACCTATACATACATATAAGATGGTATCTGAACTACGGCTCTTTCGTACCATTTTTAATGACAATAATCCCTATCGTCCAGCCTAAGCCAAACATTCAAAACTTCAAAATCTGTATTTATTTTGCAACTTAACTTGTTTATTCCAGAAAAAAGTTTTTTGTGTAACAAATACATTTTTGTGTATGAAAAATATATTTGTTACACAAAAAACTTTATCGGGTAATCTATGGACACCTAGATATGTTGTTTGTAAGCTAGATTTACTGCCTGCTTTGTTGAGTTGAAATTTATTCGTTAATACTACCCTGGTTCGCGGCGCAATACCCTAATTAATATTTAAACCCGTTTCAATCCGTTTAGTAGCAACATTGAGTAGCAGATACATTATAGCTAAGCTCCGAGACGAGGTTAAGGGATTTTACGATCAATAGGCGTTCCTTTTAGGACGCCTTACCTGAAAACAAGCGTGATCGTTCCTTTTCTTATATAGTTTTCTTTTACATAACACAGGTCAACAAAAACAAAAAAAATTTTTGCGCATGGGTTTTACTTAATATATTCTGATTATATAAGCACATATATAAAAAAAAATGTGATTACAAATCGAAAATATTTGCTTTTTAAGAACTTGCAGCGATTTGACCATTTTTGATTTTTACGCCCAATGAATATCGGTATCGGTGTAGAAATAGAGATAAGATGGCGTGTAGTGTTTCTTGCGTCGCTTTTTTTGTACGACCGACACTAACGACAGTATGTGTTTGAATATTACAGAGAAATAACGTGTTTCATATCTTTTTTCGCTGTATCGAACTGTACAAAATGGCTACGAGAAGTTGTAAACGAGACGCTGACTCGTTTTGCTATATTTGCGGCCAATTTATTAAAGTGAGAGAGAAAAAGTATCATTTGAGTACAAATTTAAAGATTTGCGAGGCATATGAAGCTTACTTTAATCTACCAATCAAAAATCAAGACAGAAAATGGGCTCTACATGTGTCATGTAACTCTTGCAGATACAATAAGTTTATTTTCTCTTTTTTATTTTATTTACTATTTTATTATCATGTTAATTAGGTTTACATTACGTTACGTTTTATTGTAGGTTGGTTCCGAGGTGAAACCGTAGAGCTGAAAATTACGACGAGCTGATCACTGAAATGATCACGAATTTTTCCATCATCGGATGTAGAATGTCTCTAAAGATGCATAAATGTTACATTCTCATTTAGATAAATTTAAAGATAATATGGGAGCTTATTCGGAAGAACAAGGGGAAGGCTTCCATCAAGATATTATGGAATTTGAGAGACGTTACCAAGGCCAGTATACTGAAAGCATGATGGGAGACTATATTTGGGGGTTAATAAGAGAAACCTCTACTGAACATGACAGGAAAAGTAGAACTGTTCATTTTTAAAAAATATTACTCTATTTTAAACTTCTAATGTAAGAAAAAATCATAAATTTATGTTCGGTATCTTTTATTAAATCATCTCTATGTCAATTTTTTACGTATTTCATTGATTTTAATTTTACCATTTTTTACTCATAAAAGCAAATTCAGAACTATTTTTTGTTTTTATTCTTATTTCTAGTTATATAAGCAATAAAAATAAATTATGTATAACCCGTGCGCAAAAATGCTGTAGACCGGTGTAATCGATAGGTACTATTTCAAACGTCATTTTCTATTCTACGTTATAGTTTGGTATTGGAACTAAATTTGACATTTGTCGGTGTAATATATTATTTTGTTGCTTGCACTTTGGTATTGCACTTAATAAATTTATCGTTTAATGAATTATTTGTTTAATGAGTGTTGTCTGTGACATCGTATGCATAAATATTGGACTTCCAAGGGAAATATTATATTTTGTACTCACACAAACTCTTGCCCTGTATTTTACCGTTTCGGGGGACCTTTCTTTAAATATCTCTTGTAACTCTTGTACTAAGTTTTATGCTGCTAGGTTTACTGGCTCAGGATGTGCGGTGTCTGTCAGTCACCAGCCAAACCACAGAACAGTGTCTCTGTTTTCCGTGATCCAAACTCCGGCCAAAGAAAGTATTGTAATCAAAGTTACCTTACTTGACTGTACTATAAATAAATAATTCTCATACCTAAATGTTAATGTATTGAAATACATAACGATAATTACTTATCATTAAAATATTAAATGTGATTTTGTCGTAATACAATATAATATCATTATATAATATTATATCATTATTATTTATTGAAACATTAATCGTTTCTAATAGGTGCGCCTAAAGAAATGATTATTATTTATTGCTGTTTGCTTAAGACAGCGAGTAGAGTATAGCTACTCAACAGTTGTGGGTCTGGTTTTGGTTCTTTTTGTTGTTCTTTGGTTACAAAGCTGTGTTAAAATTTTTACATCTCGTAACACTAACTCCTGACAGTCTGCAATGAGGTAGTGTGGTACGACACGTTCCTCGTCAGTTTTGAAAAGTTACCTTACCACTAATAAATAATCCTATATTGAATATTTAATTTATCACGTAAACTTAAACACGTAATAACTCTGATTGATTCAGCGAACCATTATAATTTTACCGCCAATTTTCTTCGCTCAATAGGTAGTTATGTACTTCTAAACGAGTTTTCATTGTTGGCGATCGAAGGACGGGCGCCCGGGAGGCAGCGCGGCCCCCTGCTGCGCTCGATCGTTCACTTTTCGCCTTAGATACCTCTATTTTCATCCCTGTTGGTACTACTGGAATGATTTGTCTTTTGCTAACATTTATAAAATCAATTATAGTCTTAAATACCTTGTAAATAATTGAGTCTGCGCGTCGTAAATGTTTCATCTAAACCGTAAAGTCAAAAGTTAATTTGGAAGTTTACCTAGTTCGATTTTAAAATTAATTTCAATTCATGAATTTTATTATGAACTAATAATCCGGCGGTCCTCGCTTCGAGGTTTATGTGCGATGCCGTGTACAAAACCACAGACAGAGAGAGAAAAACAAACTAACGGAGAAAAAAAATTAAAAAAAATTTTTTTTTGGGTTCTATTGCGTTATTAAAGACGCCCAGTAAAAGTTTTCTCAAATATCTTCGATGTACAGACAGCGATCAGTTACAGACTTATTATAGGCATATAATAATATAGAAGATGAATGAATGAAATCTTTATTTAATTACTCATTACAAATACAAATTATATTGGAATCCTGACCCATAAACCAGGTAAACCCGTATCATATCTTTATATAAGTATTTTTATTTGTACACGGCAAAAGTGGCTATAGGTCATTGACATCAATGCTATATGTACATATACCGCATTAATCTAAACTCTTTTTCATTTAACTGCTCGCATTAAAGGAGTAAGCAACTAAAGATTAATTGTGTTCAGCTCGGATGCAACTATTAATTATCGAATTGACCTATACGTACCTAAGCACCTAGGTACTTCTTTTGTGACTTTATTCTTCAACCAGTACTTTACACTAGGCTATAATAATATGTTATCGATAGACTTTTTAGATTAGTACTCATTCTATGAATCTTTATAATATCCATGCAACTTATCTGGTCTGGTTAACCTGACAACCTGGTCTGGCTCTGATCAATCTTTTCGTAATTTGAAGTAAGTAAGTATGATTTGTATTAATTTTTATTTCCTGTTTCCATCCTTGTTAAAAATGTGGTTATTGTTTAAGCATTGATTTATTGTATTTACAATTTGATATTTCTCAACAATACACACACAACCTAAAACTAAAAAGTTGTAACAATAACTAAAAAATATTATTAAAAGGAGTCCCTTGAGGCAAGGTTCCGAAGATACTGGATATATTGTTTAAGTAGTTTTCAAAAAATTGAAATCAATATCGATCAAACGAATAAGTAATTGTTTAGCTGTCGAAACTACGTTTATCAAAACGTGTTAATGGAAAGCGGCGTTCGCGTATCTCAATCAATAGAACTAGAATGTTGTGTTGTACCGAAGCCCTACACAGTTTAATTGCCCCCTAGCCGGCCCGTATGCACACCAGCTCCGGTGACCTGACAAATCGACCGCGACACGCGATGCTTAAGTTTACACTGATTATTTATTGGTGTTATTATACTTAATTGCTGTTCAAATTGTAGGTTTTATGGCCTGTATTCATTGGTCTAACAATACCAGCAGTGATAGACTATTGTTGATCTTGATACCGATAACAACGTACATAATCGAGACTACTATTGTTTTATGCATAGAAATGATAAAATTGTAACTGATCGATATTTATACGTGGACGATATTCGAGAACTGCTTTATATTTGGAGTATTTACTAACGCAATAGATCCTATACTAATTATTTTCCCTTGGTTTGTATTTTAGTCTTACATGCCTGCTATTATCAAAAATGGCATCATAGATTTGGATGTGGTTTATACTCACGTATTATTGGTAGTCATGATATACATACTTATTCTCAATACGTAACTTTGTTTTATGGAATTAAGGTAGCACACGAGCATGCAGCTCCACCCTTTCGCTGTCGCCCATGACAACTATGACTGTCCTAGAACAAGACTCAAATAGGTTCTAGGATGCTTAGGCCCCAGTTAGACGACGCGAAAGTTTTTACACGGTAGAAATGGTACTAAGTACCGTGGCGGGTGGTAGTACTACACCGGGCGAACTCTAAGCTCTACTACCTATTTTCGACATTGTACAAGCGACAATTTACTCTGAGAATGAACGTCGGCGTCATGTCCTTTACTTTACATTTGAAAAGTCATACTCACCGTCGCGGTCAGTAGGTCCAATTTTAGCGGCAATAACAATACTTTCATGTGCCATACATAAGGAAAGGACAGTATCTACTCTTAGTTTTATATAAGCACAACAATTAAACACATAGCAATAATCACAAAAAGAGTTATTTGTTCTTTGTCAATCCCTACTAATATTATAAATGCGAAAGTAACTCTGTCTGTCTGTCTGTCTGTCTGTCTGTCTTTGTCGCTTTCCCGCTTAAACCTCTCAACCGATTTTGATGAAATTTGACACAGACAATCTTTAGACCCTGAGAAAGGACATAGGCTACCTTTTATTGCGACAAAAAGGGATGAAGAGGTTGAAATAAAGGTTGAAAGTTTGTATGGGATTTCTTCGGGTTTTAAGCGCAGCGCCATCTAGGGGTGAACCTTCCTAACTTAAAGAATAAGAACGCCTAGCGCCATCTCTTAAAGAACCATGAAACTTTATATTTAAGCACTTGATAATAAGTTTCCCGAAGCGAAGCGAGGGCGGGTCGCTAGTAATAAATAATCAACGCGAAGAATGTAACGGTTAAATCATTATTGAAAACAATGTATATAAATAAAGCAAGCGTGTATGTATGTATATAAATATAGTAAGGTTACAAATAGGTACTTAAACAATGACATAAAATTCGACATAAATTGAAAGTGTAATTTAGTGCAAAACTCGTCTATGTAACAGCTATTCAGTCAGTAAATACATTTGAGTAGTTTAGATATAATTAAGGTAACTGTCGTCGACTCCAATTTTAGAAACAAATGTTCCATTGGTCTGGTTTGGCATGTGCCATATTTGTAATTATAGGACAAATACCACTTTGTAGTAGCTCATTGTACTATGTTTTCGTTCAATGACCGTGCACTGTACAATTTTACAACGCATGCGACTTGTGTTGCGCAGCCACTGTAATTTTGTACTTACGTTTAACGCCCACAAGCGAATGATGAGTTCATTAATTACTACAATTTGCACCCTCGGTGTCTTTCGTTTTATTCTGTTGTGGTTTTTTAAATTATATAAAATACTTCTGCGGCTTTTCTATTCTATTCTATATCTATAAGACTTTGTATAAATGATTTGATTTTTAACTAACGTTTCGTTTTTTTGTTACAGGTACGTAAACAATGATCATTTGATTCGTAGAAGTTGTTATTGGGAATGGTATGGTAACAAAAAGCATCACATAAGAGAATTTATTTCCTTTTATTTCAGCATGTCCTTTGGTTAAATGGATTTCTCACAAGTTAATGTTTAAAGTATTAACTTATAATAGTTGTCGTCGTATCACTACATCATCTAAGCATCCGAACGGAATAAATTTAGTGGAAGTTATTTCACATGAGCTTAAGTATTGCTATAAAGGGGGTTTTCAGAACCCGCCAAACAAGAAGGGAATATTACAAGTTTGATTAAATATCGTTTGGGACCTGATAAATTTGCATTCAAAATGCGGCGGGACTGGTTAGCAAATTATGTTCTATCCAAGTGGCGCAGGTATTCAGATTTCGAGGATTTATGGCTCTTGGAATTGGAAGGACGGACTTATACATTAATGCCACTTTACTCCACCGACCAACATTGCAAAAACTTTCTCAAAAGTACTCCTACATAATATATTACTTAAAACAGATGAGCTTTTCAAACTACGGCTTGAGTCTTGTGTGTCTTTCTTATATTTTAAAGTCAAGTTTGTTACGAACGTCGCTCTATCTAGAATATTTGAGTAGACATGTTTAATCAAGATGAAAAAATAAGTGCATTATGAATATTAAATTTACATTTCGATCAGTCTTACCTATATACCTTCGTACAGTCACGAGCAATAATATGTATACATTGTCATGTTTTCTAAAATATCTAAAATGTGTAATATATAAAATAATGGCAAATAATGGCACGAAAGATCCAGTTTTATAAAACGAAATAATAATACAAAATAAAATGATGCAAAGTATGCAAAGTGATAATATATGTTGCAAAAGCTACAATATTCTAAAACTTCTAAAGATTAAAAAATATAATTTGGCTCTTTCGTAATGCACGGGTTTTGAATAAGTCTATTTTTTTTAAAATAGCCAGGTTTTTTTTTATTTCTTCAATTGAAAACTTGAGCAAAAGTTATGCAACTTAGGTAATTTTATTTAATTTAGGTAATTATAGCTGGGGAGCGTCCGGACTTACGGATGCTAATGAACTAGGTATAGTTTTTTTATAAAATAATATAAAGTTATTTAAAAACAAACTATTGCATAAAAATATAATAACTACACGTTTCTGATAAAAAACAAATGCTTTTACAACACAGAATTCATGGTTTCAACCGGATCATTTTATTTCAATCAAATGTTTTTAATAAATAATTTGTATAGTTGTTCTTATATTTAAAATTAATATATGACTTGAAATAATCTAAAACTAAGTTCCGAAGCAGCCGCCCATGAAAAAACTAGCTTTTTCATCTATGTACATATACCGTAGCCCATTTCTGTCACAAAATAAACTCCCAAAAATATAACCTCAAAGGTTACTGCCAAATTAAGCCTTTGTTTAAGAAATATTTTGTTAATTAGACAACTTGATATTGTTAAAATTATATTGTTGTAAGTTTTGTACTTGTATATGTCAGAAATCTTATGTTGCAATTGTTACAATTATATTGTTGTAAATTTTGTACTTCTAGGTGTCAGAAATTTTATGTTCGAGAGTCGTTAACTTGTTACGATTAACTATTAAATGTTTGTAGATGACAGTGGTCATGAAATTGGAATTATAAAATTGTAATTCGTACACACAATTTATACACACATTATTTATGTTCGTACATCATTCGTTCAAATACTACCGAAGCAAATGGAGGCTCTTTCAAACGTGGTTCTATTTGTCATCTATGTAACAGGGTTTGTTGTGAGTCGTTCTTCTTTCGTGTATTATGTTACACAATACGAATTTACTTATATTTTTTTATTTAACGATCTCAACAAACTTTTACAAATTTTATTTATTTCATTGTAATAGTTATTGACGTACTTTATTTATTATGTGAAGTTACTCGTTGGTTTATTCATCTATTTTTACGAATTTAATTTTACAATTAATTATACACTGTACTATCAAGAAAGATCAGCAAAGGTTGGAACTTTAGCTCGCCTCAGATTAAACGAACTGACACCATGAATTGCACATAATGTCAGTATTGTGGCTTAGAGTTCGGTAGATACAATAAAATACAAGACACTTTAATATTACACTGGTAATTGTAATTGCTGGGTGCGACGTACGAAAAAATACCATAATACAAATAAGGTCAACAACATTTATAACCGCCCAAATCAGTTACAAGCTGTATATGAGTTAAAACATCATGCCACGTAGCTGCTGGAATCTGTGTTTAGATGAAATGTTCCGCAAATTTCATCTGAAGCACTTGCCCAGTTAGCAATTTGCCTGTAGATCAGTATCTCTATTCCGTTCTGATAACAGGGTTGCCTCTCGTAGTATTTAGTATTTAGTATAGTTCAATAAAAATGATCTTGGATTGCACCGCAAATTGAACCCTACCTTTATTTGAAATTAAAACTATTTTTCGGTGTTAAAACTCCTTTCGGAAGCGGGTGGCTGAATATTAATATAATTTAATTGGATATCGGGAATTCAGGATGCTGCTTCGCTGGACGTATAGTGAACGGATCCATTACAGTCGTTCAGAAATTACAATATCTCTAACGGATGTATCAGTAGTTAAAAGGATGTGTCGTATGTTTTGGATATTACTATGAAGTACCTATACATTTTTCTTTCATTCACTTTTGTCATGAAACCATCTCTGAATTCGCTCCTTTAAGCGTGTGCGTTCTATATCTTCTTTGAAAGGAAGAAAAGTCAAGAAAACCGTTATACAATTCGCCTGGGGCATTGCTATCGTTACATACATATATGCTAATTCAGCGCTTAGATAAAAGCAACTTTACGTTTTGGTTTGAAAGTTCAAATCCGTCTTTTTATGGACGACTGTAAATATGGGGTTTCATTTCACTTTTCATTTCATGGTTGATTTCTAATACAGTTCTAATCCTGTTTTGGTTAGTTATATATGAGATGTAGTGGTTCCTCTTAATTTTATGTTTCTACTCCGTTAATTTTATTTCAATATAAAAAGTTAACTTTCAGACTGTACGTCTCTTCGTGGGATCGTGGCTCCTAAATGGATAGGTCGATTTTGATCTATGTCTTTTTGTTTGAAAGGTGAAGTTGTTAGCTAATAAGCATAGCTATGCTTGATAAAAATCATATCATCATATTCATCAAGTATAGTTATGCTTGTTTTGCATTGAATTGTAGTATTTTGAAATTATCTTTGCTTAATTTGATCTTTTAGCTTATCTATGAATGATAGAGTATGTATTTGATTCAATTTTTGCAGGAAATTGCCAAATCATTATTGTTAGACGAATGTTAAACTATTAAAATCGTCTCGTGTAATTTTGATAAACATATTCTTCAGCACAACACCTATGTACGTTGATTCACGCACCATTGACAATCGTATGGACTGTTTTAAACCATTCAGGCATGGTACACCTTCCAAATAATATCCCAGACAGTATCAGTTAGTTACGCTTTCGTCCCTCTCTCAACCCTACGAGCGAGGCTTATCAAAGTTTCACCGCTTCATTGTCGGTTCGAGCGTACTCCGCCGCAACGTTCATATTGAACACTTCACAACTAGTAAAATCTTTACCGTCCGTACAATTTACGCGCATTTTCAATGTGTTCCTGAATTCGTTCGTGGCGTATTCATGTCTTTCAAAAACTGATTAAACTTCACCTACCCAGGCCATATGATAATTAATTTAAGGAAAAGTTTTGTAGTAAAATGAACCGCTTTGAAGTTATACAGATTGTAATGATTAATTAATGTATGAAACGTAAGGTACTATGTGTCAGCGTTTGAAATTCTTGCTAGAATTGAGTGGAGTCTAATGACGATATTCTAAGTGATCCTAACAGTGGCTATAATTTATTAGAGTCCCATTCCGTGGCACGTGTCTCTCCTTAGAAGCCTTGTACATATGTTTAATACGCGCTGTGATGGAGTTTCTAATAGTAAAATTAACAGTGTTAAATTTACCGAAATGTACATAAATACAGATTAATGTTAAAAATAAAAACAGTTTTAGAATACTAAATTCAGTTAATAATAATACATATTTCAAATTAAGTAATTGATCATGCAAATAATTTAGAACTTTCGAACAACCGTCTACATGCGGGAAAAGTGCATAATGAATCATTAAAACTTTATACCCTAGTTTGAATACTACAGATGCGAGGTCTCTACAATTTGTCATGGCCGTCGTGGGGTCGTGTAGGCCACGAGGAGTGCACGCGGCTCGTGTGTACGCATGCGCAGAGGTAGCTAAGAGGAAAGAAAGCAACCTTACACCCCTCCTACCTCTTACCCACCTCCGCCTCACACCTCTGCATACGACGATATTAAAACCTGCCGTATTTCACGGGATTCAACGAGTGTCATTTATGCTTCTGTTCTCCCGACAATCAAGGAATCAAAATTGAATTTGCGATATTGATTCAGCCCTCAGGTCCAATTCCATGCCGCATGGATACGAGAAGTAATTGAAACGTACGAAATGGTGAATCCTTTTATTTACCTTTCGAATTTCAACGTTATTTTCGAGTACCAAAAATTTGTCTCACTTTATGAATGCAGTATGAAACAATTTTAATGAAAAGTTTGTTTCGAAAATGCGATTGGTTGTTTTTTTTTGGAATTGACTACTTCAATATCAATACGGCTTGAGATAACATCGTTATCTGTTCTTGTAATGCTTAGTAACCAGGGCAATTAAGTTACCCATGTTAATATTGGTAGCAAGGTCGTTAACACGTACAATCGGTAACACGGCAATAAACCAAATCTCCACAGCCCGTAAATATTCTGAGTTTGTGTTTGTGAGGTGTTAAAGTTTAAGCCAGTAGCTACAGGATAATGAGGATATAGCGACGAAAGGAATTGAGAACTAATTAATGAAATTACGAAATTGAATCGGAGCCTATCACGTGGAACAATAAAGATTTCTTGTAAATAGTTCTCTAGTTGACAGAAACACAACTGCCTTTTCGAGGAAGTGGTTTTTATCTCGGCATGGCCAGATATTTATCAATGGGTTTGGCACGAGGCCAAATAGGGAGTATTAGGGGATGCAGGAGGGGCGTTCTCTACGCTCTACTTGGTTTAGGTTTACGTTAAAATCTAAAGATAACTTTTTAAATGGAAATATGCTTTAGAAACAACTAATTTACACGAAACACGTAGATTTTATACGAGTTGACTTGAAAGAATAGATACATATATGTACCGACGCGGTGAAAAATGTACATACGTTTATACCGAAAGCCATGACAAAACAATGTACCTACAGATTTATTAGCTATGAGCAAATATTCTTATATTCTCGTAGAGACATTTTCATAACATTAAACTACAATTAACGGAGTCGTCGTTACGGTACATTTTTAGACACGTGAAAATTCAGACATCGATTGCAAACTATTGTATTCCCTGATTATCGTAATAATGATATTTCAGAATTGACAAATTGTTCTCTTTTCATAACTTGGGCGTAATGATTGATAACTCTTTATGTGTTTTCATGTTTTAATTTTAATCACTCAATGGTTTTAATAGGTTTTTAATTTGCAATTTACTATAAGTTTTGTTAACAAAAAATTCGTCCAATTAGTGGATTCAGAAGTCAACGACCGAAGGAAGTTTGGCAACTCGTCTGAGATATTTACATAATATGTCGTTTACGACGTTTATGCTTAAACGCATGGATCTGGTAAACACTCGGAGATCTTAAACACAAGTACCTAGTTTCATCTTAATGGGAAATACTTTAGTTGTATTTATTTCATTGAAGTATCAACGCTTGATGATAAGAATGTGAGAAAAGAAGTGTATTAGTTACTTATTAAGAGCCATGGTCTACAGATTACGTCAGACGAATTTCATGATTTTCGTGTCCCCCAGTGCTTGTCAAACATGATCACAAATGTGTGACCTCTTCCCTTGTTGTTACGACAAATATTTTGCAATTTTAGCAAGTCTGCGTTAAAGTTAATTTAGACTTTTACCTATGTCCTACGTTATACGATGTCACACTTTCTTGACCCCTTGTGTGATTTATTTATGATTAGCTCCATACAGACTCATCACAGCCCTTTTATAATTCCAAGTAACAAAACTTAAAAAACCCTTGATGTACAAATTCTGCTAACGTTTCAGCATTTCATAAGTCCATTTGCAGAAATTGGATTTCGGACGGCCTACTCGTATCTCCAGTTAGTTCAATTTGCTGGTATATTTTGTGCATTCCGCGCGAAACATTCGCAACACGTCCATATACGTAATACGCGGTTCAGAGTTATGATGTATACTGGACACGTTTGGTTTGTAAACGAAAAGATTTCAGGCGGCAACGGCCCAAAACAAATAGTAAATATCTAAATATCTATGTTATTCCAGCGTGTTGTAAAAACAACGTAAGTGTACATACGTACGTTGACTCTTTGGCGTTCTGCCAGACAACTTTGGGATTCCAATGCAAAACCTTATTTCCTTTGTTATTGTCGCAAAGATACTATGATATATTGCGGAAGACATGCCTAAGGACATTAGGATTGGCAGGTCTTAGAATCCTACATGTTATTTTATGGGGTCCTTTACTTCGATCTTGGCTAGCATCGCGTCGGTTGAGTCGAGTATTATAGTGTTGTACTGTTGACGATGTATTATTTGCTTGCTTTTAATATAAAAATTTGTATAATGTTGTACGTAATAATCTTTATCATTTCATTGAGAATCCAATAACCCAAAAAGGAAATATTCACATCGAACGTGATTTTAACAACCGAGTAGGGCGACGGTACTATTCCCAGCTGAGGTAGAGGTTTTTGTGCATATTTATGCCACTCGCAAAGCATGAAATAAGGACTTGGTATACGTATCAAGCTAAAATTTCGATGTTTACCCCCGTCTAAAATCAAACTTGTGACTTCATTAGTCAAACTGATTGACTACCAACTCAGCAACTGGGTCATTTATTAAAGTTTTAACGGACCTGTGAACGACATATTGATTTTCAATTAATATCCTTTTGACATACTTTTTGATTGGAGCGACCCTGATTCGAAGATACATACCTTTATATACACATAATTATGTATATACTGCGTACATAACATTGTTGTGCTAGTTTGCATTAACGTAATTAAAAGTATGCTTGTCTGGGTCATGACATTTTGTCTAAATACTTTGTTGCATATTATATTATTTATTTCGTTATCTATTTTGGACTTTACTTTCGTTCTCGTTTACTTCGTTCTACTTTACGGCCAATAATATGAGGTATATTCTGTTCAATTTTGTTTTTACGTGCAGTGTCAGTATTTTCATTGTATACGGTCGATGTTATTAAAACAGCATTCATAAGTTTTGAGCAGATTGAAAGTAATTTTCGGACTTCATAGCACTTATATTGTGTCATAGTAGCTATATTCATGTTAAAAAACGTGTAGTACGTACTTTAATAAACTGAAGGTCTTAGCAGTTAGCAACTTGGGCGCAGCTGCTACGATAGTACCTAACTTAGGGTGGCAATTTCTCTTATGTGTTGCTCTTTTGTTAATATTGTGTTATTTAACTGGCTAAGTAATGCGCAGCATATTTTTACCTTAATACTTAGATATTTAGCTAGTATCTTTTATCCTAGCTAAATATATAGCTCTGTAGTATTTACCGAAGTTAATAATGAATTAGGAATATATTTTCATGTGAGTATCCTACAAACAAGCAGACAAGCTACCGGATGGTAAGTCACAAAGACATTCAGTAACACCAAGGCATCACCGACGCGTTGCCGATATAAGAGATAAAGGAGGACCCGAATGTCAAGGGGTTCTCTTTTACTAAAACGAAAACAGGAAATTCTGAAAGATGTTAGCTAGGCAGGAACTAAACACTATAATGTAGGGTTGTAATTTGGGTTGTTGGGTTTTAACTGTGTGACAAAGAGCTCACGCTCAGTGATCCCCAACAGGTGTTTAGTGCCATAGCCGTGGTGCCCGTTGTTTAGCTGGGTGCACCTTGAACCTTGGGTGCATCTCGCAAGACCAAGATGTGTATCATAACTACTCTAAGATATAAACGTTCATACACTCCTGCGACATATATGCCCATACACATAGGTACATATTTAAGAAACATGTAAAGACACGACTCATAGAGAAAGGTTTATTATACAGTGGAAGAATTATATTAATGACAAAGATGCTTGGAAATAGACATCCGCGACCGGTTCTGCTCATGTTAGTATGTATGTATTTGTATGTAGGTATAAAATTTGTAATGCAGTTGTATTATTATTGTTTAAAAAGATGTGCCGAGGAGTTTCTTTCGCCGTTTCTTTTCTCCTCAAAGATTTAAAGGCACCTTAGCGAAACGGTGGTAAATGCAAAAAATTTACGTTCATAAGTGTATACGTATCATTCCTACATGAAATCAATGATTTGAGTTTGAGTTTGAGTTTTTATATTTAATATTTTGTTATTGGGACATGGATGTTAGTGATGTTTTATTTGTGTTGTCCATGTCACCCGTGGCAATCTGACTGCGGGCGTGTGAGTGTGTAACGGTTCATTTATGTATTTTAACTGTCTTTCTATGTGTTTGGTGATGGTGTACTAATTATTATTTTCCTATTTTTCACGCTTTCCAACCAGTTGCACTGAAATGTAAGTATCTTATCACCTTTTTATACCTAACTAGCTGTGCCCGCGACTTCGTCCGCGTGGAATTGAATTAAAAAGTTATTAAATTTCTAAAATAATAGTAGCCTTAGTTACTCCTTATTAAATCAGCTATCTGCCAGTGAAAGTCCTAGTTAGCCGGCACAAACAGACAGACAGACAAAACTTGTAAAAAATGTTATTTTTATATAATTATGTGCTGTGTATACATATTACATACATATGTAATGTCGTGATTAATCTTGCAAATCTTAGAATTACAGTTAATTTTCGCAAGGCTGAACTACTAGTTTGACCTTAATAGCACGCCGGGTTAGTGAACTTATTTATGACAGTAAACCCAACCCAGAAATTTGTCAAAATTATATTTCGGCACCTGTTTTTACTGTATAACATTTAAATTAGTTTGTTAATAACAATTACTAACTTAAACAACTATGTTAGAGTGAGGCTTAGCATTGTAAGTTCGTACCTACATACATACCTTCGCTAATCGGGTGATTATTTATTCAGGAACTAATCCTCAACCAGGCTTGCTAGTAACAAAAGCGGTCTAATCTGAGATTATGTTTACAACTCATTATAGATAGGGCAAAGGTGATTGTATCCCTGTTATACCTTTATTGTTACTCCAATGGTGATTTATAGAGGAGTAGGAGACCAAATCGAATGTTCTGAAGCCTTTCAATATCTAAATTAGCCCATTAAAGGTCTATTGTAGGGTTTAGTTCTCTCAGGGAAACCAGTGTAGGTACTCCAGTATGAAGTCGTAGTTTTGTGCCAATCCAAATATTGGATTGTTGGTTGGTGACTGACTTTTTTCGAAGACTTCGTGAAATCCGAAGTAATTCGCAAAAATTTTACTATTTGCAGTCTATGTAACTACCGAACACGCTTACATTCAAACTTAACTTGTAATTTCTAAGTAATGCTAATAACAGGAACTATGGCCGTCAGGTTAACAAGTTAGAGCCTCAAATTTTGCCACCAGCTATCTTCTATTCCAGTTCCTATGACACCCGACCGTTTGATCAACATAAGTCGTCAGGGGTAATCGAAGTTTACATAAGCTTTAATCTCCAAATAAGTGTATAAATTAGTCGGCATTTAAATATGAATAACGACTCAGTATGTAAGATAATATTCTTTTTGCTAGTCGACAGAAACTAACATTTCCTGAGATAAACCTATATTTTGCAACGCTGTTAAAACTTACTGAAATGTAAATTTAAACCTTCTCAAGAGATATTCACTCCAAAAGCGTTTTAACGGTTCACTTTTGTAATTTTTTTAAAACCATTTGTAGGATTTCACTTAATCAATCGTTAATTGATTGGTAGCTAGTAATTGGTAGATAGTAATAGCTTCTACTAAATATAAATTTATAAATCTCTTTTAATTCTTATTTCTTTTGACAGTTTATAAGTTCGGTTTAATGAACGGTTCGGGTTACGAAATAACTTAACCCATTATTGTTAAAACTAATGAATCAAACAAATATTCCAGATACGGACAACCAGCGCGTCATAATCCACGTGAAGGATGTTAACGACGAGCCTCCATACTTCATCAACCGACCTCTTCCCATGCAGACTGTGGTCCAACTGAACGCAGCCCCAAACACTCCTGTGTTCACTCTGCAAGCTAGAGATCCAGATACTGACCACAATATCCACTACTTCATTGTAAGAGACCGAACGGGAGGACGATTCGAAGTCGATGAGAGGTCTGGTGTTGTGCGAACGCGAGGAACAGACCCTTTCCAGCTAGATATGGAGTACGTGCTATATGTCAAGGCAGAGGATCAGGTAAGATATATGCGACTATTTGTTTTTTGTTTGTACCCCGTACTTACCTGCTTTGTTTAAATTAGAAGTCTACCTGATGAAAACTGCAACTTTCAGTCACTTGATTCAGTGAAAGAAACGTGAAGAAACGTACGTTGCGAACAAGTATGTACGTAGAAAGTACATTCTTGAGCTTTTTCTGTTAAGTTCACAAAGTTATTTGCGATAGATCAAACTTTATTGTAAGGTCATTGACCTATGAGCCCAGCAGTAGTGTAGGCATAGGTTGAAAAACCCGATGTTCGTGACTTGCCCGGAATAATAACAATACTAGACCCACTGCAATTCTGACCAGCCTCAAATATAACTACAATCAGTCAGTAAAGGACTGAAATGTTACGACTTATTCGCATTTTAATCACTGACCCTATAAAAAGCTCTTTACTGAAGCATAATACAGGGTGGCTTGAAATAACTTTTTTATGACAAATATGGACTAAACAATTGACGGTCCCTAGGCGGGCAGCGCTAGGGGCTTTATTTAGAACGTCTAAAACATATTTCAACTATACTATACATATTATAAAGCGTATTAGTGAAGCGAGTTGTGGCCGGAGCAAGTGTCGAAAGTTTAGAAGTTCTTTCTTCTTCTTCTTCTTAGTCGATACGCTCTTGGAAGAGCGGTTGTAGTTGTCATACGAGGGTTGTAGCAATATTTTTTTAACGGTTACTCACGACTAAATTAGTCTGAATAATCAATTGTTTGTTAGATATCAACATAATTATCGTTTATGTTAACACACGGTAGTAGAATTGCACGACACTATTAATTTAGTCTCTGTCAGCGTACTAAGCGGGGCTGTAAGTTACGAGAATAGCAGCGCCAAGCGTCTATGTACTTAATAAGGGCTTGCTTCCACAAGATTGATTACAATGATTTTCTATATTGAAAGTAAAAGTAATAAAAAAATTCTAACTTCAAATCCGTTTCAAAGATGCGATTCCCAAACACTGCTTCCATGCATTTTAAAACTATTCCTCAACTGATTTTAAGATGCTTCAAAATATTTTCACTTGAAAAATGTTAACCCTTCTACATGTACCCATTTCAGAGTGGTCGGGTAGATGAGCGTCGTTTCCAGTCGACACCCGAGGAGCGTCTCAGCATCGTCGGTGGCAAACGCGCGCCGCAGTTCTACCTGCCGAGTTACGAGGCGGAGATCGCTGAGAATCAAAAGAAGGACTCTGAGTGAGTAATAAACCTGAATCTTATATATTACTAGCAACCCTTACTTTGCTTCGGGAAACCTACGTCTTAATATCGACAGTCGAAACCATGTTTAGGCGGAATTGTTTAAATTTACCTAACTTTTTTATTTGTTAACTGCTTCAACGGTCTGGGTTTGATACCCAGCAATGCAGTGAATGATGTGTTTATAATTCTGTTCTCGGTCTGGGTGTGTGTTTTGTCTGTGTGTATAGTCCTTGCCAATCACGGCATAGGGAATCCTAGTGTGGGGCAAGTAGTATGTAGTGATATTATAAAAAGGCAAGATCTTATTATAAGGCTGATCCATATAGTCATTTTTTTATTTTTAAAGGCTATTCAGAGGTTCACTCTTGTACATAATATTTAATGGCGCTTTTCTGCCGTTTAGAACTCAACTTTGGCATTTTTTCAGGTTTTTGTTTTCCAATCTGGTGAATTATTGCCTTTTCAAAGAATGTAATGTTTAATTTATAGTAACTAAGAAATCAGTAGATCACATCCTTTATTAGCAGCAACCACGTGAATAAAATAAAACTTATACTATAACATTTTAGAGTTCTTAAATTTATTATAATTATAAACTATAAATAAAATTGGTGCATATGGAATGACAAAATAACATACGTGTTAAGGCACCTTAGCGAAACGGTGGTAAATGCAAAAAATGACGTTCATAAGTGTATTGAAAAAATACCTACATGAAATAAATAATTTGAGTTTGAGTTTGTTAAATTAGAATTACTTTTCGAAAGAAACTATTACTAATGATTTATGTGATTCATCAGCCATGGGTTCCTTAACAAATTTCAATAAATTTCGTTGAGACAATTCGATGTTCAAAGTTTGTATTGCTTAAAACTAAAGAAACTAAAACATGTAATGCTGTAAGCAGCGCTTTTAAATTGAAAATGAAAATACTTATGATCTTAACTAAGCAGTGTAATTTCTGTATTTCAGCATTATCTCAGTAAAAGCCAAGTCTTTCGCTGACCGAGAGATCCGATACACGTTGAAGGCCCAGGGTCAAGGTGCCGGTACCTTCAACATTGGGCCTACTTCAGGAATCGTGAAGCTTGCCAAGGAGCTGGATTTCGAAGACCTTCGGCAGCCACACGTCTATTCGCTGGTTGTTACGGCTACAGAGGATTCTGGTGGATTTTCGACATCTGTTGAGGTGGGTAAAATAAAAGAAGAATTAAATCTTGTAGGTTTTATTTCGAAAATGCTTTGTAGGGTAATTAATGTAACTACCCAATGTGATTTAAGAATAGAAAGGATGATTCTCGTGTATAAAAATCTTCAGTGGACAAATAACGTTTATCTTTCATGTGAATTTAATATATTTATTTTTTTAAGTGTCGTACAGGCACTACCGTCGCCTTTAAATTGTATGTAAATGTACTATTTGTCGATTTTTTACGTACATGAATAAATAATTGTCTATATCTTTGTACTTAATTTATTTCTCTCTCATTCCAGCTAACTATTCGTGTAACAGACGTGAACGACAACGCACCCAAGTTCGAGCTACCAGATTATCAAGCGCACAACGTTGACGAAGACATCCCTCTCGGCACAAGTATTCTCAAAGTGAAGGCCATGGATGCAGACTCGGGGAAAAATGCGGAGATAGAATATCTTGTTTCAGGTAAGCTGTTTGTTTTATGTGTTTTTTATAATCTGCTGTATAATCTCGCTCTCATCTTCAGGTCCTCGGCCACTTGGTTCCTTTTTCCAATACTTCTGCCATATGCTGTTTTTTCATATTGCACTTGCTCCTCGAGAAAAACTTATGATTGTAAGGATTAATTAAGTATGACATTAGAATGTCAAATTCTGATTTCTGTTCTTAAATAAATAAGTATACTATCTATACTATCCATCCTCAATTCTACCATTATAAAAAGTGTAGGGGCATATAATCTCTCAGCGTTAAAGACGTATAGTTTATGTTGTTGCAATGATTAATGTTACAGAAACAAGATGAACGTTATTGTATTTTAACGAAAAATGTATTTAAAACATTCACATTCATTACATAATACGCTGCGGTACAAAATACAACTCTTGAAGTTGTAAAAGTACACGCTGTTATTGATCAAACACATTTTCAAAAGGCAACTAAGTACTATTTTTTTGTATTTTTATGTTACAGATGATCACTTTAGTGTGGATTCTAATGGTATTATTACAAACAACAAGCAACTAGATGCCGATAACAACAATGCATACTATGAGTTCGTGGTCACAGCAAAAGATAAGGGAGAACCAGCCAAGACAGGGACAGCGACTGTTAGAGTTTACACTAAAAACAAAAATGATGAAGAACCTAAATTCTCGCAGCAAGTGTACACTCCAAATGTAGATGAAAACGCTGGTCCGAATACTTTAGTAACGACTGTGGTAGCTTCTGATAAAGACGGCGATAATGTTCGCTTCGGATTTGTTGGAGGAGGCACTAGCTCGGGTCAATTCGTCATAGAAGAAATAACTGGCGTAATACGTTTACACAACAAAGCTATTTCACTTGATCGAGACAAATACGAATTAAATGTGACCGCTATGGATGATGGTGCTTGTTGTGTAAATGGAGATGCCACGATACATACCTCTACCGCAGTCGTAGTAGTATTCATAACTGATGTTAACGATAACAAACCAATATTTAAGGATTGTCCTACATATTTTCCGAAAGTTGAAGAGGGTGCTCCCAATGGAAGTCCAGTAATTAAAGTACATGCCACCGATGAAGATAAAGGCGTCAACGGTCAAGTTAAATATTCCATAGTTCAACAACCTAATCAGAAGGGAACTAAGTTTACGGTGGATGAAGAAACCGGGGAAGTATCTACGAATAAAGTTTTTGATAGAGAAGGCGATGATGGAAAATTCGTCTCGGTAACCGTAAAAGCAACTGATCAAGGCGAGCCATCTCTAGAGGGCGTTTGTTCATTTACTGTAGAAATTACTGATGTTAATGATAATCCACCGTTGTTCGACAGACAAGTAAGTTCAGTTGTAAATAGATCATTATTCATTAAATTATGTTAGCCACCAGTTGATTAGAATAATGTAGCCCACACGTGCATGTTAATATTATTCTTATATTTCACAAACATTTGCGATTGATTGGTTATTGTGTATTACAGAAATACGTGGAGAACGTCAAACAGGACGCTAGTATAGGCACAAATATTTTAAGGGTTTCAGCATCTGATGAGGATGCGGATAATAATGGAGCTATTGTTTATACTTTAAGCGCTCCTTATAATCCCGCAGATATTGAATATTTTGAAATTCAACCTGAATCAGGTTGGATAGTTTTAAAGAAGCCGCTGGATGTAAGTATGAATTCTATTCATTCATAGATTAAGAATACTAACTGATGATAAGATTGATGAATGAATGGGTTCAACTCTTAAAAAGTTTGGTGGATGAGTGCTACCTACAAGCCCTAGGATTCAATTGGCACATATTTAAGTTTGTTAAATGTAAATAGTTCTAAATTACCGCTGCTGTAAATTGCTGTGGAGAGGGGTTAATCCTGGCTGTGAGGAGTAGTTGTCCATTGAACGGCGGCGCGGGGCCGCAGGCCACGCCGCAGCCGTTGGGGGCTTGTTCTTCTTGCAGCACAATTAGTTTGAGTTGCCGCCAGCGCCGGCTCCCGCACTGAATCTTCGTTCAGATTTATTTCTGCAGCACCATCTTGCATTAACTATCTTACCAATAAATACGACTTGTGTATAATACTATGATCGATACGATACTGCTGTAAATATTTCACTGTTGAAACTTATGTTTAGTTCTAAAACATGTACAGTATCTATAACAGCACTTCTGTATATTCCGCACTTAATAGTTTTGAAATTTATTTTATTGTAAGTAATCGGTTGATTGATTTCAGAAGCTTACGCTTTTCAACATACCTATCAGTATTATGTATGTACATGTTTTGTTACTAATCTGATATATTTTGCGGAGTGCGCTCCTCCGGGCGGTTCGATCCTCGCCCGCCATATCGTGTTGCGACGCTAGACGACTACTCATGCTAAGGAACATCATCCTTTACTAGTGTAATCATCATAATTATGAATTTTTTACAGGGTGCCAGTATAATCATATAAATTGTTGTAATATTTAATACTATCTGAGATGGTCAGATTGCCTCAGCGGCAGTTTGGCCATCTGGCCAGTTGTGACATTATTCCTTCTGTGAAAGGGGCTACGTTCTCAAACCAAATTTTGTACAGTTGACCGTAACGTCCATCGTTTGTAATATATTCATTACAATGAGTGTCGTTTTGTTGTAGTCGTTATGAGGTCATTAAACCTTTTTATGACAACCTGACCTTTCCGCCATGTCTTGTATGCAGAGCTGCATGCATTTGCCTGCTTTATGTTAAGTTATTTTTTTTATTTTTAAAAGTTAGTTTAGTTAACATATCTACTGTAAAAAGTATCAATAATGTACAGTTTGAATCTTTCCTATTGTACATACCAAAATGTATAATACCATAAATATATTATTTCCAATTTTATTTCTTGCACAGTCTTATATTGGCTACAATACAAGTAAGTAAGCTAGCACGAATGACGCCTGAGCGTGGGAGCGGACGAAGTGAGTGGTCTAACTGTAATCTAGCTGTATCTATCTGTATCTCTCTGTATCTTTCTTCTCTTGTTTTAGTTTGCTTCTTGACTGCGTGGGAGGACGAAAGATTGATTGTTTTGATTACATTTACAGTAAACACTATAATAATAGACAATATCAATTAAATTGATTAATTGTCATAAATTATGAAAGTGGATGACGATTACATTATTTTTTTATTAATTGTTTCAATTATTTATTAGCCGTCATAGCCATGTGTTATGTGTTTATATTTGAGTTGTGTTATTTTTATTTGTCCCCGCTGACCTCTGACCCGTGTATGTGTAGCGGGACAGGTACCGACTGCGCGTGCGCGCCTCCGACAGAGGCGCCCCGCCCTCCTCTGCAGACGTGGACGTTGAATTAGACGTGGTAGACAGGAACAATAAGCCCCCCATCTGGGACATGACCACGTATGGCCCCGTTCACATCAAAGAGAATGTCACAGTGGGTACCGTAGTGACCAGTGTGAAAGCCAGGTTGGTATAAGGCGCAGCGGGCTCCCGGGCCCGCCGCTCCTCCACTCCCTAACACTACTAACGACGTGGTTTTGTCTTTTCCATCGACTCTTTCCCCGATAGCGAGAAACGTACAAGCTGGAGGCTATGGCTCAAGACAAGGGTTTCCCGCCCTTGTCCAGAACCGTGGAGGTCCAGATAGACGTAGTGGATCGCGCGAACAATCCCCCCGTGTGGGATCACACGGTGTACGGCCCGATCTACATTCGAGAGAATTTGCCCGTCGGTGCCAAAGTGGTGTCCGTTAAAGCAAGGTGCGTTCTAACTGTTCGGCACGGGCACCGCACGCAGCCCCGTCACCTGCACGCAGTGTGCCGTCGTCGTGCCGCACCCGACACGCTCTTACATTCTACGACTATACATCGTAACAGCGACACTTCACTTTACAGAAATAATCTAATCCTCTAACTTTTTATGCACGTTTTGAGGTCTTAAATTCTGCGGCCATGATGGGCTTTACATATTAGCACCTGAATATTTAATTCCAAAATTTATTTAATGAATATCTGTACAGTTAAGTTCGCTAGCTGTCAAGATCGAATTCGTCTCGCACACAATCTCATATACACTATCTCGGGTGTTCTGTTACTACATAGGATTCGCAGTTCGAATTCGAATTTGGTAGTCAAGAGCAATGTTGGATGCGGGTGTCGCGTACGTTCTTAAATTCATAATAATTCACTTGGTGGTCTCAGTTCGATTCTCTGTCCGTGTATTCATGCATCGTCACGAACACACGGCATTTGCGATACACCAGCGTGCATTGTTGGGCTCACTGCTTAAAGGAACGGGGAACACAGTGTTGTGAAATTGCTCAAAAATATCTATTTTCAATTATTAGGAATTAAAAGTAGGCTTTAAGTTAGGCCACAAAAGCTTTAAGAGGTAAATTAACTGATTTAAAAGTAGCTATTATTTAAAACCACCTTCCACAACCGATTCCCAATTTTGGATCTTTCTATCTTATTTGTGATAGGTGCCTTGGATTACCATAATTTATACGATATATAGCGTTTTGTTTTTTCTATTAGTACTTGCTTATTAGGGCTTACTGATGGTTAGATACAAGAAACTTGCAGTTTCTGCAATTCCATTAAATAATAAGAATAGCATAGTATATTGGAATGGAATCCTTATTCTTCAATAGATATTTTTGAGCAAGCGTGGAACATGTTACATGATAGGATACGTATTTAACAAATATGTATTTGTGTCCAATGTTATTGCATGTAGGCTGATGCATCAGTGCATTATGGATCATCACATAAGTTTATCTCTCGGTTTCTATGCGGCTGATAACGAATCAGCCATGGCATGGGTAAAATATGTGTTTTAATTTTGTAGATTAGAATAGGTCTTCTGTTCCATCAATTATTTTTACTTCATATTTTGTTCGTAGTGCTTGCGGTTATTGATTTTTATTTAATCGTATTAAAATCGTTTTTTTTATAAATTTTCCTGAAGGCTATGGAAATTTATTTATAATTTTCTCATAGTACCTACTTGGAATAATTCGTTAGTAAATTTAAGTTTCGATGTAAGTTTATTTGTTTTGAACTAAAGGTAAGTTTTTAAGAATACCTTAGGATTGAGTCTAAATAGACCTCTACTATAGAGTCGACTTGTTTTGTCTTGAAGTAGTTTAGGCACTGAGCAGACGTGCGATGAAATTGCGATTTTAGAAATAGTTTTTCTCTAATTGTTGTTGTAACTTTTACTGTAGATTTATTTATGTGTTTATTTATATGTAGGTATATCTTTATCATAACTTTGAAACTGTGAATTGGTACTACGGAATATTTTGTAATAAATAGTCTTTTTCTATTTCGATTATTATTTCCATACAAGTAGGCATGTTATATGTAGGTATGTTAAAATATTATGGTCTCTTAGTTTTATTAACATAAATTAGGTATTTTTTCCGTCTTTAAACATCTCGTTATTGAAAACCGCAAATTTCAAAAGTTTCTAAAACTATTTGAAGAATATTCACTCTCCTCTTCAAGAGGAGAGGGATAGGCTTATAATATGTTAGTGCGTCCAACATCCTCGATTTCATCGCCACTTGCCATCAGGTAGGATTGTTGTCAAGCATTAACCTATCTTATGTAAAAAAAAGAAAATCTCAAAATTATTGTCATTAACTTACTTAGTGAAGATAGTTTTTAGTTGGTTGACTTTTAAGACCAGGCCTTGGCGAAGGTTTTTAAAGATTTTTAAATTTACTGTCTTATTTTTTTATAAGATCTATATTAATTTAACTGCTTTACCATGTTTTATTAATATTCGTTTTATCGTCAATCATCGAGATATATTATTTAAAAGATTTTTGTCTTTATATTAATATTTAAACATAGAAGCTATTATGAACATACGTTAGGATGTAGGTACGTACAAAACTGCATTGATAAATAGATGACAGTGCAGCAATCATACCACGTGCAACGAAAACGATTATTTTTGTCGATCTCTAAAAATAATCACACCAGGCCTCAACATATCCATAATAAAACGTATTTATATGTTGCCTATGTTACGACAATATAGGCTAGCTAAGAAATAAGAAAAAATGTTTGACCTATTTAGTTTAGTTTATTTATTATTTAGACATAATTATCATAACAATCGCGTTTTACTATCACCTTATATCATTTATTGTTATGTTCTAGGTTAAATGTGAGTATAAACGAACATTACAGTCTCGTGAAAATCAATAAGTTAATATATTATATTAAGCATTTATTCAATGTATCCGAATGTGCATCACTTATGGGCCACGGGCTATACAAGTAGTTCATGCAATGCATAGTCACTTTCATAGTGCATCAATCACTGAATGTGTTATCAGCGGGCCTGCATTGGTTTGTCTAGTCTATCTGTTCGTCCTAAATCACACATTTCAAACTTACAGATGCGAGCAACAAACACACTAACTCACTATACTAACACATTATGTTAAGTTGAACTTTTCACTCGAGGGCAGGATTTCTGGTCACGTAACATAAACATGCTATAAATAGCTAAAAAATTTTTATAGAATAAGATTAATATACCTACAATTGTTCATATATAAATAATAAAATAAATAGTTATACCTATTTAATAAATATACCTAACTATTTAATGTTATAAACACCAATTCATCTGATAAAGTGTAAAATTGAAATTGACAGTGTAAAATTGTCTGAAATGTCAAATCATTCCCATTGTTCCAGGGAAATCCTGCCCTAATTTTAATGGTGGATGTAACCCATGTAATCCTAAATTCTGAATGCAATTGTCCTAGAAGAATACATAAATTAAAGAAGTTATGATTAGTTTCTCGTAACGAATGACCCAAAAGTTTATTTATCCAGTTTTTGTAATCATACATTCGTGATAATTCGATGATTTAAAATGAGCCTTTCGTTATTTTAATATTCAAGAATAAATTTTGCAAATTATTATGATCTTACATACCTCACTGGAGATATTGTTTGTCGTAAAAATCTTCCAAATATAATGTTAATTGTAACATCAGCGATAAGCTCATTTTGCTTTTAAAACTAGAATTTATTTAGCTCCCTTTCCTTAGCAAGAATTTATATCTGCATTCGATGTTGTCCTGTGTTCATAGTTAAAGGCTTATTATAGAGCTAAGGCCGCAAATTCTACATCTTGTCTATATTTTCAGCTCGGGAATAGAGAACAACCCGACAGTGTTCTACCGTCTGATGCCCGGATCGACAGCGCAGACGAATAAATTCCACACCTTCTATTTACAACAACGGGCCGACAACGGATTCACTTGGGCCGATATTAAGGTTAACCATCCACTCGACTACGAGAGCATCAAGGAATATAACTTGACTATTCGTGTGGAGGTAACGTTGTACTGTATTGAAAATCTTATCTTCTTATATATAAATTTTTTTTTCATTTTTCGGTCAAATTTTTTTTGGTTATTTTTTTATGGTGTGGCATAAAAAATACACATAATCCCAAATTTTTCACTTCCCTACCACCCACACCATGAATCCATCAAATTTAAATCGCGCTTTAATCATTCACAATCTACATAATTATATGGCGGAACAACGTTCGCGGGGTCAGCTAGTATAATTTATATATCAATGTTATATTATAGGCAGATGTTACTGGCACCCTAAAAACCCCTAAGCGCATCATATTCAGAAATTTTATTTATCAGCAATTAAAGCAGAGTGGTTTGAACGTTGGACTCTCAAATAGAAGGGCCTTGGGTCCACCACTTATTTTCAAATATAAACCTGCATGGAACCTGAGAGTTCTTCTTATTGTTCTCAAAGGTGTGTAAAGTCCGCCATTCCGTCCCACTGTGATGGACTGTGGGCTATGGCTTAAACCCTTCACATTGTCAGAGGAGACCCGTGTCAGCAATGGAGGAACAGATGCGTCATTATGTACCTAGTATTTTCTAGTGGAAGTGAGAATAACATAGGAGTTACGTTACAAAATGTGCATGTATGTACGTACCTACCTACAGTTCATTAAATATCTTTAATACAGAACAACGGCGCTCAGCAACTAGCTTCGGAAGCAACGGTCTACATAATGCTGGAAGACGTCAACGATGAGATCCCGCTGTTCACGGAGCGAGAACAAGAGACGGTGCTTGAGGGGGAGCCCATCGGAACCAAGGTCACGCAAGTCAACGCTATTGATAAGGATGGCACATTCCCGAATAATCAGGTAAGTTAATGTCTGTGTTCAACAACCTATTTGTCCAGGGTACAGGTCAATCTTAATATTTATTTTGATGAGGCATTTATCGTTTACTTCACCACGCTTAACCGAATTCTAAGAAATGTCGGAAGTTTTTACGCCACTTGAATATCTTCGACCTAATTTAATGATGGTTAGCATTTTTTATGTAACCAACAAACGAACAGATGAGCCACCTGGTAGTAAGTGGTCACCGTGGCCCATGGACATCAGTAATATGAAAGGTATGACCGATTTGTTGACAACCAAGAATGAAGGCTCCCAGGATCCCAGCCTCTACAAGCCGTTTGGCGCCCGACTCAAGCAAGAGCGTAGTAGTTAGCCAGCAGTCCTGTCACCACGCACGAGCCTGTATCTGTGACCTCTTACGACACCCCGGTCTGACGGTCCGTTATCTATCGTTAACAATTTTTTTTGCGTCCACGCAAATGGGAATGGACACCCTCCGGAAAGCGCGGGAGGTGGTGAATGCTCATGCATACCAACACAGCCGGCTGCGTTGGTTATGTGGGACTCACGAGGTTAGCATACGTGCCTACCCACTAGACACCACTTGATAATGGCTCTGGATACGAAGCTCATTCTGAGGGCTGTCCTCAATATTCCTCAATAGGTATACCTACCTACTTTACCTATTTCTCGTAGTTTTTTTTTATTGAATAAAGTTAGTAAACGAGCTTGCAGCAGCAACACCACCCTTCCGCTGCCGCACGAAAAACGAATATCCTGCGAATATCCAATTTGAAGTTGAAGTATTGTGGCGACATCTATGTGTTATATTGCGTACCCACTCGTAATTCTCTACATTGTTTAGTTCTTACGATATTGCAATAGATGGCGATACTTAGTAAATGTTTATAACGTTGTCACCAGAGGGCGAAGCTTAGTAGATCAATATTAATATTATTTCTTAAAGTACTTATAAACGGCAAATCATGTAAATGCCACGCTTTCGGATGGCGACGGTTATCTTTAGGCTGTTGCGAAACATCACATACCGCCTAGAAGTATCGCTTACCCTCTCGGATACCTCTACCCACAGTGGCAATGGATTCCGCGCGCATATTAACTAAGTACTTATGTACTTATTTTTGCAGCAAATATCTTATTTTCACGGGAAAGTACGTTTTAATCAAATAACCGCGGTTTTCACTAATATATTGTGGTAAGCTTCACTTAATATTTAGTGTTTGTTTTATTTCAATCGGTTGAGAAATCATAAATATTTTTGAAGCAACGAACAAATTATGGCCATAAAGGATTAATTCAGCGATTGATTTCGATTGGATTAGGGAGTCTGAAATCGAAAGCAATCGTTTTGTGAGGGTTTCCGCTTTTATTTTAAGCGACTTTGTGTTAAATTGTATCGAACTTACGGGTAATCCTATAAAAGCTATTATGCAATTCATTTTAACAATCAGATCTAATCAAACAGACAGGCAGCCAAACCTTTCATAAAAAATATAAAAGTATGCCTCCACCAAACCGCACTGGAGCTCTCCTTCAATCCATACTGGAGTAGCTTGGTAGAGGCTGGGTCTCCTCGGCTATGAAGAGACACTCGTGTCCTCTAGACAGCCATGAGTTGAAGCCATTCCTTATATAAGTAGTAGTATAAGTAAGGAAAAGTAAACCTACATTATGTAATTTCGATTAACTGAACTCATCTTTGGAACAGAATCGTGACCATGAAAATAAGTTGTAGTAACAATGTCTGTAACCTAATTGTGAGCACCGTTGACTTATAAATATAGTTCTAGTTAAATAAAATAGGTTATGAAATGAGCGTCGAAATGAAAACGAATTTTTATATTTTAACCTTTTCCGAACAAATACCATTTTTATTCATATTTACTGTATTAATTAAGTAATAAAATTCTTATCTCATGTTATTGTTAAACTCTGCCGTTGCGGTTAATTTTAAATTATTGTTATTGTTCGTGCTACGTGGTTATTCGCGAAATTAACTGGTGCGTAGTTTATTATTTTTATGTTTGACTAGCTGTTTCCCTCACTTCGTTGGGCGTATATAAAACTTTATTAATAATTGTATTTTTTATTAGCGTTATAAAAATATCCAATTTTCTCTTCAACGACATAATCAACCCAATTCCATTAAAATTCGTCCATTCGAGCGTGATTGAAGGGTGAACACTAAAACAAACACTAAACATTTAATAAATTTATGACGAATTACTAAAACTAATACCACTCGGTAATTTCTTACCGGGGAATTCAGAGAAGTATTTTTTATATAAATCGCTGTGAAGCACTTATAACATCGATCTTAACTGATCGAGGGCGCGGTCGGTAGTTGGATGGGTGACCGCTAGTGGCAAAAAAATTCCGTGCTTCGGAGGGCACTTCGTTATCATTTGGTAGCAGTCGTTAAGCCACATCGGAGGCCTTCGGGCGGCATAAAAACTTCCGACGCCATGGTTTGCCCACTAACCCCTAAAACAATCCGCACTGGAGCAGCGGGTTGGAGTATGCTGCAGGCCTCCTCAGGTATGAGGAGAGACCCGTGCTCAGTAGTGGGTCATTAACGGGTTGAAGCCAAGCTATTTGTTTTTATAAGTCACCGTCAATAAATTATTGTCACTATTTCTGTCTGCATTTATGCTCTGTTCAGCCAAATTAGAAGCTTTAAGGAGTGCGCACATTACACCAACTCGACGTCAACTCCACTCCGACTCCACTCCGTTTCAACTCCGACGTTCTGTTCCGCGATCAACGCTTCATCGACGTCAACTCGACTCCGTCTCCACTCCGTTTCAACTCCGACGTTCCGTTCTAGGTACATTACGTCATTGTGTCGGTCGACGCGTGGACTACTCGTCTACGGTGAGTCGTCAACGCAACGTCGACGCGTTGGTCTCGAAACGGAACGGCTATGGGTGTAGGGCGGGGAGGGGCCGTACAGGGCTTTTAAGTATAAGTTCGAAATTCAACCTTACTTTCAAAGATATAAGGCTCATAATTGAATGTTAGCTTTGTCAAGGTTTTAGTCGCGTTCGCGTCTGTCGGTTGTGGAGTCGTTGTACTGTGCGCAGTCCTTTAATTGTACGAGTAAGCTTTTCAAAAAATACCTCAAACGCTTTAAGCTAAATTGGTTTCGCTCTGTAGAACTATTTCTACCCGACTGCTTTAACTTGTCCATTCAATATTGGGACCGGTAAATTATTTATTTGCCATTTGCAATCGCTAAATAAGTGTTACTGTTCACAAGTATGTAGGTACCTTACCTGAGTCTTTGTTCTGCAGTTCTATTACTTTGTAACGTATAGGTACCCGCAGATAAATAAATCTGTACCTATAATCGAAATGATCACGTAACCACGGTAATAGTAATACTATTACCGTGACGTAACGAAATGCGTACTTACGTTAACGTACGTGGTGGTAAACGCCACGCCCGCCACGGTATCTAGTGCCATTTATACCATGTAATAAAATTGTTTTAGAAGCAATTGTGTTCCGGCTAGAAAGGCGTGGATCCGGTTACACTTTTATAGCAACATCTATGACTGAATTAGAACAAGAATTACTAACAACTACTAATTAGTTTATTTCTAAAAACAACTAACAGGACTAACTATCACTAACAATCCCTGCCCAAGTCCTCATACCTACTAACGGACTACTAACCAAGTAACGTTTTAACTCCGTTTGATAAATAACTGACTGACCATCCTAATCCCGATTTGAGTCTTGTTTTATGTCGGTTGTCATGGGCGGCAGCGGAAGGGTGGTGCTTATTTCCATAAAAAAATGTAGTTTAAGGCTAAGAGATTAAAGTAACATTTTGGTACCTACAATTTGGCGTTTTTGGTTCACGATTCCCATACAAAGAGGGGACAATCTGTGTTTCTATGCAGAGATGATGTCGAATGCAAAAGACGAATGTTTCAACAGTCTGATAATTTTGCATTCAGTTTAAAATACCGGTGCAAGTGGCACGAATTTCACTGTTATGATGGTCGTAATATTCGGCAGCCTGTGGACATAAAAATGCAATTACGGTTCGCTGCAATTGCATTTTGGACTGGTGTGCTTGGATAAATAATTATAAGCGTCCCCTCGCAACTTCAGCGTTAAAAATATTGTTTTATATTCATATTTTGTTACTTTGGACTCAGATTCTCTTTCCCCACTTTAATTTTGAATGTTTTTGTTTCTCCATTTTTCTTATATTGAGTTACCTACTCTGTATGTTTGCTTTTATATTCTTGTGTGGGAGAGAATTATGTTAATATTCTAAATTAGCATTTCAGTAAAAATGTTAAAGGCAAATTCATGGGTTATTGGAAAAGTGATAACAATTCATTGACATCTGTGAAATTAATAGTCCTTTTTGAGCGTTTCACACAAGTATATTAATGAATATTTAATTGTGAATAAAAATGAGTGATTTTTGAGTGGGATGAGTAAATTCGAATTGCTTTATTGATCTTTTCAATAAATTTATCTATAGGCCTATAACTTTTATGTCTCTAACATCCAACTTTCACGTCGGTAGTATCGTAGATTTTATTTATAACAAATTTGTGAAGAGAAATCCCTCTGAAAGTTCATTAAATTAATATACGCGGAAAATCATGAACTACTACATGATACTAAGTTAAACAGTGTTAAAGATTTTTAATACATGTTAGTACTCGTATGTTTCTGTCATCTATTTCCGATCAATATTCAAAGGCACTTGTCGGATTGCTATCGTCATGACTGTTGTTGACAATCTTTGTATCTAACTAGCTATGCCCTATAGAATTATTTCAGTACAAATATAGCTACTTACTGTGGTACCTCAAAATCATGAACAAGACCAACTTAGGAACGAGCGCTTCGGGCTTAATGTGGAAAACATTTTATCCACAACTTTTGACGTCATACCTACTAGTCAGTTGTCGTTCCTATGCAAAAATATATGCTGTCATTCGACGTAAAGAGATTTCTCCGTAAACACACGACTTGGATGCATGCTTTCATTTACATATCACAGACTACGTATATGCTTAAGTTACCTCGGATGCTCTTGAATATGTAATCTAAATTCTGCTAACCACTGACACAACTACTAATGCGACCGAGAGATTTTGATCTTGTGATGTGAGATAAACTTTTGGACGGCATTTACGGAACGAAGTACTCGTAACAAGTGCTTGGAATCACTTTTCCTACACCAAATTGTAGTTTAACGTCCGTTGTTTCAAATTTATAGACGTATAACGTGTACACACACACAGAAATAGCTAACAATACTTAAGTTTTTAGAGTGATATTTTTTGAGAACTAGTTACTTATTGCTTACGCGCTTCTCCGCTCTCCTAGGTGTTGGAAACTTCCAAAAAAACCGTTAAAATTATCCCGAGGGAACATATTTCTGGGATAAATGTATCTTATGTCGTTTCCAGGGTCCAGTATAACAATACTAGTTTAAATGGACAATATTCTCCTATTTAGAGATTGGACCGAGGACGTTTATCTAAAATAATATGTGGGCTATTTTGAAACATAACTTATTTGTCGTAGGTCTACTACTACATAGTAGACTCACCGCGGAACGAAGGGAAAGACTTCTTCGAGATCAGTATGCAGACCGGCGAGATCTTCACGAAGGTGGTGTTCGACAGGGAGAAGCAGGGGGCTTACGCCCTCGAGGTGGAGGCCCGGGACGGAGCACCCTCGGCGCGGCCCAACTCCGACAATCAACCGAATTCAGGTCAGTTTACCAACTAGTTATATTACATACCTAAAGTTGTGTCTTAAAACATACAACTTAATATATCTACATGGTATAGCCGTATGTGGAAACAATGAACCCCAACAATCCCTTGCTACACAATTAATCATTGATCGCTTCCAGCTACCCGATGTTTCTTCGAAGCACAGTTTTGTACCTACTAAATATAGCGTTATCTCGTATATGATAAAGGAACCCATTGATATGATTTTCAAATTTAAAAACTTTCCCTTTTAACGAAAGATGGTGTTACGACATAATTATGTATAACGTACCTAACGTTAATCCAGATTGCACTGAAATATTGAGATGTACTAAATCTATCAGCACAATTAGCAGTGATACCTCTGAATAAATTGATTGGAATTGATTTGTTTATTGATAGCACAGACCACTGATAGTCATCCGAACAATAGAAAATATTTCATTTTAACATCTGACATCTGACAAATCAATTTTGTACTGTTTGCTTTCAATATCGACACCACGTTTGACAGTGGTCTAATTGTGCTAGTTTATATTCCGGTCCCCCATAACGCCATCTGTATCTAACAATGTTCCATCGTCTTTGCATAATGAGATTTTATGAGCATTGCTTGGATATTTTGCTGAAAATCAAAGTTTATTCCAGTATTTTAAATATGATTTGATATGACAATATAATACAATCTAAAGCAATTTATTACTACGTATGCGCAAGTTATGGATGACAGATTTATTCGCTTTATTCACCTATAGCGGGGGTACTCGAAACTTTAGCTTCACTAACCCCTTTCAATTTTTAGACGAACGCGAAACATTTTTTTGCTTGAATAATCCCCCTCCTCCTTGTTACCTACGTTGCTACGTTCCCTTACCTACATATATTCGAAATGTGTAAGTTTCCTACATTAAAAAAGTAGCTAAAAAGACGTTTAAAAGAAACATAATAGTATAAATAGGTACGTATTATGTATGATATTTATGATATTTAGGTTGATATGTATGATATAACGTATGATAATTAATGACCACTCTATTAATGAATAAAGTTTACGACATGAAGTCAATTAATAACTCCTTTTCACCTAGGACGTCATTTCATCGTGAACCTCTACGAATTAATTAGCGAATTCCTCGGCGAACCACACATTTCAGTAGCTTTAGTGTTTCGAATTCTTGGCAACCTGTATTAACCATACCAGACTGCCGTCGGAAGGATCCTGGTTCGATTTTCACTCAATGATGAGTTTAAATTTCGGTTCCTGGTTCGTGTTCCTGTTTTGTGTGTTGTCCATAGCACCCGACACAGGGAATCCTATTGTGGCGATATGAGTTATTGATTTTTTATTAAGTATTAAATAATATTAATTTCAAATGTCTTCGATTACAGTATCATTTGTGAACTCTATAGTGATTACACTGTTTCCTTGACAAGAATGGTTTTATAAAATTACGTCGACGGCTGGCACCTTCTCTTATACCCTTGTTTTATGGTAATCTGATATGATAATGGTTATGCACCGTTGTTTCATTTTCCTCGAGCCTCGTATTCTGAATTACGTTTACCGTTAATATCGGTATAAAATACGTAGGTCGTGAGCGAGATCCTATTACATTAAAAATATAAAAGGATCGTCTTGGATATTAAATTAAAATAATTTAATAATCCTTATACAAAGATGATTTTTTAGTCACTTGACATTTAATATTGATAGGGGGTACCTACTCAGTATTCGATTCTCATTCCAGATATGTAATTAAAAAGGGTGCTTAAAATTTGACGTAATTATCCATTACAAACCCATAAAGTGGACAAACTGAGCGCGCGGTATAAATTACTCCCCTAAAAGTCATTAACCCCCGCCGGTCGGCCGCCGGCCGGTCGGGCACCGTAGCGCACAGCTGATGTCCATACATTAAAATAAAAACGTTTACACACTCATACCCCGCACTAGGTTTCCCTGTGTCGAGGGTGGCATGGACAACACAAATTACACATCACAAACACCCATTACCCGAGAACAAACATTTATCTGTCACATAAACATCTGCCTCTGCCGGGAATCGAACCCGGGCTTCGCAGGCAGGGTCACTATCTACCAACTAGGCTACGGGGTCGTCACGGGGTACCTAAGTTGTTTCAGGGAATCTAGTACTATACACACTGGCTTTTTGAGATTTACGTTTATACACCTTATTTGTTTCTTTAGGGTAAGGTATAAAAGATTTTTGGATAGAAAGAAATGTAATTATTATGCAATAACTCGCTTGCCTGTCTCTTTTACACCCATTATTTACTGAACATACCTAGTATAGCTACGAAAACTTACTTATTTTAACAGGATACGGGAAATCTAACTTTTTAGCAAGAGGGGGCAACTATTGCGTAGCTTTGAAATCAATTTGGACATACATTAAATACCACCCCTCTGAATGACATTAAGCGAGATTTAAAAAATGTTTTAATCTTTGCAACTCTTCTACCAAATTCTCTCAGTTTAAGTTGACTAAAGGCATACTACAAGAGCGAAACACGCTAAAAGTAGTGCATTAATAACACTCTCTATTAACCAACTGCCGCTAGTTATATTCAATCGAAATACATATCTATACCTAAACTGCCGAACATGACCACATTCACTACACTACTCACCGAGGTACCTAATCGTAGATTTAGCGTAAACGTCTAATTTACTAAACTATGTTCATAACCTCGAAGGAATTCATCCATGATCACTATCCAATTAAGACTAATTACTACATTCTAACTTCTAACTATTATTATTATAATAGTAATCTATTGTAACTGATCGAAGTCTGTGCTAACTAGTTAATAAGTCTTTAAAATCGATAAAAAACGACAAATAATTATGTAATGTTTGTATACATTCCCAGTATGAAAATCCCTAATGAATCCTATACCGCAGCCAGAATGTATTTTATCTATGTATAGGTACTTTTATTTTGCAATATTGTTTAAAGAAAAATTGCGGTCGTTGTCACATTTTTGTCATATTATAATGTTTAACGTATTATTTTATTATATGTGAATTCCCATGACCGTTACGTACACATTTGAAACAAACATTTAAGACTCAAAAGCAGAATTTCTCGTTCGCCTTTTCTAAAGCGAAAACTGAAAGCAATGTAAAAGCAGCTTGCTTTGTGACTGAAAGTTGGCTTTAAATGAATTCCCGGAATGAATATTCTACAAGCGAGTGATGTAGGGTCGCAGGGTTAGACAAGTAGACAAGGGTGGGGTATCTTTCGTGGGGTGAATCGCTCGTGCTAATCATTGCCGTGACCCGCATTTAAACGAGCCCTTTTTTCTTAAGATCTGCGTCTAAGGATGCCTTTTGTCATCTTCCTTGCGAAAGCGTAACGTTTTAACTATCCGACCCTTCTCTTAATGGCTATTGACAGTTGAGGGTCTCATATTTCACCCTGTTGTCTCGGCTGCGGGAATTGATTGTATCGGTACGTGGAACACCATAAATTGTCCGTTTTCTGTTAGGTAGTGTATTAGGAAAGCGAGGCGGCGACGCGCTGTATCGCGTCATCGTAAATCAAGCGGAGGCATAAACAGCCGCTACGTGGAACTTAATCCCGCTAAGCGTCTCATCCCCACATCTGTCTTACGCGTACAATAGGTAGCCTTAGTTCAGCGTTTACTTACTTGGTATAAACCATCGCTTTGATGGATTACGAATATATAACTAACGACTCAATAAAATCAAATTAACTACTTTTCGATCGTAAAACCATACCGTTATCTTTGTTGACGTGCTCCGGATGGTAATGAAGTTCGCTGTTTCGCGTTCGATATTGACTCTAGGCGAACATTAGTTTAATTGTTATATTGATAAGCTAAATTCTATTGTACGTATTAAGAGCCTTCCTTAATGGTTAGGTTGACAATTATCATCACAAAGCTATTCAGGTTCGTGATGGTAATTGCAAAGCATTCGAATTAAAGAGAGGGTAGGCACCTAAGTGATATTGGAAAACAATGGGAAATTATTGATATCTTGATTTGTTAGGACTTCGTTTGTCCATAGTGAAGGGAAGGAAGAGTGCTAGTAACTATAATAATTTTCCCCTGCGTGAGAGATTAAAGCCAGGCATAGTGTCAGATGAGCATCGCAACCTATAACCTGTTCCACTGCTGGGCACGGGTTTCCTCTCACACTGTGAGGGTACAAGCGACAGTCCGTCCCGCTGGCCACGTGCGTATTGGCGGACTATGTGAGATATCAGCGCTGAAATAATGTATATTGCTGTTCTCGGAACTTCATGAAGTTTCGAGTACAGCAATATTTCCTCTGGTTTATTTTGCAAGAAGAGCGGACATACAAAGTACATCGGATTAAGAATTGAATTTGAAACCCGTTTATTTGACGACATCGTAGATTTTATATGGTCACTGCCCCCTATGGACATCCATGGACGCCCTGTGTGACTGTTTCCTGCTCGTTTGTAATACATGATTATTCCGAATTTGAAATTTGAAATTTTGGTGTGTTTCATAGCTAAATCATAAATGAATATCGTGAAAAAAATTCGAGTTTTGAACTATAGGTGCACTGTATATTCTTTTATAATAGAACTTTTCTTAATTTAAAATATGAGTTTAAAAGAAAAGCACTAGAGTAGACCATATCTGAAATCCTTTTTAACAGAAATCGGGAAAATAGTAGATATTATTATGTAGCCAGTTGGTAGACCTGTAAATAAGGTAAACGTAAAATTGATACGTCTTGGCGAAGGCACCTGCGTGCCCCCAGATATTGCGTAAAACAATGCGTAGGAATTTTTTGACTGCTAGTCCTTAGGCATAGTTTACCGTTAGCTAAACGAGGCGAATTTTGTTTTATTACTTAATGTTTCGTCATTTCATTTCTACAACGCCTATACCAGTTTGATTTTGTCTAAGTACACGTAGTATACATTTTATAAACAGACCTTGATAAGGTTATTGAATTCGCAGAACACATTATTGTGTAGGTAACTACTATGTCTACCATATTTTGATTACTCGTGTCAAAACAGTTTGCGTGTGACGTAAATATAATCTAAAATTTGATTACTTAGTTCACTGGAATATTCTAGATAAAAGACGTTTCTATTAGATCTTGTTTATGGTTGGTAAAGGTAAGGTTGGTAAGGTTTGCAGGTTATAGGTAATATTATTATTTGACTATTATAATCATAACAATATAACAAAAACACTTTGTTAAAATAATTTAAAACTTTAATAATTATATAATTTTATAACCTCTATGAATACAACATAATAATGTTGTAATAATACAACAAAATGTTTTATTATTCATCTATAAATAAAATTATTTATTTATTGATTACATGAATGAATAATACCAAAACCGTAACAACACATTACACAACTTAATGTCTATATTTTAAATTCTTTTTATTTTAATTTAGGTTGGCTTTATTATTGTCTCGTTTGAAAGTTTGGATAAAAGTATTTTTTTAAACAATTATAGCGTTATTACTTCAGTTCATTGAAAATTAAATTGCATTTACGTTTTGAGGATCTAATCTCAAGATGATAATGGGCTCTGACTTAACTCTGGCGTTCAGTACAAGACAAATATATTCGTATTCCGTACTAAAATACCTACATTCAGATGTTTCGTCGCTAAGACTCTTGGACGTTAATGCTCTGAGTTTGCTGGCATAATCCGGACTCTGCAGCGCTATGTTTTATTCCCCAAGATGGTTCTACGGAATCCTTGGGCATTTGATTGCATAAGGCTTTCCGTCTCTGCGTTGGGTATTGCCACTTTTGTATGTAATCCTCATTAATTCGAATATATTTACTTAATGCTAACTGAAAATATTAGCGATTACCTTTTACTACGGGGAGCGGAGTTCCTCATTAGGACTTTTTATTCATATTTTTTACTTTATTTTCATAACAAGTAAATACTAAAGGTTATAATATACTTCTTATGAAACAGACGTCCTAATGAATACTTAATGTTGAGCTAAGTAAGAATAGCGAAACCATTCAAAGCAAAGTTTTGTTATGAAATATTACAAGTTCAAGTTCTAGGTACGGGTATTTTCAATAACCAGCTTTAGAGCAATACAGCGACAAACTAATAATAAAGTAGGAACTTGGCGTTCATTATCCGACCTAGCGATCACATGATGAGCGTCCTTCGGTGCAGCAGTCGTCCTAGTCATTGTAATAACAAAGCTCTAATTATTTCTCTTTTATTATAAATTATTTAAAAATTGTTTAAAATGTTTTTTTAATTACAAATGGTCAGATATTCTTAATACCATTCCGCAGCCTTTAAACTGAACTTTTCCCTACGATAACTAAGCCATTTTAAGTAATCTGGAGCTTTGAATCCATTTGGTACTTTGATTTTATTTCTACTGGGTGCCCTGTGCTCCTATGCGAAGTTGTGAACATTCTTATTAAACTAGTTGACCACATCTCTATTAAAATAGTTTTGATCAAAACAGTATGGAAAGGTAGCAGATCCACAAACAACTGTTAATAGCACGAGCAAATTAGAGGTTTGAAAGTTGTTAGAATTGGAACACTGTAGATTCAAGTCTAAACTCCCAAGTATTTCCAATTACTTGGGCTTAGGAAGCATTGCGATGTCGCTAAGTGACAAAGCAATATCTGAACGGGAACTTGGCGCCTACATTCAGCGCACCACCGCGCCGGCCGGGAATTCCTAACGAGGACGCTTCTTGCACCTGTCACATTGTTTCATATTGCATTTTTTTTAATTATCTGTGTGTAAACATTATAATAATACAATGACATAATATGGATTTCCGTATTATAAGATACGTGAGAAACAGTATTTTTAGGGTTTTATCAACGCAGTAATAATGATTCTTGTCTGTTTGTTGGAAACATATAATATAAAGATACCTTTTAATGTATGTAGCCGAGAAATGAGCAGCCTGTAATTTGCATCAGAAACAGCACAGGCATCACCGATGCGTTGCCGGCCAAAAAAGAAGAGGAGAAAGAATGAAAGTAGTTAAATTCAAGCAAAATTAAAAAAAAGCTTTCAATCCTATCTTATCAAGATGTAATGTTGGATATAATTAGTTATAGTAGGTACTGCTGTCATACTTTAAAAACTGGAACCAGCTGAAATTCCCATGAGATATTTTCATGATAAACATTTTCGCTGCTGCATTTGCGTAGGTAAAAAGTTGCGAGGGTAAAATATGTGACAGTATTTGAATTTTAACTTTATTAATTACTTAAATACAAATTATATAACAAGATTCTTATTAAAGCAATATTGCTCTTATGTTATTAACACGAAACGATTTTATGAATAGATTTTCAGTATTTTGTCCAAAATAATCAGAACTAACATCGCATAATTATTTTAAATTTAGAATAACCTAGAATAAACAATGTTGTTACTTCGATAAATCCATTTATTTATCGCGCAATATTGTTTGCAAAAGATTTTACTTGTCATTACGAAGGCTATTCAGTAAATGAATTCCGGTAATTTGAAAGGCTCTTGTAGCCGATGCCCGCCCGGAGAAAATAGCTGTAGAAAATAGCTGTAGCGAGGGATGGAATTTTCTTAAAACGTCAACTCGACAAGAGGAGATTTTATAGACGCCATAAGATCCAAGAACCATCCGACTTAGCTGCTATAAAAAACACCTAACACTGCTCCTCGCCGAGATGTACCTATTTCCACTGAGATTTATATCTATGAGTGCGAAAGTCGCTTAGATTTTGATATGTTGAAATATATAAAAAGTCACTTAATCTGTAGTAAAGTGACTACCTTCGCTCCGCTTCGAGGATGCCTTATCCACACTTTAAAAATGTTTGGACGAGATTCTTTAAATTAAAATATCTTTTTAATTGAGAGCCGATTGAAATTAAACTAATATAAAATTTTACTTCAAGATAACTTCAATAAATTAGTGACAACCGCATCCGAGTCGGTTAAGCTGCTTCCGAGATTAGTGGGTGTACAAACGCCGGCCCTCATAGACATACAAAACAAACGTAAAATCATTGTTACGCTGATTTAAGAGATATTCGTAAGATTAATTATTATGAGTAGTTAAGGTAGCAATTTCAATGGGTACATGTTTTGTATTTCATAGTTATAATATTAGTAGTAAAAAAAAAAAAAAAAAAAAAAAAAAAAAAAAAAAAAAAAAAAAAAATTAATTATCACTTGCTTCGGTGAAGGAAAACATCGTGAGGAAACCTGCACACCAGAGAGTTCTCCAGAATGTTCTCAAAGGTGTGTGAAGTCCACCAATCCGCACTTGGCCAGCGTGGTGGACTATGGCCTATACCCCTCACACTGTGAGAGGAGACCCGTGCCCAGCAGTGGGACAGTTATGGGTTGTGATGATGATGATGATGATGAGTTATAATATTATAATAATAATGTAGCCCAAGAAAATTACATACAATTTACGTCCTGTTTTGTGTAGCTTTTTTGTAATGTGATTGGAATAACATACCTTGCAATTATTTTTGTTTTTGAATCAATCTATGGTAGAAATTCCTACGACGTCGTTGTTTCCGTAATTACTAGGTTCTGCAAACGATGACTCATGTTGGTAGTGCTCTAGACCACCCAATTCAATCACAACATTCACAACGGTATTAATATAAGTACCTACTACGCTCGATAGTGAAATGTTTATAAAGTTTTCCGCTTATCGAGATATCTGTGGATGCATTTTATGTTATAGATTTGATTTGGAGGCGATGGCCATTTCTTACTAAATCGGTCTGCTTATATATATGAGAGATGATTTTCTTTTGAAGCATAACTTGTTAGTAGACTTCGGAGACGGTTACGTTAAACGTTAGCCTTCGCTGGTAATTATGCTTTAAATTAACATTTCTATAAGTTGTAAATAAAACATAACATAACCTTGTCCCCACGATACATAACAACATTTCATAGTCAAACTTACGTTGCTGAGATGAGCAATACTATTAGCTTTCGGGTACAAGACTCGATCAAGCGTGAACACAATTCTCTACAAGTCTATAGAATTACTTTTGGCTCCAATGGTTTTGTCCCACCGCAAATAGCCCATTCATAGAACACTTTTTTGTTTTTTCCATTTTTCTTTTCTTGTTTGCAAATATTAAGTTAACTTATAGTATTGTGGTTGTTTTAGTTACAGAGAGCTAAAAGGTGTCTTTAAGCAATTTTCCACTGAGACTGTAGAAGTGGCTGTGTGTGACGTCGAAATTATATGTAATTCTCACATACCTAAGACGCGTCGTAAAAATTTTATGGACTGATCTATAAACATTCTCTTAGTGAACAAACCCTCGCTTCTCAGTTTAATGCCTAATAGACGGATTGGAGTGGTTGGGCTACAAATCAGGTATGTTATGGAGCTCCGTAAACGTAACCGAAAATTTCGGATATACGAAAATTAAAATATATCCGTACCTAATTGTAACCAAATTCGTTAGAAATATTTCGATTAATTTCGGATAGGGGCGGAACCTTAATGAGACATACTATGACAGGTTTTTGTTTCTGCCCGGCATAACCGAAACCGGTATAATATTATTCTTATATCCGTATCCTGATATAAACCAAATCTGTACCTAGCTGATTTTGACTCGACTTCAAAATTTTAAATTTCCACTTTTATTATCTTACTTTTAATACATAAGTTTTACTTATGTAAACGTAATATACTCTTAAGTCGCACCACAATAAGCAGTGTAAGACAGTTCATAACGTATTCACTGTTATAACGTTATTTAACAGACGTCCTAATTATTATCTAATGAAACTGTTCTATGCTTAGAGTAAAAAGTATAGTTAATATATATACTCTAAGGTTCTATGACTGTACATGGAAAATGGGAAAAATTATTTTTAGAAGTAGTAGAGGTATTTATTATAAGTATAGATCCCATAATAATGACTTTAATTGAAATAATAATGATCATTTCAGCTTGTCAGCTTTATCCTACAAACGGTTTAATCTTAGAAATGGCTTAGCCGACGAGGATTATTATTGGTCGTATTTCAAACGGTACACTAATAAAAAATATATGAAAACATAAAGAATCCCGTCTAAACATTTTTTTCAAGGGGAAGCGTGGGCAGTGGCTGATCTACAGAGTAGTATAATCAGTGTTTAGTTATACTACATCATAGCAAAAAACTTGAAAACAAATAGACGTTTAGTTACGTTTTAATTAAACGGAATGTTGTCGGAGTTAACGGGTCGACTTGTTGGCCTCCCGTCGTCAGTTCAAAAAGGGTCTGTAATTAAAAACACTAATAATAAATTATTTCCTGCTACAACACTAACAACTGCGTTAGGTACTCTAACGAAAAATACGGATCTGTGATATTTATATTACCTGTCTGTTGTTTATGTGATCCTTTTGTGTGTTAACGACCCGGATGGTGCAATGGTTAACACGCCGGATCGCCGTTCCGAGAGTCCTGGGTTCGATTCCCAGCGGAAATTTGAATGATGAATTTAAATTTCCGTTCTTGGTCTGGCTGTGTGTGTTCTTGTCTTGTGTGTTGTCCATGGCACCCACGACACAGGGAATCCTAGTGTGGGGCTATGAGTGTGTAGCGTTATTTATTTATTTATTTCGTTCTGTATGATACTCAAATGTTACCCTGCATACACTTTATTTATTAATTACTGGTTTTTGCTCGCTGCGTCGCCCGCGTGGGAATCGGAAAACGACAAAATATCGTTAAAATTATCCCAAGGGAACGTATTATCGGGATAAAAACTATCCTATGTCCTTTCCCGGGTCTAACTATCTCCATACAGAATTTCATCTGAATCGATTCAGCAGTTAAAGCGTGAAATGGTATAAGACAGATAGTTCCTAACAAAAAATCTTGCACATTTTTTTACTCTTCATTAATCTAAAAGGGACGTTTATTGGTTTTGTTGGTAGTTACGAGACCTAAGAGCCAAATCTGTAGTTTAGTATACTCGGTTAAATTTTGACTTTTATAATAAAATTAGTCAGTCCGTTTTTTATTAAAGTGAAACTTTAACATTTATTTAACATCAATACTATGGTTACCAACCCACAATAGCCAAGAGTGGTGACTAGCGCTAAATATAATATGTATATACATAATTATGTATAGGTATATATGTATGTATAATATACCTATATATAAACTTATATAAATATATATACTCGTATATTTGCCTTATATATATATAAGTTTCACTTGCATCGTGGTTTCATAAAACCACATAATTTAATTTTTCACAGTATACCTACCTATAGGTACAGATCTCGTTAAAGAGACGCTTCTCTTGCAAATTCAATTCGTTCGAAAAGTAATTTTGAGACGACATCGAATGGGGATATTGAATAATCTACATATTAAGGCACTGGCGTTATTTCTATCAACTTCAGTTAATCATTGAACTTTGGACCTTTGTTGAAGAATTTATGTTTTAAATTTCTTTGGCATTCCCGAGAATTCCTTCGATTTTATTTTACTGACGACCCGTACCGTATGTATCTTGTAATGTTTGATTTTCTGGCGTACAATAAAGAGTTATTGTATTGTATGGCACAATTAACATGCCAGTTCACCGTTCCAAGGGTGGCGGCGGAAATTTGAATGACGAGTTTAAATTTCTGTTCTCGCCTCTGGGTGTGTGTGTTCTTGTCTTGTGTGTTGTCCATGGCACCCACGACAGTTCCTTACGGCAGGCTTGGAGGGGATAGGGATTTTGCTGCGCGACCGAACTGAAAAATATGTGATAGTAAAACCGTAAGCGTGGAATGAGACGCGTGGAAAAAAGTGCGTGGAATAAAACCGTTAAATGAGACGTGCGCAGGCGCGACAGTAGCCGAAGGAACTTCGTTCCTACCTGGTGTCCCACGACACAATTGTAGTTTTTAATTTAAAAATCGCACCAGTGAAGTAAAATTATTTGCTAATTCATTGTTATGGTGGACAGAGAAAATCAGTACTGGGCGTGGCGTCATGAGTAATGGTAGTTGGAGCTCGCATGAGGAGGGTCCGCTTTGTCATACGAAATAGCATGATTGATAATAGTAGCTCAAGTAAAAACACTGGGCCCTTTGTAGCGTTCCCGGATAAAATATAACGCACACATGTACGTATGTACATAGTCGGTTATGTCGTTATTCAACTTACGTTTGGGTTGAATATGAAATGCAATTATTTATTAAATGTAAAGACATTGACATGTAAAGACAACACGAAACAAGTATTTCAACTCCAGCTGCTGTAATTTAATAACAAATATTTGTACGACGAGATCAGTGAATTACAGAATCACTAATAAAGATGGATTTAACAGGGCAATATTAATAGATTTAGGTCTGTATAAACCGACGGCGATAAGGGTTCAGTGAGGAAAATTAGCTGATGCTTAAAGTTTCAAGGTTTGTTTAATTATTTAGGTTGTTAACAGGCATCCACCCTTGAGTGGGTCGGCGTTTAAAGTTTTGTTTAAAATAAATTGTTATTAGCGCTTATTATAGTTGTGCTTTTTATTCTCTGACGAGAATTGTTTTGTCAGGATTTTAAACTTCTGGATAATCTGTTTGTGATTTGCTAACAGTAAATTTTATTTTTTTACAGAAATATATTAATATTTGTGGATTTTATGTTTCATAGCAGAGTCGGTGGTTATTATTATTAATTTTATTTTGTGATATTTTTGAATAGCGGAGGTTCTAACGGTGCACGCACTCTGCACCTGTAATTAAAAAAATACAGCACTTACCTATTAGAAATTAATTATTAATAATACAATTTGCTTTGGTGAAGGAAAAAATCACGAGAAAACCTGGAAGTTCTCCGTAATGTTCTCATAGTTGTGTGAAATCTACCAATCTGCTATTGACTAGCGTGGTGGACTGTGGCAGTGGGTACCTATCACATTCTGAGAGAAGGCCCAAACTCAGCTATGGGATAGTTATGGGTTATGAAGAAGTGACATTGTTTCTGAAATAGATTCTTTGATTACTTTTTTTTGTAATTAATCAGTAATTAGTTATCTAACTAAGTGAAAGTTTTAAACAAACTACTATACGCTTTTAAGGTAAAGGCCCTCACCCTATATTTTTAAATATCGAAATAATATTTCTTATACTTATGACTTTTTATTCTTCTTCCCGGCTGTAAAACCTTTCACTGCGTGTTTCGACACGCATTTAATCATTTACTTATAAAATGTTCACTGCTGGCCTGTGGTGGCATTTTCCTAAGTAAGGTTGTTCATGAAAATCTTAACACGTTTTTTGTTCAACTAATGAATTCGAAACCTTTTTGGCCGACTACGTCTGGAAAGTTTTACGTCATTAAGTAGTTTGGTAGCAGCCAAACAGCATTTTGTAGAACACGTTTTAGAAACATGGAACTTTCATTCTATTCCGCTGATCTTAATGTCAGTAATTTAAAATTTGTGCACAACAGGACGTTTTTAACTTACAGGCGTTTTATAACCGGACACATTCAACAATAACAATACAGAACCGAAGTGAGGTTAAATTACTAGTCATTTATATTTATTGTCTCCTTAATCTTTGTTCCTTGATGTCCGTCCGTATTTAAGATTCCGAATACAGTCGTTAATTATTCGTGGAGCTCTTACTTTCCACTTAAGCTTAGGCTAGATCTCGTCAGGTTAAAAGTAAATTTAAGGGATTGTTTAAATTGTTCAGGGCAGTACGGCGGAAGTAGTAGAAGCTTGCTAATTAATGGGGTTCTACCCGTTCTACCTCCGGAATACTAACGACTATGGGTTATGGAGTTGTTACTTTTTAAAGCGTCCTTGGACTTGGATATGTTTGTTTTTAGTTGTAAGCATTAAGAAATGTAACTTTGAAAGGGTTGCGATCTTTGTATAGGTTACAACGCACAATTAATTTAATTTGTCTTTTTGTTGGAAAACGATTGAAACAAGATGTGGTTTCTAACTCGTTAAAAGCGTTCGGAACAAGTCGCTCCGCAACTAAGTAAAGCATAAGAAGTAAAATTTGCTCAGTTTTCAGCGCACGTGCAATTGTAATGTGCCTTTGTAACTGATATACCGCTAGTTGAAATAGTTTCAATACAATGCACACCTTCAACTGGATTTTGAACAGTGGGAATTCACACCGAGTTCTATGTAGGTATACTCCGCACGTAGGTATTTTGTTATTTTTATTCAAAAACGTTGTATTTCTGTTTTTTTTTATTATTTAGATTAAAATAGTAAGAGTTTTGATCGATTTTATGTATTTTTGAAGTGAAAACTTCTTTAGCGGCTTTAGCGGCGGTTAAACTCGCGTACCTACACTTGTCCTGATCACAAGATTTATTTTAGAATCAAGAAGCTACTCAGATACTTTGTAATAAGGTTCCTTTTAAACTGTCAGTGGTGAATGTTATTTATAATGTGCTATGACAACGTAAAGCTATACTTAGTTGAATATGTACACTAGGTTGCTACACATCTAGAGCAGGTAGTAAGAAAACTGATTTACTTCTGTTTATAAAATGGCACTCCCGAAGTGCCACCCGTTGTTTTTTTTCTTAGAGTATTACGGATATATTAACTTTCTATACTTATATTTTCATAATATATTCAAGAAAATTAAGATGAAGTTTAACGAGCTGTATTTATTTGTTTGTATGTTGAATTGACGTAACTACAACATATTGTTTTATTCACCAATGTTTGTTATAGACAAGTGAGGGCAACGCCAAATCGTGAATTAGCTTGGCTGTGGTAAGGCTTTAAAACTTTACATGGTGCTACCAAAGATATTTGGGTGAAACGTTTGTTTGTATGTTAGTTATGTATTTAACTAAAACTAACCAAGTAAAAAAAATATTCGCTTAAATGGGTGAGTATGTACATACATAAGCCCTGCAAACCTTCTGCAAAACACCTGCATACCCGGTTTAATAACGTAACAATTATCTGATTGCGTTTTTTTATAGTCTTTACTTTGTTACCTGCCGTTATAGTCATTAGAGTACATGTAAGTGTTAGCGTAGTTCAACTCCTTTGGAAACATTACTGACGCCTATCGGGTGTGCAGGTTTCCCTTGGAACTGTAGGTACACTTTACTTTTAGAAAATTTTAGGTTATTCTTATAAACAGTTCGTATTTTCGATTCCGAAGTCGTTTCACTTGAACACGGTTGCCCGCCCGAACCCTTAAAACCGTTGGTAATGCTCCGTGTAAGCAGGTGTTCCAATAAACGCTGTCGCAGGCCCTCTTTCTGCTCACGTCCTCGCTAACTCGTAACAGCACGGCACTTCGCTTATATGAAATACCGCCTTTATGGTTACTTATTGTCGTGAATACGCTATTCGTGTTGCGCATTTAGGATTTCTTCCCTTATTCCAGTGTTGCCATGTGTAGGCATATTACGACAAATATTATTGGACAACATAAAGTATGTTTAAGCTCCAAAGTTACCGAATACATTAACGATGAACATTTATACGATGTTACCTACGAAGTTTTATGGGATGGTAATGAACGCATTACATCGTTAATTTCTCATTTCATTAGGTATAAAAAGTTGTAACAAAATGGGGCCAGAAATTTCATTTTACCAATATCACACGCCTTGCTTGTTAATTTGCAATCGAATAGAAAAGGTAACTTCTAGGAGAATTCCATTTTCTTTATTAATACTTCATCTATTCAATAAGTTAACAATTTTCCTATAAAAAGCGTTCCATCATTGTGCTCATCATCATTATCTTCATCATCAAGTAAAAAAAATCTTAACTCCATTGCAGCATTTGCAGCGGTATCTTCGCCACACCTGCTAATTTTCTGTAGAAACAAATTTGTTGGCATAACCCTGTAATTTTATAAATGTAGAGTATCATTATTTGCTACACAGTTTCCTAAGGTTATGTTTAATTTTCCCTACATTTCCTTACAGAATTTGCTACGTTTTTCTTTGTTCTCATTCATATCTTATTTTAAACGAAATTCTGCATTATCAGGCGTAGTTTCATTTCAACCTGCTCAGTGACCTTACAAGCTTAACGTTTTATTACTCTGTCTGACTTTGTCTGGCATTAAGCAAACCTTTGGAACTTTCATCCTCGTATAACTGAACTCTGAAAAAAAGGAAACCTGTGACGCGTTTTAATTTTGTGCCACTGAGTTATATTTTACCCAAATCACAGTCAGTTTCAAATTCAACGTTTTAAATTCAAGGATTTTCCAGTCTGAATCGTATAAGTATACGAAATTTATTAAGCAATCTGGATGTTATTTATTTAAAGTCAAAGTTTATATGCGTTTTATATCCGCCATTTTATTTCTTTTAGATGCACTCGAGCCCGGGCGCTAACTCGGTACGATGGAATAAAAAGTAGGTAATTCTCAGGCAGTTCCTTCTGCACTTGAGTAAGCGTGCACTGTAATAGAGTTACGAATGAAAGCCTCGAAATTGTTGGATTTGGATTCGAGTCTCGTACATTTGCTGGCAAATCTCGTGTATCGGGTTACAAATAAGCTTGCGCCGTCTCACCGTCTCCAAGTTTGCGTCTCCAAATCCTTTTAAGCCCATCGTAATCCGTTCATTCAACATACCTCGCTATGTTTATTTTGATATCACCTCCTGACATGTCTCACGGAATGAGGTACTCTTGCCGGACACATGTTTATGTATGTACCTACACTTAAATAACTGCTTAAGTGTGTAACTCTTCGTTGATTCTTGAAGAATTCTGTGAAAAATGTCCTCTAAAAAACGTGAATCAATTATACTTCCGGCCTACACTAGTTTGGAAAGATTATACTGAATGTATGGCCGTAGACAAATAAAAAACAATTATACAATTACTTGGTTGTATTTTCACTAACTATTATTTGCAGAAATACTACAGAAACACTGTGAATTTAATAGTGAATATCTCTGGCAAAACCTTGTAGTCGGCTGCAGACTGCTCTCAACACGCGCTGCGCATCGTGTCCATTTCTGCATGTCAATTTCAACTACGTGGACTATTTTGTTTTGAAGAATTCTCTAGTCACAGAGTTGTTAACGTAAAAATTTGAAATTTTGCACGTATTCGTCCATTGAATGTTGAAAACATTATTACATCGAAATCGGGATACATAATTATAGGATACATAATATGAGTACGCCACATAACTTTAACAAAAAAACCGACTAGAAGGTGGACAAGTAATAAAATGAGAATAGTATCAACGTAGCAGAAGTCTATTAAATACGAAACTACTTCTCAGATCAGTTCAAATTTAAATGGGATTACATGACAAGCACCAGCTTTCGAATATAAAAAAATCATCAAATCCGGTACACACATCAAAATGTAATGAGGTAATACAATAAAAAAATACAGTCAAATTGAAAGCCTCTTCCTATTTTTTTTAAGTCGATTAATCCTTAATTTTTTAAGATTTAAAATAGATAACGTCTCAGAACTCAAATCGGAATTAGGGTGGTTAGTCCAGTTTACAAAGGATATTATTAAGATTGTTAGTTGATCAGTCCTGCCTCTATCCTCATACCTAACGAGGTATGAGGACAGAGGCAGGGATTTTTATTGATAGGTGTCGTCGTGTTAGTTGTTAGTAATAAGTAGTCCAATTAGTTCCGTTATAATTCGGTCACAGATGTGTTGTAACCCTAGAGGAGTAAGATGGTCTGCTCTAAAAAAATGAAACTGGAATATTAAATGTCAAATATTGTAATGTTGGGAAATCGAACTTTGATGAGACAAAAAAAATGCTATGATATAAATTTCTGTTAACTTTATTTTTAATTCGCAAAAGATTTGATAAAATAGATATTTAATTATTATTGGTTAGTCCTTATTAATTTATATTGACATATGTACTTGTGTTAGCGATTTAGATGACTTTTAAATAATGCTATGATAGGAAAGATACTGTAAAGTTTGTTTCATAATACAATTTACATCTTTTAGGTAGTAGGTTCTTATCGCTAAACACGCTATTACCATACTCATCGCATGCAGCAACAAGAGCTTAACGTTGCAAACATTTTACAAAATGACTGTGTGCTCATAGTTTTATAGTCAGGTGGAGGGTGATCTCGAGGTTGGGCTAAGTTTAGTGTTTACTTTGGTTGTTACATTTATCCCGTGTTAAACTCAAATTATTATTAAGGTCTTAAGCGTGATATCGGTAACGGCAAACTTAGGGATTTGATGCAAACTTAGGAAAATTTATTATATATTGTTTCCGCTTGACATTTAAGAACTTAGGATTTGTAAATAAGTTTTCCTGTCATTATAAATCATAATTTTAAAATATTTTTATATTATTACAATATAAAAATATTTTAAAATTTTATTTTGTAAAAGAAACAGCGAGAACTTATTCAAGGTCCTTTTACTATACTATTATATTTATATGGAAATCGCCCTTACCAGTGTGTGTATATCTATCAAGTCGACATTTTTCACCCAGTTGATTCAATAGGAAATTGGGCGTAAAAGACGGGGAAACGTTTAGATAAGCAGGCAGATAGATACACGAACCCTGTAAGAACCCGTTTTTAGTCAGATTTATAAAAAAACTTTCTCTTCTTCATATCCAAACAAAGTAATACCAAGTAAACTTTCATGAAAACCAATTTTCAATCTCCAACTGCGTCATCCTATAACTTTTCAGCGCATCGCATACACTGCCCGCGGTTTCTATTTTAAGGCATTAACTTCGACGCTTGTCAGTTCCGCGGTAACCCACTGCCACTTAAACTACCAATTCATCGGGGAATTTGACTCCTTATTTGAATTTATTTACAACTTATCCTTTCGAGGAAGCCAACTACTAGCTAACTATTCATTTCTGAAACGATAACGTTTTTACTAAGGTCACCTGTTCAACTTGATTGTACTAAATGATTTGTAAGAAAGAAAAATACATTTTAAGTATCAGATTTTAGCAGCAATAATAAAAATTGAAAGTCAGCGCATAGCTAATAAGTTGTAACATATACTTAGTCCTATTTAAACTGTTTTGTAATCATGTGTAAATTACCTACATACTTGTTGTTACTGCCTAATTTTTAGCCTATTAAGTAGTGTTCAAAACTCTTATTCACTCAGGCTTCAGATGTTACTATCTGTAAACAAAACTTAGCTTCCACGTAAAAAATCTAGCTACTCGTTCATAACTATGATCCATTAGATTAATTATTTATGAAACCATTTAGATTATATAAATAATAAACAAGAAATGAGGAAAGCTTTTCCGTTATTAACTAAGGTTTAATTAGAAAAACTAGACCGAACGGGCTAGCCTTTGGTGCCACAGTTTCAACAATAAGAACAACAAATTTTTCAAGGTTTTTACGACACACCAGGTGCCTCATACGAGCACCTATTTTTAGGAGTGGGATTTAAAACAAAATACGGTTAGCTCGTTTGGTCGTAACAGGATTCAATATTATGTGTTTGTCGTAGAGACATTATCCGAACTAAACAAGATGTAAGTAAAACTTAAATCCCGACTATGTGATAACTAATTAGTATTGAAAATTGAAGTGTAAATGGTTGTTCCAGATGATTTTAAATACATATTCAACAATACCCCCCCACAAACTTACGTTATTTATGTTATTTCAACGTTTGGTTATCGCCATATTGTTTTTGATTATTGTTAGGTTTAGTTAAATCGATAAGCGTAAGATTAAGAGGGGGTATAAAGCAAAATTGGCAATCGTAGATTCAATTTTTACAGTAGTAGATCAAGTTTCTAGAAGCTGAATAAGGACATAGATAAACTTCATTATATTATTGAGTGAATGTAAGAATCAAAAACATAAAAAAATTAAATTTTCTCGATAGAAAAAAATCACAAAGTTAGGTCTAATTTTCAACTAAAATCATTTTTTTTTCAATATGGTGCATGTTTTTGAGTCAATATTTTAATATGTTACGCTAATTAGTATCACGGAGGGATTTGTAGATCGATTTCTAAATCAAATCTATAATTTACGAATTATTTAAATAAAATACATTAATTGTCTTTATAGCTCTAGGATTTTGACATGCTCTGTTCCATTTATCAGTACCGTTGAATTTAATTTTTTCCTAGGTTTATACCCCCTCTTAATCTAAATCAGCTGTTACCCTAGTTCTCTAGAGCACCACAATTTAACAAAGATATGTATAAACATACATAGCTTGATAAAAATATAACCGTTCTTTGCATCACGTAGTCAGACAAAAAAAGATCAGTCATCAAGGGAAGATGTTCAGTTCCCGAGCTGAATAACTTTTGTAACAATCTGATTACCAAACTTATAATTTTGCTGTGTTTAAAGTTTGCCTTCAATGTTCTTCGCCTCGTTCGTAGTAAGTACTTATTTAAAGTAAAATTTACTGCTAAAGCTTCCTCAGGAAGAGTTGTTGATATATAAATTAAAAAATATTGTGAGGTCTATAATTTAAAGTAATGTCGAATAAAATAAATAAAATGTTGCCATGGTAAATGCAGAGCTGTGAAACGATTTCGTTGTTATTTAGTAGTCATACGAATATAACTCAACTATACAAACTAACTATATATACAACTACTTATATATAACTTTTTTTAACAAGAAGTTAATATAAATAAATAAATAACGCTACTTACTCATAGCTGCACACCATGACTCCAGGATAACACACAATGTTCTCCTCTAAGATTTAAAGATTTTAAAGGCACCTTAGCGAAACGGTGGTAAATGCAAAAAATTGACGTTCATAAGTGTATGTATCATGAAATAAATGATTTGAGTTTGAGTTTGAATGACTTCAACATACCCAGACCGAGAACGGAAACTTAAAGCCGGTCAAATTTCCGCCTCGCGGGGAATCGAACCCAGGACCCTTCGAACGTCAGTCCGGCATGGTAACCATTCCGCCACACCGGTCGTCAAAGCTAAAGTTAGACATTTATAAATGTATACTTAAGTTAATCTCTGGATAGCAGAAACATTTTAACTGTACAAGGTACTTTAAAGCAATATTTATGGAACAAAGTAGTTCTTGCAATTTTCTGTTCTCGTTGCTCCTAATCCCGACTTGGATTATCGTGGTCAGCTACTTCCAGCACTAGCTTAAGCTTAACTGGGGTATTAATGAAATATCACCAAGAGCTCCTTTAAATTCTACTTTTTTTCTTTAAAATGTATTTCACGTTGTACTTTTTTCTTTTACAGGTAAGGTGGAAACATCTTTTCGATTTCGTAAGTACGTAATTTACATAAAATATTGTTTTATGTGGTCCCTCGTATAAAACCACGTTGCGATTTCACAATGAAACCAGTTACAGAAATGTCTTTAGCCGAGGGATATGATCAAAGTTTCACTTTAATTAGAATTTGAATGCTTTCATGAAAGTTTTTATGACAGTATTCCGGGTTACGACCATTTAGAAGCCATGACGTCCGTCTTCTGTGCCATACCGTTTTGGCTCTGCAATAATCCTTATTTGATGTAGTGTAATTGGACGTGGCGGGTCGGACCCCTTGTATGGAGTATGTTGCCTAATAGCCGTTCTCAATATTCCATCTATCCATTATCCTGGATAAGTTTGTATGTATGGTATACCTCTAACACTTTTAGATTAGTAGCTTGGCAACTCACGGTATTATGTATCGATAATATATTGGGAACGTAAGTTCGGGATTTTTTAGGTAAGAAATGTTATTCCAGACGGTGCTAGATGTATATAAAGGCTATTGAAGTAGGTAGAACGATGAAACGTTAACAGGTCGATTATTCGAGCCCATCAAGCAGGCACTCAGGCGGCCCGGGACCTCTCCGGCCGCGTGCCTAATGACGGGTCACGCATTTAAATAGCCTGCTTTCGTTTCAATCGAATATCGTATACATACACACATGAAATTAATTTGGGTCATTTCGCATGCAATTTGGATCGGGTGAAGCTACATTGTCTGCCCGGCCAACAGCGTTCCGCATTTTATTCCCGTCGAGTAAACAGGCACTGATGTATTCTGATGTCGATCCAACTTCACGATTATGTGTTTCAATGAAATGCCAGAACTATTCGATTCAATATGAGATGAATTTAGCGAAACCCCACATTTTAAGCCCGGTCACGCCGACTGTAATTGTATTTCCATTTACAATAATTGTTAAAGTTGTTAGTTAACCTATTTGAAAGTATTGTCATGAATAAATAAACGGTGTATTTGGATCGCTTTTGCTGTCGTTTCTGTCGAATATTTTCCAAGTAATACGTTCTATTTTTAATATGTACTTTACTAGGGAAAATGAATATAATGTTCCATTTGCTACACAATAAAGTCGATCTTTAATGCGGAATTAAAATTGCAATACGAAACAAAATATTGGCTATGAACTAAGGGTAGGTACTATGAAGATACAAGTTGTGTATTATTAACACTGTATACACATATGTGTCTATATTATTATCATTATTATTTATACGTATCCCAATGCTGGGCTAGGTCGGTCCGGTAAAGGCCATGTTTCCCCATTTTAATGTTTTCTTACTCTTATTATAGGTAGGTACATTTGATCACTTTATCATTAACTAAAATAATAGAACTCTTTGTTGCGCTTTCCGGTGGGGAGTGGTTGCGTCGCCAAAAACTATTCATAAAAGGAATATTCAAAAGAAATCCACATCTTTACAAAGATGAGACCCAGTTCGCCTGATTTTTCGTCGTTGTAAACTCCTATTGTGTAAAGTTCATTAAAATCGTTGGAGCTGTGCTGGAGTTTTCACCCAAAGAAATTCTCGCTGTTACAGTCTTTCAAAACAAATATTAATGATATGCTTTTGAACCAGAATACTTATCTAGCCATTTTCAGAATGTAACGTGCCTTTAGGACAATTACCCTTTTGTCGGTGCAAAATGTGCATAATGCAGTAATATTCTGTAATTAACACCACCCGGCCAGTTACATGAACGTGCCTTTTTAATATCCTTGTCTTCTAGGATCTTCTAGAAGAAGAAACAGTAATAATAACAAAATTTTTATAATATCTTGTAATTGTTGCAAACATCTGTGGACAAGCACCTCTTTTGTAAGGATATTGAAAATAATAAGTATAAGAAAATATTGAATAATTCCCCTTCCTTACATAATTACTTGACGGATTATAAGACAAAGTCCATTACAGAATGAGGTCACTGAAGTCGGACAAGAATGATTGGTGCGTGGACGAATGTTATTATCACGAAACGAAAATATACGCTTACGGTAAATATATAATATTTTCTGTGAATGTAATCACTTTCTATGATTCTGTGAAATTACTGGTTATCTAGGGACGGTACTTTACTTAGAGATTATTGCATGTGTATCAAGACAATAGTAGTTTTGTTTAGACTTAAAATTGCTTTAAAAATTGCTGAATCATTTCGCCTTAATGACTCTATTTTCGCTACTCACCGTCTGCGGAAAGTAATTAACTGCTTGACTCGGCGTAAGTCGAAGTAAGTTTAGGCTTTTCTCAATAAGTATCTGTATCTTTTAAATATTATCTTTTTTAAAACGCAACCTATTGGTAGCGCTTTTAAAAAGATAGCGACAAATGATTTGTCATTCAATTTTAGTAACAAATCAACCGACGACTGCTGTGTGTGAACAATTAGGCTGCGTTTCCACCAGAGATGTGCTAGGAAAATGTGACATGCGTGGAGGTGTAGCTGTGCTGTGGAAATGTGTGGGCGTTTCCACCAAAGCTGTGCGAGGAAAATGTGTCGTACGAGGATGTGTAGCGGAGCTGTGAAAATGCGTATGCGCAACTGGTTATAATTATAACCAGTTTAGGTAATTACTTATTATTACTATGGACATCCGGTATCATACTAAAATCTCGAAAAAATGTCCCAGTCACAGCCATCGCAAGAAAATAAATGTTAACAGGGTAATTGAAACACTAAAATTATTATATCATCGGTTTAATTTCGATTGCAGTCGTGAATGCGGAATTGTAGCTCTTTTTGCGTTTTGTAGCTCATTTGGCTTGAACATTTTTAGCGCGGAAGCGACGTCCATAGTAATAATAAATCAATGAGTTTAGGTTATAGTTTTCATTATGCTTATGAAATTAACTTAGATAAACTCCTTCGAGACTCCTCCTTTATTAATTAAATAAGTTTGTAAAATAAATAAATAAATAAAGTTACTTCACGTAACGTAACGCAAGTTATAGGCATGGAACTAAAAATTTCAAGGATTATGATTTGTATCGGAGTTCAATAATAATAATTATTACGATTTATTATCGCGTCTCGAATACTCGCGAATACAAAGTTCAGAACTAGAGAATTTTATATAAGTTTCCTAAAAACACGTATATGTTCGGGTCAGTATATTCCCTCCACCCATTAAATTCGAAGAAAATTGCGTGACAGGTAGACGGACAGATACACAAGTAAGGGTTCGGTTTTTTCGTAGGGTGGACGGAACTCTTAACAAAGCATCACCGTCGTCGCTATGGGCATCCGAATGATTCTTGTAATGGATGATATCCTTTTAGCGGGTACATTAGCATGAGATTGTAATCTGGATGGCGTAGGCGAGTGCGAGATTCAGGCGTCATTGTTTGGAGGTGGTAATTTATATTGTACTTTGCGAAATTAGCGCGGCCGACATCAGCCCAGGTGCTACGGTGGGCCATTACAAGCCGGATTTAATCTAGGGTTATCAACCGTGGCTTTGTAAAAAGGAAAATTATTTTGTACAAAGCACAGGCCTTATAAAATAGGTGGAGTCCTTACTTCCTTGTCTGTCAATGAGCCAATGATGGCTTTGTTATGTATGTCCATGGGCGGCGCTGTTCAATTATCGGTTAATCGTCTAGGGGTTCAATGGCTATACACAAAAAATAATATTAATAAGCAAATGCTGTCAAGGTATGTGGGAAACACAAAATAAAGGATGGAGCCCCATACAGGCATACCCCAAGAATTATAAAATTTTAGCTGGGTGTATTAATTCGATGAATATCAATTATATATGCACTGTACCGAAGCGGGAATGTTATTAATTTCAAACTTATTTTATGTAGGTATACTCTTATGAAAATCATAAACTTTTCACAGAGGTTAATTAGTTTTGGAGATTCAATTACGAACCAGTTCCGAACGTTTCCTTATTAAGTATGTTAATCGTCATACACTATAGACACGATAGCACACGAGCATGTAGCAGCACTCTTTCGCTGCCGCCTATGACAACTCTGACCGACCCTCAACAAGGTTCAAATTGGGACTAGGATGATTAGTCCACTTAGCAGATAGTTTTAGACCGTTAGTTAGTAGGTACTCGTATGAAGACTGGGGAAGAGACTGATTGGGATAGTTCTGTTACTTGTTGCTACTACCTAATACTCGTAGTCCAGTTAGTATTTGTTAGTAGGAGTTTCGTTCTAACTCAGTCACACATTAAACTTTTTTTTCGTGGGTAGGCGTAAATAAAATTAACATCGTTTTTCAATTGCTGTGATTTTAATTTTGTGTTATAAATATAAAAACAGTGTATATCTATGTTTTTGAAGCTTAATTGAATATATCTACCTACCAGCTTTATTTCCTAATATAAATTTCATCACAAAACTGCACTATAATACACCAGTATATCTACACTATGGATTCACTAAAAGGTTCATTCAGTGCCATGCAAGAGATGTTCCACACAAAAATGGCTGAGTTCACCCAACAGCTACAAGGAAGCAGTCCTGCAGCATCAACGTCTGCGTCACTTCCATCTGAGTTTTCTGCATTCCGATCGTTCATTTTGAAAACTTTGGACCTGCTACAAAAACAGATGGAGTTCTTGGACAGGGAACTTGACAGGCAGGAGATGAGATCTCGCCGGAAGATGCTTCTCTTTCATGGAGTCCCAGAAAATAAGAGCGAAGTTTCTTCTGTCGCTGCATTTGCCCTCATCTCGGACAAGCTAAACATGCCGGAGTTCTCCACCGAATGCATCAGCCGCTCCCACCGCTTGGGTCGCTCCACTAACACAAAGCCTAGGCCACTTGTGGTGAAATTCCAGGACCTATCTATGCGTGACAAGGTTTGGTTTGCTAAAACTAAATTAAAAGGTTCCGGAGTCACCATGTCGGAGTTTCTAACCAAACCGAGGCACAGCTTATTCATGGAGGCGCGACAGCGTTTTGGTGTCTCCAGGTGCTGGACCCGTAACGGCTATGTTCAGGTTCTGGCCTCTGACGGGACGCGTCACCAGGTTGAATGTGTGGCTGACTTCGATGCTGTTCCCTGTGCTTCCGTTACTACGTCGCCTCAACCTGCACAGCCTGTAACAACGGCTCCGAAGCAGACAGGGAGTAAAGTTGTTGCACGGCCCAATAAAGAGGACGTCATTACTCGCACTACCAGAAGGATTTTAAAGAAACAGACATAGAATGTCTTCTCTTTATTGTTATTTTTCTGCCTCCTTCGTTGTAGCTTGCTTATATTGTACTCTCGTCTTGTTTAAAGTTTCACTCAGTACGCAGGTAGCTTGAAGTTTTATATATTTTTCAGTGTTGTATTGTAAGTTACGACATTGACATTACCGTACTGTACTGACTGACTGACTCTGACATTTCAAACAATATGACATGACTTTTAAGTTTTTAACAACCAACATTGTACCACAGACTACGTACTTGACAGACAGACTTGACACATAGATTCAACTCATTTACACAGAGTAGACTACCTCACACTTGCTCCTGCGTCTGAGTTGTTATTAAAATCATAATTACATAGTGTCATCGTAAATTGCATAATTTATATACTTGTTGCTGACAGGTAGATGTTTAATAATTGTTTTAATTGTTTTGTGTAAATTTTTAATTGTTTTATTTTTGTAGTTATTTTATTATACTCATACCTTTTATGACAGAAAGTGTTAGCGAATCTAATCTTTCTTTCCTTTCCGCTAATGAGATAATTAGCGACAGCAGTTACAGTAGCATTCCTCCTTTAAATACTACATTAGAGTCCCACTTTTCAGATGTACCCAGGAATCTCAATATTGTTCATATAAATGCTCAAAGTATTCCGGCACATTATCCCGATCTTTTGAATACGTTTGATATTAAAAACATTCATGCTGTCCTAGTATCAGAATCGTGGCTCAAGCCCTGCATACCCTCAACCTCGTACTCTTTACCTGGTTTTCGTTTAATACGTAACGATCGCACCGGACGGGGTGGGGGCGGGGTTGCTATTTATCTTCGCTCACATATTCCCTTCTCTATTATTGCACAGTCTTCTTCTAACGCGGTGAACGAAGCTGAATATTTGTTTATTGAACTCCTTCTATCCCATACTAAACTATTACTTGGAGTTTTTTATAGCCCTTCTCTCACCATTAACTATTTTTCGACCTTGGAGAGTACCCTTGAGAATTTCGCTCCACTTTATGATCATGTGATCCTCATGGGGGATTTCAACACATGTCTTCTTAAATCTGATGCTAGGGCTGCTCGGCTTAGGTCCGTGGCTGATGCAACTAATATGCATTTAATGCCTCTTGCTGCTACACATTTTTCTCCCGGTTGCACGCCTTCCCTTCTTGACCTTATCTTTGTTTCATCTCCCAATTTCGTTGTCAAGCATGGGCAGTGCGCCGCTGAGTCCTTTTCTTATCACGATCTTTTGTTTCTATCTTATAATATTAAGCCTCCCAAAGCAAAGTCTAAATTTTTACTTCAGCGTAATTTTAGTGGATTAAACTTGGAGCAGTTACGTTTAGATGCAGTTAATACTGATTGGAGTATGGTTATGACTGGAAATACTATTGACGAACAGGTAAGCATCTTCAACTCTCTTTTAATTCAGCTGTATGACACCCATGCCCCTGTTCGTCGTATTCGAGTACGTCATCCACCAGCGCCTTGGTTAACGGACAACATTAAGGACTTACTTGCAAAAAAACTAAGCGCAAAATCAAGATACAAGTCAGATCCAAGTGACAAAAACAGGGAAAAATATAATCATATAAGGAATCGGTGCAATACGGTGTGCAGGGATTCACAACGACGCCATATCCACAATGAGGTTCAAAACCAGGATCCTTCCAAGGTCTGGAAGTTCCTGCGTAAAATGGGGATTGGGAAGCCTCGTAATGAGTCTTTTCCTTCAGCTTCCGATATTAATATTAATAATCTTAATCAACATTTTTCATCGTCCAGTGCTTTGGATGCTGGCGTAAAATCTTCTACGCTAAATTCTCTTTCTGCGCTCCCCACCCCCAATTATCCTAGCTTTTTCTTTAATCAATTTTCGGATTGTGATGTTGAGAAAAATGTATTGGCTATCCATTCGAATGCCGTTGGGACTGACTGTATAAGTCGTCAAATGATCCTTCCTATCCTTGACATTGTCTTATCAGTTATAACTTCCATCCTTAATTTCTCCATATCCACATGCTCTTTCCCCTCTAATTGGAAAGAAGCGCAAGTTATCCCTATACCTAAAAAAACTAAACCTTCTTCCCTATCCGATTACCGTCCAATTTCAATTCTTCCTTTTCTTTCAAAAGTTCTTGAGCGACTCGTTCAACAACAACTTAGCTCCTTCCTTCAAACTAATAATCTCCTGAATCCTCTCCAATCTGGTTTTCGCCAGGGTCATAGTACGGTCACAGCATTACTTAAAGTCACCGATGACATTCGTTTTGGCATGGAAAACCGGCAGCTTACTGTGTTGGCATTGTTGGATTTTAGCAATGCCTTCAATTGCGTTGATTTTGACATCTTGCTTGGGGTGTTACGTTCTCTCAACATATCTCCAACCGCGGTTGATTGGTTTCACAGTTACCTGTATGGGCGTCGGCAACGTGTTCGGGTTGAAGATAATTTCTCAACTTGGTCTGTTTTGACTGCCGGCGTACCGCAGGGTGGCGTGTTGTCTCCGATTCTTTTTGCAATTTTCATCAATTCGATATGTTCACAGATAAATTCTTCCTACCACCTGTATGCCGATGACTTGCAAATTTATACGCAATCTTCTTTAAGTGAGTTACCCATAGCCATTTCGAATTTGAACAAGGATCTGACTCGTATCACTGCTTGGAGCCAATCCCACGGTCTAAAAGTTAACCCTAGCAAATCACAGCTTATTATTATTGGTGGGTCTCGGTTAACTGCTAGAATAGATTGGACACAACTTCCTAAGGTACTGCTTGATGGTGTTCATATTCCTTTCTCGAAGGTTGTCAAGAACTTGGGAATTCTTATGGACTCCAATCTGTCTTGGGGCCCTCAAATTAACGACGTCAGCAGAAAATTATTTGCTGCCCTAGGCAATCTACGTAGATTGCGAAATTTCCTCCCTACATCCACTAAAATTAACCTAGCTACTTCCTTACTATGTCCGATCTTAGACTATGCTGATATTTGTTATTTTAATCTTACCGAGGAGCAACTTAACAAACTTGAGCGACTCCAAAACGTTTGCATCAGGTTCATATTTGGGCTTCGCAAGTATGACCATATTTCAGAATTTCGCGCTAAACTCAAGTGGCTCCCAATCCGACTTCGCCGGAATACCCATGTTCTTTCTGCTCTGTACTGTACGCTATTTGATCATTCTTCTCCGAGTTATTTGAGAAACAACTTTGAGTATCGCTGTCCTACCCATAACCATTTGCTTCGCTCCTCACACAACCTTGTCCTTCAAACTCCCTGTCATTTTTCTTCCTTCTATCATAAATCTTTCACTGTTTCAGCAGTACGTTTGTGGAACTCCTTGCCTTCTCACATTCGTAAAGCACAAAATATTAAATCATTTAAAGCAATGGTTAAAAATTACTATCTTGCTTCTTAATCATTCTTGCTTCTTCTTCTACATTCTTGATTCTTGCTTCTTAATCTTAATTATTAATTAATCGGTCTTTTTTTTTTTTTTTTTTTTTTTTCTCTCTCTCTATTCCTCAATCACTTTCTATTCCTCTACGCACTCTCCTAGTTCATTCACATACTTGTTTGCCTCTCACTGCTGTTGTAAGGGTATGTTTATATAGTTTTTATATTATTTTTCTATCTTTCGTCTTTGTTAACTTTATGTACGCCGCTACCATTAAGTGCTAGATCTGTATTCCTTTCCTATGATGGGTTGCCTGGAAGAAATCGCTATGTAGCGATAAGGCCGCCTATTGTTTTGCGCTTCATGTTTATTTATTTATTTTTTATTCCTGTTTTTATGTTCTTTGGTGTACAAACAATAAAGAGTTTATCTATCTATCTATCTATCTAAACTTCAGAAATACCAAATCGATTCGAAGATACAAATCTATTCCGTGGAATAATAACAATTACTATCTCTATACAATATCTCAATTATATGCCTGTTATGTATGTTATATTACCTAAAATACATTATTATAAAATTAATTATGTGTAATATTATAATAGTATATTATATAAAGGTTTCGCTCGTTTCCCTCTGTTACTTGTTCGGTTTTCCTCCTTATTGATTATTTCTGTTGAGATTATCTTATTCTGTTTCGTGATTTTCCTGGGGGACATGTAATGATGTACTGAATGGATGTTTATTATATGTTCACTTTATCATTCATCGCCAATAATTGACAATGACCATGTTAAGTAATAAGCATGTGTAGTCACCGTTGGTCTGGATATCCGAAATACCAAAGACTTGGCATTATGCATTGACAGTCAAGTAGCGGAAATACTTTTATAATTCTTGCTACTTGTAGTAGGTTTATTTCAATTCAATGTAGAAGTATTAATGTCAAACCAATATTTATCTTCCCTTCTTTCATGGTATTAAACTATTGCAAAAGCCACCCCATTCGGTTATTTTAGCATGGACTTGCAAAATACTTGAAAGCATTCATAGATTAATACTATATAATAGTGTGCATGTAGTTAACACGAAACGTGCAGGAAATTACTTTCAACGAAAAAATAGAGCATATTGCTGTTCTAAATTTTGCTAGTACTTTACCATACAGTAGCTTTCACTATGCTCATACTGGTAGAAATATGTTTTAAATACGTGTAACTCCTCTCCCGCTTTTAACAAATTCCATATTTTACTTGCTTCCTTAGCAAGTAAAATTATCTTGAACTTCTATGGAAAAATTTATAATCACTCATTATAATCTGGAATATGAAACTTATGTAATAAATTAATATTGTTCAGTGATTAAAAAGGTTTTGGCCGAATATTCGATAAATATTAATGAAGTTATGTGCTGTGAAGTTGTGTAAAAGGTACTTATCAACGATTCGAAGCGCAATGTTGCGATAGAATAATTTATCGAGCTAAAAACAATAACTGATTCACCGAATAATTTTATTGTTATCCAAATATATTAGAAATTCGCTGTGCGCTTCAATTACGATCGTTATTCATTCTGTCAGTTGGGTTACTTACACTGACACTGTGGACGTACAAATTTTTAAATTAATACATAAAATACCCATATTTAGAATGGACCTACAGGGTTGACATGACATCATTATAGCTAGCATAGCTATAGCTATATAATTCCATTTAAATGCAAAGTTTTTACGTGGAGGCTTATTTTTTTACCCAAGTCGAAGATAAAACGATCGAGTGAATGCGTTTCTTACGAACGCTGCCTTAACAGAAAGATCTATTACTTTCTGACCTGTATAAAGTAATAAAGTCTACGACGACATGTAGTAATTGTTTCGGGTTCGGGTACTAAGACATAGGTTTCCCGAAGCGATACGAGGGGGGCTACTACGTACTGATAAATCACAGCTAACCGGTTTTGGCAGCGTAGCCCTATTAATTCTGATCTTTCCCAAACCCTTCCTCGGTCCTTCCTTCGGATAGGCCTAAAATTTGTCAGTCGATAAGCACACGGGTTACCCGTGTTGTAATGTAGCCAAACATTAATGTTAAGATTTAATGCTAAGTCATGAGTTTCGCCGTAAAAAGTTTTGAGATACTCGTATGATGTACAGCTAAGTTCCGCCTTATTAGCGTTGATTATCCTTGTAACACACACACCAGTTCTTCGTTGCGGAGAAGTTACTGATTACTTACTGTGTAGATGAGTATGAAACTTGATTTATAAATATTGATATGGGCAGCATATTAATTCTATTCATGAAAGATAACTTATGGTTATGGGTGTTACTGCTTGGGTAAATCATAACTTTTACAAGCTTTTACTTTTTTATCGTTGAAAATAAAGATTTTGGATTTTAAAAGCAACTAAGGAACAAACCTGTTACTTGCTACTAGCCTTCGATCAATTCTCTTAATAGGATCTGTTATTCTATATTTTAATGGAATATCGTCACATTATATAGCGATAATGGTATAACGGAGACAATTCCATATTTGTTGCTGTTTTTCCTGTTTATCAAGTATATCATAATGTTTGAAGGTCGAGACATTTCTGTAGCGGTTTACCACAAGGTTTAGATTGATTTTCAGTGTTGATATTTCAAAATAAAATTCTTTTCATTTATATGGCATACAAGTCAATCCTGACAAGTGCCAAGCAAGGGTCTCGTCTGTGAAAACTTCGTTGTGCCATTTTTTTATCAATTATAAGTTAATGCTTGAACACAATCCCAACCGATGATTTACTATTTAGAGAAAGGTCGTACGATAAAACATCGATTCCACGCTTACTTGGTTAGTCCACTGATAGGTAGGCAAATATGCAGACGAGGCCGGTAGTTTTTTGTTATTAATACCCTGAGAATATCCTATTCATCCCGTGCATCAGGACCGTTGTTGACGCATTGCTGGTCAAGATGCAAGCAGAGATCCTTGTTCGTTAATTAGCTCTCCAGCGGAGAAATCGAAAGTTTAGTAGCATAATATATCACAGTTTCAATAGTGGTAGCTGTGCAGTTAGATACATAAATTGAATTGCCCTAGGCACGAGCTTCTTGGGAATTATGTAGTAGTCATAGCATCCATCAACCTTGTTAGAGATGTAGGTATCTATTGCGCTTGGTTGCTCTATTAAGCACCAATGTACACTACAAGCAGAGATAATATTTATTCTTAACCTGAAAACGGGTTCACTTCGCTATAACTATAACACTTACATAGCTATAAAATGCGAATAAAAGTATTTGAAAATTGTAATGACAATACAGAAAAAGTGTTTGCTTTTCCAGTTGCTCTTTTCGAGGAAAAATTCGAAGCGTGTAATCCGCGTCCTTTTTTCCTCTTTTTGCGGTAATCATGACAGCACGGACTGACCGAGCTCTCCCTCGCGACCATTTATAATGAGTTTTAATCGTGACACGGAAATTAGCTATATTATATCTTCATCCAACTTGGAAGTCACATTATCTGGTTATTAACTCGACAACAGAACTCTCGGCTGCTCTTAGCATTCATTAGAAAGATTAAATTGTATGATGTTTGTAACAGATAATACATTGCTACGGCGCTTTTTGTTAAAATGCTAGATATTGATGTCCCGAATTTGGTTTTAAAATTGAGATGGCTAAAAACTTTAAGATATTTCGTTTCATGAAAATGTACATATATACGGAACAATAGACCAGCCATTTTGTTTTAAATTATTCCACTTCTACTACGTCTTTTTCGATGCGCCCTTTTATCTCTTTCAATTCAGAAACAATCAATTTCAATTCTTATAAAAATCTCTTTTTACAGGAGATGTTGTAGTAGGGTCCCATGAAATTATGATGGTTCTGTCAAAATGGCAATCAAAACTGTAAATTTTTGTCAAGTTATTCATTATGCTTACAGGTGATTTGTAGCTTAGTTTACGGAGGTCGTTAGGTTTTCCTTGTCTCCACAGAGTTTAATAAAAATCTTTTAATTTATGAAAATGATATATTTATTTATTTGATACGTTCAATCTTAGTTTTTCTTACAAAAGGTGACAACCAAAATCATATACAGCATGACTCTTATGTTACAGTCAACCCGAATAATTTTTAATTTCGATGTAACTTTGGTCCCAGGTACTATTCGGTTGCTTAGATATTTATGTAATGGATGAAATATCTTTTTCTCTAGTTGTTTTCCATGTCTCAGTTACATTATGTATCTATGAACCATCCACAGGAAATAAAATAGAATTGCAAGGATTTATAATTCTGCGTATTGGTCTTTATTAATTTATCAAATACAATAATGACAACTGTGTAAAAAGTGTAATGTTGCTTAAAACAAATGTTTAGGTAGGTACTACAAATATACTTAAATAGGTATACAAAAGCGTTTATCGTGGGATTCGTAGGTTAAGGTTTTGAAACTAATATTGACATATATTGACAAAAAAAGTTGTTCTTGTCATTAAATGTCATGACTTTGAATGAATAGCTGCCGTAAAAAAAGATCTTGCCCAGAAACTTCTTTGATATTTCATGCATGTTTACATGTACTTCATAGTGACCCTGTAAATAGGATATATTTGATTAATAACTTGTAACTAGTCTCTTTTCGAGCTTCCTGCTCTCAGATCTCAGGCACACACGCACACACACAAATACAAGCGCGCGTTCATTCGTTCGTTCCAAGGATTTAAAAATGTGTGTTGTAATTAACATAAACACACAGTATTATTATAATGTGTATTTATACTTACTTTGTTTACTTTACATCGTTTATTCAAATTGAAACCATTCATTAGAATTGGACCCAAAACAAAATGTTGACATGGGTTGTCCAGGCGATAATTCCATAATTTATTAGAAAACGTTCCATTGTCGTGTAATTTGCTGATTGCAACTTTGCCCTGTGTATATAAAAGTTATTTACTTAATTAAAATTGAAAACATACATACACACAAAAGAATTCAATATTAAGCCAAATATTTATAAACACTATAGGATCCACATAAAATGTAAAAATCAGCTAAGTGCGAGTTTGATTTTTACATTAAGGGTTCCGTACTACCGTGCAATTTATTTTATACACACTTTTAAAATAGTGTTGTGTTGAGAAGTACGGTGAGAACATTAAAAGAGGGGGTATATTAATAGGGTTCCGTTGTCACCCTGACAGTTCGAAACCCGGAAGATAGAGATGTTATGTTTTAAAACTAAATTAGTTACTTGAAAGTTACGGTTTATTACATACAATTTTTGCGTTACCGACATAATTGATTTTGAAAATACGTTTCCCGACAAATGTTTATTAATCTAAATTCTTACCTCAATAAATAAATGAATTTTAAACTCACCTTTGTCAACGGACAATCCTGCGCAATATCCATTATATAAATAAGGTCGGACATGTTATGTTTGTTGTCAACACGAACCGTACCGCACTCGCCCTTTTTCGGCCCTTTACAGGATTCATATTTCAGCCAATCCCACTTATACGGGCCCTGAGGTTATTTACCAAAAGAAATAAAGATTGATTTTTATAGGCAGTCGTTACCTTTCGAACCCGTAGAGACTTGGAAAGTCTTTATCGTGCCGCTATTAAATTAAATTGCTAAATGCAATATCGTGGGGTTGAAATGATGCAATTGAACTGTGTATTCTTAACTTAAGCGTTTAATGTTCTTCAATATCGAGATAATATCTTACTTTTTTAACTGTGGTTACATAATGGTTACGGATGTTTAAGGTACTTGTAACCTTAAAAATAAAAAATAGAGTCCAAGGCAATATTCTCTAGTCATGGTGATCGTTATACTCTGTTGTCCAATAGACAATGTTGTGAATGGTGGTAGACATCTTACCCGACCATCATCCTAGTGTCACAAGAGTCTATGGGCGCTGGTCCACTTATCATCATCTGGTCTACACACATATCTGCCATTAACAGCGAGAAACTTTTTGAACGCTTATATTCATCACAACCCATAACTGTCCCACTGCTGGGCACGGGTCTCCTCTCACAGTGTGAGGGGTATAGGCCATAGTCCACCACGCTGGCCAAGTGCGGATTGGTGGACTTCACACACCTTTGAGAACATTATGGAGAACTCTCAGGTGTGCAGGTTTCCTCACGATGTTTTCCTTCACCGATGCAAGTGATAATTAAATTTTAATACGCACATAATTTTTGAAAATTAGTGGTGCGTGCGGTGTTTGAACCCGGACCCTCCGGTTCGGCAGTCCAACGTTCAACCACACTTCTATCACTGCTTCTCGCTGCGAACGCTTATATAAAGTTTCATAATTTCTATTTACTGGTTGCTGTACTTAAGTACCTAGATTTCTTAGCCTGAGTATACATTACTTTAAATAAATTATTAACAGTTGTTTCTCGGTTCGAAAACTTGATTTCACTCCACTTGTTAATATTATAATAATGCCCGTAAGTACAAACCAACTTATAAAGATACATAACAAAAGATAGAAAGTCGTAGAAGGTTAGGGCGCTGTTACGAAGTTAAATAGTACTTACGAAGTTTTCGACATTTGTTTGGCTTAGCCCCATTTTAAGTAAAAACAACAATAGAAAAATATATATTCCGTATCCCATGTTAATTAGTCAACGGTTTCCGAATAATAAAAAAGTGCGTTTGTTTTCAAAACCACTCACAATGTGAACACAAAGTTCAGATTAAAAAAGTAATTGACGGATTTCTATCCATTGATAAAATCTTCTTTGTTGTGGCGAAATCTAATTTCCTGCCTCAATATTGTACGATATTGTTCGAAATGCAATTACGGTAGGTATTATGCGTACTTACATAATTATGTTATGTTATTGTCTTTTTAAGGTTCCGTACCCGTCCATCCATCAAATAGACTTTAAGCGTCCACTACTCCTCGCAAAAACGGTAAAAACGAAAACTGAACCCTAAAATATCTAACCTAATAATTATACCTCCTATGTCGGTCTATCTGTCTGTCTGTCCCACTGGATTACGGAGCACGTACCGTGCACGGCGATAATATCTATAATTTTGTTACAAGTTTTACGTGTAAACTTTTCTTAGGCATATTTACTTTTTCATATACATTACTTGTTATTGACCAAATAATTAGAGTAAATATCGCTCGTTGGTACGTAACCCAACATGGGCGAATCCGACTTGCACTGACTGGTGTTTTTTTTAAATCAGTCCTATATCTTATGATAGTATTAACGAAAATTCTGAATTTATTACGATATTAAAGTTATTGGTAAATTTATTTCATACTCGTTACAACGATAAATACTTTCCCATTAAGCCATCATTCATTTTCCCATTAAGCCTCGCCTAGGTATGATGATTCCGATTTCAATTTGATAGGATAAATATAATGTTGGTGCGGTATTTAATGCTTTTGAACGTAAAATAAAACGGGGAACATTTTAAATTAATGATTTGCAAACAAAAAACACTTTTTCATAATTATTCTTTGGTATATGAAACTACGTGACTGTTCAGGATCCCTAATAAAGTATCCCCCTGCACACTAAAAATATTCTCACGTTTTACTGTTTTCGTTTCCTAACATTTAATTTGCGTTTCATTTTATTAATCTTCTAAGACCGAGGTACTCTTTTTATTATGATACGGGTATTCACAATATTTATTTTGTACGCCGATATTTCAACCCAGTTGCATGGATCGTAATCACGGCTGAATTGAGTACCCGTATCATAGTAAATTAATGTGTACAATCGGCGATGAGTTAAGTTTAAAATTGAGATACTTTTACCCTACGGATATAGAAACATTTCGGCTTTTAACGGATATAGTAATAGCTTCCACCCAATAATGGCCCACTACTCAGTACGGGTCTCTCTTTATACTTTCGGAAGTCTACAGCATCCTCCACCACCCTGCTACAGTGTGCCTTGGTGCATGGATTTGTAGCTAACAAGTGTCGGAAATATTTATTCTACCCGAAGGCCTCCGATATGGCCTGACGACTGCTACAACTGGGACAGATGGCTTTACGTACCTTCGAAGCACAAAAGCGCTGAACAAATTTTGCTTATTTTGCCACTCACGGTTACCCATCCAACTACCGATCGCGCCCGCTGTCGCTTACGTAGGAATCGACGCAAGCCGCCATACTATAATCACGTCATAATAACAGTTATCATTCAACAAATTATTATTATGTGAATAAAATGCAAACCGTTAGTTCAGGAGTGAAACAGTTACCACAAGACACATTAACCATTATAATTTTACAAACCTTAAGGATTACAAATCTTTATACGGTTAATATAAAAATATTATTATTTTGGAACATAGTACAATCTATATTAAAAAGTAATTATACGTAAGCATCTGCTAAAAAGTAATGCAAAACATTACAGAGTTCAGTTAAATAATTCGTTTATTTAGGTTAAACAACTTTGTTTGCTGTGTTTACTAACTAGTTTAAATTGTTTGCTTTGTTTACTAACTAGTTTCAATTAACATTATCCAATAAATCGGGAAGTACTAGTAGGTACTTTACAATTATTTGATGTCTTCATTCCCACCAAACCTAAAGTAGGCCATGTCCTTATTAGCTTGGAAAATCAAGTTATCTTCGTGGAACTATAATTTTATGGTAAAGCTTCTCCTACGAAATTCGTAGTATGTGGTAGTAATTCTATTTTGTCTCCTGTGTTTATTACATCAACCTACTTTCAGTTTCAACAGATTAGTACCAAACATATACCTTGTATATCTTTACATATAAAACAATGTAATGATCGCTGTCTATGGAAGATACACAAGAAAAACTATTATTGGAGGCCTTTCTTAATTCAAAAGAACACAAAAAAAATATTCTTAGAATTTTTCTCTGTTTGTCTGTGCCTTTGTATGCGTTAATCTCAGAAACTCAGAATCGAGTTAACCGTTTTGGGTGCGGTTTTCACTAATGTATTGTGATAAGCTTCACTTAAAATTTTGTGTGTTTATTTTAATCGGGTCATAAATAAAAAAGTAATGACACATTAAAGAATCGCGCCTAACAATTTTCCAGTGTGGGTACTAAGGGACAGGTTTCACGAAGCGAAGCGAACGCGGGTTTAATAGTCTATTTATTAATATTTCAACCGCAACCAAGTCAAGTGTGTAACGATCTTATTCCGCCTTTACCGGAAGTCTCCTTGCTGCCGATTCGGTGTCACGGCGACGCGGCGACGGCTAGTCGCATCGCAAAAACAACATATGCGATGCGATGTCGCAACGCAAAAATTTCATCGGATACGACATCGTACGACAAGACGTTAACCGTCAATTCAGTTTCTAGTGAGACATGGACCGCACTGCGCGTGTTCTACTTCTGCTTGCGTTAAGGCGTATTAAGAAAAAGAAACAGAAAAGAAAGTACTGGGTGCACCCATTACTGACAATTATGAATAAAGATGGAAACCACTTCAAAAGCAAATATGAGGCGCTAAAAGTGGACGAGGTTAAATTTTTCGATTACTTTAGGATGAGTGTAGTAAGTTTTGAAGAACTTCTTAGTTTGATAAAGCCTCATTTACAAAAGAAATACATATTTAGAAAACCCATCGAACCTCTGGAGATGCTGGGATTAACTGTAAGGTAAGAAAAAAATAAACTATTTTTACTATAATCATACTGTTTAATCATTTTCATAATTTAGTGTTATTCAAAACTCGTATTCCGATTGTGTGTCATTCGTCAAATTTGTTAGTTCCTCATCGAAATGAATTTGTTCTGGCTCATTTACATCATCATTCCTTGGCGTTTGTGGAGACGATTGCATAGGTGCCGGTGATGTTTCGCATCCGCTTTGGAAGGCACTGCGTTGAATGGATGTTTGATAGCCACTCTGCATAGGCATTTGAGCTGTTTGATAGCCAGTCTGAACAGTTGTTTGATAGTTTGCTTGGACGGATGTTTGTGAAGTTTGATAGTGGCTGGGATAGTATGATGGTTGGTGTAAATCACTTAATATCTGTAGGACACGACTTTGGAAAATTATTGTTTGATTATCATTCAATTTTTCCAATGATGGCAAAATTCCTTTAAAAAAAGATAAATGTCTACTTTCAGGTGTTTTTAAAGCAGCTATAATATTCTTCTCAAATTCGTCTTCGTCAATTTTTCTTTTACGCGATGCAGGCTGGTAACGTGGCATGACAGGTTGCTGGCTTTGTTGGGTTGAGGTGCTTGGTCTTATTTCTTCATCGTCAAGACTTGATGTTGTTTTATTTTGAGAAATCTTTTTCAGAAATAGGAGCTGGTCGTATAGATGATATTGTTTAATTTTTTTGGCCCCAGCTCCGGATTTACATTGCTCGTTTAATTTTTTTTCGTATTTTGTAAAATTATCCTTGATTCCTCTCCATTTCTTTATGACATCGTTACCTAAAAAAATATGACGAATAATGATTTATTTTGTTTTCTTTCAGGTACCTGGCGACGGGAAATACTTTTAAAGATATGCATTTCACATATTATCGTGGAAAATCTACAATAACAGGAATAATAAAATTTGTTTGTCGTATTGTATGGAACATTCTTAAAAGGTTGGAATTACCAAAAATTACAACAGAGCTGATGGAACAAATTGCTCAAGAGTATGAAAAAAAGACCAACTTTCCTAATTGTATAGGAGCGCTAGATGGAAAACACATTCGTATATTGAGCCCGGATCACAGTGGATCCCTATTTTTCAATTATAAAAATTATAATTCCATTGTTCTATTAGCACTTGTTGATACGAATTACAAATTTATATATGTCGATATAGGTGCATATGGTAAGGAATGTGACTCCACTGTTTTTCAGAACTCAAATCTATACGACTTATTAAAAAAAGGTCAATTATCTATACCTCCGCCAAAACCGTTACCTGGATTTCAAAAAGAAATTCCTTTTGTCTTCGTGGCGGATGAAGGATTACCACTGACAAATAATATAATGCGCCCATATTCTGGGAAGTTTTTATCGATAGAAAAACGAGTTTTTAATTATCGTTTGAGCCGAGCCAGACGATATGTTGAGAGCGCTTTTGGCATACTCGCAAATAAATGGCGCATATTTCATCGACCCATTAATGTTTCTTACGATTTCACAATAGACATTATAAAAGCATGCTGTGTATTACACAACTTTGTATTGAATCGAGATGGCGCACAAACGTTAGAAGAAATGATTATTGACGATTCTTTGCAAATTTTACACGAAACAACACATGAAAGTAGAACAGGAGCTAACATAATCAGAAACGAATTTTGTAATTATTTTAATAGTAACATTGGAGGTCTTAGTTGGCAGTTAACAAAAATATAAATGTTTATAAGTACTTACCGAGTTTTGTTTTTTCAACACTATTTAACTCCTCAAAATTTGAATATAAACTTGTACACACTTCCCTCCATGCTTCTGTTTTTAAAAATTTGTCTTTGAATTGTGATATAGTTTTGTCCCAAAGGACGGGACGTTCGTAAATTAAAGATATCAGGTGGTCGACATCGTACTGCGCCATATCGCTTAAAAAACACGTGCAGGTCGTTCAAAGTATGGACACCGACTAAACGGCAAAGCGTTGTCGCATCGCAGATTTGTACGTTGCGGCAGCGCATCGGAAATTTCCACGATGCGTTGTGCGGCGTCGTTGATTTTTGCGATGCGACGCCGCAACGCACTGTTGTGGCCTGGCCCACGTGTGCGTTTTCAAAATTAGCCAATAGCTTACAATAAGATATATCTCGCTGGCGATAAGACATTTCGATTAGGACAATTAAGCGACTACGACAAAGCTTGATTGAACAAAAAATTTTTAATTTGCTGATTTTACACTCAATATAAAAATCGAAATCATAAAGTGCCTATTAGGCCGTATTTGCCTAATTGGGTCGCTAAACTTTGTAGTCGAATACAATTAGGTATGGTACACATCATACACACACACACACATAACGATAAAACATGCAAGTATAGTTTGCAGTTTTTGTAATTACAAAAATCTATTATCACGCTGTTCAGTTCCGCCCTACTTTAGTACACTCAAGGACACTTTATTATGAAAGTGATATATCACACTCACGTCACTTTGCTCAAATAAATCGATATTAGATTAATATTCAACTCCTCGCGAGTCATTGCGTCCTATCCTCTTCGCTGCACATTTATTTAGACGGGTACATGCATAATGCATATATCGTATTTAACGGGTGCCTTATTCAGGAGGAGGTATCAAAGGAGATTATGTACAAATTTTGCAGAATTATAACCTCTTCATAATCTCTAGGTTTAGGTATAGCATAGTTTAATGCTCAGAATTTACCTTAAGGACTTACATATCTCTCGAATAGTTTTTTCGTCATTATTAGGTTAGTTTTTGACGATAATTCATTTATTAACAGCTTAATCATACTCTTAACCTCTGCAGAGATAAGGGGCTATACGCTCAAATACTCTCCTACCTTTGGCTTAGATAAAATTTAAAATGTTATATGTATTATGAAAGTTCCAGATATATTACAGAGAGAAAAGCTCATAGAATTTGCATGTGAGGAAAAATAGATCGTGTGAACTGAACTGGAGAAAATCATCACGAATTTCATTCCTCAGGGAGCGCTACGTTGATAGAATGGTGTGGCATACATAAGAGAAACCATCTTCTATTGAAAGCTAACTTAGCTATTCCAATTTATCGCTGCTCCTTAAGACTGTTCAATGTTCACCGATTTCAGATTATTATAAAATGTTTCATATACTGCTTTGAATATTTTCATTGAACATTAATTTAATTTCGGTGTACAGCTGCCGAATTTAATAACAGTGATAAAGACGTGTCTGCTGGCTTGGATCAATGCGAATCTAATATGAAGCGACCTCTCGTTGGCTGTCGACCGTTGTCGGTTTTGAATAAGGTTTCACCGCAGACTTTCAACCTCTCGAATATTAGATAGTGTGATGTAGTTTCAATATTATCATTGTCTGTTGATGTAAGATCGGAGTACTTGATGCTTGATATAACATTTTTTAACTTTACTTGTTAGTGTTAGCGGTTTAGTAACATCCGTCAATTTGCGAGTACGAGTATAAGCCGCTTGATGTGATCATCGCCCATCAACATTGATAACATCAAAAGTTTTAACGACGCGTTACCAAAAAGTTTATAAATGGCTCTGTGTTTGTTACCGAATCACGAAGTTTTTAACAGTTCATTTCTAGGAGCCAATATCTATCACCTGGCTTAGACATAGCCTATGTCACATAGGAGTGACTATAGTTACTCTGGCGCTTGACTTCCTTTGCGTTTATTTAAATGTTTACTATGGTTGTTGTACTATGGTTGTGATTGTTTACTATGGTTTATCTTAATGATTTTACATTTCCTTGAGGGTTTTTAGATCTGTATTAGTACAGAAAATAAATTCATACTACATTAAAAGACGAGCAATTTTACATATCGCTAAAAATTATAGTAATGATCAATAACAATTTTAATAAAATCATCGAAAGCACTTCTACGTAGTTGAGTCTGGAATATCTCTGTACCAAAGCACTTAACGCGCTCGAAGTGTGACGAATGGCATTGGCGAAAGTGTCGGGCGGCGGGAACTCTGCTTTTCAGTGCATGATGGATGCTTCATATTACTTAAATAATCATTTAGTAATCCATCCTTACTTTGCTTCGCGTAACGTAATTCCTATGTATGTTTAATTGGGCGTTTTTATAAAATCGAGTTAAGCAATTAAACATTCGGTTTATGTTTTTATCTGAATAAAAAACATATTTAGCCATTTCCAATAAATTTATTTAATATGTCTTCAATCTCATATATTAAAAAATATATAAATTGACAAACAAGAGAAGAGAGAACACAAGCCACCTGATAGCTTATGGACAATCGTAACACCAAAGGCGTCACAAACGAGTTGCACCTAAAAGTCTTTACTTTTACTACCACCAAAACACGCGAAACATTACAAGGTTACAGACCATTAAGATGAACCTGCTCGTTAATTGACTTATTTCAGACAACAGAAATATAAGAGGTTTGGTAAATGCAGTTGCTTACAATTGAACATATAAAATGTGAGTACCAAGAAAAGTAATCAGTAATCAACGTGGCGTGACTGTCGTAAAGTATGAAGGTTGTCATTCATCATTAAAAAATGTATCGAAACAGCGAGCACATTTGCGGGGAATGTTTAGTGTAGAGCTGTGCTGAATACCTAATAGTTTCAACCTTGTTTATCCTAATTCCAAGGACGTTCGATACGTGATAAACGATGGTGTAGTTAGGAGTAGCGCCACTGAGGCGGTTAAAGTATTTGCCGATTTTCCTTATAAAGTATTTAGGTGCTTTACGGTTCAGTCGCTTTCTGATTAAGTTAGTGATCCTGACTGAAGATATTCTCGTCCTAGGCAAAGTTTGTTACTATGTTCGTTTATTAGACATTTAATAAATATTATCTATGTACTTCTGTTATTCACTAGGTAGGTACTATGGGAATCAAGAGTGACGGTTACACGTGTACTTTAGGATTAGAAACTGTATGGAGTCTGTCTGTCCGTCTGTCATACCGCATCTTTCAAGCGACTGAAATTTAAGCTATTGTAAGCTGCCCGTGATTTTATTTGCCCTTTGCTATACGAAATGTATTTTATTTTAGCTGATGGCAGCAGCGTGGAAGGTTGACTCCAATGTCCCGTCAGACTTAATTTGAACCAGACCCTTTCACCACATGAAGCGTTGATCAATCTTGTGGACATGCTCTTCATGAATATTTCATATCAGTTGACGTCCCACCCATTGCATCCAATGCAAGCGCCGCAAACACGTACCTAGTCTTCGGTAATACATGGGGTTTTCATTGCATAGACTGATACAATATCAAACATATTGAGTTCGATAGATAATTATCCTTCGTTGTATCATGTGACTTAACGAACGTTGTCACGCTTAGTTGATTGGTTGCACGCTGTGTTGATTGTAGTATTGGTAGAATTCTAGGTGCCAAATCGCTTTTATTGAATATCACTAATGATTACGACATATTAAATAACAAAGCTCTAAGAAATAAGAAATCGCTGTTGGAAATATGATGGATATGGATGGATTGCGGGGGTTTATTAGTTCCTCTATCCTTCGGTGGATCATTGACCTTGCTTAATGTACAGCCAATTTATAATTTTTTGTTCAAAACTGGCCAGCTGTACTTTTTTACTTTATCAATGTCGCAAAAGTACAGTGAAATTGAAAAAAAATTGATCTGTAGATTTAGCTGTTAAATGTTATGTCCGCGTCAAAGCAAACGTAAGTATTTAAGTTAATAAATTACGTATTTTATTGAAAACTTGATTTTATATTTTGTTTAGAAATTTCGCGAATTTTGAGGGCTCAATTATTGATGGCTATTTGTATATTAACCACCTGGAACTTGGGTGCCTGAGCTCTTCATAATATTTTCAAGAGCGAGTTCTGGCATTTTATTTTGGCATCCATGGCAAATTGTAATGCATTTTCATCTAAATAAAGTTTTAAAAATTCAATGTGTCTTCCGTGATTCATAAGTTTTTCAACTTTCAACATGCTATGTTAGTTAATACATAAATAGCATATACATATTTTTAAAACGGAGAGTGGTATTAAAGTGAATTTTTTCGCGACTTTATCATCTGAAGCGCCAAACGTTTACCTCCTCGTTTGAGGGTTGGCGTTCCTTTTATCGATTTAACTTTGTTTTGATTGCCGCAATCTGACATTTCCGCGCTACTTGCCTCCTTCAGAAAATAAGTCCGAACCCACTTAACTTGTTGAGACAGCACTTACTCGTAGCCGTTCATGTTTTCTTTTTAAATAACAATACTTTACTGTGATAACACTGTGTTTATTTTTATTATTCTATACTTATACAAGTAAGAGACGAAGAAATATAAAAGTAATCAAATGGTATAATATGCTCACATTTATTTTCTCGTACGTCTTCATACATTTTCTTGATTACGTAGACATTTAATTGTCTCCGTATACTGAGAACACATCTAACTAATACAAAATAAGACGAAGTATATTTTGTGTTTGTCCTTCCATTCTGTAAATATATTCTACACCTTTATTACCCGTATGTGCCTCGCCTTTTAACTTCTCAGACTGATTTTTGAGGTAAACATGTAATATGATTGAAGAAGCAATTATTAAACATCAAATCCCTACATACCTCAATAGTAATATAGATGTTCATTGGTCACCTCAATTTGGTAGACATTCCGGCGTTAACCCCTGGAATTCCGGAATAGTTCCCATTCCCACCGCTGGCTCTTCGACAGAGTTGTCTATATCTGTTTATGTTTAAGGCTCCTCGCTATTTGCGAAATTGCTTTTCACAATGGGATATTAAATGAGATTTTTCGGTTCCTAATAAAGAAATTCGTTCGGCTATAGTTTGGAAGTGTTGTGTGTCTATTATTTTATTGTATGGATTTCAAAAAATGATACTTTTCTGTAAGTTTTCATTCTCTGAATAAAATAAAATCGAATTAAGACAAAAAATCTAATATCTTCAATGCAATTTTTCTTATTTTAAAATTAATCGAAACATCATCATCATCATCATCATCATCATCACAACCCATAACTGTCCCACTGCTGGGCACGGGTCTCCTCTCACAGTGTGAGGGGTATAGGCCATAGTCCACCACGCTGGCCAAGTGCGGATTGGTGGACTTCACACACCTTTTTTTTTTACGAAAATTATGCATTAGTAAGTTTATAATTATGGAGGAGTGCAGAAAGCTATTTTTTTATGCATTAGACATAAATACATCAAATGGTAAAACAAAATATTGAACAAATTAATATTTAAGTTACTTTATGAACACTACCATACGTTTGAAATGTACATAGTATCAATGTGAAGTAACCTTCCGATAGAGTGCTTGGGGGTAGCACTGACCCGGCTAGCTAGCTACAAGCTACCACCTTCTTGATTGAGTCAGCCGCCATGTTTCGACTTCGACTTCGAAATGACTCGTCGTGTTTCGGTTGGGAGCTGGTGAGCCGATATTTTTCTTTCTTTGCTCGGCAACGCATCAGTGATGCCTTAGGTCTTAGGTGTTATTGGTGTCTATAGGCGACGGTGGCCATTTACCGTCAGTTGGCTCGCCCGCCCGTTTGCCAACTGTTAAAAAAATGAATTACGACTGAATTTCGAGCGTCCAGCGGGTTTCTAGTTATATTAAATGAACTGTAAGTCAAAATTCTAAGTAGTACAAGTATTTATTATCATCAATATAATTTGTAGAACTCTTCCGTTACTGAGTGTCTGACAGACAACTAACAAACTCAATCACTTCCTCAAGTGACGCAAGTGAGAACTAATAAAGGATTTTGGAAATTAAGAATTTCACGCGGGCGAAGCCGCGAGCGGAAAAATAGTATCTTATAATATTATACCTTATAACAAAAATCCCCTCGATATTGTATCATAACAACTTTAAATATAAAGCGTTTATTGTAAGTTACGCATATAAACTGGCTAAGTCAAATTTGGCGAGACGAATTCAGTTAGTAAGTTTTAATTCAATTTTCAAGAATGAGAACGCTGAAATACAGTTATCTATCTTTTATCTATTTTCATATTTTCGGAGCTTCGCTGGGAGAGCTCGTCCAAAAATATGGAGAACTGGGGTAATACTATTTTTCATTTATACAAGCATTTGTCTTCAATTTGGCGCACTAGCGCCGCGGCGTATACTGCTGGCGAGCATACTTTGCAGTATTTTAAAGCATATCATTACCATAATTTATTCCTTTATGATCCGAATACTTTCCACAAAAAATCCTTGTACGTACTAAAACGTATGTTCAACAAAATTATGTGACGAAATAATAAGTTTTACTAAAGCATTTATTTTACTCGTATTATTCCATTGTGAAATTGAAAGATATTTAAATATTAACGATATATTATAAATTTAATAATGCGTAGTATATATTATACGTATCATAATTAATAACTTATAATTCAATCGATCACCGTCATTATTCGTAAATAACTAGCTTTCACATTTGATTAAGCGAATTTAGGCGCGAGTGTGTCGTTAATAATATTGACTACTGGATACTATGTGATTTAATACATTATGTCTTTATCACTGTTATAATTATGACAGGACAAGTTAAAACATTTATGACCGACTACGAATATACATAATAATAATGTCCCTCATACATGACTTACGTAGGTCATTGTAGGCCTATGGGGTTGGGTCCCTGACGTGTTACAGTCATGGACATGTGCGGCGATAACCACTTACCATCAGATGGGTCGCCAGCCCGTTTGTTGGTGAATTACATAAAAACTTGCTAACGTTAACAGACTTTGGGGGCAAATATTTAAGGCCAATTTATAAATTTAAAACTAAGAAATATCAAACTAAAGAAATCGCTTTGACGTATAACTAATCTTTTCATATGTATAAAATGCGTAGCTTAAATGATAACTTACGAAAAAGTTCATATTAGTATGAAAATCTTAAAATATTTACAGAACATGGTCAATAGTCCCAGATGTCCTAAATACATATGATAAATGTTCATCCTCATCCCCACATATTATTCCCTGTGTCGCGGGTGACATATATGCAAACACCCACGACCTGCGAACAAACATGTATCCATGTCATAACCTTCTTCCGTGGCCGAGAATCCAACCCGGAACTCCGTACGTCCTAGGCAAGTAGGTACACTTGGCTAATTAGTTGTTAATAGAATCTTACACGATTCCGATTAAGACTTCACCGATTTTTATTCTATGATTGTTGTTTTGACGGCGTAATGTTAAGTTAAAAGCATAATATTTACATATGAAAGTACTTTCAGGTTGTCGAAGTCTTGACTGATGAAAACCTTCGCAGCGGGATTGATCGATTGCTCTTTAAACCGGAAAAGTTACAAAGCACCGATTTGTAAGAGGTAGTCGAACGTTTCGTTAACGATGTATCGATATCTCAAAGTTTGGTTCCGCGGATTTCTTATCTCAAATACTAATAGTCAACGAGATCTGCTAATAGTTCTTTAGGTACAGATAAACACTAGATCGTGATCGAATTTCGCTCGTGTGTAGTTGATTCGCCACGTACATTTCAGATAGTTTCGTACTATCTATCTATCTATCTATCAGCCTTTTGTAGTCCACTGCTGGACATAGGCCTCCCCTAATTGGCGCCACTCCGACCGGTCCTGAGCCCTCTGAATCCAGCGGCTTCCCGCTGTCTTCTTCACGTCATCAGTCCACCTGGTCGGGGGGCGACCTGTGTTCCTTTTGCCGAGGCGTGGTCGCCATTCGAGGACTTTTCTACGCACTACGTTTACGTTTCGTATTATCTCGTACAAAGCTGAGCTTGTAGATGCCGCTCATTGTATCTGACTGATTTGAGGGCACAGGAATGCCACTGTCAAGACGGCACTTCCAATCTTTTCTCGAAACATTAGGAGGTCTTTTCAAATCCCTCATAACTTAGGCCAACATGATACAGAGTCAAATTTTTTAATCAAATATACTTAGCATACTAATTAAATATTCTAAGATTAATTGTCTAGCTTTGATACTATAAATTATATTAATACCTAAAGTACGGCGAAATTTACCACTATCAAAACTGAAATTTGGTATGTAGGCTAAGATTAGCATACAAACAACAGAAAATTCATGAAATCTGTAACTTTCACCTTCCAACCCCCTCAACATCGTAAAAGGAGTTCCAGGTCTGTATGTAAAACGAAATCTCCAGGTAACTTTCGAAGTCCTAGAAAGCTGAAATTTGGTATGCAGGAAAACCCTCAATTCCCATAAAGAGGGTGTGCAGATCTGTATATTAAATAAAGCCACTAGAATACTTTCCAAAGTCTTAGAAAGCTGAAATTTGCTGTGTAGGAGTTATATATTTATCATACAGACAAAGTGGTCATTTATAAACTATTATAAACTTATAGCAAATGCTTTCCGCACATGGAATAACTTTTGCTGTAACGGCATTTCAATATCATTTATAATTTGGATGATTACTTCAGCCAGACCTCCAATTTTGAGCAATATTTTAAAACCAAAACCAAACATTTCAGCCGTTTTCTTACGAACAAGTAGGTACTGTATATTAATGCTATTTAATATTTACATTTTTTTTTTACTGGATTCGATAGTATAGCACATTGCAAACTTTATTGCAATGTATTGACATCAATTACATCAACTTTTATACTAAAATTATCCTCGCATTTCCTAATAATGACTGGGAATATAAGCCGACCGCGGAGAACCCACCGAACCTCTCTTTTCGGAGTTTAACTAGTGTAATTAGAGCCGCAAAACTAACAGTCATTACCTGAAACGAAGCCGAAGTTCCTTTATGAATAGAGTACACAGAGCGGGTCTCGATCGAATTTAGTCTAAAACACAAGCAAGTTCTATTGAAACTACTTTCGCAGAACTGAATGTCAGCCTTACCCATCGCGAGAGTGCTTCAATTAAAACAGTTGAAGTTGTTTAAAATGTTTGTGCCAGCCATCTTAACTCCAATGCGGTGCAGACGAAGCCTGTGTTCAAGTTGGTTTGAAAGAAAGTGTAGATGGTTTATACGGGTTTTAATTCTCGCTTGTTCCATCTGTGTTGTATGTTGTATGTATCCATGTATGTTGTATTACCACTTTCATTAGAGAAAGCAAATATCACGAAGAAAAGTGTATAATGATTTCAATAAAACGTAAAGTATGCACTTAGCCATTATGTTAGACGGCTTTACTCTACGGCTACGGGTTAAGACACCGAATGATAATTCAAGCTTACTAAAATACATTAGAAAAAACCGCAACCAAATCGCGTCCTCTTGAGGTAAGCGGAAAAATACGCACCCATAAACCGACAAACAGACAAGATGATGAAAAAATTCTCTAAGTCATTGCGTTAATACCAACTTACAATTGGATACCAGGCGTGAATAAGTTGATAAGTCGACTTGCATATATTTTGTTTTCATCGTACTTGGCATTAGAATTGTTTGCTTTATAGAAATTTTTAAATAAGCCCTTCGATATTTTATTAGATTCATTACACCATTGTTTTAAACTTTCTGATATTGTTGTGCATAAGCAATTGATTTATGTCACCGGCCTGCAAAATGATACATTTAATTCAATTCGGATGACATGTTGATTTTAGTACTCATACCGAATTTCTGCAATGATTAATATGTATTATTTAGTATACTATTCACTTTTAATTATTAAAAATTAATATTTGACTACAAATCCAAGTGACAGTAAGTAACGTAGAAGGAGCCTCTTCTCTCTTGACTTGAAGACAAATTATAATCAAACGTGAAGTAAATCTTAATTGTTATTTAATTATGAATACTTTTTTCTGAGTGAACAAGCCAAAATAATGCGTCAATTTTAAGCCGCTAGTAAGTTTACTAACAACTCAATAACTGAGGAAATATTTGCCTCTACTCAAAGGCTTTCTAATATTAGACAGATAGAAGAACCGGAAGTCGCCAGCATGATACCATTGGATAGACAAGGCTTGGCATCGATCATAGTGGCGCCATAAAGGGAAGTCAGTGTACTCTGTATCAGCGAATGATAAAATAACATGACAAATGAGATGTCTTATGCGAGGATAATAGTCATAAATAATAAAGGATTATAATCTTATAACCTTGCATTAGGATTTCCTGTGTAGAATGGATACAGAATGATGATATATCAAGTCACATTAAAAAAATCCACATGGCTTCATACATTTTGACGGGAATCGGACTCTGAACTTCTCATTCGATGAGGTTGTTGTCAATGGGAATAAACTATCAGGGTTAACTAGCCGGCACAGTGCCCATGATTTCCAACAGAAGATTAGCGTCATTACGGTACCTCCATCCGATGATCAATAAGTTGGCATACTGCACCATGACAGCGGGAGGTCGGCTTAAGTACCTTCGGTTGCGGATCCTTAGCTTCTTTGTTCGTTAGGTCAAGTTAGCTACCACGCTCCTTCTAAAATTATATTGCATATTTTAATCGTCGCCGCCGTCGAGCCAAAAATAATGCGAATTCTTTTTCATGCATTCTTGCCTTTGGACGATGCTTTCTTTTCGGCAACAAATGCATCACTGATGCCTATATTGATACTTGGGCTATTGTTATTTTCAATGGACGACGGTGTCATTCAGGGGGCTCGTCTGTTCATTTGTCGGCTATTACATAAAAAACTATTTAAATTTCATCTAAAAATTAATGTTTCATTTCATTTTAGTTAAATGTACCTAAATACTGTTACATGCAGGTGAATCGGGCGTTATCGCTTCCCATGTTTAGGTATATTATTATTGCATAAATTTCATATTTGTTTTCATGTTAGCGTGGCCGACTAGCTATGGTCCGTGTTTACAATGACTGGAGATAATTTCCGCTTTATAATTAAATTGCTATTATGTTTAATTTATTTATGCAGTCGGAAGCGGAAACAATAGAACTAATATGTAGAATGTTATGTGTTGTCTTTGATCAGTTCTGTTAAATCCGGGACTATGGTATTTGAATTTTTATTACATGCCTTTCATAGTAAAAACTTATTACATTTTCAATCATTTTGTGTTAAGCTGCAGAAATGTAATGTAACAACTAATCTTTGGTACATTAAATAATGCCTGTACACATAGACATAGAGTTAAGTATGAGATTAGATGATACGATTTAAGGTTTAAGGTTCAGAAAATACGATACAATTACAGGGTTTAATAGGTATTTGTGAAGTGAATTATATAACAGTCATACTCAAAATTGTACTTCGAGGAACCCTAAGGACTCGCAAAGCTCTATTTAAAAACATAAATAAGAAGTTTAGTGTAGTTCTTGTACAATAAGGTTATAGAGTCAAATAAGATCTAATAATTAAATACAAAGTTCAAAACAATGGTATAAGATTAGTAATAGATTGCGTTATTACTATCTACTTTAAAACTAAGTACATAATTTGGTCAGTTGGGACAAACTTTTCATTGGGTTTTATCGTAAAAAGTTTGAGAACAATAATTTTGAATTGAGTATAATAATATTTCCATTGATATTTTTCTAGTTTAAAGCATTTCTAATTACTTTCAACCTAACTTCGTAAGGGTTACAGATTAGTGTACTTACCTGGATAAACTCTCAGTATTTATGCACTGGTAAGTATCCAAAATAAATCCGAATCAGAACGTCTATAAGACTTCGAATTATTTAAAAATATCTTAAAAGAATATCATGGTATACTTTTCAATTTCCTTTCACATTGGAAATAACGGATCAGTATATCCGGTTATTGAAAGCTATTTTCGATACTCTTCCACTAAGGTCAGTTGTGAGTTCGGATAAATTTCAAACGTTACAAGCTACTTTTCAAGCGAGATAACTTGCCAGTTAAAATAGTTTGGATTCTTTCACGCTACACACGTTTTAAGTTTCACTGGAATTAAACGGGTACGTTATCTTGCTCGAAGTAAGTTCGATTTTACGTTCAGAAAGTTTGCCGTAAAATGATATCATGTTCCATAAATCTTTTGAGATTCTAGGGTGCAGTGAGTACATCTACTATTTTATGGAATTCAGAGCTTTGTATTATTAAAATTATTTATGAATAACAATATTTAGGTTTTATACCTTTGAAGCTTTTTTAATATTTATCATATTGTTTGAAAGATAACATGATAAAATTATATTTTATGCCATTAAAAATGCTGTTGCATATCTTTATTTTGAAAACGCGTGAATAAGGTACCAAACTCATACCCACCGCACTAAGATTCCTATCATAGTATTCTCTAACTAAAAGACAGCAAAGTAGGAGAACACTTGCGAAAGCCGTTTAATCGACCATTAGTTACTTAATGTTTGGGTTCTACTGGCTACAATGGGGGTTTCGGTTCCCTAATTCCAAAGCTTGGTCTCGTACCCAACAAGTCGTGCGAACCAGCCACGCGCAGGTATTGTCACGGCTCATTAGTTGAGTTTAAATTCCGAAAATCACTCTGTAACATAAACAACGTGTAACTTCGTACCCTCCTGTGCCTACGCAGAAGGGAGGAATCACTCGCCGCTTGAGCGCGCATTCAATTCGAAAGTTTTAATGTGTTGCTTGTATGTAACGTGTAAACGGATATCGAACGTGAGAAGAGAAAGGTAATAACATTATGATAATATTATAACTACGTATTGTTGTTGTACTTCTACGCTGAATTTGTTGTTAAGCCTAATTTGTATGTACAATTTATTGTCTGTGTTGGGTATCCTAATAATAAAAAGGTAAATAAATCTATACAAATAAATAAAATTTAAGTGTCTGTTTGTAATATTAAACCATGTTTTAAAATTTTTGTCTGTCTATTTTTGTTTGATATGGCTAATCTCTTAAACGGCTAGACTGATTTTGGCGGGACTTTCACTGGCATATAGCTGATGTAATAAGGAGTAACTTTGGAGAAAAACGCTGTCTAATCCCTTTGAGATGTAACAAAACAATGTATTGGTGGAATATTCTTCTTTTATTGGTCTACAATAAAGTCAGCGATGGCATATGTCTATCTTTTAAGGATAGCTTACTATACCCATCTAAGTTTTTAAAAAATGGTCACATACAATGCAGTAATTGGAAAGCTATTTAGAGGGATACAATATTTATCTTTATTGACTTAAATATGTTAGTCACCTTAAGCATTTCATGCACATTATAATTAGCCTGTACACCATATAATTTAAATGAATATCTTAGGAGTTTTCGCAAAATGGAAAATAACGCGCGTCAAAATAAATTCGTGCGCTGGTTAGGTTTAACAATTTTGGACTTGGGTACTAAGGGACAGGTTTCCCGAAGCGAAGCGAGGGCGGGTTTACTAGTGTTAATATAACTTTGAAGTGGGTAAGATCAAAATATTCGAAAGCTGGCAGTCGGAAAAATCGAACTTTGTATAGTCTTGCCATTTTAAAATTCAATTCTTTACATCGTTTTACTTCGCCGCAGCGCAAAACTTTCACGTTACGGTACGTACAATGCACATATCTATCTATATTAAATTAATCTTTGTACTGAAACTTCTATGAAACACGACTTAGTCCCGCTTTTTTTCGTCGTCTCAGCATAATCAAAAGTTCCTCTGAACATTGAAATTGGATTTAATTCAGATTAGTGAACAAATGTGCAAAGCGTTTGAAAGTTAGCTGCTGAAAAGTTTATTATTTAGGTTCTAATTCTGTTCAATTAAGCGCTGTCCCTAAATACTGTGAATTTAAATAGCGGCTGTTAATAACGAAAATTGCTTTACTGTAACGTTATTGAATTTGTGTCTGGAAAATGTCAGTCGTTAATTGAGGCGATTTCTAAAACAATGATTAGTGAATTTGGTACAGTGCATTTGACTATAATTATGTAAATACGTTTTAGTCGCGACGTGAGCTCACGCATGACGTGCGTGGATTACCACCTAGTAATTGCACATTTGCCAACCGCCCATTTGTTTTGTTCCGTGCAACTGTGATGTTAGGTACTAGGCCTTGATTTGGGTACCAAGTATCTTTGTTTTATTCGATAAAGACGCATCTGACCAAACTAGAATAGTATAAATTTTATCAGGATAAGTGCTAAGAATATAATGGAAATGGAAATATTCGTCGAGCTTAAAATATTTAGAACATTAAAAATAAGATGAGCTGTGAGTACCTAATGTCGTGTAGTAGCTATTCTATTTGAATGTTAAATTAAGTACAAATATTCCTGAAATAAGGAAGGAAGTGTAAGGCTTGTTAAAATTGCCATCAGGATTTTATTTCCAAATTAAAAAACCGTTACTAAAATAGAAATCCAGAGGTTTCGTAAAGTCGAATGCTGTTTATTTCATTACATTTTCTTACCGCAAGTTCAGAAACCAGTACTGAGTCGAGGTCACTTTGGGGAGATCTGAGATCTCTTCAAATTTGTTTTACCAAGCCTTATTAATATTAATTTCGAGTCATCCTTTGTGGCCAGGTATTAATCTTTGTCTAATGTTCCTGGGTAGCGTATCTTTTGCCATTTTCAACTGTTACAGATTTAAAATTTTTGGGGTTTCGCCAAGACTCTTTTGTCCGTCCAACGTCTGTCTTCTTGCGGAGTTACTAAATGCCTTGTAAAGGTCTTGTCTCATGTTTCAGTTATTATGTGCCAAGAAATAAAACTTTAACAATGGCTATTCAAACCTCAGGAAACTTGGAAAAGAATTTTAATATTCTTTTGTTTGTGAATCTTTAGCAGTTATAAATAATCGGAAATCTATTAAATCCAGATAACTACGTAATATAATATTTATATTTTTTATGGTACATCAACAAAATATTACAAAAATGCTATTTGGTCCAATAGACAGTCTTTTCATTTATTAGCTTTTTTGGACATACTATATACGCAGGTAAAATATTAAAAAGGTTCTAAATAGCCGAAAAGCAGGGGTGTACTAATATTAAATTTAAAGAACTTTTAACAATAATTACGTCAGCAATAAATCCAATACAAAAACTTAATGAAACAATTTAAAAGTAATAAGTATTTATATTAAGTAAAAAGTAGAGTTGAGAAAGCCAACTAAAGGAAAAACACTGAAATGCAGTCTGAAATAGTTCAGTGAAATTTTAAACAGGAAAGTTAAGAGTGAAGAACCTCGTAAAATAATATTCACGGGCTAGCTACTTGAATAAATATCAAGGGAAAAGCCATTTTTCACCGCACTGGTGATAATAATGACGCTATTTATCACCGACTCCAAAGGGTGGGTAATTATTAACGTTATATTTTCGCGGTTTCGTTTGTTTGCTTATGTTTTATGTGCGATATTTTTACCAGTTAGCGTCGGGACAGCAGGTTATTTCGTTCGGCCCGCGAGGATGGCTCAGAGTGATTTATTGTTACGTTGAATATGCATGTCGGGATGAAAAATGACGACAAACGCGCGAGTGGTTTGTGTGGGGTTGCGCTAGGTCGCATCACCTCCCGTCACCCGCGGTCCCGCGTCACCTCGACTTCAACACGTCACATCGCGGAAGTCATTAAGAGGACAAGGCGTGCATTGCATGAGAACAAATACATCCTTTAAAATGTTTAAGATCCATTCTCATTCGTAAAAAGCTGCACTTTTTGTGTGCTCATATTGTCAAACGTAATTTTCTTTAACCGATGTCGCGCTTCAGTCGAGCGCCCCAACCCAGGTCTCTGCCCAGAAATAAATCAAGTTTAATGCCCGTGTCACTTTAACGTAACACAGATTTCATCTAACTCTATTCCAATTCCAGGCAATGTTGTTATTTCGATCTAGATTCGGTTTCTATGTTTTTGGTTTTATACTTTTTTCAAACTATGTGCAAAACTTAATGTCTGTTCGAATTTACTATGTAATAATCATTCTCTTTATCCTTGGGGCTTGGGGTTTGCTGCGTTTGTGTTTTGAAATTTATAGGCGAGAAGGAAACTTGTTATTAATAATTATGAATTTATAGTTTTGATTATTAATAACCACATTAAAATAATAATTATTGTTGTTATTTATATTTAAAGACTTTTCTTTATAGTTTAATGCAAGTTGTTGAATGTGGTTCATAACATTTTAATACACAACACTGTATATGGTATAGATGGTGCTATTTACGTTATTTTATATCGAGTGAGCTCTTAGCTGGTCTCAAAAGAGATAAAGATTGTAAAATAAATATCTGGAGCGGAAAGCTGTTATCGGTACACTTTACCGAAAACAAAAAGAGTTAAATTTGTAGAACATGAAAACAGTTCTAGTTAGATATTTGATATTGGACTATAGTTACATATTAATTTAAAGTCACGCTAAATGGATAATCGATATTATATTTGAATTGGTGAACTGAGTGCATTTATAACTCCGAAAACATAATATCCTGTGATTAAATTCGAGCTTCATTTGTTTATAATATAATTTTGCCGTTGTTTAGACACTAAACGAAGCCGAAAATTGTTCAGTTTCTCAAAGAAACTTGCATAGATTCGCTTACGTAATATCAACAAGTTTCTTTGAACATAGAACGCTGAGATTTAAAGTTTCGATGTACGCTTTCAACGACGCAAAATTTATAGTAAGGCGCTTGCGAAGTAAACTAGAATGTTCGAAGACTATGCATCTAGTATACTCGTAACTATTGTTCGTAGCTCTTAGGAACAATAGTGCAGGTTTAACTCGGGTATGTTCACCCGTGTACCGCACTTCATTAGTGGTACCGCGAGAACAGTTTAGCATTATGCTAGCTTTTTATGGGCTAACCTTAATTATACACAAAGTAGAACTTTTACTAAATAATTAATTTTAAATGTTCAAGTATGTAAATGTTTAATAATTTACTAGCTGCACGGCAACTTCGTTTGCGTGGATGTCTGGTAATATGTATGGTTTCTAATAGTATTGTTAAGAAAGTAAAAGTGTAGACCATATTAAGTCAATGGTGTAGATCGATTTTATTGAAATAAAGTTTAAATTTTATCTCAAGACAAGTATAATGAATATATTAAGGATAATTACGGCCCCGTAGCCTAGCCTAGTTAGTAGTGACCCTGCGGGGGGTCCCGGGTTCGATTTCCGGCCGGGGCAGACATTTATTTGACAGATAAATGTTTGTTCTCGGGTCATGGGTGTTAGTGACATGTCATTTGGGTTGTCCATGCCACCCGCGACACAGGAAATCCTAGTGCGGGGATATATGAGTGTGTTAGTGTTTATTTATTTGTTTATTATTTATTTGACATCCCCTGAATTTAATTCAGTAGATTTGTTTCGATGCGATTTTAAACACACAGAAGAAAACAATTCTAAAAAACATTTTTCCAAGTATTATTAAGCAGTATTTATTAGATGTTAATCAACAACAAATAACAACATGTCAGTGCAATGAAACACGCTGGGCGTAATCGACTAACACCTGCCCGTTTCACTTCGTTCACTTCACGGTCACTTCACAATACAACTGCGAAAACCGCATACCATTTGAGATGCGCTTACAAACATACGGACAGACAGGCGGAAAAAATTCTAAAAAAAAATCATTTTGGCTTCTATTGGCCCTCATATACATATTTTCTATTTACAGACATACACCAGTTATATTTTTATTATACGTAAATAGGTATACATAAGGTATATATGTATATGTAATAGAAGACTGTATGTGTATATTATGTAATAGAAGGCTTGGTCTCAGATTTGCGTATTTGAGTAAATTAAATAATTATATTGCATGTCCCTAAAACTGCCTCACTACAATCCGTAACTTTACTGTTTGAAATGCGCTACGAACTTTACTTTGTGAACAATAGTCTTAAACGCTTTGTTAAATAATTGCAGTGAACCTTTTTATATCACTGTTAGATTGTATGATGTTGGCATGCTCCTTGGCATTGTCACTGCGCAGGGACGTATTTTCAATGTCTGGTATGGAGCAGGATAATTGTACCACTACCATTGTATCTGCCTACGTCAATACCTTCGATTGTAAATGTATGTAATAATGCACTTTTTTATCCTTACGGGACAAGGGTAAGCTTTAAAAGCCGTTAAAGCTTTAAAAGCTTTCCATACTGTTTATTTCGAAAAAAAGTCTTAAATCTGAACCAAAACGGTAAGGTAGCTGTTTGTTTTAATTATGCACTAGTACCTAATCCCACCCTCGCTTCGCTTCTGGAAAACTGCGCCTTAGTACCCACACTCGAAAAAATGTCGGACTTATTTTTTAATTTGTCTTTTAGAGCTAGTACCACAACTCATTAAGGTAATCTTAGAACGTGACTTGTCAGGCCAAGTAAACGGTTGTTTATATAGCAATGGGAGATCGACGGCTGCCTTTGTAATATTTTTTGGGGAGCGACCGAGGGTTTTTATGGTGTCAGGAACCAGGTGAGAGAACGCCAATGCATCGTCAATTGCAGAGTGTACCATGAGCAGAAGAGCTTGACTTGGGTTCTAAGATAGACGGAACCCTTTTCGAGTTCCAACGAACGAATTCCATCATACTTGATTGTTTTGTTGTCATCGAAAGTATTCATTTAAAGAAGCTTTATTAAGCCACGTTGTATTTCTAACGTTTTATTTATTTGTTACAAATTAAGCAGTTATTTCCATTATTTACTTGCCTAAATATACACGTTTATATTTGCCCAAGAATATTGACATATAGGAGTTTGTTAGCGAAGGATAATGCCGGCTCCCTGCCTCGTAAATATTGTATTCCTAGGGAACGCTTGAACAGTCATAAAATCTTGTTTATCCTTGGCCTGTCTCTTGGCTCCTTAAGGTCGATGTGGCGACGCGTAAGAAACAAGATTTGTCACTTTCGTAAATTCAAACATTCGTTGGGGTAAGCTTTGATAAGAAAACTTAAAAAAAAGGCCCTAGGGTCAACTAAAGTTTCTCAGAAAAAAGTAATGAATTTAGTATAAGATTACGTATTGATTGTGTATCTATAACAGTCTAATCAACAATATATCACTCACTTACTCACTGATTAATTACGAACCATTTCATTGGAGACGCCTTTAGCACAGATTAAGTAATAGTACTCACGTACCTACTGTCTTTAGTATTGCTGATATTCATTAGCGACGGTGAGTACTTACCGTCTGTCTGGTGGTTTGTATCCTTGTTAGTTAGTTTTTTTAGTTAGTACGACTGTTAGTGTAAGTGTGTTTCATATTGTAATATATTGCAATAGAACGTCTGCTAATCCGCCTAGCAGTTTCTAAACTAAAATATAATATCGTGGTTGCCTGAACTTTATAATGACAAACTCTGTCAGTGAACAGCTAAATGGAGCACGATTGATAGGTACTTCCACTTCTATATGAAGCGCGTTTTTCTTGTTAGTAAACGATAAACGAGCAAACTCACCGTGTGATCGTAAGTGGTCACTGTCATGGACATGGACATCAGTAACTCCAAAGGTATGACCGATGATTTACTGGCTAAGAAAGATGGAAGAGGAAAGAAAGAACGAACATACCTACTAGCTCTTTAGCTCCTAGCCGGAACACGAAAAGTAGTTTGACGGCTAAATCATGTAAGGGCCGGCTCCTGTCGCCTTTGTACTTTGCACATTAGACCCACTCAACTCACAGCCATCATCGACTCTTCGACAAAACTAAAACAATCATGAGCTTTATATCTTGTTGCATAAGGTGGAAGTTCGAACGTATACTTGAAAGATTTGTACTACTCGCCGCGCAGCTATGAACGGAACAGGACGGTCGGATTAAGGAGTTGAGTCGACGGCGACGTCGAGTTGGTTAATGTCCGCAGACCTTTTAACGACCCCCTGGACTGGCTTAGGATTGGGTATTCTAGGCCAAAACAACTAACACACACAACATTTACTAAAAAAAACTAACCAACTAATGTTCTAACCTCTCCTAATTGGACTAACCATCCTAGTCCCCATTTGACTATTGTTCTAGGTCGGTCACAGTTGTCATGGGCGGCAACGGAAGATGGTGCTGCATGCTTGTTACCTTAATTCTAAAAAAGTAAAACACTAATCTGTTTTTTATGCTTGACCACAATCCCACCTGATGTGTATTATAAAAAACGCATGTTGATGGTACCGTCAAACGAGGCTAGCTATCTTACTTAATCTAATGCTATTTATGGTATCTCCCTATTTTTTGTCTGTGCCACGTTAGGTCAAGACGTCCTATGTAGGTGTTTGATTTTCTATCCTGTAGTCAAAGAGGGATCAGTGGACTACGAGGTCAACTGGTATCTCGAAATAATCATGTCTGAATGTTTTAACCGCTCGGGTCTTTTATGGCTCCATTTTGGATTAGACTTATAGTTTTTCCATAACCAGTCTTCATGCAATATGGGCAATGAGTGCCATATAGAGATTATTATTTGCTCAGAATTATATGTGATGGGTTAAGTTTCCTCTGAAGTTTAGAAAAAGGTCTACACCACGTTGGTCAACTTAGAATACAATGTCATCTCTTGTCTACGTTCATAGGTTTCCACACGACCATTACCTTCACTAAGCATACTTATAAGGTACATCACTAGTGAACGAATGAATGAATATTAGAATGTAGGTATATTTTATTTACTGAAATTGTGGTTACAAATCTCATTAGTAAAGTAAAATTCTCACAATTTACCGTAATAATGGTATGCACATGTTAGAATTAATAATTATAATTTCGGTTTTGAGTATCTACTTTAAAATGTAGTCGTACTAGTACTCGTTTTATGTTTATGTATTTAAAAAGAAAATCATCAAACGAATATACTCCGTGTTAATTCACCCAGACGTACATGGGGTACTGAAAAGTAAAACAAACTTTTCCCGAAATCCAATTTGGTGCACGGGCATTTTGTAAGTATTTGCTAGATGTGGTCAAACATTCGATAGGAAGTAAATTTACAACTGTTTTAAACCAAACCGTCTACACTGTATTCGATTTCTTGGTAATAGCTATTTCATTACTTTGACAACATTGATGGAAGTTGCTAAATATATTTTATTTTTCATTTAACCTTACGGCTTATATTATGTCTAATGCAGCATTTTTAAATATAAACGCATTGTAGGTATAAGTGTACTTAGTGAAATGTTTTCCAACGTCAATAATTGTATTTACCGAAAAACGTCCCTAATTGGCATCTAAATAGCGCTACGCATAAGAATGGCTAATAATGTGAGCGCAATCAAACGATCTTTAATAAATGATGGTATTGTTTTGCCAGTTATTGCGATTCCGTTGCCGGGACACGTTCGGAATAAATTAAACTGCAATTTGGGGGTTTAATATGGACTGTTGTTCGTGCCATTGGCCTATCGCAGCGGGTGGTGGCGCGATGATACGAACGGCATTCGAATGAGTACACAAAGGCGGGCATCCGTGCTTGCCCCATCGGTAATGCAGCCAGGCACATGATTGCTCTCGCAAGGCACCCGAGGGCTTTGTTACAACTGTTCGATGAATTTCAACGTGTTCTAGTATTTAAATTTAGAATCAAGCTTCTAATAATAACTTGTCTCATACGTTGCGGGGAAGCATAATACAAAATGCGTAGGATTGTTGTTTCACTTTGATGGATTTGACACAAAATATCTAAAAAAAAATATTAAAAGTATTTTTTTTGTTTTTGTACGTATTCAAATATATAATTAATCCGGTCAATGTTGAATAGTCTGTTAAATAAGGTTTTGTGGTTATATTCATACGTAGGTATTCATGTATGCTTTTCAATGATACATTATGAACTCACATTTGTTACAAGCCGTATTGAATAGTTTCTATTGTATGATCTCAATGCTCATGATAGACACAATAGAATGTTCGTGCATGAGCATGCACATAGATATTGAAGATCCAACTTTGGATATCCTGTTAAGCTAAAACGTCTTGTAAGCTTAGCGTATGTAGATGACGTAGTCAATCAATTACTGCTGCAGTCTGTGGAACTATTGTGTTACCTTCGACTCTAGTCACTTGCCTTATCCGCACGGCAAGATTTGAATTGCAATATTGTAACGTAACATTTGCTGTCAAAGCACCGTTTAAGTATGATTTGTTGAACATAGTAGTATGGTATTCATAATTTAATTCTGTTTATTCATCTTAGTATTTGCCTGTGCCTAGTACAGAATTTTAAGTAAAAATTGAAAGAACTAAAACACGCTTTATTCAACATTAAAAAGTAAAAATTATCAACGAGACCGTTCTCTCTAAATATTATTTATCCGTTAGGTTAGGGCATGAAGTAAGACATGTTTATAATTTATTTCATAAGCTGCATATTGGACGCTTTTTAATATAATATAACGGAAAGGTAAGCATTCTGAATCACGAGACATCTTTGATAAACAAAATCATTAATTTATAAAGAATGATTGACTGTGATCGGGACCAAGTAGGTATTTAGACAAATTGAAAATAATATCAGTATTTGTTTTATGTTGATCATTAAAACGATTGCAAATGTAGGGCGCAGTCAAGTTGCCCTTAGAACCGTACGTAGCAAACGTAGCAGAAAAACTACAGCATATACTGTGTAAATGTACTATTTTATCGTTTACTAGCTTTTCCCCGCGGCTTCGCCCGCCAATTTCCAAAAATCCTTTTTTAGTGTTTCCTTGCGTCACTTGAGGAACCTACATATACTTCAGTTTACCCTATTTTTTATACCCTTAGGGGAGGAATTTCCAAAAGTCCTCTCATAGTGCTCCCCTTCACTCCACAAGGAACATACATACCAAATTTCAGCTTTTTGCGTTCAATGGTTTCGGCTGTGCGTTGTCTGTCAGTTACTCAGTAACGCAAGAGTTACACACACAATTCCGTAAAGAAATATTTTATTCGTACCTACCCAAGTCAAAGGTTATTAAAAATTCAAAAAATATTAAAAATTAAAATCCTCCACCAATTCGCACTTGAGCAGTGTGTTGGAGTATGCTCTAGATTTCCTCGGTAACGAAGAGAAACCCGTGCTCAGTAGTGGGTAATTAATGGTTGTAGTCAAAAATATTTAGTGTATAGATTAAGCTCCATTACAATCCTAATAAGCGCGTTTATATGCAATATTATTTACTAGAAAGTTTGATACAATAAGCAAAATACTTCAACATTTCAATTTTTATGTTTAAGCACACAAACTTCTGAAACTGTACAAAATGTTTAAGTAGCTGAAATAATACCCTCCGTTACATTCGTGAGAATTATTTTTATGAAAAGAAGTCCTTCATTTTTAAATAAGAAATTTTTAAGAATAACTTGAACGGAAAAAGCCACAAGAAATATTAAATGTATGTTCACCGGTTACGCTTTTTACGTAGGTGACCATCTCTGTCCTCAAGGAAAGCAACACATGTGTGACCGAATTAGAACAAGTATCTTTCTTAGTAACAATTACTAGCTGAACTACTTCTAACAACAAGCTTAAGCACTATCTAATCGCTATTTTGGATATTGACATTTCCGTATAGATACAAACATTGTTAGTATGTTAAGACATAATACACGTATACTAATGAATACAGATTAGGTTGCCGACATTTTACAGCACGAACGTGAAGCCTTTGCTCGGCATTTGCTTAGAAGTTTGAGAAACATGGAGTCGGTATCAACACGGGAAGCATTTCATTACGTTTATAGAGCAACAATTCACCTGAGACTGTAGTGAGACTAGTAACCGGTTGGTGTGTATACCTCTTAACGTATATTCTCTTTATCTATGTGCTGTAGGTTCTTTATTATAGGGATTCATGACTATAATTATAATAATAAAACACTTAGGGTGGTTTTACAGTCACGCTTACGCCAGCGCGGTTGGTAAGCGTCGCGGGCCACGAGCTTTGCGTTTCTTGGATGGTTATATAGTCGCGCCGTTTGCCCGCGCGCGGTTGATAAGCACGGCCGAATTGCCGTCAGCGCGGGCAAACGGCGCGACTATGTAACGATCCAGGAGACGGAAAGCTCGTGGCCCGCGACGCTTACCAACCGCGCTGGCGTAAGCGTGACTGGAAACCACCCTTACACACTTACATACCATGACCATGATCTGAGAACAAACATTTATCTGTCACATTATTATTTTAAAATATAACTGACCCTCTTCGAGGGTATCAGTTTTAGGGAGCCGAACAGAATAACTCCATTATCAGCCCTGACTGTGAATCAAACTCAGGACCCCTCGCTTGGCAGACAGGGTCACTACCAACAAGGCTAGGTGGTATAATGTTGTGCAAAGGCGTCGCAGGTATTTTATAACAAAATTTTCACTATTTTTACTGTTTTTACTGGCTAATTATGACGGACAGAACAATTCATTCATATTTAATTCTAAGCTGATGTCTGACAAAATCGTAAAGAATTTAGCGATTAAATAATAATCAATTACTGATCATAAAAATGAGGTTTGTGCAGAAATTAAACTTAAGTATTATAATCTCTGAGTTAGTTAATCTGTCATTACACAAAGAGACACAACTCGAAGACTCGAACTCAAACGAGAAACTACTTCAGCACTGGCTGACTACTGAGTCATTACTTATTAGGTCATAAAATATAAGATAACCCTACAGATAAAAATATTGCTCTTCTGTTATTTCCTTTTGGAAAGTCCTATCTCCTAACGCAAACGATCCGCAATCACTAAAATACTTTCTTTGGTAACTGGAATAAAAGCGAACATTGACCGAAACATTAACTTAACATCGAACCAAAACGATTTTTTCCGTACAATTTGCGCTACCAAGCACTCTTGGTTTTTACGACGCTTGCTCATAATGTGGTCGAGCGTTGAACACTATTTTAACACTCAACTTGTCTAGAGATATTGGAAGAAAAATAAATTAATGGATTATATTTCTGTATCTATCTGTCGATGGAAAATGACAGGCCTATTAGATATTGACCGGTCGTTTACTGCATTTGACCACATGTCAGTCTCAAGTTAGATTCCCGGTGTAGATATTTATGAAAGTTAAAATGTTTATTCTTATGTATTTCTTGGTAAGTGTTCTAAAAAGTACACTTATTTGAACAGGTTACTTTTAGTTAATAAAGAACATGAAGGAATATTTTATTTATATCTGAAGACTACAACAAGGCCTGGGCTTCAACTCATTAATGACCCACTAAAGGAGCATACTCCACTACGCTCCTCCAGTACGGATTGGAGAAGTAGCCCACCCAAGTGTCCGAAGTTTTTTTGCTGCCCAGAGGCTTAATACGGCGATATCGATATCAAAAATTAGGCGATAACCACCGTGCCATCAGAAGCACAACTAAAAAAACTTATTTTACAACAAATTTTATTCTAGTAAGTATATAAAGCTTTGCCTATAGAGAAATGTTTGCGTCTATTTCATCAATGACCCTAGGCTGCGTATTTTGCTATACAAAAGTACAAAAGCATAAACACGATGAAAAACGAAGTTTGCCTAGAGCCATAATTAATGTAAATACAAGTCAAAGGTTTTCCTACTTATTAAATTCTTATTTATAAATGCCGTTGAACGTTTGTTCACGTTTACTTGAAAAAGGTTTTTTCTTGTTCGATTAATAAATAACATTTATTGTAGATACATGAACAAGTACACATCAGTAGAACTTACACGACTTAGCTGTGACTGTGGCTTGAGATTTTCATTTACAATTCCCGTTACAAAATATACCTAACAAAACGTACATTTCTAATCTTGTATGAGTTAAAACTTTGTTTATTCTTAAAGAGTTTGTTCAAAGTTCTCAGCTAATCCCTCTTTCGAGGATTGTCGAATCATTTCGTGGCGGAAATATCTTTCTGAGTTTAAATTATTCTTTTTTCTATGTCCAATATTCATTTTTCATTCCGATTTTCGTTGAGCGGACATTAAAATTCATAACCCGGCTATTATACCCGTCAACATCTGACGCTTCCCGGCGGTTATTAACTCGAACTCGGAGAAATGCATTAATTAATCTAAGTGTTAAGGAACTCACTTATAAAATATCTTACTCTATTGCATTTCCGAGATATCTCACGAATTAATATACCTAATCCAGACTTCTGTTATTCTGAGATTCTAGTAATACTTTTTCTGAATCTGATTGCAATTTACATGGGAGATCGCTTTTATTAGATCTGTGCTTCCTAAGGCACGTTGTCCGCTCTTCCATTAACACAACACACAAGGCCAGCTGTGATTGGCTAATTTCAATGGCTACTAGGCTGCAGCCTAGTATTCATTTCGCTATTTTTGGTCGGTAGTTACACTTCTAGGTATTATTTTTCGCTGCGCTATGGTCTTTGAATTTAATAAGACAACCATTGACAATAAAATTGTTTGAATTCTGGCGAAGCACTATTCTTACTTTCCCAAATATATTTTATAACTGAATTCGATAACTTATTTTATATCATAGTACGTACGAGAGACGTAGATAAAAATGTTTCTACGTATCCGTACATTTGAACCATGAGGCGTCGTCCTAATTGGCAGCGATCGTACGATGGCGCGATGCATTTTCGTCGTGCGATGGGTTCAAACATACAGATTTCATCAGAGTGTCCTATTTTAACCTCGCAAGTAATTGTGTTGAAATACCCATCGCACGACGAAAACGCATCGCGCCATCGTACGACCGCTGCCAATTAGGACGACGCCTAAGGCTTAGGTATGTTTATTTATTGTTTTTATCAAGCGATTTATTCTTTCATGTTTATTCCTCGCATATTGATACTTTAAAGCCGTCTTGTAGACAAAAAAATTATATTAATCGTCTTTCTGATATAGGTACTATGTATTTAGTAAACACCGTGAACGAATGGATTAGAAAGGTTGGAAAGAGACGGGATGTTGTCGGGTTTTCTTGAAGGATCCAATCACTTGTTATTTAAAGCTCCGCCTTGTCCATCATTTACGGATATTACTTCCGTTCCATTGACTCTATTTTGCTTCAAAGTACAATGTGATGAGTGATGGAAAATATTTTGAATGAAATCTTAAAAAATAAACCAAGTGTTCTTCGTGGTTTTAAGCAATAAGGTACTACATTTATAAAGCAAACCTCGAATTAGGCGCCGGCAACTTTTATATGCTACATAAAATAAATGGTAATACGCTCTTGTTTTGCTTCAGTAGAACTGTGTTTATAACGGCACTCGACAATTTATTGTTTTATAAGATTTTTTATGGTTATCAAAAATATATTCTTCGCACCGTGGCTTAATATTTGTGTAATATAGGTCGTCGTACTTGTCGTACGTCGAACTTGTCGTATCCGTTAAGAACCCTCATACATAATTTAAAGTTTCGACGGCTCGTAAATGGTAAAAATCTCTAAATATCCTTTCGGTATTTCGAAAACTTTTACGTTTATGATGTAGACATCAACACTATGAACATGTGACAACAACAAACACTATGTGAAGTAACCCTTTGAAAGAATTATTTACGGTCGAATTTTGGGCCCATGAAAGGAAAAAATATTGGTTTATTATTGGATCATAGTCCGTATGAGGCAATGTTTCGATCTAAATAATAATATGAATATGACTTGAATAGGTCAAATTGTTCTGAAGTTATACGACACTAACATTGTCGTAAACATGGCCCAAAGACGATACAAGGACCGCAAAAATATTATTTATTACAACCATCTTTTTACATTATATAAAGTAGTATAATATAGTGTATGTAGGTCTTAACGTGTTCTCTCCATCAAGGAGGCGACTATTTCTAGATATTTATCTTTTTCAAACGCTAGCATATAAGCCATTGCGTCTAAAAACTATACCTTGATTCCCACACGTGAAACAATTGCTGTTTTTATCTGCTACTCTATTTTATCATTTTAGGGGTTTATTGTTCTTTAAATTCGAAAGTTCCTCGTCAATTGTATTATAAAATTTGTCGAAAAAATATTCGCTAATATCTTAAAATTATCTCGATAGGTACTAGCTTACCCTTATATCCTACTGGAAAGGATTTATTTCCTGGGATGGTAACAGTATCAGTTAAGGTTGTTTTTAAACTATCTGTGTATTAAATTTCAATCCTAAATCTTAAAACCTTCCAACTTTCACATTTCTATATTATACACATACCATACATAACATAATTATACATACCACATTAATTATACATGTACTAGGATATATTCAAAGAGCAGTCCACTTTACACCATTCAAAGACAGTAGCTTTACGACTCGTCCTAGCACTAAAAACCGTCACAAGTACACGTTGGCGTGTGTGATACGGCTGAGAGAATTGTTTTATATTATATTGGAGTGCTATTTTATCACCTGGTGGTCCACTTCTATCGTTTTCACACCATAAGGTCACTTGCAATAAACTGCAGCCGGCAGTTCCGCCCACACATGTATGCTTAAAATGATTTCTTCACGTACGAGTATAAACATTATTTATATGATAAACGATTTAGTTAAATCTTAATAATTATAGCTGATTACTGAAATCATTATAATGTATTATTTTATTTATGACATTTAGATTAATTGTTATGTTTACGCTGCTTATTTCAAATTTCTCATTGACGATCTGCTTAAAATATAAAAACTTTAAAGGCCTAAAACGAATCGAAATGATCGATAGAAACCACTATATTGGAATCACTATACTTTACTATAAGAATTTCACAATTTTATTATAACGTTTGTAAGCTTTTTAAGTTGATACCTCAGAACTTTCGACTGGGTGAACCGATTTTGATGATTATTATTTTATTTGAAGTTGGTGCTTCCCGTTTGGTTCTCTTTGGGGAGTGTGGTTTCCCTTTGGCCCAGTTCTGATAGTGGCATCCATAACAAAACCATTTAAGTATTGAAGGACAATGACCATTAAAGTATGGGGAAATGGCCTAAAATGGCATCATAATTACTTAATTTGATCAGCTCAGTAAATAAAATTGATTACCAAGTCACGTAAGTATTTTTCAAAGCTAAACCGGGATTAAAATATATTTATGTTATTAAGATACAGTTCAACATACCTTCTCGACATAGATGACAACTTAATTCATTATACTTATGATAACCATGATTTTACATCTAAATCACGTGCTGCATCAAAAACTTATACCATATCACTTATATAACTTATACCATAATATTTTGTTTTAATATTTTTTTTATAATATTTTCTTACTTATTAGGTATATCTTTATAATAAAATCCCCTGTTCAAAATACTGATTCTAATACTTAGACGACGGTTAGATTAAAAACTAATAATTATGGTTCTGGAGTTCATCTGAAGTGTGAGAAAATTGCAGGCAAAAATAATCATTCTCCTTTGCATTATTTTGAAGTCGGTTTTTTTACTTCTAACATTATGATAAATGTGTGCATGAAAGTAAATAGCTGACGGCTCAGATTAATAAAACAAAAGGACGGGCGGATTGTAATTCGTGGTGTCTGTTTATAACAAAGCGGTTACATACAGTTGTACATATAAACTGACTTGGTTTCGGTTGTCCAGCAAAGTTTAAAACCATCTATTATCATTATTCTGTACCTATTAACTAGAGTGGTATGACTAGGGAGTATTTTGCACTACGTTTAATTACATACATAATGTATGTATGTAACATATGTAACATTTTGACTAGTCTAAATACCTGAACTGCAATGTTACTTATACTTAACAATGCGGTAGGCAGTTTAATATTATGCAATTCGTCAGTAATCTTTAATCCTAAGAAGTATCATCATAAACACCAAATTTCTTGAATTTACAAGTAATGCTATTATTTTTTGTTTGCTTTTTTTAACGGATTTATCTATGACACATAACTTCTATGATCCCAAGTCTTACTTGGGATCTTATATCAATCAGTATTATTTATATGCAACATTCTCTTGCGAATTGGAGTCTAGAAACCCCTGTAGTTTTCGAAACTCGAATCTATGTAGCTATTATTATTGATTGTAGTCTTATTACAAGATATATTTGCTTTGGCAGCTCAGCCAACCACGAGTATTGTCGTAAACTGGCGAGGCGGCTGGCACGGAGCGCCTCGTAAATAAGACGCGGAGCGACGATCGCCATTGCCTCGGGCACGTTAACTAGCCGTATTGTACTATTATTACACTAGCCGATAGTGTTGTATGTTATATATTTGACCTACTATGTCGCTCGCTGTACAGGTAAATGGATCACTTGGAGGAAATAGTTAACGACATATAAATAAATATCAAAAAGTTGCCGTGCCTATATTTGACCTATATTATCTCGAAGATCATTTACGAGTTTATAATGAGTCTCGTCGCGTCGCATCGCGACTCGTCGCTACCATCGCTCACATAAGACAACCGGTTATCGATCTTCAAGACGTACATTTGAACTGCCAAATATTTCGCACGATTTAATTAAAAGTTTCGCCAATCAACGTTGCTGTACGACATTTTGCCGTGTCACTGGTACCGTGTCACATAATATCGATCACCTTTCGCTTTTGTATGTACTGAAAGATTACTATGCAATAAGTTTAATGTTATACTATTAAAATAACACTAAAGATCCGCGATTATGAATGATTCTTTATAATAATTTAACTCATTCGAATGATCTACGAATATTAATACTTATCTACAATTATTCTGAGGTACAGTTTATTATGAATAACAACGAACAATTTAGTCTGAGGAGACTAAGAACATACTCCACCACGCTGCTCCAGTGCGGATTGGTGGAGGGGTTAGTAATGTAATAAATATAGGGGCTAGTAATAAAATAGGTAATAATAAATAGAAATTAAATTACTTTAATTAAAACTCAACTAAACTAGTTCAGTAGTTTAGACAGAAGTAATGTGTGTATACGGCTGTCCGCCTCTTTGTTTTGCCTCGTGACGTTGTGTCGTGGCATCTGTCGATTTGGTGTGCAGCGAAATACGATGCATTCCAAAAATCCCGGCCAAGAAGTCTCCATTGCTGGGGATTTTAGTTTTTTCCTGATGTTTGTAGATAACTAAGAGACGTTTATAAAATAGAAACACTAAACTTGGTTATATTATCTCGTTTCGAAGAGAGTCCGGGTGAAGGGTGTATCATTGGAATAGTTTCGGTTCTTCTACACACTGCGGCATTGCCAAAGTGTCGCCATAGCGGCGGTCTCTAATAAATTTCATTTCCTCCAAGAGATCGACCTAACTGCATTCTTTGTCCAATAGCAACTTTATACTCGGTTAACCTACATTTTCGAGTGACAGTTACTCTATGACAGTTATTTCTAGCAGTTCGAATTATCTTTACTAGTAACTGAAACAGAGAATTAAAATTCGGACGTTTATGTAACCAATTACGTTATTTTTGTGCTAAAATTAATTAACATAGTCGGCTCCGTAGCTCATTTGGCTGACCCTGTATAGGAAGCGGTCCGAGTTTCGATTTCCGCTCGGGGCTAACAATATGTGTTACAGATAAAACATTTTCAGTAATGTGTTACGCTTAACACAGATAAATAATCGCAACGAAGTGACGTGTTTTCCTAGAATTGTGTGCGATTATAATTTTGTACGGTATTATTAGTATTGGTAACAATTAGGATAATTACGAGTATATCCTATTCGCAACATACTGGCTTACAGTAATGCTGCAATGACCCACTTCATACTGTCCTGTAACTGTAGGTAACATGAAATATATCTGAACCTTGATTACTATATTTTGGTTCACAAAAAATACATATATGTGAGAGAATCCAGATGGATTACTTAATGTTTCCTTTTAATGGTATCTTTCATATCATTTTGTATAGAATCAGTGTGTAGGCCCGTAGGTCACACGGTTCGGGATCATAACTGACTGCCAACGTCACTCTTGGGTTTTCAGTAAGACTTGCGATATTGCGGCCAGTATTCAACGTTGACAAATCAGATCACCCGAAGCTACTGACTCATTGAAAATAGGTCCGTAATGCGTTAGTAACAATCAACCGATAATCTCCGACATATATATTTAAAAAAGTCCTGTCCAAACATTGATTGGATATTAACATGTCGTCAAGTTGTTTTGCTTTGTACTTTGATGAACTACAGCCGGGTTACCGAAGGCAGTGTGAAAGTAGAAAAGTTTTGATAGCGTTCAAACTTTATAAACCAGTAAATAGAAAATTGGTCAGCGTAAGGAATGCAATTGACTATCATGGTTTTAACTAAATTTTATTAATGAAAAGGGTATGAGTTTGTAAGCGTTTATTTTTTATTATTATTATAACGCTTACTAAACAGGAGTGCTCTAATTTCATATTACAATACTGCACTATTCTAATCAGTATTTAGTACTACGCAGGGAATTCTAGCAATATTTTTAAAATTCATAAAGAATTCAGTAGGCTGGTGCCATTAGCAGGCTAGTTCACACGAGCAGGAAATTCCATCACTCTACTGCCTTCTAAGGATCAGAAAGGTCAAAGAACTGCCTAAGCTGCGTCAGCCAAGTCCCCTGCGCTATACGCTCACAACACTATTTCAGCTACAGCGTCGTATATTATCATAAAGAAAATATTCCTTTCTTTTCACTGTGGTCCTCTTTCTTATTACAACATACAAAGCTTACAATAACATATAGTTGAAGAGGTTTTGTTTCTGTCACATCTCCTAAGTTAACGCAATCCTTTTCTATTTTCCCGATATTTTTATATTGCAAATAGTAACAAACATCTAGTGTGAGTGATAACAATACACGACAGCCTTGGCAGATATTGACGGTCCAACCAAATTATATTCAATATCTTTTGCGGTAGGTACGTTTATTCCTACGCTATCGCCATCAAAATCAATTTGATTGAGGGGTGACGTTTTGTTTAGCATGGTTTTTTTTTTTTTTTTTAAATGAGATAAGTTAATGCTTGACAACTATCCCACCCGATGGTAAGCGGCGATGAAGTCGAAGATGTTGGTCGCACTAACTTATTAAAAGCCTATTCACTCTCCTCTTGAAGACTCCCACATTATACGCAGGTGGGAACACCGACGCAGTACATGTCACTGTGCCTAAACCTTCTCTGACGTATTCTAATTTTGCTTTTAAACAGATATTGGAACATACTTCATATCACTCATGACCCGCTGTTGGATTTGGGAGACCTTTCTAAAATTAAATGAAAGGGGTAAGCTAGTCTTTGTTTTTATGTAAAACTCTAACAAACAGCCGTCCGATGGTAAATGGTAACAGGTTGCCGGCCAAGAAGGAAGTGAGAGGTACGCTTATTACTTTTTTAATTTTTTTCTTTGTCACAAAGAACCCGTTTATTACAGACTCTCCGACACTGAAAAACAAAGGTGGGCAAAATATGTTTTGGAATTTATTTTCAAGCTTTAAAACCTCTCAGGTGTACAAGTTTACTCGCGATGTTTTTGTTCATGTACCTATTCACGTACGATATCATGTTTATTAGGGCGTCCAACCAAATACACAACATTTTATGTGTATGTATGTATGTATGTATGTATGTATGTATGTATGTTTGTATGTATGTATGTATATTTGTCTATGAATTTATCTGAAAGTCTTTCTTTTTTAATTGTTAAATACTCTTACTTGGGAACATTATAGATTTCAACAAAATTTGTTCAGTAAGTGTACGCCTTGTGCGGCCTGTGTGTCTTTTCAAAAGTAGGATTATACATTCTACTGCGTTAGTAATAAAAAATCAAAATGGCAAAGTCATACAGTTTTTATTTGAAACTTAAATATTAGATGCATTATCTTCCTTCTTATTCATTTGTATATAATTAATTAAAAGTTACTGGATGGCCGACAGTATAAATAAATGTCGAGGAAAGCTAACACGAATAAGATTCCATTAAGGTTTTCCTTAAGCAAAATGGAGAAAAAAATACGAGAGCTTGGAATTTAGATAATCCCCTCAGAGCGACATTTTGTAATTGAACACTACTTTGACCGACCAAGAGGAATATTGTTAGAGGCGATGGCAACAATTGACGCCACAATTGGAAAAAGCGGTGACTATTTGTACATAAAAGGGCTGTGTACGAGAGGTCATAATGTCATGTATCGTTACTTATGTTATGAAATATACACGATATTCATTTTATCGCTATCTAAAGCAAATATATTTCATAGTATTTCTGAAAAACATTTGAAAGGTCACTCGAAACTTTCCGGTTGGATAGGTGTGGATTCGATTACACTTTTTCAGAGGCGACCATCTTAGTCCTCAAGGGTAGTAACATCGGTTATCGAATTAGAACAAGATTCTTACTAACAATTACTAACTGGACTATATCTAACAACAACTAACTATCAGTCACAGTCCCTGCCCCATTCCTTTCAACGCTTAACGACGGCTAACACTTTTTCAGAGGCGACCATCTTAGTCCTCAAGGGTAGTAACAAAATTCTTACTAACAATTACTAACTGGACTATATCTAACAACAACTAACTATCACTCACAGTCCCTGCCCCATTCCTTTCAACGCTTAACGACGGCTAACACTTTTTCAGAGGCGACCATCTTAGTCCTCAAGGGTAGTAACATCTTTCATCTAATTAGAACAAAATTCTTACTAACAATTACTAACTGGACTATATCTAACAACAACTAACTATCACTCACAGTCCCTGCCCCATTCCTTTCAACGCTTAACGACGGCTACCTTTATAAGTAAGGGGCTCCGACTAGTTACGGTGTTTTCACTTATCTATGTTAGCAATGCGGATGTTTTAGCAAAACATAATAAATGCGTAATTTGTTAATCATTAATTATGTTTATAAATTTAAAAAAAATACGCGGTAAAATAAAAAAGCTTCTGTTTTCAATATACCCACGAGTTTATATTTTTACGTAAAACACGCGATAGAGGCAAGTCATTTCAAAAAAATACTGAAATTCGTGACGTCAACTCCGGTTGTACTCTGCCCGCCTGTGCCTGGCACACGTAGGTATTACCCCGTTGCATACGACTCGAAAAAGAAAAAGAGTTTAACTATTCAAAACAGCTCACTATTTCTCTCCGTCTGTCGTGAATAAAACCAAAGCGGTCAGTTTTTGTGGCTTTCGCAATCGAAATGAATATAGACTGGCTCGTTGATTGTTTTAAAATTAGATATGGCTTCAGTACCCCATAACCTACAAAACATAACCTACAAAACAAATGCAACAAAAATACAATACAATACCTACAAATAAAATGCAATACCTACAAATGTGGACTATTCCTTTTAAGTCAATTTAGTATGTGAACTGTTTTTTTTATTTCTTTCGGTTTTATTTTAAATTGAATTTCAGCTATTTCTTCCTTTAGCTGTTGTTCTAATGATCACTAATTAGACAGACATAATGAAGCTAATAAAGAGTAGGAAATGCTCTTCGAGTACCTACCTAACGGGGATGTTTAATGCATGATATGTTGTAAAGCATGTGATATACACATTATATCAATAAAAGTAAAATTTATGTTAAAGATAGTGTATAAAATGCTAAATTACTTTCCATGATTTCTTTTTTAAGTTATTTTGGTATACAAATAAATTGATTTGTATTGTATCGATGTTTTAAGATGGAAGCATTAAATTATTACGTCAAAATTATTCTTATAATATCTTCAATTAATTATGTATTCTCCTTAAGTTTTGGTTTTAAAACGATTATGACGAGTGTGCCTCCATTAGAGCAATATCAATTAGGGTCGCGACGTGCCGGCTATAGACCGTCGGCGCCGCTCTCCCTCCGGTAGCAAACTCAAACTGCAATTTGCAAAATATGAAACGTGCTATTGCCTAAACAGCCACTTTACTAAACTAAGCTCCAAAACGCTTATTGTTTACACAATGATTAATTAAGATTTCCAGTATAGGTAAATACGTTTCTGCTTCAATTTGATTGGCCATACTCGAATTACGATGGTTTCACAAAATGAGTCTCTTTAATTTTTCCGTTTTCAAAATCAAATAGGTAGTATAAATAAATATGAAGATTAGTACCTTAGTGGTGCCAAGTTCCAATAATGTTACATTTTTACTTGACTCGCACCGAAATTTTGGATTAATTACAATAATTAATCATGCTTAAAATAACCGTCGGAGCTACAAACGTATGCTGTTATTATTTCAAGATTCCACAGCTAACAAGGCCCTTCGCTCAGCTTAATTAACTTCTGTAATTGGGTAGTTTGAACCGAAGTCTGCCAAAGACCGATACCTCTTCTCCCCGAATAGTGTTCCTTTTGCGACCCTTGATTGAGATAAAGATTATGGCACTGTAGTGAAAATTTACTTAATCCCTTTGGATGATTTAGGGAATGAAGGGTCCAAATTTACAGAAATAGTTGATATCACGTGTATATCGTTTACGTGAGTGTATAGGTTATCCATATTCATCAGTGCCGGATTATCATTCCACTAAAAGTTTTGTATTTCATATTTGATACGCGAAAATTCATATATGAAATTTTATTTAACTGTTAATCGACAATCGTAAATATTCCCAACTTGACTTTGTTTGGAGATATACGAGTGCGAGTGTCGAAACTTTTGAATCCGTTCCGTAAATTTTTATGAGAAAGCTCCAAAGTTTACTGATGCGCCTTGCAATGATATTGTTGTTGAATAATATTCAATGTCGTGTATACGAGTATTATGAAACGACCTTTTGCTGAAGTGTTTTTTAGAATTAAAAAACTTTATCTTGAGTTTTGAGCACACAATTTCCATTACATGCATATTTAATTTCAGTGGCATATTTCCATAGTGAAAGTTTAATCCCTATGGTTGTCTTTAAATATTTATGAAGGCTTGCTGTCCAGTGCTTTTTAATACTTTAGAAGTTTATCGTAGCTTTAATGCTTTTCTAACAAATGTTTTTCTGCTCTTGAATGAATACTATCAACGAGAGGGTGAAGATAATATCAGGAGACAAACAGTTCTTTCATAAGTTTATAGAAATAGTTACTTGTGCTTTTGAGAACTACACAAAGACTTTTGAAGAAAAAGTAGTCTTTATACTTCCATCTTTATTTACTACGTACAAGTAGGTACTTGTATGTAGCGATGTAGAAATAGTATAAAAATCGAATTAGCGATGACTGTGTATATTTGCACGCTGTACATAATCTCTGTATTCGAATGTCACTTAAAATTTTGTGTTTGTTTTTTTTTTAAACAAGGTGCCCGAAACAAGGGCGGTTTTAATTGTCATTTATAAATTTACATTCATACAATTATAACAAAATCTAAACAAATAGTTATAAAAGAAAAAAATATTTTCCGTCCTATAAGCAATTAATGGATTCAATGAATGAAGGCATTCAAATAATCTTCTTATTACGTATTTAGTCAATGTGTATATCACCACACTGATCTACAATTGGAGCACAAAGAGAATGAAATATGAAGTGGTAATAAAGATTAAATGCGACACGCGGTGAGTAATATATCTACGTTATACGGAATATCAATGAAAGATAAATTCGTTTTAAGCGTGATGATTTATCAGATTCGAGAGCCAAACGGTCTGTGGCATCATTGTCGACGTTCCCCCACTGACATATCTCTATGATAAATTGCAAACAATCTACGAAAATATGAAATAGATAATAAAGAGTATTTGAGGAGACAAAAATATTCTCACATTTGTACTTAACCTTTCTTTACTCTACTCGTACTTTCATGTATTCTTTTACATCTAGATTCTAGACTATGATAAAAAAGATTGATGTACTTCACATAATTTTATTTATTTTTGTACATAAGAACCATCATAGGTAATATCGTACATGCGTTTCTTGCCAGCAGGTGAGATTTTTATCAAGTATTAACTTATCCTATGTTAAAAAATAATACATACGTTTCATGTCGTAATATATTGTGTAACACATTAAAAAAACAAACCCAACTGACATTTACGGAGAACCGCATGTTACAAACAAATAGGCAGACTGTCAGTGCCCTGTAGTATGGTTTTAATTTTTACACGATAAAAAAAAATAACAAAACATGATTGACAGCACTTGAACTTCTGAACGTTTTAAAACAATACAATTTTTTAGAGAATTCAGTAGAAGTGAGAACTGCACCGTGTATGTTTTATACCGCTCACATCAAATTGTTATATTGTAAAGTTTGGGATCGATATGACAATTTTATTAGCAACTGTTTGAAATCGATTTCCTCAATTTATGCGATAAAACTCGTTATAAGTTGTATCGCATTTAATAAATTAATGACGTAGCTACACTACGTAAAATTTAATTAACATGTACAATGCACGCAATGCAACAAAGTATCAACAATTGCTGTCATTTAAGACCTCAATAAATTGCAAAATCAAGAACATACTACTTAATAATATAAGTAGATAACGCGGCTATTATACATGTTGGTTTCATTTTTGGAAAATTTAATGTAGGTAAGCTTTGTTCTTTTTAAAAGATGACTCATATTTTTAATATTTTTCTGTCTGTTGTCTGGGGAATCATCACGCGGAGGCTTATTATCTAAGCCTTGTCATATTTTTAATTTTGATCACGGGTCTTTATCACGGAACTGATTTGGACCCCGGTGATTGCAAATAAAAGTTATTACTAAGGGTCCGTCAAAGGGCTTGAAGTATGTAGCCGACATATGTTGTGTATAATTATGTTGCCGACAAACAAGGTGATGGAATACTGAGAAAATGAGATAATCATTTTTTTACAGTATTTGTGCAACTATTATAATAAATTAATATTTTTCTAATCTCACACAACATCAAAGATAAACCCTGAAGTCGACAAAAATAATTAAATTATACACGAAGTATCGTGGCGGGCGGTAGTCCTACCCCAGGACTACTCTTTGTTCTCTATGTTGTGGCGATTTATAAAAACCCTGCCTTAATACTTTTCTACATTTTAAACGAAACCTGCAGGCAATATTTCAGGGTTGATGAGGTAATCTGTGAGGAATCCTCTTTTAGTAATATATTAATCTGCCGATCTACAAGCGATAATTAGATTTGATAATAGTAATCATGCGTCAGAGATATGAAGAATGAAATATTGGAGATGGCACGACGATATTCTTATGGACGAGTAATCTGAATTCTCATTGCGACAGCTGCTGATGACGTCCCGAAGCGGCCCATAGCGCCCGCTCATTTTATTTATGATCGAGTTGAGCGGTGCTTATTACGCTGCGGGTGTGGGACGTGTTTCATATGCCAGCCTTGCTTCTACTTTAGACTCCTTCCTTGATTCTTATTGAGCCGTTCGCTGAGATATGGAGATGCGACCATCTCGCTTAAACGCCGAAAGGTGCTTTTTATTGCATTTATTAAAAAAATAAAACTGACGACTGAACCTACTAAATCTAGGCACTGTTTTCTTGTTTTCAGTTTTTTATTGATTTGGGAAACTTTTTGTAATAAGTTTCACCTCAATAAATAGAAATTCGTATGACATGTTACATAAAAAACTATTCCTAATTATATGAATAATTTCTAAATAATTTTGAGACCATTTGTTCTACATCAGCCAAAGGTTGCGATGTGCGCCGCATAAATCAATTAACTATAACGTCGCCTGATAGACTTACGAAGTTCAGTAATTTTGTTAGTAGCGGAACAGAGTAATTACTACTCATGAATTACGGCTCGAGCTGCGATAGCATCCTAGTTGCACAAGTTTATATTGTTATTCACGGCGTATCTTGGAATGTGTAGTGATGTGTGGGCTTAGTAAGCCCCGAAGTATATTTTGCCGTTTTTGTCTATCACTTGACAGGAACTTCTCCAATGTTTTCTCATTGGCCCGCAGTGTTCCCGAAACTTTGGTCGTTCTTGTCTCGGTGGGTGCCTCTACGAATTACGAACTTGTTCTTCTATCACCGATGCGTGTAAAATGTCTTCGCGATTGTCTTAAAGTTAGCGCCGTGCCTCTCAACTCAAGCTAATTCATTTTATGATCGTTTAAAACAATTGTTAACTGTAATAAGTTTAATACATTAAATCATACAAACTTTGTTAAATCAAGCGTAAAAAATTGTATTATAATATTGACATAAAACTTTATTACTTTATGTTGTTAATGGTTATACTCGTATTATACTAAAACTTCGCCTCTTTACGAGCGATGCTTGATTCACCCTTTTATTGAATTTCATATTTTATCAATGCCTTCCTACAGTAAATATTTTGGACATATAAAATGGCCTACGAAATTTAATAAAGATGTACGTATAATTCGCCCTCAATTGAGCAATTACTACGCGTATTACTCCTTCTAGCAATTAATGAATTTTCATGTTTCGTTATTTATACATTTAATGAATGTCATAATTTCACATGTTGGTAAAACGTTATGTCATCGTTTTTGGATTGTAGTTAATTAATTATAATGTAGTAAATATTTATGGGATTTTTTTATATCAAATAAGTTAATGCTTTACAATCCCACCTGATGGTAGAACTTATACATTAATATCTACTGTAAATTGATCATTTCTAATTTCGCTTCCTTTCAATATCGTTTTATATTAAACATTTGCCTTGTTTGTTTCGCAGTTATTTTTTAATCCTGTGCCGTTACTGGGTGCTCGGGATAACAGTATTAGAAATAATGGCCGGGATTAGGATCTCAAATCTTTTTGTGGTTAATTCTCAAAAGAAGTCATTTATGTTCTAGGAATTGGTTTAAAAGGATTAGGGTCATGATGAGGACCGTTCCTTTTAAAGTACATACATAAATGTTACTCCTACACGTGCTACGATAAATTGATGTCTGAGTCCAGTTAGTGGTGAAAAATAATTATACATTCATCCTGGAATGACTGAAATGAAATCTGGTTGTATTGATCTTTTATCTGATGATTGATGACCTATCTACCGGCACCCGCACGGTAGCATGAAGCGAGTGACATTATGAATTAATAATTATAATAGATTTTAAAGTATATGCGCAATTCATACGTTTATCAATATATTATATAAATTTTCATATAAAAAGTAATATAATAAAACTTCGTTAGCATTCTCTATGTCCATGCGCTTTTTCATACATTCGCCGACATAAATTTTAACTATACTTGTTTGTACCTATGTTTACATAAAAAAACGTGTAATAAATCATAATTCTTATTTATTTCTAAGTAAGTGACTTAAAAAATGAATTACAACGACCGAATTTTTTGATCAAAAAGAAATGAAAATAACACGTAAGTTCCATAGGCTTCCATAGACACAGCTCGTAGTGTTACTGAACAATGGACGAGGCAATGGCGGGGAGTCCCGTATGTTAGTCCCTGTAAGTCCCTGGGTAACACCAAATTAAACGTAACGGTTTCCATACCCGGTAAAATGTTACGGTGTACAATAAACCGTGGATTTTTAAGTGTTATTAATATTGGAAGGCATCAAAAATGTCATCCGTCGGATGATTCAGACAAGTGACTGTCTCATCTCTTTTCTATTGAACAGCATGACATAATATACATAAGTACTTAAGTGCCCTTTGTACCTGAAGTAGTACCTGAAGATTATATTAAAACGTTATTGATACGGGGCATTAAATCTTTTACCAAATTACCTGTTATTTATTTCGTCTAATTATCACTTAATGCGAATTTATTAATAACTGAATGATTTGTAAAGTTTTCCAATACGTGGGAAGTCTTCCGATCCGAGCATTATCATTATTATGTTGATGCGTTCTTACATAATGTTAATGTAATAAGAATAAGAAATAATAGGAATATCTACATTTATTGGTCACTTGTCATGTTCAGGGAACCGTAATAAACAAGGAATCCGATAATCGTATGAACTTATTGCATGATCACGATTAGGTTAAATATTACGGCGGACTCAGACAATACGAGTTTATTCTCAGTTTACGAGTATCTTTTAAGTTTTCAATGTGATTGTATAAGTAAAATGTTGTTTGTTTATATACCTTGTCGGCTGACTGTATACATAATATAGCATTCGCATAAAATATAAAAATATTGAAACTAAAATTGCCATTGGTGAGAATTAATACCTACTAATAATTACATTTTTGTCGTAATGAATAGTTGCCTTAAATTATTGGAAATTACTATCAATCAAAACCAAAATTGTATCTAAAACCAAATTGGGAACAGTTTTTGTCAGTTCCTGGACCTGTTTGTATAATGTCGGCACATTTAACTTTTTGTTTGATATATCTCTCTGCTTAAGTAAATTTACCCTAAGAACTATTTTATTCTAACCATCTATATTTTCTTTTTTCCCTACACGTGCCCTTGTCAACAACTATGTTATATTAAGGTATAATTTTATTAATACCTACTGTTCTAATTGCTTATGCTAGTAGAAACGAAATTCTAAGAGTTATTCCCGAGAGTATAGCAATTATATAATAATATAATCGTCATGTGCGTAACGAGCCACGCTGTATCAAATATATTTTGATATTATGGAATGTTAAGGTATCTAGAAATTAGGTTAGTTTAATTAGGTTACTTCTACCTCTAATATTTTTTTCTGGAGATAATCATTTCACATTTCATCAAATATAAATTTAAAATAATATCGTGCGCAATTTTACCGTTTTAATATAAATAAAATTATTAACAGAGTATATTTATATAACAGCTTACATTTTTTATACTTAAGCTTAAATGCAGTTCAACGTGGCTTTGAACTTAAATTTGGGTGCGCAACCGCGCGCCCGCTTTCCTTCCGCGCTCATTAACGAAACAATATAATGATTTGGGTTCTCCGCCTCTACGAGCTTTGTTCACTACGCATGACGTTCACCACGAGACGTTTTGAACTCTGATGCGTATTGTTGCGGCGGCGTAAAGTTTGAAGTTCTGTACGACCTGAAGTTATACGCGACTGCATCTCGAGCTTGTCTGTTGTCGGCATAGAACAATGAATATAAAACTTTTGCTTCATAATTTAAATAGTATAAATATCGGTTATTATATAGTATGTAGGATACTAAAGTCAAGTATAATTTCTCTGTGTCTTAGAACTCTTAGATGTATCACTACGATGTAGACCTACTGTATTTAAGAACTCATTTGTCTTTTTTGTTCTTTTATATTTTGGCCGCGTATTTTTCTATACATTCGCACTAAATACAATTTTCCACTCTGTAGATCGACTGTGTTTTTTAAATCTTGGGAATGTATGTTTTTAGTTTATTGTAAATATGATTATTGATACATGAGTAAGAAAATGGTAAGTTAATAACGTATTTAATATTTGTAAAAAATGTTTTTTTTTGTTTCAGGTAAGCACAAATTGAAAACATCGTGTTTTGAAAAAGAAAAAAGACTTATCAGCGAAATGGCGAGTGATATTTTTACAATTTCATATTTTTATTTCTTTTCTCTTCATAATTCAAATATTACAATATGTATATATAAAATTGCAAAAAGACTAAATACATGTTTAAATAAATTTGGGCTTAGAACGTGAACCATTTTTCCCAAGTAATATAACAGGTCTACTTTATTTACATTACGTAGTAGTAAAATACGCAAAATGTTAATTAAGCAAATGAGTGCTCTTAATCTGGGGACCAAATATCTTCTTTTATAAAACTTTTCTTACCACGGCATATTTTTCAAGAACAATTATCTTGATTTTCAGCAAAATTCCCGCTGGACCGTGGTTCTTGAAATGTCTCCGTTTCATTGGTATTGACAACAGAACACTAATGTTTCGTATTGTCAAGCCATCTGCGATGAAATAAAGAAAAATTTTTACATTTTGATAATTATACAAAAAAAAAATCAGCTAATTTACAAAACTACAAAATGTTTAGTTGCATAATTTTGTTTTGTCGTTTATTACGGATAAAAAAATCTACATTATTTTTGAGAATTATAGTAAGACAGAGGTATTATTAAACTAATTACTTAACAACTCTACAATGTTTGTACGTTGAGAACTTCTGCTCTAAACTCGAGTCCTGAGGTTGGTGCTATTGATCTCGTTCGCACTAAAAGACTTTATGCTAGACAATACTTTTGTTTTGCGCTGTCGGCGTTATGTTGATTGGACAGGCTATTGTATGAGACGTGCAAAGAGTACATCTAGTGTAGCCGGGACTGGCGTATCGGTACGTATCATTGTACATTTGAAAAGCGTTGCAAGGAATGGTTGGCATGGCAAAAAGTGTAAAGCGTATTGTTTCACGTACCTAAAGGAAACGTCCAGCACTGACAAGCGATGGCTGGGTTTAATGGACCGCTATTTACTCACGGCCAGGCCTTCAGCCAGTAAACAACGCGAGCACCCGAGGAATCTAAATTGTTTTCGGCTATGAGGTCTTTAATATACACTTAATTGACTAATAAAGCAGGGCTGATGAATCACTTAGTTTAATGGAGATAATATTATGTTGGTGGTTGTACAAGATGTGTTATCACACGATATTACGTGATAGTTGTACTTAACTTGATTAGGTACTATTGTATATTACTATTCATGTAAAATCTTATTATAAGACAACCGTATAAAACTTTTATTACACTAATTATAACTGCACAGAATTCTACCAAAAAATAATCTTTTTTTTTTTATTTTATGATTTTAGAAAACTTAATGTTTAGTTAGATTTTTAGTTTACTAATAAAATTATTGACCAATTTATGCTTTGTCATAAATACAGCCCTAATCTGGAATGAATGCATTACTTAACTACCTTCGTATAGTAACATTTGATTTAGAGTGTCATTATTCACATTATTCGTTCCCTACTCAAGGCTTTTCACTAAATGGGTAATAAATAAAAAGGTAATCTGCTATTTAGGGACGGAAATAATTTACCACGTATTCCTTACTAACTGTGCCCGCGACTGCATTCGCGTGGTTGTCGTTTAATAACATTATCAGTTATAATTGTTAAAATTTTTGATAAAGTAACACAAATTTACTGAAACTAGGACTAAATCTTTCCTTGAGATATGAGCTATGAATATTTTCAATCCTTTGAATTCAGAAGTTTTGGTTTTTTGCAATATTTAACATATTAAGTAGACAAAAAGCAAACAAAAATTGTAAAAATTTGCTTAGAACTATTTATTTGCAAATACGCGATGTACAGGTACGTGGATCCATTCTGTCACCAAAATGTAGAAATTTAGAAAATTTGACCTAAATATAACACAGGAACATGAATGTTTCTTTCTTTATTGTTTAACTTATACAAAACCATTCATTAAAAATAACTCTTGATGTGATAATGTTATATAGTTCTAACATCTGTTACGCAGTTTCAGTAATTGGGTTAATCATGATGTGAACTGCTTGTGATAATAACTTGATTAATTAATGTTGTTAAGTACTTAATTTGCGACCGAAGTGTGAGACGAAACGTAGCGCATACAGAAGTGCACCTGTCCGCCTAAGATGCTAATTTATGGCCAGCTTAAGAGCTTCGGTGGAATTTTACATGTTACGTTAATATTGTTTATTCGTTATTCATTTATTTTTAAACGATACATATAGTCAAAATGTATTATCCAAATATTCGAACTAAGAAGCTTAACAGCAAATGCTCAGAACCACGCTTTTTGTTCAAGTTATTTTGAAATTTCAAACCTTACTCTAAATGAGAAATAAAATTTGCCTTTAAACAGCTTTAGCTTAACGAATTAAGTTCTTATTAATAGGGACCACTTACTATCAGATGGCTTGTATGTTCGTTTGTCGACTATTAACATAAAAAACTTACTAAGGTTTTATATTTGTATTAAACAAATATTCATTATTATAAATATCTAGTTATTCAACATTTAATTTCTATTCTTCAAACGAGCTTAAGGACATTAATCTCTATACAGTAACTATTACATTCATAATTAAGAGTTCCATTCATAAGTCTGTCGCAGCATATACTCGTAATGAGTGTTGAAAACTTTTATTCATACACTGACACTCATTTATACACAATGAACTGTACATTTCCTAATTAAATACGGGATTCAGAGCACTTTCAGTCTTCAGTCCCTTGCTGACATTTATAATTATAACGTTTAAGAATAATGTAATGTAATAAACATAACAAGGATCCCATATGATATTTGGTCGGTATGACTAATTAAAAGATGGAAACTCGTACTTTATTTCATAAAGCAGCTTGACATAAATTTAGATATTACTAACTTCTTATTGCTTTTACGTTTTAAAACGTTTCGCTTTAAAAGTCATTCGCCTTTTAAGTCTCTCAGAGCAAAGAAATTCTTACATTAAATCAGCAACCCTTTCGTCTTGAGTAATTACTGACTTCTACAAATATTGTTGGAAACGAGAAAATTGTGACTTATAGAAAACCGTTTCTAGATTCTTTTTCGAGTAGGGACTTACGCATACGAACGTAGTTCAATATGTAAATAGCTACTTGTGTAGTTTAATGAAAGTTTGCGAAGGATTGATAACTTAGTAACTGCCCTCGTTTTCCTTTAGAAATCTATGCGTGTGTTGGTCACACTCGAAAAAGTGTTAGTCGGAATTATTTATATTGACATTTCGGTTTAGTTGGGTACCGATAAAATAAAATAGTAGATATAGTAAATACTTAATGAAAAACCAAGCTTACTACATCAGTGAATCGTATCATCATGCATCTTAAAGACAGTTGTGATGGTATTTGTTGCGTTAATAAATATCCCCAATATTTTTTCTCAGATATCAGACATCGAATAGTTACATTTCAATTTCTGTGTCTTACACTTGCGTATGCTTGGGAGTTAGGTCATTTATATATTTTGTACGAAAGAAGCGCCCATAGCCCTGAGGCTTGCGTCGATCTTAACTGATCGACAAAGTTACGCAACAGTGGTCGGTCGTTGGGTGGGTAACCGCTAGTGGCAAAAATTTCTTGGCCGCTTCCGTGCTTCGAAGAGCACGTAAACCCTTCGGTCCCGGTTGTTATCATTTGGTAGCAACCGTTAATGGCCCACTACTAAGCACGGATCTCTCCTCATACCCGAGGAGGTCTAGAGTATACTTCCCCACTCTGCTCCAGTGCGGATTGGTGGAGGATTTAGTGGCCAACTCTAAAAAACTTCACTACTACACTATGGAAGGTTTTTTATGCCGCCCGAAAGCCTCCGACGTGGCTTAATAATTTGAAGCCAATATTTTGTACACACAAATGTTAATAGAAAACAAAAATACATGTAACAGTTTGTACAAAGGCACGATTCTTTCTTTCTTTTTTTAACCTAATATTGTATGTAAATACGTGATATATGTTAACGAAATTAGGTATCTAGTTAAATTTTAACTCAGGAAAATGTAAGTGCGATTCGCTAAACGGACAGAAATGATCCTTTTTATAGAAGATTTGGGTGATTGACGATCTTGGAGGGAATCCAGGATCTGCCATTGTGCATTTAGATATTAAAGGCATTTGTCGTTATGCAGAAGAAAAGTAGTAGAGATAAACTAAACGTATTCATAAAAGGGTAGATCAAGGAATTCGGGCAAAATTGATTTGATATTCCATGGGTCAGCAGTAAGCCGCTTGAATTTCGACGAATCCGAGTACTTTGTCATTTTTGTGAATATAAATACTTAGGGGTTTGTGTTGGAAATTAGTTCGATATTTAAATGTAAAATGACCATTTATAATAAGTCGCTACGAAGTATTATTCAATTGCTATTTTAGAATGTACATATTATTATTATTATGTTATCACAGACAAATTTGATTCTTGTTAAACTGAATATTAGTAATTTTATACTTTTAATAGATTTATTTTGTACTAGTTACTCGATATCCCTCGATTAGGTATAAGATTTTCCAAGGCGAATCTTTGGTCAACGTAACTACACACATGTAAACAACTACAACAAACTAAAAACTATTACAAAAAAATAAAATTCAAAGGCTTTCCGAGCAATTCGTGCGTTCCATAGATAAGGTACAGAAAGAAACCCTTTGCTCATCGCGGTAAGACTCATTCCATATTGTGATTGAACGAAGTAGTTTCGATGTAATATGACGACGGCGATGATGATGATGATGATTAGCCCGTGGTCCCTAACAGTGCGTGGAGCTCGCAGTGCGCGAGAAGGCGGGCGGGCGGGGTGCGACCAGTGACACGGCGGCCCGCCCCGAGACCACCCGTTCCGTTGCGGCGGTAACTTTGCCGCTCTTGTGGACAATAGCGCGTTGCCGTGCGTTTACGTGTTTTGTGATATTGTGCCAGTTCAGTGCTGATTAAAAACAAAAAGGCGCGAAGTATGTAGTCGCGTTTATTTTTTAAAATTCGGTGTATTTTTTATTTTTCATACGACGAAAATAACAACTTGCGGGTCTATATCTTAATAATTTATTAGTGTCCTACTGTAAAATTTTATAAATACTTAATCTGTTATGCCTTTCTCTCCATTCATATATTTAGTTCTTGGAACTACGCAGAAGATATTGATGTTTTTACTTTTCCGTTATTCAGAAAATAGCTTCCGAAAAAAGTACACGTACAGTATTAAATTATATTGTAATTTACATTATATTAAACAAGGGAAAAGAGAATTTCCATCTCGTTCGGTGAAGCGGGTGCGTAACGACTAGGTTATATTAAATCCTATTCGCGAAATAACCACGATATGACTGACGTATATCATAGTTAAGTTTCCATGACGAATAATATAATATAAAATGATAGTGATGTATTATAACAAACAGTGCGGAGTGATCAATGTTGTCTCATAAGCTGCTATAATTATAATAATGTCCTATTACTCGTATTATCACATACATATATTTTATTTATTCATACACTTTCATCAGTATACAAGCTAGTTCATTACTGTCTATACATTTTCGAGTGTCTGTCCATCGCATTTATTTGAAAAATGACTCATTTGGGGTATTGATAATAAGTAATAATAGGTATTTATCATTTTTAGAATTTATGTTTGACTGTTTATCAGTTTGTTTAATCTAATAATAATTGCGTCAAACCAAAACTAAGTACAAATTGAATTCATGAGTTTAAAAATATATCCGTAGGCCGTATCTTGTTGTTAAATGTTACCTACATTTAGATGTTATTTCATTGATAAATTAAATAAATAAATACCGCTACACACTCATTATATGCACACTCGCTAGGAGTTCCAGAGTAGTGATTGCCATGGACAACACACAAAAACGAGAACACACGACATAGGACATAGAAATTTATAGTCATAATTCTAATGGAATCAACCCAGGACCCTTCGAACGCCAATCCGACATGATACACATTGCGCCATACGCGTCGGGTCGTGATTCATTACAATTGATCTACTCTATTAGATATTGTTACAATTTAATCATATAATAATATTTGTTACTGGCCATACTTCAACGAAATAGCACAGTAGCAGGCACTTTAGAGCATGCATACGCTTCAAGTTTACTTTTGAAGTGGTATTGAAACGGTATACAAGAAGTTCTATCTATTCAACTGGCAACTCACATGTGTCCAACTTTTGATCAGACTGTGATCCTGTTAGCTGTTTGTTTAACGACTGGGCTGAAGTTAGCAAATACCTGATACAGAAACTGACCTGAAGTTAGCAAATACTTAATGTAGCATAAACAATGGTCTAGCTGCAGCATGAATCTGATTACAATTTCGATAAATAAATAAACTTTTATTTCTCTTTTACATTTACAACAATTGTTAACAAAAAAAATATGTCAGAGATTTTTAAATTACTTTCATATATAGTCCTATTAATATTATACATGCGAAAGTTTGTATGGATTTTGCTGAAACTTAACAATAATATAGCTTACACATCAGAATAACACATAAGCTATATATTTTAAAGATATAGTGTGAACTATCCAAAATATATAACTAAATCTTTGCAAACCGAAGGAATAAGTTTCCCGAAGCGAAGCGAGGGCGGGTCGCTAGTTATAAATAATTTTATTTCATTAATATATTTTATTAATATTCATGACATTATTATTGAAATAAAATACAATATTTTTAAATTGTTGCAAAATAGTATTCGATTATATTATTTCAAACTATTATTAATTATTATCATTGAAATGAGAACCCCCTGTAGAGTAAAGGCCTCATAATTTAGATTCCGCTTGGTAAACGCTATACCGTGTAAGGTAAAGGAACATACAAAGGAAGACCCAAACTTCGTTTCCTGGTCAAATTACGTAAAGAAATATGAAACGTGATCAAATAAAAAAACTGAACGCTAATAAATTGTAAGTGATATTTGTTCATAGAAGATATTGGAGGAAAGTTATCATTGGGGATATTTATTTACGCAATATCTCCCATGATAATAGTTTTAATTTTCTGATTGTCCTTCCGTTTGTTCCCGCTAAGATCAGCTACGACTAAACCGGTTTGAAAGGATTCCTTTCAATTACTTCACAAATTAAGAAGAATATAATATGTACGTTATTGAAAATACTTTAGAAAATATCTACAGTCAAAACATTTTGTTCAAGGTCGGGTCTAAACGAAGCGAAGACGGTTTCTAGTGTGAAATATTATAGGTTCCCAACCTTTGACCGGTTTTGATTACATCGGTTTCCGGCTCGGGTAGTTTGTGAAGTACTTGTACAATTTTAATATCGCTTACACTTCAATGTTTTGAGTAGCTACTCGAAATAACAAATAAGTATTTCACAAATGTCTTAATGTTCTTACCGTATAATCTTAACGTTTGCACAATTGAGGAGTGGTTAAATATTATGTGAAAGAGGCGATTGACATGGACACTGCATGTGTCTTTCAGCCTATATAACATAGATACCTCGTGTGGGCTTTTGGATTTGTTTATACCTAAAGCGTTTTCAGAATAAGGCCTTTGCGAATAAATCATTTAATGATCATAGGTCATTTTACGAATAGGTGTAATGTCGGTTAAGTCATAGGACTTTTCAGGATTAACATAAAATATCTCATGACGGTATTAGTACTAAACGAATAATTTAAAATGGTATCTTTACTTTCAAAAGAATTTTCTTTGTCACTAATCACGTTCTATTTATTGGTTCCAAAATAATCAAAGACTTGAAAGCAAAGTTGGACTTATAACTGACACGTAAATGGTTCTGGCCAGAGATCGAACCCGGATCTTCGTGCTGGCAGCTTACCAACAAATAGTCTACGTGAGTGTCTTAGTTCATCCGTCGCATGCAGTAGTACTTCCTCGCTCAATTGACCCACGTGAGCTACTTTATACTTTGCACATCACTACCTTAGTGGTTTACGCTTACGTCGTAAAAATACTATTATACTCGTAGAATTACTCATGTGGCCACTATTGAGGATTCAAATTTAAGGGTTGAAGGATTCATTTGACAGAACATAAAGATTTATTTCAAACATTCGTCAAGTTCATCGCGTAAAATTTGATATTAATGGATTCGTTAATAAGAAATGAGGATTTTTTTACAGTTCTGTTAAAATGTAAAGTTTAAAATTACGCCCTTTCTCAGAATCTACGGAGCCATAAAATGAACGGAAGTTATCCCTAGTTGATTGTACACATTGACATATTACTACAATGATTGTACATACAATAAATCTGTTACTGAACATGGAAGATATTATGAGAAAATATTTGTCTGTTTGTCTAATTTGCCTGTTTGTTTGGGTTGTTTTTCTGTTTGTAATCGGTCTGTTTGTGGTTTTGTACGCGCTAATGTTAGAAACGGTTTAACCGATTTGGGTGCGGTTTTCGCTAATATATTGTGGTAAGTTTCACTTAACATTTAATGTTTATTTTATTTCAATTGGATAATAAATAAAAATGTTATGTCAGTTTAAAGAATCACGTTTAACAATTTGGGGCACGTTTCCCGAAGCGAAGCGAGAGCGGGTTTATTAGTACATAATAATTATATGTGTGTAGGTATATTTTATGTTAATCGGTAGATGACCTAGTAATAAGTGGCCGTCGCCCGTGGACATTAGGAAGATGAAAGGCGTCATTGACATGATGCCTGTCAAAAAAGATGGAAGAGGAAAGAAAGAAAGTTACAGCACGAAATCTTGTCCCGCGCGAGTTGCCTTCCAGCTTGACTAGTGACTAAATTAATTAGGATGCTTACTGCAAACTATTGCAACCTGTACACATAATTATACCTTGTTTTGATATGCCATTGATAATGTACATTAGTACCTATATCTACTGTGTATAGGGGAGACCGGGGCTGGTTGTGACAGGGGTAAGTTGTTACAGTGACATTAGCGGCGGAACAGAGAACGCTGTAGTGACGTTAGAAAGAGATAAATAACGCCACCACTGATGGCTCACCCCCCGCGAGAGCCAGTGGCACCAGGGCTTTTATGAAAGGAGCACCTGGGTGTCGCTCAAAAAACCCTAGGTTTGTAAAATTTTCAATTATTCGTAATATTGGTCTACAGCCTGTTTTCGAACTAATTAGAGAGGTGTTTGATGTTATTTATGCGTCCTAAGCCTTTCTTATTGCGATAAAACTACGTTTGTACAGTTATATTAATTTGTACTTTTACTAGTTAACCTCAAAAGATCAATTTAGGCGTTGGGGCTAAAAGTGACATTTGCTTGGGGCAGGTTGTGACACGTCACTACCTGCCCCGTGGTTTTTCTTTTCAACCGATATAATTTGTTTATTGTTTTTTCGTAGCATGAGGACATATAAAAGGAAAACATAGCGTGAAAAAATATCTAAAGATCATTATGTACGAACGAGCAGCAACTATTTTAGAGGGAGGTACAACTAAAAAAGTTCGTAGCATCGCAAAAGATTTAGGATTGTCTCATATATCCTTAACTAGATATATAAAGAAAAGAAAAGAAGCAAAACAGAAGAGCGCAACCATAGAATCTCTCAAAGTTGGATACATGAAGATCTTATTTTGTTATAACATAAAGATTTTTGTTTAGTTTAAAGTTTCTTTCGTTTTAAGTTTTATTTTAATGAGCCAAAAGATTGCTTTGTAGACCTAGACATCATAATATGTTATTTAAATTAAGAAACGTAACTGTTGGTGATGATTGTTCTTAATAAAAAGGTTCTGATTACATTAGTTTTTGGTTGTAACATTTTGCCCCATGTAGTGTAACAACCAGCCCCGGGTACGGGGTTGAAAGTGACAGGCCGTTTTTTTCAGAATTTGTTCATTTATATCTAAACTAATGGTTTGGTATACAAAATGTATTTTAAATTTAAATGCTGAATAGTTCCTGAATCAAACAAACATTAACTCGAGTAAAAGAATCAAACAAATAAAAAAATATGACCCTTTAAAATTAAAATGTCACAACCAACCCCGGTCTCCCCTACTTAAATGTATAAAGTATACATAAGGACCGTCTTCATTGCAAGGCACTTGATGGAAATCCTAATTTGTAAGCATCAAGATACGTAAACTTTCAGACAAAAAGAAAAGGTGTTTCGCAACAACTTATTCCAAAGCACAAAAAGTAAATTTCGCCTTTCGCACAAAAAGTAAATTTTGGTACTGCACCCTGAATCGAGTAGGTACATAATTATAGTAAAAATGTAACTGATCGCTGTCTGTACATGGAATATATTTATTATGTCTGTATATGGAATTATGAGAAAAATATAATTTGGGCCCTTTATTGACACATAAGGACCCAAAATAAAAATTGTTACAATTTTTTGTTTGTGTGTGCCTTTGTGCGCAGAAACAGGTAACCAATTTTGGTGCGGTTTTCACTTATGTACATATACTACAATTTTGTTTTAGTGTTGTTTAGTAGTGTATAATAAAATTAATGTACTCGTATACTCCGTGCCATTTATTGATACCAAATACCTAAATTGAATACAAAAAAGTTAACATATAGATAAAATGAATAATATTACTAGCTTTTTAAATAAGGCACAGATATTTGTGTCGCAAATATTTACCCAATAGAGCTATTCTGTTAATATTACTCCTGGAATCAGATAACCTTGTTTGTAAACTTAGAAATTTCTCCGATTTATGTCATAAATAAAGTGCTCGTAACTTACAGAAATATTTATATTACTTAATGTTTTCAATATAGAGTGCAGTTTCACGTAAACATCCTCTATTAGTTTATCCTCAATGTTAAACTTGGAAAAAGGTTTGCAAAATAAAAAGATTTATGTTACCTGCGAAGCGGTAATTCAGCGGCAAGTCCCCAGAACTCCAACCGAAATTCCCGGAACTTCTGCAAATGCTAGTTCACAGTTATTTAAATAAATATGCAAAACTTTCTTATGAAAATTAGTTTAATGAAGATTTGCGGAAAATACGAAATATTTTACTCGAGCTCGAAGAATGAACCTGGGTTAGTTACGGCTTGTTCGAAAGTTGAAGTTGAATTCTTTTCACTCTCTGAAATCTACCGCGGCGTTCAGCGTATTAGCAAGAACATGCCGAAGCGTTTTGCGTGTGCTTACGAGTTACGAGGGGCTTTCAGTTTAGATAAGTAGATATATTCACTGTTGGCAAAGATAGGGCATGCCAGCTGTGGGAGCGAGGTTATGATTTTCGATATCTGTAACATGTATAAAACATACAGTCTGTGTCATATTATATAAAGTTTGTCACTTAACAACTGTAGTCTAATTGATAGTGACCCTGCCGTAGGCCGGGTGTGGGCGTTTGTATGGGTTTTCATTCACGATTCTACTTTGTGTAGCATGTATTTTCATGAAAGTAGGTATTCTTCACCAAACATCCATTGTGGGCTTATTTTATGCCAGGACTTCAGCTTAGGATAATTATCAAATAAAAGAAAGGATTCCGGACCAACACATGAGCAACTCTTTTATTCACTGATCACTGTCCGGCTCGTTATAAACTCTCTTTTACTTTGTTTATTTGGTTATTTACGCGGAACTCCGTTTCCGATATAATATTTGATTTACTCAGCGATACTCGTATTGATTTTATCGATCGAACCACTCGTTCTATCCGCGATTTATGTGATACTACATTTTATTAGAACTTTATAATAACTTTCAGAGACTTCGGCGTCATATCACCGAGATATCTTTTAAGCGGGAAGACATCATAATCTCCATTTTTTTGGTAGATCTCGCGATCTACCGAACCACAGATAAACAATCGATTAACGCGTACCACAGATTAATCTGTACCATCGATTTACCATCTCCGACATATATATTTAAACAATATACAATACTCAGTTCAGTGGATTAAGTGTAAAAACGTAGCAACGCAAAACGTAACACACAGACGGGCAGACAGAATTACATTCGCTTTTTCAATATTAGTATAGATTTATTTTGTGGTGTATTTAGTTTGTGTTGTTCATGTTGTTCTAGATGTCTTATTTGTGTTGTCCATGCCACTCGCGACGTATGGAATACTAGTGCGGGACGATTGTGTGATTGTTTATAAGCGTTAAGCGTTTACTTAATTAAACTGCTTGTAGGTACTCGTATAAATCAGGTTTTACCAACTTTCGTACTTATTACCCTAGTACATAGTGAATACTAGACGATCCGAAAATGTATCCGCCCCAATTGCTGTTTTGTGCAACAAAAATATTTGTCTTCTGTTTGTTATATTTTGCTACCGAAAGATTTGTCTGGTGAGTTGGTTTTCTTTTGTGTTTAGAACATTTAAGCACGTAACCGTACGTGAGAGAATAAACCACAATAAATTTATCTGGCTTTGTATTTTCGTATTTCGGAAATAAAATGAAAATAAATTTGTTCTCCACTGTAAGTTAAATAAGTCTCATTTCTTTAAGTAGATGTTTCATATTATGAAATATTGATGTATTCTGTATAGGTATAGACGTGATATGTGAAGTTATTTATTTCACGTGCCTCGGAAGAATCGCAAGGGAATGAAAAAGTGCGAAACATTCACTTATACGACGCTACGATAAAAGTAATCAGCTACGGGAAAAATAACATGCTTCATGTTATTATCTAGTGAGTTGTTGCCGCCTAGTGGTAATAAACTTTCGTTTAGTGGTTTGAATCCTGACATGCAATTTCGTGAAAGCGTATTGTAATTATCACTTCCTTTGCTCTGAAGAAAACGAAACATCGCGATGCATCGTGACAAAATAATATCAGAAGGGTTAAAATCAATGCAATGATTTTAACCCTTCTTTTTCTGAGTATACATTTGAACCCAGTTGTGGGATGGTTAGCTTTAACCCATTAAGGGTCCACTACAACAGGGTACGAGGCTTTCTTCATAATTTAAGCAGGCCTAGAACATATGAGAGCAATGACATAACTGTGGATATTATAAAACATAATTATTATCGGTATATATTATCAATATCTAGTGCAGTACGCATTAATACGAGTATTATGTTGTGGCATCGTTAAAATGTTTGTGGTTATTGTGGACTAGTATAAGTACACGATTTTGAATTTAGATTAATGTATGTTCACATTTTGGACAATTGTAAAGTCATGAAGTATGGTTTTAGGATTGTGTCTCTCTATCCGCGCGCTTGTCTTAGTCAGTTTAACTGATTTGGATCGAGCTTTAACTGAAGTCTTATTGTAAGATTGAGATAACAATAAGTGTTTGTTTTATTTTAATAGGGTTAGAAATTAAAAAAAAAATTAAATAACTTCGTGTCTAAAAAAGCTTTAAGAACCTATGGGTACTAAGAAAGAGGTTTCCCGAAGAGAAACGGGGGCGGGTAGCTGTATATGAATATTGCTAAGCAAATTCGATCAATTATAATTTATATTACACATAAATTGCTAATCATATTTAGGATTGAATCTACACGATGATAGAGATCTGAAGTATGGCAGAAAAGTGCAGAGTGTTTTGATACACCGCGTCCCGTTGTTTTGTATAATTTAAATTGGATTCCCATTGCATTTGCTTCATAATATATAATATGTAGCTTCAACAAACATATTTATGGCGAGTTATAATTGTACGCAACAGCTTGTGTCTATGCTGAAAATGTTTTGTGTTCTTCAAACAGCAATGTGTTTATTAAAATGTCATGTTGGAGGCAGCCTTTCGAAATAATTGAGTTGTTTTCATCATAGTAATATCGATAATTGAAGCGCTCATAATCGCATCGCCCTGCGTCTAGCGGACATTGTTAAAAGCCCGCTAGTGGCAAAATTTCTTGGGCGCTTCTGTGCTTCGGAGGGGACGCAAATCCGTTAGTCCCGGTTGTTACCATTTGGTAGCAGTCGTTAAGCCATGTCGGCTGCCTTCGGGTGGCATAAAAAAATCCGACACTTGGCTAGGCCAATCCGCACTGGAGCATCGTGGAGGAGTATGCTCTAGGCCTCCTCAGGTATGAAGAGAGACCCCTTGCTCAGTTATTAAGGGGTTGAAATCAACTAATATTTAGTTTACACCATATTGATCATATGATATTGATGTAAATAAACGCAAAAGGTACTATTTTACCTTTATAAGTAGTTGGCAGTGGTGCTGACCTGATCATCTGACATCTATAGGTAGTCACTACCTGGGCAATGATTCTGACGGTGCCAGTTGAGATGGCCACGGATTCATTTTGAACTGGCTCCCCAAATTTTTAACCTAAACACGTAAAAGCATTTTTAAGTTTCTTATAATTGAAGTTAGGAAAAACGTTGCTGAAATTACGGTTGCGATTACACAGGGAGGTAAAAAGCCCGATTATTTTTCGTACATTGTACTTAGTGAAATCATTTATATATTTTTAATACTTCCCTATAGCCCTAAATTTAGCTTAATACTATAATACTTAGCTGCATCATTTAGTGGAGAACTTATTTGTTTCAGCGGGCATATAGAGTCGTCGTTACCCACTAGTTTGATTTCATACGAAACATTTGTAGTATCCCGATGGATTTGACGTGAGAATCTATCTTTTAGGTTGGTCACTAACTTTGTTGGCCTTCTACCTTTCTGTATCAACTCACCGCACCGTACCGCGGTAGAGGTAGCTTTAGATTGCTTCAATTTATTATGACTGAAGACCAGCGTTCCACAGTGTATTGGCCATGGGTTGAAGTCAGAGTGCACCTAATGCTATTTTCTTGTTCAATGATCAGCGGGATGTAAGTAAGGTTGGATGTGACTAATGGGTGAACATTTTCATCCAGATTCGTGATTCATAATATTGTAAAATTTCGTAATATAGGTATTTACCTACAAATAATATGACTTTCACAACTCTATAAATATATTTAGAGGTCGTTTATCGGTAGTCAATTACAGGCATTGAAGAGGATCGCTGTTCAGTTGATTAGTTATTTGTTTGATCGAAGAGCAAGGTCGCTAATAATGTAACGATCATTGGTATATCCATTTGCTGATCCGCACACATCCGACGCCATGCCAACTTGATCCGATCGCCTTGAATTAATTGCTATTTGTTAACTGTCATCCACCGAGTGATATATCAATCATTACTTAATTACTTCAGATAAATCCAATTTTATTTCGGGCTTAATTCCTTTTGGATTTCATTATGATTTCAGAATAAATGAATGCGTGTATTGCATAATAGTATGCAATGTTATTAGAATTTACGTTAAAAATCTGTTTAATAACTAGTGTAGAAACGTCTTAAGTTCAGGTTAGATACACGTTTTTTTAGTCTCATCTGGTATTTACGTATTTCAAATTGACATACATGCTTCATGGCATTACTCTTCGTGCATAGTGACCGAGTTCCTTATCTTTTAGCTAGCCTTTGCTGCTGGGTAATTACATTCGTATTTCATAATAAGAAATAATACCCGATTGCTCACTTTTTCATGGATTTGACCTCATAGGTAATCCTAAGGCATATCTGCTCATTTATCAGCCGATAAATGAGCAGATATGCCTTAGGATTACATCAATAAATACATCTTAAATGATACCGCAACCATGGATAAATTTGTAGTAGTGTTTATATTTTAAGCTATGTAGATTCAAAGTAAAGTCGGTAAAAAGGACAATGTGATTCCGTAATGTTTATCTTTTATCTTTTATATTGTTCATTTCAGTTTATCTTTTCACGGATCATATTCATTTCTTATATGCAACAAAGCGAAAATAATATTATTATATATGCAAACCTCCTAACGAAAATTATTTGGCTTAAAATTTTTCAACAACCGCTTCATAATTTTTTTATTTTAACATAGGTATTTTCATTCATTACTTTATTAGATTTCTTATGAAAATATTGTATTTATTCCACGGGAGTCCAGCAGCGCTTAGAATTGGTATTTTTAAATCTCCCAGATTAAAATAGTTTTACGATTTAAATTGTCGTCTAGGTAAGTGATAGCTATCAATATTAGCACGCTACATGATCTATTTAATTTATGTATACCCTCTAGGTAAACGACGGAGCAAGCTTGGCAAACAACAAACATGAAAACGAATACCTACTAAGACTAATGAACAACGAACAACAATGCTTTAATTAAATTAATGTGCATTGTTATAGGCACGGTGTAGTACATTAAATTTATTTTAGTAGTTATACTGCATGTGAAGCAAGTGGTTCCAAGTTCAATCCATGCCCGAGCCAACAAGCTATTCATATGACGGGTTAAATCTTCTGATTGTGGGTGATGGTGTGTGGTGGCAGTATCATCAGGTCCAAAACATAGCCCAATGACTTGTAATAGTAAAATAGTATAAACTTTATAACACTAAACGCTGACCCATGTATAAGTAAGTTCCTATACCAGAGGATCAGTTCATAAATCCTTCGATTCGGAGTTAAATACAAAAATGTTAGTGAAATCCATTGATACAATTTTAATTAAGCACAAAATATTATTTGGTGTTGGCATTAAAGCTTTGATCGTGCAACCTAAAGTGTAACCTGTCAATCTATCTCTGAAAATGTGTACACGCGCCGTTATCGAGCGCTCCCGCTAAACATGTCATGTTCATGCCAGCCCGTAAGCCCCCGTATGAATAATATTTAATGCAATTTGATTTAAATCGCCATGAAATCCGCCTCTTCATTCTTGGCGTGGTAAATTGAGATCCAAATGTACTGCTTTATATGTAAATAGTGGACGAACGGTGATGGTAAGCGGTCACCGTCGCTAATTGCGTCGATAACACAAAAGTCATCACCGGTGTGATGTTGGCCAAGAAAGATGAAAGAAAGATATTACTGTTTTTCAAGCTCCCAGTATACTGCGTGGTAACACTGACATTCGTAAAAATATATAGCACTGCGAAAATATAAGTAGAAATGCATTTTATATACAAGCACGAGGTCTGCACAAAATAAATAGATTGTTAAGATAATCTCAACGCTTAATAATACTGTGTGTTTAACATAAACGATGAATAAATTCTGTTAAACAAGGTGCTGTCTATTTGCATGCAGTAATTCAGAATGTTTAATTCAAAACGTTATGTTCCGGTAGGAATAAAATACAATACTTTCTCCAAGAAAAAGAGGAGTAGAAAATAGGAAGCCAAGTAGCAGAAAAGAACAATGTTTAACTATATGATTAGTTTGGTTGAGTTTTTATATTGCTGAAGTTAAAAGTTTTTTATTGAAGTTGTACTACTTTGAGCACGGTAGTAATAGTTCTTTTTACGAGTAAATCGGTTATTTTTGTTGGACTAAGTGATAGTTTAGAACTAAGTGGTAGGTAGTTACTAATTATAGCTGTAATGTTAATGCAGTTGTTGTTAACTTCAATTTAGTGTATGTTCCATTTAGTGCAAGCAGTGCAATATTTAATAAACCGATTTTTTCTAACACTGCTGTTGTAGTACCTTGGTATTAATATTTTTATTAACAAGGAAATTAATAATATTTATAACTCCAGAACCAAATAGAACCGCGAAAAATAATTGCCAAACCGAATATTTCACAAAATACATTTTTGATATTCGGCTAACGTTTCGCGTTACCACATCTGTTCCGCTTATTCCGATGTCGCATCTCGTTGGCTGCCATCGGCAGCACCCGGCTCTGCTTCGAGAACTGACGTCACGTCACTAACATACCTCCGTTTGTACGCTGCGCACGTAACAGATAATAATGAATCTAGAATTGGTATGGAACTAATCTGGAATTTGCTGATATTGATGCTTGCGACCGCAGAAAATTTTAATATGCTTTTGTATACACGGTGAATACTTGGCTTTAACCTATAATGTCCCTCTAATGAGCAAGGGTCTCTCCTCATAACTGAAGAGGCTTAAAGCATACTCCACCACGCTGCACCAGTGCGGATTGGTGGAAGGCTTAGGAACCAACGACAAGGCTTAACGATTGTAATCTAATGGTAACAACCGGGACCACCGGCTTAACGGTGCCATCCAAAGCTCGGGAACGCCTACGAATTTTTTTAAATATTTGACTGTCACAATGACACGATGTTTGCCTAGGTAGAAAATTAAACCTAGGATCACTTGCAGACAGCAGTTGCCTATCTGAGCAAACAATTACAGTCTCGCCAAAAAGTAGGTACGTATAACTAAAATAGGTAAAAAATAATTCATTCAGATTAGATTTCTAACGAGATCATGTCGCCAGGATTCTGAGAACTAATCTAATGAACACTTATTTAGAAGCGGCTGATTATTATTATTATTAGTTTTAATAAAAATATGACTCATCTAAATTTATATCATAGATAGGTATCAAATATATGTATAATGGTGGTGCTCGTAAGGAAACTCAACTTTTGCAAGGATGCAGGAAAATAATAGTATGTTTAGTAAGTTAGCTGACACGACTCCAGGCGTGATAACAAAGGCCTTGCTATTCTTAAGCAACATCGTTAGTTTGTTTTTATAAAGGTGTGAAAGCTATAATTTTCTCTATTTCACAATGGGGTATAGAGAACTATTATAGAGTTTTCGAGCTGGATTGGTATGATTTAATAAATACAACTGAAACGCAATATTTTTCGTTTAATGTTCTGGGTTAAATATGGAATTAGATTTAAAAAATGTTATTGTGAAGATTCCGCTATGTCCATTAAAGGGACGCTCGAGAATTTCTCCTTCGCAGAAAAAATATATCAAATGGAAAATTGTGCTACATTTCATTGAAACTCCATTAATCATAGAATATAATTTGTAACCTTTGTGAGAAGGCAGTCTTTTTTAACACTAGCTTGGCAAATGTTCAAGAATACACAAGACAAGAAATTGTTAATGTTTACAATAATTTGCTCTCGTCTTGATTTGACAAACTGATCTGAATAACCTCATTCATTGAGAAATACGTGAACAACCGTAGAATTATCCGTAAATGATTATCCATTATTGATAACATTATCATAAGCAGACGTAACAAAATCAATTATTTAAGTTTGCTTCAACAAAAAATTACCCAAGATTGACCAATGAAAATGGCAGTGATTAAAGTTTATCTTACAGTTAACAATAACAAGATAAGTGAGTAAATGGGTCCTAAACGTGGTCCTAAACCAGAAGTGGTTGATTGATCTTTATCACACTCGGGAGATTGTTATTAATTAATTGAAAGCGACGTACATACATATGACTATACCTATATATATATATTATGGTCTGATTAAGAAGTTTCTCATCTTAATTAATGAATTCTCACTAAACACAAATATTTTATATCACCATATCTAGTTTATGCAAATTCCAACAGAATTCCATTTCAAAACATAATTAAATTACTAGTCAAAAGAAAACAAAGGCATTGTTATTCATACAAATGCGAAATCGCATCACAGGATTTTGACATAAAAGGGTCTCCTTATCTGCTTTATACGAGCCAGCAAACAGAAAAATTAACAAGATTATTTTACCTTTCCCAGAATTTCACAATAAATATTAATAATATATAAAACTAGTAAGCACTGGTGATATCCTTTGCTGGGGTAATCTTTAATTAGTTATATTAGAGATGAAGAATTTTTTATTTGTTTGAACGTGCTTATCTCTGGAACGGCCATTCGAATTTGAAAACATATTTTTGTGTATGATAGCCAAATTCATGAGGAAGGCTAAAATTTTTAGTAAGCCTTAAATATTGTATTAACGGAAGCGAAGCGAGGGGGTGTTAGTACATAGTTTATAATATAGTCATTTATTTAGTATGCGTAATAGTTTGAAAGATATCAAGGGCGTTAATATTCTTAATCGATTTTCAGAACGTGCTTTGAAGCATAAATGGATACAAGTTTCTAATATTGCTAGAAACATTATATAACTTAAAGCGCTACGTGCAACGGCTGGATGGGATCAGGACATAACGATAACTGGACTATTTCAGTCCGGATAGGAAATTGAAGATGGCTGTGGGCAAAGAAAAATTAGAGGTCTGATGGTATCGCTAGCCGGAGGAAAGACTCTCCGACCGCCTTTCGATTATGATACAATAACCTTCAGGAAAAAAGAAAAAATATTGGACAGAGCGTAAGATTAGACATTTTTTTACTTTTGATACTTGACAGAATACAATATACTTTTTGAAAATGAAGATATTCTTTGATAAAGTTTTATCTTCATCTTTTTTAATATTATGTTGTTAGGTATGCGTTATACGGGAAAATTATAATGTAATTGTTATATGTTTATAATATATTATGTATAATAATATGTTATGTTTAAGTTATATATTATGTGGGTGTTGAGGCTCCATGAATACGACTACCGTCTCAATATGCAGTACCTAGCCAGAGACTCTATGCCTGTTTGTTATTACCAAACTATTAAGTCCGATGTATGGTACAACTTCAACTAAGAGAGCTAGTGAAATATTATACCTATTCATAAATCAATAACATTGAAATATTGTCTTATATTTCAATCTATTGTTACCATGGCAATAAATAGTTACGGTCCATAAACTCCTTAGCTTTAGAAGGGTCAGCTAACTTCTAGAAACAAACTAAAACTAATATATAAAGTGTAAACAATGGGGTCAATAAATATACATACAAACTTGGCAAGTTTTAGTAACAGCTATCCTGTGTAAAGTCGCAAATATACATATATTAAGGTAAATGACCTAAGATTGATAATTTATAATTAAAGTTTCTACTAATAAAGTGACACTTGATTAGATATACCTAAACTTTTTTAAAGTTTCTTACCAAAAGGGTATCTAATGGAGGGTCCATTAGATGTACATTAGATTACTAAGGCTCCACTGTAAGTCCGTCCTATGTCAGAGGGCTGTATATAAAGTTAAAAATGAAAGGTCCCCATAAAATGAATATATTATTTAAGTATTCTTCGATGTCTTCATTAGGTAATAAAATATTTAAAAATATATATTGTGCTAAATAATAATAATAATATATCTATAGGTAATATGCATTAGTCATTCTCTTCTTATAACTACTGGTGCATTCTTCTTCATATTTGGTCGATTAATCTCCATCTGCGATTTATCACAGTCCGTTTGAATGCGCTCCTTACCTTTTAGCTGTAATAGTACATTACGATACGTGTGCGTAAAGTAGCTTATTATTGCACGGTGTGAAGTTAGCGCACGAGCGGAGCGAGTGCGCTAAACACTGTACAAATAATATAGCTACTTAACGCACGAGTGTCGTATACTATTTTATAGCACGAGTGACATAAACCCGCCTATACTCAAGCATATAATTATTTACAGGGAAATAAAAGAAAGGAAATGTTTAGGAAGCTGCTGCCTGCCTGCTTTACCGACATGTTAAACGTCATTCAAAAGTATTATTAGTTTGTCTGCTTTACCGACATGTCAAACGTCATTCAAAAGTATTTTAATTTGTCTGCTTTACCGACATGTGAAACGTCATTCAAAAGTATTTATTGTATGTAAATTGTTTAAAGTACCTATTTATTATTATAGGAATCCTATCCTCTTATCTAATACCTTTAAACGAGCAATTCTTGTATATATATATATATATATATATATAATTGGAATCTCGGAATCGGCTCCAACGATTTTCAAATTAAATCGATCTAGCTAGGAATCATTTTTAGAAAATGTCATTTTATTCGCGTTTTTGTAGTCCCAATTTAAACTGAAAAATATGACTCTTCCTGACATCTATTGGCGAATAATAATACTACTATACTAATACTAATTGCTTTAACGACACAACAGCAGAATAGATGGCGTTGTTAAATGAAAATCAATTGTTTATTTATATTATTTGTGTCTTCTTAATATTATTATTCGTACTTAGGGGAAAGTGGTCACCCTTCGTACGCGGGGCACATTCATACAGTGAGTTTAACAGAAAAACTAAACGACAAACAAACACGCCTTTGCTTGTGTGCATAGACATACCGGCCACCATGTTGCTAGCGGAGTGTCGTGACAGTCGCATTATGGTGTATCAGCTGACAAGACGTAAAGTGTTTTCGCGTGTGGTGAGTAAATTTTTTACCTAAGTTTAGTACGTAATTGTAAGTAAAAATTATTATGTTTTTGACAAAATGGTGTTGTTTGATTAATGTTAACTTAGTTTATTTTGAGCTTTAATTGTTATATTTCGCAAACTAAATAAGACTTTGTATAAAGTTGTATTTTAATTTTGTGCAAAGGCATGGGGTGCATTCGGACAGCCACACAGGGGGCACATTCGTACGCGTACGAATGCTTCCCTTTTGATTTTATTAACAACCAGTATATCAAAATACAATTTTTATGAAGTACAATATAGTACAAGACAAAAGAAAAAGAAAACTAAGAAAATAGGAAGCGTTGAAGATTCAGAGGAATCTGAAGGATCGGATTTTAGTGTGAGAAGTGGAACTAAGGATAAACGGTGTTATTTTTTGTTATTTTTCTAAAGATTTATCGACTATGAGTCAAGTCACATGTTAGTTATTTGAAAAATAAATATTTTAGTAATATTTAATAAAAACTTAATGACTTTAATTGGCTTTTTAATTACCCTGTATGACTGTACGAACGTACCCCATGTGTGGGGTACGTTCGTACAAATATCTTGTCGTAGGAAAATAGCTGTAACTCTTTAACCTTCTGACATAATAGTTTCGGACTTTTTTGTAACAAACTACAATATATTTGTTACACTCAGGTACATAAACTACATAAATTTGACAATTAATCATAAAGTAAAAAAATAAATTCTAAAAAGTGTACGAAGGGTAACCACTTTCCCCTAAATATAATTTCCAAAAAAACAATTTATAAAAAAAAAATACCGAGCAAAGCTCGTCGATCTAGCTAGGAATCATTTATATAAAATGTCATTTTATTCGTGTTTTTGTAGTCCCAATTTAAACTGAAAAATATGACTCTTCCTGACATCTATTGGCGAATAGTAATACTACTATACTAATACTATTTGCTTTAACGACACAACAGCAGAATAGATGGCGTTGTTAAATGAAAATCAATTGTTTATTTATATTATTTGTGTCTTCTTAATATTATTATTCGTACTTAAATATAATTTCCAAAAAACACAATTTATATAAAAAAAAAAATCGAAATCGAAAATGTTGCCCATAAACTTGGTGGGGCGTACTTTTGTGACAAATGCGCAAAGTATGCCAATAGGACATCTTCACAAAAATAATTTGATTTGTTTCCTCTGCGCCATTTCTTAAATGCATTGTACGCTGCTGTATATAGCCTTTTTGATTTACTGGGAACAAATTTAGGGTCACCGATTTTGCTATTTCTTTTATAGCGTCTGGAACAATTTCATCAATGCCATCTTCACTAAACTCACTATCCGAACTACGAGTATTCATTTTAGCGAAAGTTATAATAAATGTACAACTATGACTTTGATAATAATTATTAATACCGTTTCGTTTTGACTTACTTAGTATTTCTACCTACCCACTTCTCTTTTGATATTTTTGCCCTACCAATTTGTAATTGTCAACAGTGTAAGTGTCAATTTGTGCACGGTATGAAGTTAGCATCATAACCCGTGCTATAATCGACTACTTTACGCACGGAAAACCGTGGCATAAATGCGGGTTTAGGTCACAGTGTGCTATAAAAAGATTCTCGTGACCTGCAGTGGGTCGTTATCGAATTGCAGTCATGATGGCGTAAAATGTGACTCAGAATTATGCATGTTAAATAAAATGTGTTTCGATGCTTCACCCTTTTCTTCTAAAGTGCTGTTGTCTTCTACCTTTATATTGAAATGATGTGATTTTTTCGAAATCGGTTTTTACAAACACTTTTCGAAAGTTGAACTACAAATCCCTATAGTGTATAACTAAAACTTAAGACTACATTTAAACTAATGTACAAGCAGTTTCATCATGAAGTAATCATCTACATAGTTCGTAATAAGAGTGCCTTTGACTTAAGTTATTAATTTACTGTATGCATTTCAGTTAACTTTAACGGAATTTGTTCAGTCCTTAAATCCTTTTAATCATTGATTCATAACATTCTACTGGATAACGTTCCTTACCTCTTTAGTTGTGGGAAGAGCTCTGTAATCTGCAGTGGGCCGTTACTGGATTAGAGTCATGACGGCGTAGAAAGTGACTTGGAATTATCCGTGTAAAGTACATAATGCGTTACCCATCTGACGTCACCCTTTTACGTTACCCATTACGGCGGATACGAAGCCGTGTTCCCTTTGGTCTTTAAACGATTAATCTTAAACTTCGATCTTTCTTTTGTCGTCGTTCTTGGACGTAAGCAATCAATAATAAAATAAGATTAACATTAAAACATACAGGCTGATAATTAAGCGTATGTATGAATCCGAAACCTTTAAATTGTTTTACTGATCTGAAGAGACGCAAAATTCGCCTAAAATTAAAATCTTTATGTCTTAGCTCGTAAAATGATTATTTATGTTTGAAGAAACTGTAATATCTTTATCAATAGGAACTTTCCGCGATACTCTTATTTTATGGTTGGTGATCAGTACCCCAATGGTGAGTCATTATCGATTTCGATAGGCATTTGATGTGTCGTAAACTGTACACTAGCGTAGGAAATTTATTGCGTCATAGTGTTGCTATTCGAATAATTGATATTATTCGTACTTTTTATATTGTAATAGCAAATGTTTCACGCTTTAAATATTCGTTGAAAAAAATTGCAACTATCAATAAAAAAGATATTTTGGTAACATGTTAAGCGTATCATCTAAAAATAGGATATAATGCCATTTTGCGACGATCAATAGCTCGCTAGATATATAAAAAGCTGGTAATTTTTGCGCAGTCATGCTGTCTGACAAAGACAGCTAGTAGTAGTTATATGAACAAAGTGCTGAAACCGTAAATATTTACTTTTAAATGTTGTTTTCGGGCAGAAATGTAAAACATTTTAGCATTCCATCTAAAGAACGGAAAGATAGAAAAATTGCAAACAGAAATTGCGACTTTTTAGGGTGTTGTACGTACTTTCAGGCTTATGTGTCTATACACTTGCGACTTAATTTACATGTGCGACATTTTGCGGTCAAAATGTGCGATGCTGCTGATACTGTTGTTAGACGCAGCAACATCGCTAGTAACCACTGTCTTTTAAATGACGCTGTTACTAGTAGTAACAGCGTCATATACTATAACTATACGCAACTATAGAAAACAAGTTTTTTAGTTGCGACAACGCAGCGTCAAAAAGTCGCAGAAATACTATTTAAACTTACGGCATTTTGTCACCTCGAGTTGCCCGTGTGAACAGCACTTATGGGGTTTACTACATTTTTTGTAATAGTCGGTTTTTATTACTGTTTAAGGCTGTGCAGCGTAATTTACTTTATACTTCACTACTCTGTATTGTATCACACAATAATAATCCTTATTAAGCAGCGCTTAAAAGTTGCTTACTATTCATTAAATTGTAGCCTAAAATAAACCGGTTCACATTGGTACCATTTCAATGTAATCGTAATGCAAACGAAATAATTTAATTTTAGTTTTATCAAAACGTAGGTGAGTAAGTTGGCTCCACGTGCTCTGTTGTGTAAAAATATGAAAATGAGTTTTTGACACTAGCATTTTACATAAGCAATTAGGTCAACCTACGAATACCGACCAACAGAGGCAAACATAATAATTTTAGTTAAGAGTTTAACTGAAACGTGAAAGAAAAGGTAGGGTACTGCGTCTGAGAGACGTTAATGAGTTTATATTGTATCTGAGTGCTTATTTATTAAAACAGAGGGTTTATTATTTTTAAAACGTGAATCTTAAATGCAGAGAATACATGTAGGTAACCAAAAAATCCAAAGAACTAATTGGTAGCATTATATACACTTGTCTAATAGAATCTAATAGAGAAGACAAAAGTTTTATAGAATTTCGTATAATCGGAAAATTTTACTTACGGTAACTAAAACTATAGAAATAACTTCTTATTAAAAAATATACAATTCAATAATACGTACCTACCTACATGTACTAAATTAATTAATTATTTGGTCCTGATTGGCATTAGCTATGTGAATGTTATAAACATCAATCGCCTGTCAGATAAGTTCTCATAAGCTCCACAAGACATTGGCCCAAATTATGTACAAGACTAGCATGAACCTAAACTACGGCTCAGAAAATCTGTTGCTAGTTAATTAGCATAGAAACTTCTCAGGGCGGCAGAAGCGGTTCGCTTAATGATGTTAAAATTATATGCACACTGGGTTCCATATCTACCACATGCATAGTTTGGATAGCCAAGTTGTGCCTAATTGTGTCAGTGCCAGCTGTTCATAAAACTAAACGCACTTTACAGTAATAAAATAATAATATACATCTGGAACTTTGTTAATTTTATCCTTTGCTGTTTATCCACCACATTCTCTTCTATTAATTTGTAGACCAGACGTCTACAAAAATATAATAGGAGAGAATGTGGTGGTGTTTGTCTAAGTAATGGTACAGCTGCCCATGAACATGGTCATGGAGGTATTACTGATGCGTTGCAGCCAAAAAGCGGACGACTTTCAATTGTATTTTTTTTATATCTTTATAAATCATCAGATACTAGTAATATCGATTGATGTAATATTGAAGTTCTCGATAAAAAAATCGTAAAAACATCCATAAAAAATATCGAGTACAATATCCTACGAGTAAGCACATTTTTGCCTCGGTACAAAGCACACAAGGGAGAATCGTTTTTGAAATCATTTTTATACTGGATTGCTATTTTATTTCCTTGTCTTTTTGTTGAACAAAGTGACGAACGTGACGCACGGGACACTCGTTAGCGTGTCAGTTTTATGAGGCCGATTTTTCCGGTGAAGGATCGCAGGTATGAATGCATTGTGAGATACTTCTGTTTGTGTTGTCAGAGGATTTTCTACCCATTTCATTTGATATTCATAAAATATTTAACGGCGTGCGTCAGGCTTTACTATCTAGATCAACGTCGTGGCAATTTTTTTTAAATTTAAATTATGTATCTTTATCCACAAATGTCACAGGTCATTATTGAATTACAACTACAAAACTACTAAGTTTATATTTTTTAACGTGTATAATATGTTTGTCCGCGATGGACTCTGATACCACCCAACCAATTTCAATGAAATTTTATGAGTGAGTTCATTCTGAATTTTATTCGAATACCTTCAAAAACGGCAAAGTTTCATACTAACTTTGCACCCCCGTTTTACCCCCTTAGGGGTGAATTTTCAAAAATCCTTTCTTAGTGCTCCCCTACGTTATATAAGGAACCAATGTACAAATTTTTTAGTTTCTAAGCCTTATAGTTTAGGTCCTGCGTTGATTTACGTCAGTCAGTTAGTAACTCACTAGTATTTTTTTGCATATAAGTACAAAATATGATACAACATTTGAGTAGGAAGATAAGACACACTCTTTATTGTTAATACGCTGTAGAACATAACAAAGGAATTAAACAAATATGAAGTACCTACATAACAACGGGCGGCCTTATCGCTACATAGCGATTTCTTCCAGGCAACCCGTCAAAGGCTGGCAACACAAAAGTGATATTAAAAGGGTAAAGGCGTACACAAAATTAACAAAGGAACTAAGCAAGATAGACAGATAGATAGATTGGTACACACTTTCTAAACAAACCTTAATTACTACAGTATTTTAGTTAGCATGGTTGAGCTTTTATATAATTACATGGCTTGCCGTCTAACTAAACTGTGAAAGTAAATCAGTAATAATATTACATGTAAAAAAACCAATTTGAAATAATGCAAATTTTAAGCCTTATCTATATGGTTTTCTCATTGATATCATTGTCAGAACTGGCACACGGGAAGCACCAGCTTTCAAGTAATAAATAAATGCTAACACACTTATCCCCCATATGGATTTCCCTATCTTATCGCAAATTAGATGACACAAATCAAATAAAAAATAACCCTATAAATAGCTATATTGTTTCATAACAAGTAAATATAACTAAGCTTGCTGGGAGTCATTATTGGTGGAATTTTAGCAGTTAAGAATTTTTCCTTTAAACTGTGGAGTGTGTTATATAAAACAAAGAAACTAATTATCGAGGATATTAGATTGCACGGAGCAGGGAAGCGAGACTACTACTCCCCTTTAATCTTCGCATCGATTTAATGACAAATAATGTGCTTTATACGAGTACAATGCATTTGCAAAACAAGCTATATTATTGTTAAATATTGTTATAAAATGTTATATTTTTGTTAAATGTTTGTGTTACATAATTTCAAGTTACCGAGGTGCCTGGCGGGAGGCGTAAGGTGTCTGTAAGTCTTCTACGCAAAAGTGAATAGGCTTTTAATAAGTAATGACTTTTACCATGTAAGACTACATCACTACTTAACATAGTATTTTCTTCCACAAGCTCGTAGACAAGCATAACTTATAACTCGTAAAAAAGGTGGCGTAGAAAGCTCGATGGGGTAATCAGGTTACAAGGGTAGACGGTAGGTAAGTTATAAGGGTCTGTAAAGGAAAGCGAACCGCAAGATGGGGTGATTAATAAAGAGTGCGCTTTTCAATAATTATTATCTATTAGATTAGTTCGTAAACTTTTAACGAATACCTGAAGAATATGACGGATGAGCAGCATAATTCATACTTCGCAGCAAAAAAATTGGATCGAATTTGGATAAGTTTCGAGTACCTACTTAAATCTTATATTACAATAAGTTACAAAACATAATTATTCTATATTCAAAATGACATGATAATAAATAAATTTATTGTCTGTATTCTAGTTTGTTCGACCAACCTAATTAGGTTGCAAGTCCGGAGATGGGTGCAATCGAAACTTGCGGCGTATGAGGGCCCAACGATGCTGACAAGATTGCCAAAGTTTCATCCACAGGCATGTAGTCGCAGCCAAATGAAAACGATTTCACGATTGTACCCGGTTTTATACCTCACGATTTATGTACGTCGTCCTATCCAAATGGCTTATGAATTTAAAATAATGACTGGAATAAAAAAAAATGTTTTGGCGGGTACACAAATTGCTTCAGGATTTCAGTTAACTCCCGCTTACGAAACGATTCTGTGGAAGAAAGATGATCTTAAATTACTGTTTTCTTAGGGTAAATACTTTTACAGATAAAGCGTATAGCAAATTTCTGAAGACATTATTTCCGTAAAATAATCCTCGTCCTTTTTTATGCGAAAATAAATAATTGTTTTGGAATATTTTGAAACAAATTATAGCCCAATATACGACCTATATAGGTACTCGTACAATATTGATGAAACTTAAAAATAAGTAGGTAACCGTGGTACTATGGATCGCAATGGCAGTCCAAAATGTTTCTTTATTAATTTAAATTAAATTTCAGTAGCGTAGAGATGGATAGCCTCATCAAGTCCTTGAAACTTTCATAGCGAAACATAATTATACCTATATAGGAACTATTTTGATGGCAGATTAAGCTAGTGATGATCACGCCTTTCAAAAATTTTTCAATTTTGTAGAGGCCTGAATCGTGGGTACCTACCTCACTTATTGTTCCTGTGCAGATTGGTTTCCACCAATTAACCCTTCTGGGTTAGTATGGAAAGAATTTTACTCAGGCTTATTATATAATTTTCAGACCTATCTGACCTAGATTAAGACCTAGTATATACTAGGTCTGAATCAGAAACGATAGAAATTTATACTAGTCGATTTAAATTTATGCGTAACACTTTCGACTAAATTACATTATAATTTAACCTTTCCTCCTCTTATTCTGCTAACTTCTTCCTTAGCTTTATCATGTGATTATTTATTTTTCAGAAGAATATAATTATGTAGCTGTATGTCAGCGCTCAATGCTACGGCAAAAGCCATATGCCGTGACATCTTTATCAAGTTTTAGACTCAACTATACAATTTATTATTGCAAGTCGCAGATATTACATGTTATCTGATCTTTTATCACTTCCACAATCAAATATCGAATGTATCTCGGCCCAGCCCCGCCCACCATTTATACTGTATTATCTGCTTCCGGAACTTTCAAAGTCTAATTGATGAGAAAATCAGACAACAACACGAAATTCATGACCCGGGCGTCGGTAGTAACCATATAGTAACATCTTGTATTTATGTTTGAGGAACAAGGTTGTGATTCCCTTAATACAACGTAGTTGTTTACATCTCCTGTGGTCGATACTTTTTGTTGCTTCAACACAAGTAGTTCTTTACAAAATTTCCTGCTGTCTATTGTTAATGATAAGTACCCAAATTAAATCCCTACTAATATTATAAATGCGAAAGTAACTCTGTCTGTCTGTCTGTCTGTCTGTCTGTCTGTCTGTCTGTCTGTTACGCTTTCCCGCTTAAACCTCTCAACCGATTTTGATGAAATTTGGCACAGACAATCTTTAGACCCTGAGAAAGGACATAGGCTACCTTTTATTGCGAAAAAAAGGGATGAAGAGGGTGAAATAGAGGTTGAAAGTTTGTATGGACCGAAGGAATTAGTTTCCCGAAGCGAAGCGAGGGCGGTTCGCTAGTAACAATATAATTTCACAATCTTTAACAAGTTTATCTGCGAAATGTCCACTCAGATAAACGCTTTTCATTTTGTCGTTTTTAATTCGTTGATTTGAATTTAAAATATACATAATTGGATATCTCCTTTGTCAATTTAACGAGACCAGCCGTAAATTGTATGTCTATTTCAACGGTACGAAACCCCAACCTTTGTCGAATTCACCAAATAAATTAAGTACATGTAAACGTTTAAATTACAGGAGACGAAAAGGTTCCTGGTCTATTTAATAGGGCTTAAATATTACGTACTCGTATACTTCACGTCACAAGTTATTTGAAGTCATGTTATGTTATGTTATTTGTGTGTAATTTCTATGTTATGTTATGTGTGTGTCATGTTATGTTATTTGTAATACAAAAAAGATTCTTAGTTTGTGTTGACGTCGAAAGTAACAATAGTTGTTTATAAAAAAATGTTGGGATTCCATAAGTTGTCATATATTTTGAACCAATTGAAATAAAATACACATAATTTTTGAATAAAAACCGTCTTCAAGACTTTTTTTTGTTTATTTTACATCATCATATAAAATGAGAACATCATCAACGTAGTTGAAGTCAATTAAATACGCATTATTAGGCGTAACTAAAAAAATACTCGTCAAGTCTCGCTCAAATTTAAATGGGATTACCTGACAAACACTAGCTATCGAATATAAAAAGAAGCTACAAAATCGGTACGCTCAGTAAAAAGTCACGAGGAAACATAAACGAAAAAATAGAGTCGATGTAAAAAATTCATATCGTGAGTACCCGTAGTAAAATGTGTACAATTCGCGATAAGTTAAGTTTAAAGAGTGTGAGTAAAGAGTCGAATTGACAACCTAATCTTTTTTTTTAAGTCGGTTTACAAACACCTCATGCCACCTCGAGGTTACTAAATTCAACAGTGATAAAACGGTCAAAAGTATTCAATTAAGTTACAGGAAAGGAATAAAAATAGGTACTTACATATGTACAAAGTTAATAAATGTTTCCCAAATTATTGGGAACAAACGCACAGTCAAATAGAACAAATTCGTAAAAAACATTGTTAATTTACAAATTAATTTAATATCCCTAGTAAAAGTTTTTCACAATAATCTTCCGTCACAGATAGCGATCAGTTAGAGATTTATTATATGCATGGTTTTCCAAAATCCGGTGGTTTTTCTGACGACCACAATAAAAGCTTTTGCATTAAAATTTCAGTGCCAACTTTATAACTCTCTCAGTGAATTATAATTTTAAATAACATACGATTTTGGTGGTCGACCTAATTTTACTGTGATACAAAATGACGTCCCGAAAACCCGGTCACACTCTGTGGAATTTATTTGTAGTATACAGTAGACAGGTGGTTCCGTTTTGTTATCTAAATTAACTATCTTTGTTTGTAAGTTTTCAACTGTCCGGTATGTAACGGTCTAAAAAGGAACTTCAATAAACATAAAGTTGCAGGTTTACGTATGCAAATCTAATGAAACTGCGCAAAACGAATACTGTTCGTTTGCGCCAAACTGTGGCGCCAAATAAGTGACAATGTAACGAAACATTCTTACAGTTCTATCAATTGGAAACCCTCGTAGAACTGTAACTTGTAACGTCAGGTCAGGCCAAGTTTCGTGTTAGCTATCATTGCTTCCAGGAACAGCGAAGCAGAGTTCGGTCCAAACCTCATTAATTAGGAGGATAGATAATAATCTTGCAGTATAAGTTGCAGTCATTTGATAACTGTATCAACGCAATATACTAGTACTAGAAATAGAATAACAACTACAACAATAGGTAGTAGTAGAGCCTAGACTTCATCCGGGGTAGTACTACCGTCCGCCACGGTACTTAGTACATTTCTACCGTGTAATAATTGTTTTGACAGTAACTATGTTCCGATTAGAAAGGCGTGGAGCCCGTCACACTTTTTAAAGGCCATCTTAGTCCTCAAGGGTAGTAACGCATCTTTGACTGAATTGGAATAAGACTCTTACTAAAAATTACTAACTGAACTATTACTAACAACAACTAACAGGACTAACTATCACTAACAGTCCCTGTCCCAGTCCTCATTCTTATTAAAAAACTAATCAACTAATGTTCTAACACTGTTTTCTAACTGGACTAACTATCTTAGTCCCCATTTGAGTCTTGTTCTAGGTCGGTCACACTTGTCATGGGCGGCAGCGGCAGGGTGGTGCTGCATGCTCATTTTCTACCTTAATTCGATGAAAAAAACCATACCTATACATCTACGACATAATAGCGTAGTGCTATTATGTCGACAGAAACCACGATTAATCCAGTTTATTGATATTATAATATGCTCTTGTTTTTTTTTTATTTTCCATTCAACATGATGTGTACTAGTCACTAGTAATATAAAATGTATGGAGCATTTTTTTCATTAGACTTTCAAACTATCATGGAAACTAATGTATACTCACAATTAGATAGATGTTCGTGTAGCCCTCGTCAGTCTTCCTTTGTATTTCTGCAATGACACAGTTCACATGTTTCATTGTTTGTTTCCATCAGCGAGTATTTAATATCTACGGATATAATGACAGCAAAATTGTTTATTCTTATTTATCTACTTGGTACCACAATGGTGTTGGCTTAATTATTTTTCCTCCTTTCTATTATTCTAGTGATTTATTATTACTGAAATACGATTTTTTATTTTTATTTGTAGTTATTACTATGATATATTTTTGTAAATACAAAAGTTTTATTACGTCCTAATCCTTACGGGGGTAACTATCGGCCAAGTCTGTCTATTTACAGTTACGGAGTTAATGCGTGCCACGTTTTTGTTGTTCTTTTGGGATCTTACGTATCACTTTTGCCTTAGCAATCAGGACTTGGATCAACTTTCTACTAAGTTCAATTCTATCGAAATATATAGTCTATTCTCTTTGTTTACTGTTTATTCGATAAATCAAAATTCACCATATTATATTGGCTGTTACATATTTTTACTTAAATACATGCATTATGCTTAGGGTAAAATCATGGCTACTATTTTGAAGCGAAAGCTTCTATAGTATCGTTGTGATTTGGAATTCGATGAAACGGAAATGGCGCGCAAATGAAATTAAACGGAAACGAAAAAGACACAGACATATTTGAACGTGGGGGAAAATGAGATAGGATATTTGTTTCTTATCCACAATAATTCAGATTTCGGGATATCAGACAATATTAAACTAATTATTTGTCATTATTCCATTACAAATTGAAACACGTTTCATTTAGATTCCATTGTGTCGATCTAAATTATATTTCAGGCTTGAAGCCATTGGCCCTCAATATTAGTGAAAGATCTTCGAAATGTTGAAATTTTATTACGTAGATTTGATGTCCTCAAGACAAATTTAATATAACATGAACACTGGTTGGTAAAATAACGAATTTTAAACTTAACGTAATTGTGTTTTTGGTTAAAATTAGATTGGCAAGAGTTTTTGTCGTGCTTGTCGTTATTACATGTATATGTGATGTTGGTGTTTGCTCGGCTCTGAAAATGTGAAGTCATACGGGAATATTTCTTTATCACAGCAAAAGCACGTCTTGAAGAGTCTCTTGTATGCTTGTCTTATATTGTGTGACAGTATGATGCTTGTGCTATGATGTGCTTAACTTGAAGGAGTCAAGTCGTGTGTTTTTTTTACATTGTTACTCTTTATTACAGCTCTCGTTTGAGCATGTTGTCATCCAGACAGCACTTTCATTTGGCGTCTAGTTCGGTACAGGGTACACTCACGACAAGTGTCGCTAAACTTATCCCATGGGACTATTGCGACGAAATATAGTCAAATGTTCCATCGTGGGTCAACAAAATGGGGCTAATGGGATAAACCCACATTGTTAAAGTTTGGTTGTACATATTTGCATGGCATTACATTTATAATTGTGTTATTTTTTTCAATTTATGTACCTATTATAATTCGCGCTGTAGTATGGTGCAGTACGGCCTGTAGACCGTAATGAGGAGTTGAAGAAATTGATTTTTTTGTTGAAAGTTTTTATCTACATTTAAATTTTGCGTAGCTCGTGTAATTGATTGAAATTGGTGTGAATAAAGACGACTTAATTGTTTGTCTTAAGAATTGGACGAAGAAGAAGGGTTTAAGAATTTTCAAAACGATTATTCACAATACGGGTCGTGTGGGATAAAGAATTCCAAAACTAACCTCATAAGTTACTAACCTCATAAGTGGGATAAAGGGGTTCTATACGATATAAGACTTGCTATAATGAACAATAAAGTTGATTACGATGTCTCATTTTTATAGGCCTCTACTCAGTATTAAAAAATATAGAGGAGACAATTTTTATGGCTAAAATACACTAAATATGCTTGTAATATTTTTAATCCACTGTGAAAATAATTTAATACTTACGTATACGAGTAAAGTATATTGTAGTTTTATTCGTACATTGTAGAATTCGGTTTTACATTCGTAGTATTATTTGAAGAAATAATAAACTTATTAAACAACTTTCAAGTTAACAAGAAGGCCTCGACATTAGACAGGCTTTACAGATAAAACAAATTGCTGTGGTAAACTTTGTGAACAGTACCTACTGAATATAATTAACTTAAATACCTATACGCAAACGAATGGCGAAGCCATCTATAATTTATTTCTTACATTTCTTATTCCAATTCATTTTCTGAATAATATTACGCCTACCGCATTTACAACAATAGGTGTTGACTGTTTATTGATAGAAAATATTTTAGGCATTAAGTTCGCCCGTATTCATACTCGTATATGATTATTAAGTGTAACTTTTAATAAATAAAAAAGTAACTTTTAGTAAATACTGAAGAAAGCCCTCTTTTAATATTTACTTTAAAATGCAGAAAATAATTGTTTCAAAATTCATTACCAATAAGATCCTTCTTATTTTATCATAAAAATAAAGACTAAATTTTTCCCATGGCAATTTTCAATCCCGATTTTACTTAACATTGTCGGGAGCATTTAGTAATTAGGGACCAAGCTTATTTGTATGTAAGTTATTTTAACAGGCATTTATTGCATACTAGTAGATATTATTTGACAAAAGTTAGGCGTAAGTCTTATTTCTATCTCAGTGGGTTGTCACATACTTTTTCTGTGCCGTAGAAATATCGACCTGTTCTGTTTCCGCCCATGTGATGCTCCGGAGTCTTTTATTGGTGTTCTACTTTTTCGTTATGCTACGTTCAAACTTACGAACTTAATAATTTGCTTTAATAGTTAACTAGTGCGACATTTTGCACCGTTTTGTAACCGGGTTTATTGTTTAAATATTTATTCGGCAATTTAGAACTGAATTGATTATTTCGCCTCGTTAGTTTCATTGTAAAAATTGGTTTATCCAGCTACGTTGTGATTGCATCAGTTCGAATTATTGTACCGTGTATTGGAACTATTGGAAGTTCATTTCAGTGAATATAAACCGCGTAACAATTTTTTGTGTCTGTTGTATCCTTTATACGTGTATCTTGATAATAATGTAGTATAGACCGTTTGTGATAGATATGCTTTGAAATAATGTACGGTTATTTTTGTGAAGAGGGATGGTGAACTGATTACAAAGTTATCTAATTATAGGCAAAATGTTAGTCATACTCATAAATTAATACCCCTATTAGGGTTCACGGTTTTCCCGTGTGATATGGAATATATATTCGTAGGTTTACAATTAAGACATCCTGAACTTACCGAGACCCGAGCATAAATCTATTTATCAATAAAGCGGAAGCAAGGAAAGTAAATTTTAATGTAAGTATGTATGCTTTGTTATTGTACTGAAACTCAATTTTCTTATACTGAAATCTCTTTTAATCTTAGTGAATAGTGTATAAGGTATTTTTCGTAGGTATTGGAATAAATGAATAATTATGTTTCTACTATTATAACCTACATCTAAAAGGTTTCATACGTAAATATAAAGCGCTGTTTTTTTTTAATGAGTTGTAAGTTCCTAACATGAAATAAATGATTTAACAGTAACTTACCTGGCAAAAATAAATAATAACGTCATAATTATGCTTCTGGAAGCGAAGCAAAGTCAGTTAATGTTGTATACTTAAATGTCTTTTCCGATCGAAATTGAACCTGCTACCCTTCGCTGGTAGACAGAGCTTTGAGTGGCTCCATCTATTGTTTAAAGTGTATCTAGGGGACTGTACAATCCTACAGAAAGCTGCGGGCGTGTATTTATGCACAATTTTAAACAGTTTCAACAACTCATGTAGGAGCTACGTGTATATAGCTTTTAGTAGTAGCAGAGAGAGAAAAGTCCTCTACATTTCCTCTTTTTAGCTTGAATTTGCACATCCCATCCCGTCTGTCTAATAGACAGACTCAAAGAGTACACGTTCAGCAATTTTACTTAAATAAACTAGTTTTGGTGCCAAAATGTTGCGGGTGTGTTTATACTAGCAGATCATTCTGGGACACAATTTTAACATTTTTTTCTTGAACCAAAATGTTTCTATTATTATTTCTATGTTTTCAAACGCCTGTTTCTATTATAAAACAAAATGTTTTTTTGTTTGCTTCTGTACTTTTTAATTTTTGATTACTGACTATTTACGAGGTTATTAGATGGGCTCTACGACGTCATTAATATTTACAAATGTTTATTGTCATAGATTATTACCTATCATGGTAAAGACATCTTTAATATTATGTCATACATTAAAAAATATTATAAAAATCCCCATGTTGTCTCCCGTGAAGAGCGTAAAGCGTAGCGGTATACTTATAAGTATTGCGTTTAATGTGCGTCGACGTAGCCGCGTCTGTTTTCTTAGCTAAGATTTTAAAAACGCGTTAGATCTTTCTCCGTGGCCTCAAATTCAGAGATAGCTTAGGTAAGAAGGAGTCTCATAATTCTTAAAAAAACCTGTATTCATTCCGGTTTAAGGTATACAGCGTTTTACTTTTCTGGAATACCAGCATCAGTGACAATATTAAATAAAAATGATCATCTCAATCGGTTTACTTTTCAAATTAAAGTTAAGAATTCATTTAAGTGGGTGGATGGAATTGTATGGAATAGGAATTTATATCGACGCAGCGGGCATCCGATTCTAAATTAGATTTAGTCTGCTGCACTCTTTTGTGAATGCAATGTTTCAATGTGGGAATTGCCGTCAAAGTGGCGAAGAATTCGATTGAATTTATAGTTCCTTTTATTGTATCGCAATTGCAGTATGTATGAGCCATGGGACTTGTGCAGTATTTGCTTATCGTACAGTCGATTTTTCCTGAGGTTTAATATTATATCCCTATTAAGAATTTATCGTTTCGATAAATATACCTACAGAGATAAATAGGATAAGCTATGAAAGGTAATCAAGCGATTATTGTGTTGCGGTGATTAAACTTTGAAAGGATTTGACTATTCAGATAATTAAGATTTGTACACGAAACAGTGAGCCCAATAGGTAATTTTATACAATGAATGTACTTACTGAAAATTCTTAACGAAACTCAAAAACATCCTCTTAAAGTAAATAAAACTTTTCACTTTATTCTAATCGTCTATCAGTTGTTTCAAGAGTTGCGACGTAAAATATTTCTCATAGAGGCAACAAAGCGTAGCAGGTAAAGGAAATTTACATAATATTACGTAACCATGAGGCAGTCAGCATTTAGTTTGGACCCTACTATGAGTCGACTATTAATAATCCTTGTGTGTATTCTGTATCGCCCCGACATTCTGACTGATCCAACAGCTCGCAACCCACAAAATGGGCTCGTTATTGATCACCACTTTTGTCGTCCGCTATTTTCCTTAATGTACTCGAAGCACAGTATATTATAAGACATTATTGTTTTTGCCCCAAAATTATGATGAAAGATGTGACCGACACGAGTGGCTGCCGGCATGCTTTTATACAGTCACATCACAATATTTGTGTCACATTTGATGTTCTTTGTTATTTTATGAAAATGAAAAATGCTGCAGCAATAAGCAGAATTTGTATTTACTGACGCAGATTTAATGGAAAAAAAATTGCATAGCAGCATAGCCTTTATGTCTTTAACATAAATGCATAAATTCCTGTTCAGTTACAATATGCACTACCTTCGCTAATTGCTTTACGTATTTTGTTTTATAACTAGTTGTAGAGTTTACCAATCAAATTTAAAATCATTGCTTGTTTTCTCTTCAGATTTTTTATGTTAAGCGTTGTTATTGACTATTATGATATAGTCTTAGTTTGTTGTACATGAGCTTGTTGCCATATTGCCATCAAGGTTTGTTCTTTTATTCTCTCTTATGGGGTTGTATGTTAGACGTAGGTAGACACAATATGTATGCCGCCTCACTTTTCTGACGAAAACTATATTATGACTATATTATTACGTAAAATGTTTTAGTAAGGTCTCCTGCTTTGTCTTTGGAGCCGTCTTCAATAGAGACTCTGTTACTCGAGGGACACGAAATGCAACGCTCAAAGAGAAATTGCGCTGTAAGCGTCAGCTTCGATAATTGACTTATAGTAATAATAAGTCAATGGCAATTATATAGCCACGAAATTGCGCTGCAAATTGTAGCGTTATTTCTTGAATTTGATTGTGAATTGACATTGACGTTTATAAATCGCTTGTGGCGTTAAAGCGGTGTTGCTTCGTGTTTCGTGGCCAAGCCATAAGGGTATTGGCGCAGTAAACACGCAACTTAGGAAATGTCCGTCCTGTTTATTTGAATTCAATTTGTACAGATAATTTGGGGACGTTCAGTCGCTACTTGAAGACTTTCTGATCGTAACAGCTCTCGTCTGATTTTCGATCTGAAGGAGGGCTTTCTTATTACAAACATAGTGAGTTCAATCTCTTTTATCGCAGCATTTATAGCGGGGAGAATTGAACGCCGTATCCCTACAGTTCTGGCGCGAGAACCCACTCTACCGTAAAATTATGTTAAACTTACTCTGCGTTCCTATATCATTGTCATTCTTTCTATGGAATCCTAGTTTATCACTTCTACCCGGAATACGACGTATGTAAGTAATCCACTTCGAGTTACAAGATCTATTGATGTAATAAAAATGTAATTTTGTAACAATGAACCGGAAAAAGACAAGTAATATCCTTAAAAAGAAGGGTTACGATACAGATAGCTACGTTAATATATGTATATTATATTATAATGTAGCTATTAAGAATGTTTATCTTTTTGTCTGTACGTTTTATATTTTATATACCTGATAAGGCCTTCTGTGTGAGAAGGCTATTATTATTTACGAGCTATGCCCGCGACTTCGTCCGCGTAACAAAAAAAATCTAAGATAAAAGTAGCTTAACTAACTCCTTAGGCTAAGGGTTGTGATGATGATGATGGACTAACTCCTTATGACATCAGTAATCTGCCAGTGAAAGTCCCGTCAAAATCGGTCGAGCCGTTCCAGAGTTCCATTAGCCAAAACAAACAGACAGACAGAAAAAATTGTAAAAAATGTTATTGTGGTATATGCACCGTGTATGTCATCCATAGGCGTTTAGTAAAATGCGGTTATATTCATTTTACAAACAGACACTCCAAGAATAAAACATGTGACGGATAGATTATGATAACAAAAAGTATGACCGATGTTATAACAGCGATTAACGGTCAAATTTTCGAAAAAAACATAGTTTGGCGATTATGCGGTGCGCCGGCTGGCGCCGTAATTACGGCGTCACTCGGCTAAAACGGGGAAATAAATTGAAAAACCGACTCGCGGTGAAAATGCGAGCCGGAAAATATCTCTTTACGGCACTTGGTCCGCGACTGACAACGGCGAGATAATGTATTTGTTTTTCCCAAAATGCTATTGTTTTTACGAACTATTTATTCTTACCCAACAATGTATTGTGCATTCAATAGTGGGTAATTGCTTCATTAAAGTAAATTAAAATGACAAAGCGGCTGCTAGGTGCTGTTTTACTACACATCCTTTGCAGTTTGCTCGTGTTTTTCGATCCGAAAGAAAATTCGAGGGAAATTGCTGAATTAATACTTATCCTCCGCCCCCATTCAATCATTTTGTCGGGGTTCTTTTTAATTAAGAATGCAGGAGGTTCCTTGTTTTACAAGCACTTCAGTAGACGAACTGTGTTCCTTCGCTCTCTGTCCGTGAGTTACCGATAGATCGGTAATTCAGGCGAACAGCCCAATTTAGATCACGCGTTCCATGAATCGCACACAAGGCTAAATTAACCCGTAATCACATGGGTAATGAGGCTTTAAATAACCTATGCGCTCGTTAAATCGTTATATAATAATACTGGAAACACCTTCCAGGACAATAATTTTGCTTTGAACTGATGAATGTAATATCCGAATTTAGCATAAGTTTAACTTAAATATTATAGTGATTTATTTTGCTCTATAAAATACCCGGTTCAAGATGAGGGCCTAGAACTTAATATCTAAACTTTTTTTTATATCAAATATACATTAGGGCTCACAGCCCGATGGTTTGTTTTGATTGAAAGTGATTAAATGAGTAAAACCACTAGCGGTTGGTACTCGGATGGGTAAAGAATTAGTTACTGCCATTAAATAATTAATGCATAATTACATATCTACGTAAAACGTATTACGTTTTACGTAAACTGTAACAGCTTTTTGTTGTACGTAGTAACTAGAATCAGCTGTTTCATTGAAACTTTTGTGAACAGAAAATGGACGGTCACGGTCATGGTGGGTCATTCTTTGCTATGTGCCGAGCTGCTCTGTAGTGAAATAAATATAAGGACATTTAGTATGTTTACAGTAGTTGCTAGTGAAAGTTACATCATGATTTTATTTTAATTAATGGCCTGCCTTTGGATGGATGCCTTTAGTGTTACTAATATTGGGGTTTATTACAGAGTTGGCTTGCCAGTTGGTGTGTACCCTATTCAAGTGAGAAATAATAAAAATGATCTTATTTTTAAAGTAATCATTGTGTAGATATAAGAATCTGTCACATTCCATGAAGTTGCATTAGCTGTGTTTAACTTTTTCAGAAACTGATTTTTTTACTTAATACACTATCTCTACCCCTAATTTCCAATACTACAACCCTCTTTTTACTTATAAAATGTCATTGACTACAACATACACAATGACGTCGAATATATTGATAACAGCTTGAAGGTTTTAAGTTCACCTATAGCGTGAACAAAACATGATTTAAGATAAAAAATATAAAAAATATACATGGTAATACACACTATTTTTTAAGGAAATTGATCTTTCAAAACCAATGACGTCATACCTTGCTTCACGTTTTCTTATCTAATAATATCTAGTCGAGCTGGTTTCAAGTTCCGGATATTGGATTTCCTATCTTCGTTTCTTATTTAGACGTTAAAAAGAAAACAGTAAAAATATATTTCACCTATGACATGACAAGACCTCCTTTTTTCTGATCTTATGGGAATCTGCAAAATCCTGAAAATATTTATTAGTCATTACCTATTTACCAAAAAACTTGTCAAATTTAAAGTTTATTTGAAGCCAAAATTTACATCCTTTTTATTCCCTATGAATAAATTTTACACGGAGGGAATTTCGTAAAAACATGTAAATGATTTTAACTAATTATGGTAACCTGACGTGTTACGTCCGTAATTTTTAAGACTATGGTGTCATTTATTAATTCTCGATTTGTTTACAATACAGAAAAATAGCATAGTCCAATATAGTGACAAGATACTATAAGCAAATAGTAGAGAGATTCGTAAACACAAGTAGTTAAGTGATACGAATGAAAAGAAAACATACAATAAGAGAGAAATATTCTAGAGGAGCCCAGACAAAACAGGCCGGCACGCATTTATCTTTTCTATTTCAGTGGTTATCTTTCAATGAAGCTAATACCTAAATAAACCTTTTGTTGCGAGAACGTGACTATTGGTGATGTTGGTTTTTACTTTCCTCGTCCATATTGAAATACTACATTCAGTTCAGGTCACGGGTTAGCGAGGAATACACTATATCGAGAGAGAATGAACAATGTCACAACAATCGAATGCCCGAAAGAGGATTAGTGTTTTGCTTTTAGCCTAATCGGGAAACAGAACGACCGGAATAAATTAAGGGGATTTTTACTGGTTGAATGATTTTTCTTAAATAAATGTAATTATAGAATGTCCAATGTTATCTTATAGTACCTATCTAACAGATGTGTTGTAATAATATAAGAACTTGCGTAACGTGTTATTTCGGCTTTTTTTATTTTGAGCATTTTATAGTACCTACCTACACTAAAAGACAGGCCAATTCATGAGGAGTGGCCTCATGGCCTCGGGCATCTATAACTTAAATAGTTACTACCATGAAGCAAAAGGAAAATAGATCATTGTCTTAATTGGATCTTCAGGACTGAATCCGAAATACACAAATACAAAAATGTTTTAAGGCTTTTTATTGAATAAGTAAGCGTTATACGAGGAAAAAAGGATTTTGGATGTTTTTGTCCTATAGCCTATGTAGTCAAAAGTCATAAAAGCCTTTGATTTTTTTTTAATAATATCCATTACGTTTACCGAGATTAGGATAAGATTGCGAAAAATATCTTTACTAAGATGTTACTTAGATTCAAATTCCCTATTTACCTTACACAGATCTCAATACGATGACCTTGTTTACAACGAGTATGTTCGTTATAATCCAGATGTTTTTCTTGTGCTAAGGCTTTGAGGATACAATGAATATTCCGTAGATGTGGCCAAACAGTGTACTTACCTGTTTTCTCACGTGAGGAACCCATACAATCTCGCATGTTTAATTAACCATAAGCTCGACCCACAAACACAAAAGAGAAGCTACTTAGAGCAAGCCGTTTGTGTAATAATTTATTCACTACTCTTTTATAATCTTTGTTAATACATTCGCTTATTCCATAAGCGAGAGTGCGGTGTTAAATTATGCTTTTAGTTTTACATTCTTGAAACCGTTCAGAGATGGAATAGGAAGGGCCATTTTATTTATATTCTAGTAATTTTCACTAATAAGCTGCACAATTTATTTTCTGATTTAAAAATTAAAGAAAGGTCTTTGAATATACGCTATCTTGGTCTTGGGGTACCCTGCTGCTCAACAAGGATTATTGAGTCACACTCAACATCCATTGAGTGATGCTCAAATGCGTGTCACACTCAAATTTACAAAAACACATCATTTGATTTTGATCACTATGGCATGTAGTTTAGGTATTTACTAAATTCCATTTTTGTGTATATACGTATTTTATGTTATAGACATTATAAACCTATCTAATAATTTAAATATTGAAGCTTCTCTTGGTTTGAGTGGATTTCGAAAAATCAGATAATCAGAACATAAGGACAAAGGATTTTGATTTAGACAATATAATATCGTTAACACTGTAATGGAATGCTTCGCTGATTCCAGAAAATATTGATCATCGAACGTTTACTTTCTTTTGCCCAAAATGGCACGGCTGAGCCGGCCACGATAAATTATCCATTGTGGAGCTCCGAATTCAACAAGAGCCGTTTTTGTTCAATTCTTCGTCTCATCGTCAATGGGAAATTTATTGCCTCTTCTGGTGAATTCAAATATGGGCGATTATATCAGACAAGTTAAATGCTTCGCACACTGATGTACTAAAAGTAATTTCTACCCTCTTTATTTTACCTCAAGTTGGACTGAATTTACTGGAGCTTTAACGTCGCTGATAACGTGTCTTAGTGACGTAAAAATAATGTCACAAATAATTATGTCTGTTACGGGCAAATGTTTCCCTTTTAATAAGCTTTTATTAGCTGCATACGTATGTTAGTATGTAACAGAAACTTTGAAACTGATTTTGACCCCCTTCAAAACGTCGGAATTTGGCATACTTATTAAGGACCAAAGGCAAATTAACAATCAGAAAGAAAAAAGAAAAAAAGAAAGAATTGTTTATTGGCAGTCTAAAAAATAAAAAATAAAATGTAGTTACAAAAACTAAAAAACACGCTTTTATCGAAATAAAAAAAAACTTTATAAAAGCGTGGGGTGCTATGTGCCATATCTTTCGTTGGTACTATAGATAAAAAAATATTACGAAAGATATGGGCACAAAGCGCCCCACGCCTTTATTAAGATTTTTTTTATTTCTATTATATTATAAAAGCGTGTTATTTATGTATAATAAAACAAACATGACAATTGCACGCTTCTAATAAGAGTATTATAACACAGGAATTACGTAGTTCTTATAGTCACAAAGAACTTACAAAACAATAAAGAGTGTGTGAATCACCTGTGTTAAACTGTGTAAATACTACTTTGCGTAAGATCTGAAAAAATAAACAATTCACCATCTAAGCTAAAGGCTGCAAAAGCACAACAGTTTTGTTCATCAGTAAAATAAACTTGGTCTCTCATTGTAGTGGCCTTATTGTTATCTTGGGAACCGGGAAATCAGCAACGTTCAGATAGAGATTAAAAATACAATGAACCGCAGTTGTATAATGTACATTTGAATTTCTAAACCTTAAGTGTCCGAGCTCTATCTGATAAATTAAAGTTTTTCTTAAATGACAGCGCACTTGTAACTAATAGAATGTTTAAAGTTTTTGCATTTTTTAATTACGATTAAATATATTTTTTGGGTCACAAAACATGCGTCCCGCTGAGTGGTTTTATCACTAAGAGCGTCATTTCAAATTTACAAAAAAAAATCAAATAATATCCTCACATTTTGTAGCGCTATTTCGTGGCCTTGTAAAGCACTGATTCTTGCAGCGCAGAGCGAATTTGCTTAGAGCGTTGCGCCTTGTGGCTATCGGGGTAAAGCTCATCATCTGCTATTTAACGGTCAGTCATGACTGTTATGATGAACTATTCTTAACTAATCTCGTTCGGCCGTCTCCATCGAGTGTTCGAGACTGGTTTCTCCAGTCGAACTGGTCCGCTTGACAAATGCCATCTACAATTCTATGTAGTAGTAAATTAATTTCAATTATTGTAGCGGTCTGACTCATGTGTAGGTAACGAAATTTTGCCGCGTGAACCCAGAATAATACAAAAAATTGATAAAATTTTGAAATAAAGTGTAGGTGCATTTAACTTCTTCTATACTGGTGAATTTTGTTAAGATAATATAGCAAGTTTCGTCAAGTGACTTTGACATGGCATCATGGTATTGTAAACCATAGCACGTTTGAATTGATCCATTGAAAGGGTTTGCTGCGAGCTAAATTTCTAAGCGGTGGCTGTAATCTTTCGGGTACTCTATTCGTCCATTTTGGCGATGTATACTGGGTAAACCCACACGACGATCCATTGCTCGCTATAAATAGATGTTTTCTTAACATTAAATCAATGATATAGTTCACTCAAAAAGCATTTTCAGCTTTTACATGCATTAATAACACTTTTATGAAACAAACAATGAAAAAATACTGTACGTGTGTAGGTACATAATTAGAGCGCTTATTACCAATAGATAGAGTGGTGATTGCTATAACATATAAGAGACGACGACGATGTAAATTATAGGTGTAACGTTTACTTTGAAATGATTAATTTGTGCGTACCTACGCGCAAAAGTGAAACCCAATCTGTTAATCCCGGTCTGACGTGTCATAGGGCGGTCACCACAAGTATCCAATTTGTCAATTCGGTACGTACTAAATGAGCTGTCACTACCAGTAATCACTTCGTTGTCATTTGTCGCCTCTTATTTATCAACAAGGACTGACTGTGTGCTAGAGTGGTCCCTAATTAACTATACTATATTAAGACGTCATACATTTTGGGTGATTAAATAAATGATAATAAGGTTACAGAAAGATCTTAATTATACGGGGTATGAATGTTTGCATTTATTTATTTACTAGCTTTCCCACACGGTTTCGCCCGCCGATTTCAAAAAAGTCTTCCTTAGTGCTCACTTGCGTTACTAGAGGAACCTATGTACAAAGTTTCAAGTGAATCCATTGAAGAACACACTTACACACTCCCCAAGGAACATGCCAATTTCAGCTTGTTACGTTCAGCAGTTTCGGCTGTGCGTTGTCTGTTAGTTTCTCAGTAACGGACGAGTTTTTAATGTATTGATTTAAAGAAGTGTACTAATAGTAAAGTATTACGTATTGGAAAATCTATAAATAAAACAGTCAAGGAATGTCTTGTATATATTTCATTTAAGCAGAATAAGAGAAATAAATTCCAAGTTTGCAAAAGTTGATCTATACTCTTTCCCTAACAAGGTTAATTAAATAAAAGCTTGTAAAAATAAAATAAAGCTGGAAAAGTCATTAGTAATGTAAGCGTGAAAACTAACATATTATAAAAGTTTTTAGTCTCCAAACACTTTTATACTTACGAGCACAATGGCTGCTTTTTGCGTTTACTCTTCTTTTTTTAAAATAACTTTTCACTAGTAACATAAGTTTAAAGGTAACATTATTATTTTATAAGTTTATTGTGAACAAATACGTTTGTTCAACGTTGTACGTTGTACTTACGTTGACGTACGTACACGTTAGACAAACGGATAATATCGTTGTATGAGATCTATTGCGTTAATAAATATCCATAATAATAGTTTCCATGTATAATATTGTGCACACATAGTCCAGCTACTACCGTTTCTAAATCCTTGTAGGTTGCTAAAGCGATATTAGAGATTTATTCTAAAAAAAAGAGTCAGATCAATGTGGCAGCAGTAGGTATATACCTAGTACCTAACCTATATACCTAGTAAATTCATATCACTAAGCACTACTCAATATTATTACGGCACACGTTACGTTACTTACGATTGAACACAGTGACCACTTACCATCGGGGTCTCGTCAGTTCTATGTCAACACGGTCTTATAATGCTAAATATAAAATAATAAAAGTCAGTGTTGTTGTCGCTTGACGAGTTCCCTCGTCTGGCACTAATTTTGAGCGTACTCGTAGTATCGAGCTTTTCATAAAATTGCATTGTCATTGGAGTTTAAGCAATGTGCAAAATATCTAATCCGTAGAGTGAGACGATTTCGTTCTAATTCAGCTTGCACCGACCCGAACATACATACAAACATTGCGAGACAGATAAAAGCTTCTTAAAATATTATCCTGGTGCGGCTAAAGATAGATTTAAAGAGACGATTTATTGTGCTGCGACTGTCGATAAATTTAAAGAAATACTTACTTCTTTATTTATGATGATCTACATCGTTCGAGATCAGCGTTAATACAGTGCTGAACCGCAATGTAATCTGAAAGTAATGTTACATAAATTACGGATAACCGATCCCTGACATAGCTTTAGCGATAAAATATTCATTTAAAGCGCGCGTGTAACGGAGTCAAAGAAATACTTTTTGTCTTTGTTGTTCCGAACAATTGCTTTGTGTTATACCTAACCTTGTAGCTCTATTTTATTGGTAGCAAAAAGCATCCAGATTTGATTCCTGACTGATATGATAAGTAAAACAATTTTACTAACAGACAACGCTCAATCGCAGCAGTAGATTAGGAAGCTCAAAACTATGTACAGAGGTTTCCATACATAACTAGAAAATAATTATAGAAAATTCATCATCTAAAGACGTAAAATAGGGGATGCAACTTTGTATAAGCATAAAATGAAGTTACGGTACCAGCTACTATCGAAATAAAATACAAAATAGTTAAGTTGGATAAACCTTTTTTAAAATAGTTGATAAAAAGTGTTTAGCGGTCTGCACCGAGTTGCCGACTGCGACATTGTAAGTGACGCAAGTGGCTGGAGACCGGCAACTCGCGCCTTTGCATATTAAATACACCAATCAAGGCTCAGGGGCTACCGGTGCTCATTACTTCAGCTGCTAAATGTTAAAACCCGAGAGCCCAACGAGAAGCCAGATTAATTACCGCTCTGGGAGCTCTTCGGCCCACGAACAACTAAAAGAAACGACAACTTACCTATAACTACCCTTGAGGCCAGAAAGATTATTCTCGACCAACAAAAACAAAGAGAACTTTAAGGACAATATCTTCTCGTAAACCAACTGGAATTTCGTATTATAACTCTTTCGCAACAAATCTAATTTAAGGCGCGTCTTGAATATTCATTAAAATTGGAGCGTATTTGAAAAATTGTTTCAGATTGTAAAGTTGTACGCGGGCACGTTTTCCTTTATTAATGTAAAAGGCTTTTTATAAGATTAGGTATTCGATATTTAAAGATCGACGGCATGCGACGATGTTGCTTGTATTCCTTATTGGATTATAGGTTGAGTGTCTTCTGGGTAGGTACAATAATTTATACCTATGTATATAACATTTACAAGAACATGGAATATATACATAAATAATAATCATTATACGGCAATAAATTGTTACCTAGGTTCTTGTTGTCACACCAAAACACATTTATAATGACAATTTATAAAAAAAGTTACGTGGTGAGCGCGCAATATACCTACCTATTTTTTACCTATATACCTATTTACAATGTTAATAATTATGGCTTACGTTTTGTTTGTTAATAGCAATAAAAAGTAAGTGCAAGATAAACAAAGAAAATAATGTTTCTGTTTTTACAACATAGAATTCATGATCTCCGGTTCTCTCATGACAATTATTGTTCCACAACTTGCACTCGAAAATAAGAAAAAAGCTGCAGTTTGTAATTAAACAAAAAAGTTGTGCCTTTTACAGCGAAGTATTTATTCTGTGGAGAATCGTGGACATAAAAAGACGCTATATATTTTTTGGTAATGATTATTATCAAAGCAGGGAATGAGTGCGGACAAAGTCCTGTGATACCCTTAAGGTAAATTGAATACACATAATTTTCCCATTCAAAATGCTTTAACCAATCAAATGGTAGCTTTTGATCACTATATGAGTTGGCTATATGAGTTTACGAGACCCCTTTGACCTCCATTCAATGGAAGTTAAACATTAGTGGTACACTTTAGACCACATGCGTTTCTAGTTTATCTAATTGTATGTCTAGTTATTCTCTATCAGTTATTAAACCGCATGTAGTTGAGCATAATTATTTAGGTTAGATCTTAATCTACTTCATTTCTATTTACATTTGTAGAATTTGTAGTTAGTCAAAAAATAAATAAAAATTAATGATAGCGATATTTCTGTCATTATGTCAAGTTAATTGCCAAATCAGCCAAGGTTATTTTATCATGAATGTAATTGGATGCATTAATAGAGTTAAGTACATTACAATAAAATTAAGTTAATAATTGAAAATTGTCCAATTTCCAGATAAATTTTGATATTGTTGACGCTGAGTGAAGTCCGAACCGATATTTGCGTAACGTATTTAAATTGGTACCGAATATCGGAAATCGAGTTCAGCTTTGTACTATGCAAAATAGAAGAATTTATAACGTGACATCGCCAATTTAAATAGTACGTAGTCATTCAGTGGGTCCATGAATTTCTTTCAAAGTATAACTGAAAGCAATTCTCAGTTATTATTATCTTCGGGCAGCAAATACGCGGCAAGGGAGGTACGGATGAAACTCATTGAGAAAGCTCCTTGTCACCCGCTCCCTGCGAACCCTTCACGGTGGAGAGACTTGAACATAAATCATATCGCGGCATTAAAGCACTTTTTTAAAACGTGATTTATTTACAATCCTGTTCCCGTAATTCTACAAGTACTCCAAAACTCTCGGCTTTCATATTGGAACTTTGACGCCGCTTAAGTGGGGAGATGACGAGACGTCCCGTTATGTAACGACGTTATTATAATATATTTTACAGACGACTTCATGTCCACAATACTAAAAGGACAATAAACTTGTTTTAAACATGAATTAATAAAAGGTTCATAAATATTTAACAACTACATAGATATTCAGTTCAACAATACGTAAAAGCAGTTTAATTTCGGTCACATATTTCAACCGGTTTAATTACAAAATTAGTTTTCGGACGTGGTCTCGTATCAAACGACAAGGGTCTAGAAGGTTGTAATGAATGAAATAAAATCAAAAGTTGTCGTAGTAAGGTTGCCGTGATACGACCTCCAACGCGCTTTGTTAGTAGGCTTTTCATACTGCGCCGGTCCACCGACCCGCCCCTATTAGTATTTTGTTCACGAACTTGCCGAATATATTATTTTGTACGGTACATACAGATGTGGAAGAAACTGATTTAAGAGTCCAATTCAATAGGTACCTTGTCCCCTAAAACTCGAATACATTTTTGTACGACGTACCTTGCGGATTCTGGAGAGCGTAAACATAATTCGAATATTCGCTATGTACTGTAAGGTTTACGAGTACGGACTAGCATTTTGGGCAAAAGGGTTTTATTTATGGACCGAAGTGGTACTTAAATCTCGGGCATTTGACCAAATTGTTATGTTTTATATATTATAAAATATCTGTATTTTAAGTAGGTACTTATCTGTATTATTATATTTTCCATTTATTCAACAACACTTTTCAATAAATTTGTTCAACATACGACTTTTACAATATAAAAGACATGGTAATTAGTAAATAAAAACACATTTATAATAATATGACGCATATTTTTATTTATTAATTCATTATCGAACCTTTTTACTTTACATAAATAACGGAAAAAGGGCGGACTTACTAGATGTAATTTGTTTTTCTCATAAATTAATAATAAAAAAAATTAAATATTATAATAATATTGTAGTACGTACTACTACAATATTTTTCACGCCCTAGAAAAATAAAGAAATTGTTTTTTTATTTCAAACTCTTTTAAATTTGGAAAGGTTGTTAATTGTGTCAATCATAATAAACACATATAAACACACAATAAACACAAGGGAAACGTAGGTTAATATAACGTAAGTTGTACGATGCAAATATATATATTGCTGTCTAGTGATAAAAACCCTGCTATACTGCAATTAAGTTATGAATTACAGCATAGCATAAGAAACTAACATCCACCTGGATGATAACATTTTAATCAATGATTCTGATTCCTGCAAAATAAATGTCTGTTGAAGTTCTGAAGACACCGTAGCAACGGGTATTATTTTTCGCTGCACCGTGGCCATACTTTAAATTCACTACCGTATATCGCATATTATTGTGGCATTGAACTAATGAAACTCAAACCACACAACTTCTATTTGATTCATCCATGATCGTTTAACGTAACGTAACGTTTAAAAATTTTGTTTTAGCTATCTCGTTTGTGATACAAACGTTTGAATTTGAATGAGAAAGGGTTCATTTGAAATCAACTTTCCAAAAAATAGTACTTCGCCGCAGTAGCGTTATCTGTTAGCGCCCTTTTATTTTTAATCTGCTGGATTTTTGTTTCCAAACCAGTTGCCATTTTATGGATGCATATCTGTCTTTGCATAATGACTACGAGTAAACCGACAGTTTGTATTTGTCAATTTGCACAACATTTCCCACAAAGCAATCAGAGATTTTATCTAAACTGAATTCAGTGAATCGGCAAAACTCACCGTGTTTCCGGCTTCAAGGGGTCTTTGCTCGTCTTGTTTTGTTCCGATCACATCGGCTAGCGTAAAATATGTGCCACTATTTTGATACAAACGCTTATTCTGTATTTCAGACATCGTCTTTTCGTTGTCTGCCGCTAGACTTTTATCTTTCAAGCCATCCTTACGTAATCGCTTTAAAGCGATCTGAAACTTTATACTGAATGCTTTTTAGGTCGTACATGTCTTGTGTTAATAAGTTGGAAGTCAGCTTCCGATGGCTAGATATACCTTACTAGTAATGATATTTTTAGAAGAAAAGCAATTCTGAATTGTTGTAAATTTAATCCATTGATAGACCTTTTTGTAGTCGAATGTTTTATAGTTTTATTATAAAACAGTTTAATTTGGAGGAAGAGGAATAAAAACAAAGAGCCGAAAGCCGTAAGGAAGACGTACTAACTCTTCTCGCTAATTATTCTGTCTTAGAAATTGAGTTTTCGTGGACGCGGTTCGCATAATATTGTTTACCTTGCTATTGTTTGACAGATTGAGATGGAATCGTGACGGTTGATAAATGAATGCGTATAACATAAATTAATTTTAAATAATTAATTTAGTTTCAACATTTACTTATATAATAATAATTGGGCGTCTTTTTAGGGTAGGACGTAGGTGAATTACAGAACTTAGGTCCGTAATAAACATGTTAGACTTTAACTTTTTAATATTGTTTTTATTATTGCAACTACCAATAGGTTGTCCTGGATAATGTTGGAGAAGAATTTTGTTTTTGAAATCGGATTAAATGTATGATAGTCATACTTCAAGTATAACGGCACGTAGAATAAATCTACACTACAGATAATAAAATTGTAACATTGAAGCGATTAGTGCGCCTGGCTGGGTACAATGCTTGGCTAATATACAACCAGCTTCTACGTTAGATGTTGCGTTTGCGGTTTAAATAACAATTCCAGCTACCTCCGTTTGTTCCACTCTGTTTGGTGCGCCTAAAACCTTGCATTTCCTGGAAATAGAAGGATATATATAAAAGCGATTGTTAAAAGCATTTCGAAAACATTGCGTCACGGATATTAGTATTATAAACGAAGCCTGATGTTCTGCTATTGAAGATAGCTTAGATATCAAGTTTGTTTAGAGACACTTGGAGTGAAGGCGAAAGAGTATAAAACATCTGTCGCTGGTTGTAAATATGCCAACGGCGAGGCAGCTTATATGTCAGCGTTGTTTGTAAACGTGTGTTTAGCATTTTTGCAGTGTGCCGCAGCTCGACGCTTGCCGATCGGTTTGTGCAAACAAAAGAAACAATTTGCATTTTAACTAACTGATAACTGGGACAGTACGGCTATCGCACCTCTAATTTCCGCTGAACTCGTTTAGATAACATATCTTTTTTCTTTGTTTTGTTTAAAAGAACTTAATGCCTCCCTTCCTGGGGTGACGATAAATTGGTTTTTCGCGCTCAACGGTGTAAAAGACGGAAACAAATTGACTGTATCTAACGAAGACATGGCTAAACTTTGCCATTATCGATCACCCATCTTCCACTTGCCGTTTCTTCACTTATTTAGCTGATTACCTACGATTGGAATAAGCTGTCAGCTACGAACCCTTCTATTATTTAGTACCTGCGCCTACACTTTAAATTTCGCCTAATGAATAAAGATAAAAGGTATTATGTTTGAGCACAGTTGATAATTTAAAGGAATGTTATAAAGTGTTTTTTATATTAGTTATTATGCGTGACGATTGAACTGATGGTAAAATTGACATTTTACCGCTGCCTATTGTGACACCATTTACACCAAAGACGTCACGGACGCGTTGCTTGCCAAAAAGCAAGCGGGGGACTTCCTTATTCCTCGAACCTTGACATTGCAATTGAGACAAGCAAAAGGCTTCCACGCTTCAGGCTAGAATGAGAAGGGAAGCTGAAGAAAGGGTAGCTGATAAAACCTTACCAGTATGCATGAGTACCGTGAATTAAACAACAGGTTGGCACGAAGTAGGTACCAAGTAGGCCAGTAGGCCTGGCGCCATTGCTTCATTCGTTGTTTAGAAAGGTCCACCATGAATAGAATAGATTGGCTTGAACTCAAAAATGAATGGAAACTTATCCCAAATAGAACTTTGATAATCTGCTGGATTAATGCCACAATGTACTATACACATCCTATTGTACATGAGAAGCTATGTCTCCAATAAATCACAACGCAAAGCCTGCATTTATTGCGAGGCGTAAATTAAAAAAGTTACAACACTTTCGAGTGAGTTATTGTACACCGTTCTCTGTTGGTTTCAAGGGAAAACATCAAATCAATGTACATGCTAGATATTCAGAAATATCCGTAGTTGAATTTTAAATAAACAAATACTCTAATAATTATTTCATTACATACGAGGAATTCAAAAAGATGTCACAAATATAAAATTATAGATATCATATTTGTTTTTTTTTTTTTAGTTTATGTTTAGTTGAATTACTGTTGATGAGACTACAAGGAAGGAAGAAAGTTGGTGAAGGATTTTCTAGGCCCAGCAGTGGGATAATTTTCGGCTGTCATCATTGATTAGGATCATATCAACTTTATTAGCTATGAAACGTTTTGGGTTTTATGTTTTGCGATCCATTTCTCGTACGCGGACAGTTAAACAAAGTTACTCGAAACATATTTAGTCATGAAGTGACTTATAAACAAATTTGTTCTTCACAATTTAATTTAGGACGTTTTGCCTGATATAAACGTTGTTATGTCAGGGGTTAACGTTAGACTTTACGTGGCCAATTTATTATCGGATGTTTACGTTATATTTCATGTTGATAAATTTAATGGCGTTCATTATTTAGGTTTGATTGTTAATGTTGTCAACTCAACTCTATGTATACTCGTATTGGAACGTAGTTCTTGACTCTTGATCACAAAATGAAGCTCATATTTGGATGTTGCCTATAAGTTGACGGAATATGAAGTCCTATAATGTCAAAACAATGTCAATAAATTTGGATAATATTTCCATAACTTTAAAAAATATAATTATTTTACGCATACTTAGGTACTAATAAACGAACCAGCTAATGTTCTTCTCCTAACCAGACTAACCATTCCAGTCCCCTTTAGAGTCTATTCTCTTCACAGTGGTCATGAGCGGCAGCGGAAGGGTAAACGTAATTAAAAAAAACATTTCAATTATTTAAGAAATACTCTGAAACGTAGTTTTTTTATGTCACTCTACCTATTATTTATTACATAGTAAGTTATGTACTCAAAGGAACTTTGTTCTAACCCGGTATCCCATGATACCTCCCTTTTCTTTTAGAATTTTCTCTAGGGTATTTAGAAATTTCGTTTAGGTTGACATAGAACGAAGAACTTTATTGTGTGTCCAAGTTAAGTTTTTAGTGTAAATCCATGTCTATTCGTTTAAACAGTTACCAACTTTATCGTTATAAACAAAGGGTTTGGATTCCCTTTGCGATGAAAGGAAGAAATTATGTTGACTGCCGATATAAATAAAATTTATCTAATACCGTGGGGTGCGGACCGTGTGAAGTAATGGCCGGTGGTCGTGTGAGCTGTGCGTGCGGGAATGTCACCGATGGCTAACTCTCCGGACTTCGGCATCCTTGCTGCCAGCCTGCTGCGGCTCATCATTGGTGAGTTTTGTTATATCCATCCCTTTTTTTCGATAGTGAGTAAACGAGATAGATATGTTTGTTACATGTACCTAATATAAGAAGCTGGTTCTTTTCTGCCCTGCTTCTTGTACTTTTTTGAAAACCACCTTTTTAATAAGCGGTACCGGCAATAAAATTTCATGCCATGTCATTTCATATAAACTTTAAACTAATGATGCTACATTTTTATAAATAACGCTACCCACTCATTGCCTCGCATCAGGATTTCCTGTGTCGTGGGTGCCATGGACACCACACAGGAACAGACATAGGTATATACCCAGGCAGAGAACAGGAATTTAAAGGACAGTACCTGTATGTATCTTTTAAGCCACACACTCTTTAATAATTGCTATTGCGAATAGTGCTCTGTTTATTCAGAAATAATTCACGACACAGTAAGCAATATCTATCCCAGTGGAGTAATTACTAAAGATAAATTCGACTGTAAGCTGTGTATTGTATTCAAGTAATACATAATGAATGTATATGTAGGCGATTAGACGCATTAAAGTTCTAGGCTGTATAGGTCAAATTGTTCAAATTGCAAGCCAGTTAAGCTCCTATTGTAAAATAGTGATGTGCTTATACATTTGAAGTATTTGGAAAGAGGCGTGTTGTTAACATTAAGTATCTAATCATCTGCTTAAATATATCCGTTCAACCAAAGGTGCTAACGCATAAAGGTAATAAGCGCAAACGCAATTCCACCCTGATCCGGAATGTCACTGGGTTGCGGCCTGCCATAGCATTCATGTGGTAGCTGCGTACGATTTGCGGTTACAATTGGCTGCTTCTAACGTTGTATATGTCATATAGATTAATAAACGCTTACATACTCATACCTCCGCACTAGGATGCCCTGCGTCGCCGTGGCATGGTCAACATGTATAACACATCACTTACACCCACGGCCCGAGAAGGATTTCTGTCACTTAAATATCTGTTCATGTTGGGGATCGATCCCGGGGACCCCTCGCTTCGCAGGCAGAGTCACTACCAACTAGGTAACGGGGTGGTATCTATAATTTATATACCATACTGTGATTCCTCGACGTCCTAAGCCAACGTCACAGGGGCACTTAGGATGCTCACAACCCCTCTTTGTTGGAGAGGATGTACTCCTATACGCGGCCATGCGCCATTGCCCGGAATTACTACTCCTCTTCGCCAATGTTTTTTCTCAGACTGAGCCTTTCCAAGCTCGCCACTCTGTCCGCGTGAAGCTGTAAAGGCTGTAAAGAAGCGCTAAATCCAACAGCTACTGTCCGTTCGAAAAAAAAGAGTTCCACTTCGTACTCACACTCGCGCTGTTTCACAACTTTTTTATGTGTCTACTCGGCCAGCTAAGTAGATGGGCCATCTGATAGTATGTAGTTAATGCTGTACATTCGTAGCTCAAACTCTACCTATGGGTTGGTTGCCAACCAAGAAGGAAGCGGATATATTTTAAACTAGGTGGTAACATCAAATCTTTTACGTATGGGATCTTGTGCGGTAGATTAGGCAAGAACGATTTCTTTCACCTATAAAGATGATTAACTATAAAAAAATGTCTATTTTATTTGATATAGTCTGTTTTAAACATCAACATCGAACCCCTTTTAAAAAGTCTAAAAGGTCTATATTAATCACCGAACGTAAGTCTTAAATTAGTCTTTTTTGATCTGCGCATCCCATTGTATTGCTTTTATAATGTGTCATGAATAAAGAGATTATAATACGAGTATTACGTTTGTCGGATGTCAATGTGACTACGTTTAACACGAGCATTCCCCCGCGGCTACGCCCGCAAATTTCCAAAAAAACAGTTAATCCCGTTTTTTTATCCCCTTAAGTGGGAAATTCCAAAAATCCTCTCTTAGTGCTCCCCTATACTCCCCAACGAACATACATGCCAAATTTCAGCTTCTTGCGTTCAGTAGTTTCGGCTGTGCGTTGTCTGTCAGTCACTCAGTATCGCAAGAGTATTATATACGTACATAATACAGAAATAGAAATATAGATTGATTACATGAGTTAAGTTATCTTTACATAGCTTGGAAAACTCATTTGGATCCAACTCATTATTAAATACGACTTGGGATCTTTAATGGAATATTAAATTTTCCCGTAACATTTTATATGAAATATCCATTGAAATGACACATCGTAAAAATTTTTGTAGATGACACTTGAACAATTTTATGCGCTTCTACCTGAAACTCTTTTAAATATTAAATTCCTATAAAATCTGTGTCATGGGTACACGTACATTCGGGTTCCATACGCCACATCGAATTCCATTACATCGAAGTTCATGACATCGAACACGTTACATCGATAGTTTATTATATCGAACTATCATAACATCGAATGTTATAAAGCTGTCGATGTCACGACCTATCGATGTGATAAGGCTTCGATGTTATAAATTCGATTCAATGAACATTCGATTTTAAAAGCTTTCGATGTCATGAACAATCGATATAATAAACATACGATGTGATGATAGTTCGATATAAATAATAAACTATCGATGTAACGTGTTCGATGTCATGAACTTCGATGTAATGGAATTCGATGTGGCGTCTGGAACCCCGTACATTCATAGATGCTTGTGAATGTGCGTGAAAGTTGGCCAGTTATAACGTCATATCACGATAAATACCCATAATTTACAACTGTTATAGGCTCTTAACGTAATTAACAGCTCTCAGATGAGGCCGAACAAACAAAATCTCAATAAAATTTTACTCTTCACACCACTCTTCGTTATTGGCGACATTCATTACGCCGCGCAAGTTAATATTTGAGCGATATACGTTGCATAATACATGAACGGGGTAATTTATTAAGCTATTCATCATGATTATTGTTGTCACCGTAGTAAAAACCCATGAAATGGATATTATTTTAGCTGATTAAATTACTGCACAAAAGCTGGACATATCGTGGGAAAGGTTCACGCATGTGGTCATTGTTATTTCTCGGCTATAATTTTTCATTATTGAATAATGGACTCGTCTAACGGTCTATTGCGGAGTGGTTCGAATAAATCAATCCAATCTGAACGTTCAAAAACAATCATTTGTTATGTTGTCTATTTTGACATGGGGATATAATAAATTGGACTTAAAAAATATATAGAATTAATCGATATGACTTATTAATTATTAAAATGATTACTGACTAAGGGATGAAGGTCATATTCACATAATTTTATTATCAAGACGATGGTTCTCGACTAAGACAGAATTTATTAGGTGGCGCTGTAGTTAAGTTATAAATTTATTGTAAGTTAATTATTCATATTTAAATATTCTAGAACAATTTCCGCCAGAATTGCTAATTTTTATCTTTATACTCCAACGCAAGTGATCTTAAAAAATATTTTCTTCTTGAAGCATTTATAATATTATTCGTAGCTTCTTTTAGCCTGATGTTCTACAAGAAATTCCATTTATTACCTTTCATGTTGGTACGTGTACAGGAAATGCTTCGTATTTCAAATAATTTCCATTAAGATTTCGGAGCATGTTTGGTTTACAAAATAGAAAACCACTTATTGGTTCTATTATGGAAAATTTGTTAATTCCAATGGCATTTGAGGAAAGGCAATCATTTACAGAAAATTGAAAACATTCTCATGCAAACGTGGTTTCAGATGTAAGGCAGGATTAGGTACACAGTACCTATACGTAAGCATTGGTTACAGCTGGTCTGATTATGTAAATGTTTTTTCTTGAATAAACTTACACGCACATACACGTAATCCTCTCCATTTGCGCGTAGATCCAGGCCTAATAGTATGACAGCTGTGGATTGTGATGATATATTATTCTCGTTTATGCATATTATATTATGTATATAGAATGAAGCATTCGCCTATTCTCACTATTCTACTACTATTCCAGCTTGCAGCTTGCTACGATCGCCTATTCTCACTATTCTACTACTATTGTAGCTAGCGGCTTGCTTCGATCTTTAGTGATCAACAGCGAGAGCGGTTGGTAGGTGGATGGGTGACCGTTATCGGCAAAAGTTTAGGTGCTTCGGGGAGCAGGTCAAGCCGTCGGCCGATTATCATTAAATTGCAGTCGTTACGGCCTGGTTGGAGGTCTTCGGGTGTCTAAAAACTTTCGAACTTGGGTCACTACTCGCTCCACCAATGGAGAAGCGTGGTAAAGTGTGCCCTAGAACTTCTAAGTTAAGTAAAGTCGTTTATGGGATGAAGCAATATGTCCTTCAGCGGCTTCAGCACTTTTCTTTATTACATAGTATACATACATTGTGATAGACAAAAAATAATTTATGTGTGGCTATAACGATGATCTCGATACTTAACTACTGCACCGATTTTTTATATAAATTTTACTTATAGAATGATTGGCGTAGCATGTTTAGGTATAATTATGACATAAACGTAAATCAACTGATTAAAAGTAAGGTAAGAGTAAGAAGACTACGTGACACATATTGTGAAATAATTTTTATGACTTTCCGTTAAAAGTGTAGAATAAAAATAATGAGGCCAGCCAGAAATTTTGTAGGCAACAATATCGTAAGCAATTTTCTTAAAATGCATTTTTTTTTCTTTGATATTGCTTCATTATTTGAAAGACTGCGGTCGGCGTAGTTTAGCTCGCGGCGAGGGTTAAGACCGAGCGGACCAAAACTGGATGTCAGCCATAAACATTAATTGTTCCGAGTTTAAAATACTAATTTTACTATAATGGGGATTTGCTTGGTTAAGCTATTCACATTTTTTCACGTTTTATTAGAAAAACGAGCTATATACAAATATAAATATACGAGTGACCACGTCCATAAAGGACTGACCGATTCAACATCGTAGAGCCCACTGAAGCTAAGACATAGGCAGTCATTAAGCAAATGCACACGAGAGAAGCTGCTATTATAAAATACTTATGTAAGTTTTAAAATAAACCCAAAACCTGCACGTACCTCTAATTTTCAAAAATACGTGCGGATTCGAATTTAATTATCACTTGCTTCGTTGAAGGAACACATCGTGAGATTTCAGGTGTGCAGGTTTGTACACCTGAAAGTTCTCCATAATGTTCTCAAAGGTGTGTGAAGTCCACCTGGTCAGCATGGTGGCCTGTGACCTGTGACCTCACATTGTGAGTGGACACATACTCACTGTGCCCAGCAGTGGGACAATTATGGGTTGCAATGACGTATGAAGTACCGAAGGCCATTCTCAAATATTCGATTAATACGAAATTCTGTCCATGTAATCACTTTGTCCTCGAGTTATACTTTTACTTATTATACTTTTTATTATTTATAATAACATATATTATTATTTTGTGTAATAACTTCATGAGAAATTGATTACGTGTGCCGAATTCCATATTAATCGAATGTTGGTAAGTGGTCCAAAGTTGGATGAAATATTGTACAAGATTCGGTGGAGATGTAGACGATGTAGTAGGTACCTATTACAAAACTTGCTAAAACTAATATTACGAGTAGAAGTACCTATATTAAAACATGCTAAAAGTAAATACATAATTATTCGAATTTCTTTTGTTCTCGATTATTCATTTAAAAACAAGTTGTCACGACAAATCAACATTCATAAGTTATTTAAAAGTATTACTTATTTACCCGCTGTGCGGTCGAAATTCGCCCGTAAATCAATCTGTCAAAGGGTTACTTAACATTGACATAATTATTATGAACCTATGACACATTACAAAAGTCGTGTCAATCTTACGGCAGTGTGAATAGAGTAACTTATATTAGTGTGTGACAAGTTTTATTTGTTCATTTAATGTATTTTTATGCATTATTTAAAAAAAAAATAACGTTAGGTATGACGTTGGCGATGTCGCAGTAACTTATAATTTATCATTGCGACTTGCGAGTGTATCTAGTGCAGATTAGCTCGTGGCAAACGGAACACTTTAAAACTGCTCAACCCAAACTTAAACAAAAACACTTGCAATATTTCTTGTATTACACTAAGTCCACGACAGAAGCATCGCGACGTTGCTATTAAAATTTATTGTTTGTTGTAAAAAATCTTACGTGTTTTAAAATTATATTTTTGAAATTCTCAATTACCTAGACTAACTAGACCTCAAGGAGTATTTTAATTGCGTGATCACAACTCATTGGATATAATATCTAAAGACTTAATTTAATTCTAAATAAATTAAAAGTAAAAAAAAAACTATTATAAAACAAGCTTTTATTCAAATGCGATAAAAAGAATAAAATAATTTATCTTTTATCCTTTATCTACCTTTATATCTTTTACTATCAAATTATAACGTCATTACACAATTTGTAAATTATAAAAGCTTGTGGTGAGATTTAAATACTCGTATTTACTTAGTTTGAAAATTTTCAATCAGCTCAAGCCAATTAATTTAGTTGTTTATCTAGGCAGGTAAACTGGATTTTTTTATTTACATAGTTAAGCCCTAATTCCATTGGTTTTATAGCGTCTACTTAAAAAATCTCATCTAGCATCTTTTCGTTGATGTACCTATGTAGGTACTTGCCGTTTTACAAACTTGTAAAATCTAATAACATTTTTATTCCCTGGTACATACTTTGAGTGCACCTAAACTGTAACGATTAATACTTTGAAAGGACATTCAAGTAACTTACATCATAACCACGAACTTAGACCGCGGTCGGCTTGGCTTAATTTGTAGCGAGAGTAATAAATACTTTAAACCCGAGACGTTAATGCCCTACAATATTACTTAGACGCTGACAAATAAGTAATGGCATTACATTACAAAACCACTAATACTTGTTTGTTTTAGAGTTTGCAAATGGAAAATATAAAAAAATGTTTGTAGCTACAATCGCTTTTTGATGACGCTTTACTAACTGATTATGATTCAGTCCATTAAACATAAAAATCTATCTCAACAGACGCTTTTTAATTTGAAATGCAATTCTCCATCATGCATTCATTTTCCATACGTAAATTGTTTTGAATAGTAAACTGTTTTATAAATAAAAGTTTTTGTTCGCGGTTTTGCCCGCGGATGCGTCAGGATACGACAAAATATCCTTAAATTAGCATAAGTGAAAGTATTATCGGGATAAAAACTATCCTATGTCCTTTCCAGGGTCTCAAATTATCTCCATACCAAATTTCATCTAAATCGGTTCAGCGGGTGAAGCGTGAAAAGGTAACAGACAGACCACAAAATAAAGAGACAAGTCTTCCGTGAGACTAACAGACAGTTAATTTAGCATTTATAATATTAGTACGGATTATACATAACTTTTCAAATACTTTATAACAAGACATTTTATATACTATAAATAGTATCCGTATTGAATATGCCTGTATGTTAATATTTTTGCTTCCGTTGTAATTAAAATCTACGTTGTTAATTAATTTAAGACGTTACCTAGAGTTCGCACCTTGAATAGTGCAGCTAGTGGCTGTTCCTCAAAGTGCGAGTGTCGTCATAGCTTGGCAACTAACGCAGTCACCAGTGACGGAACGGAAACAGTTCTATTCCCTTTACAAGTTTTAATCTTCCTAATGCATCGTCTGTTCCGCACACTTTACAAATGGACCCAACCGCTTATAGTCCGCACTACATATTTTATGTTTAATTCCCTGGTAACATTACACTTTTTCCGTTGTTTCCGGCTGCACTTGCTTGCACATTATTTTAAACGACTTCAAATTTGATTTTCATTTTTACAGTGCTGCTATAAAAGCCATTAGGGAAGCAGCATTTCTGAGGTAGAAGCTTATGTTATAAGTACTTCAGTTATGCTTGTTAGGTGTATCAACGTAAATTATTCTTGTCATATAAATGAAGGGTTTATATATTTCATTTATACTAATAAGAGAGAGAGAGCGCTTTTTATATTGTCTGGCGAGTAATATTCGGACATTTATCCGGATGGAAATAAGCTATGTATATTATACTTACTTACTCCTCTGGCGCAGTGACCCAAAGTGAGTCTTGGCCTCCGACACGAGAGCTCTCCACCTAGCTCGGTCCTGTGCGGTTTCTTGCCAATTATTAGCTTGAAGATCGCGCAGGTCCGCTTCTACTCTATCTTTCCAGCGATAGTTGGAACGACCGACAGGACGCCTACCAGTCGATTGGCCCAAATATGCTTTCTTCACACCACGATCCTCTCCCATACGCTCTACATGAGCAAGCCAGCGGAGGCGGTGTGCCTTGATCTCGCCTATGATGTTGAGCACTTTGCCAGCGAAGTGGACTGTGGCCTATCATGTGCCCATAAGTGGGACAGTTATGGGTTGCGATGATGATGACAATGAATGCGATAATTCGGTAGCGCAATAAATTGACGGCACTGATCCTGAAACCGTTCCTTCTATCTACCATGTATATTATTGAATAGGTATACATGGCAGATAGAAGATATATATAATTATGCCGTGTCAAATAATTGTATATAATATCAATTGTCAATAGCAGCTAGGTACTGCCACTCCCGCGGATGATGCTGAAAATAAAACTTAGTATGCTTTCGGTAAGCGTCACAATCTTGTTCTAAATAAAGAATCACTTGGAACGCGGTGAAGTCTGACTGTGAATGCGGAAAAGTAATTGTAGTCCTTTCGACTCCTTTCTACGTAAGAAGTGCGGACGGTGCCCGGACGGCAGCTCGATGGCTGTCCTCTGCTATCCCGGTTTCCGAATACACTCAACTGATATTGCCAATATGCACAGTGTTGCCAACATTAGCGAATACATCCAAGCTAGTTCCGGCTTGGCGTTCTGTTTTATAATCGCAAATATGTGTACATATTAGTTTGCACAATCTCTATTACTAAACACGTTTCTATGCTCATGGGCGGCTATGACCACCCCTTATCTGTGGCTGTATGCTCATATTTTGTGGGGTCAGGCACAAACAATATAAATATTTTTTATACAATTATTTTCTTTATGTAGATTATAATCTAGAACAATTATTGCTTTAGATCCTAAATAAATAGAAACTATAATTATGATAAATTAGTTCATGTAATTATTAAATAATGTATGTATTTCCTTCATCAATCAATGCCTGTTGAATATAATGTGAAAATAAAATTCATAATACATACCTTCCTCTCTACGATTCGTCGACCCTCTTCAAAAACGAATTAGGTTAGGAAATTCACCTACATTGCTTTGCACGATCCTTTTGTTATAAAACAGGTACTTTTGGGGTAGTCTTAGAATCCCATCGAAACTTCGGAATTCCTTAACTGCTATTATATGTAAATTATTCGTATTTTTTCTCTCCTAATCTTTTACTGCGTCATTACAGATGCGTTTGAATATTTAGTACGTTAGTTTCTCGAGAATAGCTGTAATGATTTCGATAAAAATTGCAAGTTGAGATATTGTGCTTCAAATAATCCTTTGTCGTGATGTTATTTTTAGAAACTTGAAATATCATACATTTCTAAGAAATAGGTGGTGCCTTGAGTTGACTATTTTGGCCGTATTGGAGCGACCGGAAGACCAGTGTTGTACGACGACAGAAACCGGCACTGTTAGGGCTGATGCCTACGGGGAAGCTACCACCCTTTGCTCTTGAGTCAACAGCCAACGATTTGTCGTGTTCCGGAGATTGAGAGCCAGTAATTTGTATTTTTCTTTCTTCTTCCCTCTTTCTTGGCCAGCAATGCATTGGAGATGCCTTTGATGTTACTGGTGTCTATTGGCAATAGTGACCACTTCCACCAGACCACCAGTGGCCACCATCAGATGGCTCGTCTGCTCGTTTTTAGTTATAAACGATGATTTGTTAAAATTTAATCGAAATAATAAGTAACTTCAGCTACAATGAAGCGTAATCAACAATGTTTTAACAATTTTTCAATCATAAATCAATCTAGCCAACCGCCACACAAAGTAACAAACATAGCGGATGAAACTCATATCAGTAAGTAAATAAAATTGTACACTGTATGCAGAGTACATGAAGGCAAATAAATTATTATATTATTTCGTACCGCCGCAATATTTTGATAATTCAATTGAAATCAAGCATTGATTTCTGGAAACCATTAAACACATCGGTGGTTTCAACACACCAAGCGTACATGTCTGATTGCAATTATGGCTTTGTGGCGTATGTTAGGCAAACCGTAAATGAAATTTCCTAAATTCATAACTGCACCTACTGCTGTGCAGTTTGTACATCTGTTTGGATAGTACTCGGTCTTTCCTCACAATTGAGGAGGCCTAGGGCATATTTCAGCACGTTGCTCCAGTGCAGATTAATGGAGGGGTAGTAGATAACATCATCTATAAGTAATGCTTGTTAAGGATTAAAACATCATATGCGTACCGGGTATGCTAGAGAAGAATTAGAATTTGACTTTGTGAAAAATTGGAACGTCTAAAACGTCTAAAAATAAATAAATAATACGCGCTTAGCAATATTGGAACATTGTCATCAAAACATTACTGTACCTCACACTGCTGCACTGGTGATACGAAACATATTATTAAAAATGAATATACTTATACTAGATTACCATTTATCATCTCTGAACATTAGTTAGAGAACGACTGCAGACTCCAGGTTATTTCTTGGTGATATTAGGAACAAACTCCTCAACTTCGAAGGAGAAACTCAGCCGAGCTTGACGAAACCCGCTTTTACCTACATTCGCTTCGTTAATATCGCTCACGTGTGTGCTACTTTATTCTATTGAAATTAAAATGTACCCCAATTTCATTGTGAAGAGTGCTTTCCTCGCAGTCTTAATTGTAAAGCCTTAATAGAGATTACGAGAGCAATTAATCTTATAAAATGATATCCAAAAAATAATAAATTACGCTTTCATTTCACTACGAAGTTAAGATATTTGAGTATTATTATCGGAGGATCAAATATTTGTTGAAAAAACTTGAAAAATCTGTGATTTAATTTTGTTATTTAAGATTCTTATGAAGTAAAATATGCGAAACAAAATATCTTGTTTTTATGTACAAACTGGAAAGTATGATATATTAAATTAATTGTCTGCCGACCTGCACGGCAACTTTGCAGCTTTAGAAATTTCAGTTTCAGTGTTGTGATAATTTACAATTTACGCATCTGGCTGTAACAAAGTTAACATGACATTGAAACTCATTGAACTGTGTAGATTTTTTATTGACGTAAAAATATTCTTTAAAGGCGAAAGGGCTAACGTAAAAAATATACGTCATCTGATGGTAAGTGGTCATCGTTACCTATCGACATGTACAACATTAGAAAGGTCGCTAATGGAAAACCGGATCTCAAGGAGAAATCTTTTTACACTTTTCGTGAAGAACCCCGTCAGAAGGAAGCTTGGCCCACAATTTGCATTTAGGTACGTGGATAAAAGAGTGAGAATCGCACCGTAGAGGTCGAGGTCGGTAGAGGTGTCGCAATTCCTCAATTCCGACGATTACGCACTTTATTACGCTGTCATTCGGGTTAGGCTGATGCTGGTACTGTTTTCCCTGCCCAGAGATGGGAACAGAATTCCACGTGAGGCCTGACTTGAGCTTTGTAAGGCTTAAGCAGGTGCGCATTGCATTACTGTTTGGCCTTGTTCATGTCGCTAAGCTTTTTTGAGGCCTACTTTGTTTTAGTTTCCAAATGACGCCGATACTGCATAATTCTCAAGACGTCAACTCCCAGAAACAAAATAGATAGGTATATACTTTTACTTACGGTGAGCGCTGTAGCAATAACAAAAACAAAGTTTAAGTAGGTTATTTTGACAAGTCTCAATACTTTAATTAGTTTTCAAATGTGTTAGCAATGTATCTAAATTTGTTCTCGTTATTGATAAGAGGAGATTGTTCCTTAAAACAGTATTGTCAATTAAATTGTCAAAGTCAGATACGCCACTTCAACTCATTGAACTTTAGTAGTTAATTAAAATCTTCGCTTCGCAGCAAGGCATTTTGCTATAAAATTCGTAAAATAAAGGATCAAATTTTATGAACCCATTTCTATAAAGATAATAAAATTGTAACGGACCCCCAATGAACTAAAATTTCTGAAGGATTGTCTGTGCCTTTGTTTGTTTTATTCACGATATTCTCAGAAACGGTTTAACTGATTTGTATCCGGTTTTCGCTAATGTATTGTAATAAATGAGATTATGGAAATATTTCGCGTTTATTTTATTTCAATCGGCTTACAAGCATTTTATGCAATATTTAAATATTAAAGATTCTAATTAAAGATATTATTGGAAATTGAAAAAAACGTTTCGAGAAGAGAAGCGAAAGGTGTTACTAGCAGCCATTGACATATAATATCAATGCTAGCAGCATAATAATTTAAATCCTAAACATGTTCGTCCGCGAGATGTTAGAGTACACACTTACATCACCTAAACACAGATGACTAAACAGATTCTGTGAATAGTGCATTCACGCGTTGGATGATCAGTTTAAATATGCTAATTACTTTGGGAATTCCATTTAAACTTTCCTGAACACATGCGATATCATGCTTTAGTTTATTCGCTTCTGTACGCTTAAATAAATGTGACCACAATCAGTATTTATGGTATTTATTTTGTTAATGACATTTGTTTTTTAGCGTATTACGTTGTGGATCACCGTTAGAAATATTTTGAGAGGTTGTTGAATTAAACTGTCAAATAATATGACTTTATCTTGTTATAAGAATCTTGTTATCCTTATTTTATTGTATTAGGCTAAAATGTCTTTACCATTGCGATTTATTAAATTATAATTATACTGGTTGCTCTTCTAAAAGGAATGAGGGACAATGGGTTGGGATTCTGTTAGCGTTTCGAGTGGATTCGACATCAGAAGTATGCGTTTTGACCATGTTTTGACATATTACTATATGACAGGCAACACTGTCTCGTGCGCACCACGTCAGTTATACATAATTATACATATTAATCTATGAGTTATACGAAAGCTCCAGGCGAGGGTAGACGTGTCGGTTGTCTGTCCGTTAAGTGCGTGTACGATACTGTGATATTCCCCTATTAGACTGGTTTTACAAAGGCATATTGCGTCTTTTATCCCCTCAACAATGGTGGTAATTCTGATAGTATCTCCCGTAAATTAACACTGACACCATCTTGAATGAAATGCTTGAATTTCAAACTTGACTCAAAAATACCTCAGTATAAATATTTTCAAAGTATTCATTTGACTCACATTTCGATTAATAATAAACATTAATTTATTAACAATCAAAATGCGAAAATCTTAACATGTTTCGGGTGCGGTTTTCTTGACCCACAATGTAGCATCCAGATAGCATCGGTGTCGGTAATCCATAATTCTCTGCCATGCGTTCATAAAAAATAAGTCTAATAGATAGTTTCCTCCCCTTCCACGGTAGCGTAACTAGCCGTCTTACGTGGCGAAGCACATCCAGAGTAGTGACGACGTTGCACAGGTCAAGAGGCTATGAACCGCCCTCGACCTGGACCGGCTTTTAAACTTTTTCGAAACCATACACTAGCTTTCATTAAGCCGCGAAAACCGGAGTAAATTTCAGACGTCATTTTTTATTTCTTAAAAGCCTCAGTGAAATATTCACCTGGTTTATGGATAAATTATGAGCGGCTAAAGTTAGGCCATTGTTGCGCCTCGGCGAAGGGGCTTTATCATCGTCGTTCACGAAATAGGATATCTGAAGGAGAGTATGCATATTAGTTTAGGTACCTCATGTTTTCTTCATGTTTTTCAATTAGCTGTTTCCAGGACCTACATAAATATTACTGTTTACGTCGCGTTTATTTTTGGTCTCGCCGAAAATATATTTTAAGAAGAGGAATTTGAATTTACGTAATTTTCCTTGTAACTTCCCGTTTTCCTGAGGAAAGGATATCTGGAACAACACATTTGAATTTCAATAGGATTCTGCCATGTGTCGTATTTCTTGTTTGTTGAAACGTAACTACAGTTATCTATTGGAAAAGTATAATTAGTAGGTATTTTGCATAAAATAAGGGATACTACATTTACGTAGATTTCATTCTGCAATCTTAAATTTTTTCTTATTTAGTTCTGCATTTTCGCTTTCTATAAGCGCTAGCTACATAGCAAAATAAAACATCACAAAATGCGTGTATACGCGTGGTTACCATGCCTGCTCATAATTGCAAATTTGTCTTTTGGCGTACAAAAACGAACTTGTAATATATTCAAATTATCTAATAGGCAATATAAATGCGTCCAATATATAACAGCACTTAGAGCAAATTGATTTTACTCTAGTTATTAATTTAGTTATTTCAGTACACATTAGTCACGTCACAATATTCGGAGATTCTCTGTGATGTCGGTGAAAGCTTGTTGCTTATTTCATCGTGTTGTTTCATCCCTTTGGTAGAGAAACAAAGAGGGTCTGTTTCATGGTCGCTTTCATGAATGATATGTTGGTGTTAAATACATTTTAATTATATACCTATTCGTATACGTTGTCTGCTATCGGGCAAAGAAAATTCTCTAGGTTCTAATGCGTACTGTTTGACTACAATCTAAGTTCTAATAGTATTATAGACGCATTAAAATTAATTTGCGCGTGAAACTTTGCTTTGTAATTTTATGAGGCGTTATGTTTTGAGTGTTTCTTGTTTCTTACGGATACTTTTGCATTATTTTGAGATGGAAAGTGTGTTATATGTATGTTCCTTCAAAGAACAATGGGTTACGGTCTACTCGTTAATGAAAAATCCTTCTTTACTCTAGATAGTTTTTCCGTCAAAGAGCAGCATGGGAGAGTATGTACATACTAGTACCCATTTATTAGAGAATTAAGGTTAATTCTTAGGCTTAAGATAAGGTAAGGACAAGGCTTAGGTGAGCCTACGTTTACAATGGGTCGTTGGTAAGTTAAATCAATTATGACATTGTGAGCATTTAGGATATACTTTTTTCTGAATTACCGAGAAATGAGTAGCGGGTGGTCACTGACACCTTTGACCTTCAATAATACAAAAAAACGGAGGTCTTATTATTGGATATTTATTTAGCTCTCATCTTCCGTCCGCCCTACTTACACATCCTTTTTGCTCGCAATATTTGTATAGAATGTATTTTATGAAGTATTTTGATTTCGTTGCTCTTAAATGATAATTATGTGCGAATTGTACCTATTAATATAAGTTCTTTCGCCTTTTTCCTCAAGTTTTCAATACGCAGTTCTCATGAATTGGTTGGATAAATTGGACAATTGTACACAATAAAATGGAACTTATTATATTTTAATAATTCCTTTAGAGCGCCAACTGGCTGTAATGTCTGTTTGAACACGACTTCAAAGCGTTTATTTTTTATTTTATTGTTAATATTTTTGAAGTGACGACGCTTATAAATAATGGCATTCATAATTCACAAGTGAAACACGTGTTGCAAATTCAAATTCAAATTACTTTATTGGTCAACATATGTTTACAGGTCTTAAAGTTTAAAAAGTACAGTTCTCTATGTTTAACCCTTTCGGGTATACAAATATTATTTACAAATTAAGTTCGATGCAAATAACATTAATCTCATAAAAATTTTACAAATGTCTCCCTATAAATACCAAAATAGGTAATAGCCTGTATACATAATTATATTTACGGAATCATTATCGGTCATAGGTATCAGCTGAACTAAAAGCTTCAACGATGCTTTGGCGACCGAAATGGAAACGGAACTGCAAGAAAGACGGCAGAAATAAATGGTGGTAGCTAACCAGGCGGGGTGGGGTAACCTACCACCATAAATGACCCTATGGTAAGGCACTCTACAAATTCCTGCATTGACAACAACAACGATTTAGAAAAAAATAACCGTCTATTGTTACCGCTAAGTTAACTTTGCACAAACTGCGTTCGCGTGCTGTCGAACATAATGCGATATTTAATAAGAGTGCCACCCCGGTGGCGGCGCGGCTGCTCGCAAGCGGAATGTTGATGCGCTTCTTTGTGCTAGTTACTTTTAAACTAGTTTTACTCGAGCTCCTACGCGAAGTATGCAGATTTGCTTCTCTAAAGAATGTTTATTATATTATCACGAAGAGAAGACACATGTTGATGACACGGTTGATGCAATATGATACGATGAAATTTTACTATCAATGACCATGAACGTGCGGTAGCCGGTGTTGTATAATGGTGATGATAATATAATTAATGTGTAATAATGGTTCTACAGCAGCTTGGTACCTATGAATTTTTTATATACGAAATGTTATATTTCAATGAAAATTCGATGAATTTCGACTCCAGCACGCACCTCTAATTTTCAAAAATTAAGTGCGTATTAGTAGTTTAATTATTGCTTCGGTGAAGGAAAACATCGTGAGGAAACCTACACACCTGAGAGTTCGAGACAGAAAGAGTTAGAGAAAATTAAAAGAATAGTTTTTTGCAAAACATTACCTACAGTTAATTAAAAAATGTCCCTACACCTGAACCTATATTCAAACACAAACAGACATTAACATACTAATTTAATTTTACGCAAATTAAACATACACAAACATCGATCTAAAACTTTACCATGCATGGTTAATTATTGGTAAATTTGAAGTTAATTACTAATTAGGTATGCGATTTATGATCGCGGTTCGGCTGTTTTATTCCGCGTATGCCATATCATGAATAAGCCTCTTAACTCTTGTTAGAGTGCCTAATAGAATTAACGTCGATTTATGGTCAGTACATACCACCAAAAATTTAAATATTTTCTTATACAATCCAATTAATTTCCGACTGTATTGGGGCGACTTAAACCCCAATCCCATTCCGGCGGAACAGGATGGCGTAAGAGGTGACATAGTCAACTTCTGCTTGGTGGAAAACCCGAAGCCCATCTGATTAGTTACCGGCAACGTATCGGTGATGCTTTTTGTGTAGGTGACCACTTCCCTTCAGGTAGTTCGTGTGCTCCTTTGTCGACTATTTACAAAACAAATCTACTCAATGAAACACCTTCAAGTAATTTATCAAAGTAAAACACTAATGATTTGTCTGACTTACAACGCACAGCCCGAACCGAACGTGGAAGCTAGAAGCTTAGCTCAGATGTTCCTTAAATAGCGTTGGAAGTCACTTATAATGGATTTCGTGTGATTGAAAAGATTGAAAATCTTTGTGTGAGTATATAAAGTCGCAGGCATCAGTTAGTAAAGAAATGAAGACTGTTGGTCACCGTTATCTACGGACATCCGTAAAATGAAAGGGATCTATTTCGCTGCAACGAAAGGGAACCGGAACTCTCTCTTCCTCGCCTCCGCGATACGGCAAGTGAAAAATATTCATACTTTATCGTTTATTCTAGCTGTTAGTTAGCAGGTGATTCCTAACACCTCATCTAAGTAGGTACCTACCTACCGTGGAGGAAAAAACTGGGTGGTACAGAGCACAGTGATCTAGAATAGGAGGGACTAAGAAGAGAACCAATGCTGTGTCCCTTGTTCTGTAAAGTACACCACGCGCACGGACTTTTTATGACCAGGTTAATATCACGGACTTCATGGTCATTATTTTCTGGTAAAGTATTACTATTTGAGTTTAGTAAATCACTAATCAAATAATACACTAAGAATGAAACGGTATTTTATCAATACCAAATAAAGGATATTTGGTGTATGATTTGTAAAAATAAATCGAAATTAATTAAGGAAATAGATACATGTACGCATTGACTTATTATTACTATGGACGTCGGGTCCGCGCTAAAAAATGTCCGAGCCAAATGACCAACAAACCGCAAGGAGAGCAACAATTCCGCGTTCACGACTGCAATCGAAATTAAACCGTGATGTAATGATTTTAGTGTTTAAATTACCTTGTTAACTGCATGACATGACATGACAACTGACTGGGACATTTTTTTCGCGATTTTAGTATGAGATTAGATGTCCATAGTAATAATAAGTCAATGCATGTACGAGTTTTTCATACAATCACCTACCCGTGTGAAGCCGAATCGCTAAAAGTAAGAACCTAACAAAGCCTTTACAGGAAATATGTATGTATGTACCCAACACGTACTAATAGGACGCCATTCGAAACATGTTTTTGGGAATATTGTTCCAAGTCTCGAATCGCTCGAATACTACATTTACATTTTTATGCAGTAGGTACCTTCTATTTAACAGAAACAAGCGGTAATTTTATACTCATACAGTGTAATTAGGTTTCTATTGCGGTTCATTAAACCACCTCGCGCCTCGGTCTTATTGCCTTATACAAACCCTTATGTGGTTGTAATTATTGCTATTGTTTGATAATAATATTTCAAACACGTATATGATGGGAGGTACATAATTATAATGGGTGTATCTAATAATAGGTAAAAGATTAAGGAACTGGATAAATCTGAAACATTCCCACAATGACAGCTAAAGCTAGTATACTGGATGCTATACTATACATTACCTATACAATAACATCAAACTCACCGTCAAATTAAAGGGGCGAAAGCAATTTTTGTTTGTATAATAATTATTTTTTGGTATTTGGTAGTCTTGGTACATGAAATTTCGCAAACAATATAATTACATTTTTTATTTGTTTTTAATTAATCTCTTAAGATGCCAATTTTTGGACCAAAGCAAAATATTGCATTTTCAGAACTGTTTTTCATTACAAAAATTTTACAAAGCGATGGTGACATATTAATGTTACTTGTATTTCTTGAAGATTTGTATATAGGTTCTTCAAGTGACGCGAGTGAGCATTAAGAAAGGATTCTTGGAAGTTGGCGGGCGAAGCCACAGGGGAAAGCTAGTTATATGAATGAAATGATACGAAACAAGAACAATATTTTTAAAACAAACAAAGAAAGGAAAAAATTAGTAGCAATTTGTGTTTTTTTATCAATATCGAATATTTTTGTTACAATAGAGAATTACAACGAAAAAAAGGAACGGAGAAACGTAACATAACCAATTGAAATGGACCCTACTCGTAGTTTCGTACGTGAGATACGTACCTAATTATTACTGCTACCATTTTTTACCGAATAGTGTGCCTCGCCAGTGTAATAATTATGTGTATTCAATGTTAAATAGTAAAAACACATTTTTACTTATGATCTCATTGTGTGTATTCTAAATAATAAAATTCCTCGTCTGTTGGAAAAGAGTTTTAAGGCCTTCGCTATTTATAAATGGCACATAAAGAGACACATCTCATCGTTATACTCAGAAGTAGAAATATTAATATTATGACTGAGTATTGGTTGCAATTACATAATACCTATCTAACGTTTAGGTTTAAAGGATTAGTTTAGACTTTAGAGGATTAGCAGGTGAACTCCCTGTTTTTTTACTGTGTCGACAACGCGTCGTTGGTGCTTTTGGTGACATGAACGGTTGTGGTAAACCCACTACCTTACCATTAATGGGCAGGTGTTTCTTTGATCAACTGATAAAAAATAAATAAAAAGATGTTTGTATCGAATATGCATTTTAAAATTCAAAATAAACAGTAGATAATTTAAAATTATAAAATTATAGGTTTAGCTTTTTTAAATTATACGTGCTGCAGGATTTGTACCCGGGCCCCGTTCGGTATCTATAGTTCAAACCACTTGGCTTTAACAGCTTCACGAACTGTATGTGACCCTATAATACAATATAATACACTCTTTTTATCTTGATTTGCGGCATCATACATCAGTAGAGGGTACCGCTATCTAGGAAAAAACAGAATAATGTGAGGCAGTTACAGATTCGCATTGGGGTCTTTTATTACACAGATGCTTCTACTCGTACCTAAGTATTTTCGGGAGAAATAAATATTGCGGGTATTCTAGAATCACAAAATATAGGATTTATAAAATAGTACCTACGAAGATCAAAAACAATTATGTATACCTACCTACCATAATAAATAATTATGTAGCGGTTTCAATCTATTTTCTGAATGATTGGCAATTGTTGATTTGTTAAGCCTAATGCAATAATGTTAATATCTGCCTCAATGTGTGTTGAGGCAGATATTAACATTATTACATAAAATATAATTCGCTTAATTAGTAGATTGGATTTTGTTATCTTTGTAGTATAAAATATATCTACTATAGCGATAATTTGTATTACACTCAATTGAGGATTCTCACCAATTGAAATGTTACTAGAATTTAGATAAAAAACAAGACGCTTAAAAGATTAAGCGCGTAGATATTTGTCGGTTTGACCTTATAATATTCTCAATTTTCTTAGTTCCTCTTCTAGTACATACTCAACTATGGGAAAAGTGAAAACAAGCCTTAGAATAGATTTTGATGAAACATAAATTATTAAACTTAAGTATTATACTTTAAAAAACAATACAGAACAGATTGATGATGGTAATAATTAAAATTAATATTATACCTTAGAATAATGACATATAGAAACGAAGTCCGCGCGGCTACTTTGACAACTACAAATGTGAGTAGTTTATGTCACCAAACGCCGGCCAGCTCCGTAGTGTTCATTAACAATGCGCGGCAAACGCATCTCGCGGAAAAAAAAAAATTATGTCGATTTGTGCGGTTAAATTTTGTCACAACACATTTGAAAAACAAAAGAAGTGTAATAACATCACTTTTCACAGGTAATCTTTCAATATTTCATAATATCTTGTATATAATTAGGTTTAAATAAAAACGTTTTGTTTCAATACTCAGTGTTGCCCAATTGTGAAAATAAATTTTCCCATTTTAAGTGACGAGTGATATAAGGCTTAGTCGTGGAGAAGTATATTGGAAGCCAACCAAAAATACACGAATATGTTCAAAACATTTTAATAATGAAGATAAGTACATTACACAGGGTGGATCGTGTAGATTGCGTGAAAATGCTGTCCCTGTTAAGGTATAATTATTGAAGTTGTTATTCATTATTATTTTAATTATTATTATTAGTTATTATTATTATATCATGCCTATTGTGTCAATGTCATTTTCATCTTAATTTTATTGTTGTTTTCACAGATACAATAGTTCACAGATATAATATAGTCCATAGAGTAGTAAATCAACAAAGTCCATTGTTTTATGTTTTTCCACAGAGTATATTTAATATTGGAACAAAACTTATTTACTCAATGCTGTTATTAAAATATACTAAGTTCCTGTGTTCATGCTTATGTTCATATACGTAAAAGATATGTAAAAAAATAAATAGTAAAAAAATTGGTGTTAATATTGTCTTGTATTCGTTTCATATTTAAATAAACATTCTCTTAATCTAACAATTTTACATAACCATACCCATACTTTATCACACATAGCTATTATTAGGCAGGTATTATTGCTAAAAACAAATTCTTATCAGCGGCCGAATCATTCCCCACTGTCGGGAAACTGCACTTCCCCTGGCAACCATTAAACATGTATAAAAAAAAAGAAAAAAGAAAATTTGTGCTTCACTTTTTAAAGAGCGCTTGTATGAAGACTGTCATTCTATATGTCATTATTCTAAGTATTATACCTTAGTATTATACCTACTTAGTTTCCCAATTTTTTTTTAAGCCACAGACTATCGTTTGGATATAACAACTTTTGAGTCGATGATAAATATATTTTTATGTGATGATGCTGAGTAGGATGATGATAATTTATCACTGGTGGTATAGGTAGGTACTTACATTTTTTATTAATCTGTTTGCCACTACCTACTACACGCTTAAAGTTTTTGGATTAATTTTGCGATACAGCGCCCTCTAGTAAATGTTACTAAAACTACTACGGAGGCTCTGGAAACAACGCTGTAGCTAACTGGCAAACAACGTAGTTCGTCCTCCACCCCATAGATGGCGTTAAAAACAAGACTGTATGTTGTCGATGTATTTATAGTTCACGAGATGGCGCCACAGTAAACCGCGATACAAACCTCCTCTCCAATGTTCCATATAACAACATCATGAAAGCAAGTATCTCTATTAAAAAATATTATTTTGTACCGATAGATGGCGCTTTTAACCTATTTTAATAGTGTTATTGAGAACTTTCTTGTACTTAAGTAAATAATGTTTTGCCAGTATTAGGGCCCGTTTCACCGGTTACGGATAAAGTTCCGGATAGCCCTACGAACTCAACTCCCAGATAAACTACATTTTTTGGCTTCTCAGGTAATCTGATAGAAGTGACAGAGAAAAGTGTTGGTTAAGCTATCTGCCAGTTCAAGTGGCTCTTAGGCGTTATCTGACGGATAAAAAATGTTTCAAGTGGCGTTTCTATAACACATTTGGAATTTGAACTGTAGTACATCATATTATTATAAATCCTACTATTTTCGTTCTATAATGATAAAATTATACTGGAAAATATTAAAAAAGTCGAATTGGATTATTTTGAACAAAAAGTATTTTATTAATTAAGGGCCAGTTTCACCGGTTCCGGATAAAGTTCCGGATAGCCCTAGGAACTCAACTCCCAGATAAAATACATTTTTTGGCTTCTCAGGTAATCTGATAGAAGTGACAGAGAAAAGTGTTGGTTAAGCTATCTGCCAGTTCAAGTGGCTGTTAGGCGTTATCTGACGGATAAAAAATGTTTCAAGTGGGGTTTCTATAACACATTTGGAATTTGAACTGTAGTACATCATATTATTATAAATCCTATTATTTTCGTTCTATAATGATAAAATTATACTGGAAATATTAAAAAAGTCGAATTGGATTATTTTGAACAAAAAGTATTTTATTAAATAAGTTTTCAAAATAATTTTCAAATGACAATAATTTACGTAGTAGTAACGAAACGCAAAAAGCGACGTTGCCGCTCCGTCAACTGTTAAGTGGCAGATAAATTCCTAGGGCTATCCGGAACTTTATCCGTAACCGGTGAAACTGGCCCTAAGTTTTCAAAATAATTTTCAAATGACAATAATTTACGTAGTAGTAACGAAACGCAAAAAGCGACGTTGCCGCTCCGTCAACTGTTAAGTGGCAGATAAATTCCTAGGGCTATCCGGAACTTTATCCGGAACCGGTGAAACTGGCCCTTAACCTATCAAATAACAATATTCAAATAATATTTCTAAGACATGAATATTTAACAATGTACCTACTACATAACTGGTCCTTTACATTATTGTACAAATTATTATTTAAAAAAAATCCTTTCTTAGTTCTCACTTGCATCACTTGAGGAACCTATAGGTAAGTATACGAAGGTATAAGTGAATCCATTGAAGAAATAAAAAGTTTCAGTTTATCCCCTTTTTATAACATGAGGGGGGGAATTTCAAAAATCCTACCCGTCTAGTGTAGGGGAGCCTACACTCCCCAAGGAACATAATTATTATGTATGCCAAATTTCAGCTTCTTGCATTAAGTAGTTTCGGCTGTGCGTTGTCTGTCAGTCACTCAGTAACGGAAGAGTTTTGTATATACAAAATTTATTGATATTGACGTACCTACAATTATCACAATTTGTATCCTTTATCGTTATCTATAAGTGAAATACTGTACCTAGTCCAAATTAGTTTATGTGTAGGTATGTGACTGGCAGTGGAAAGTTTTCATGAGCGTTTCGTGATTTGAAGGGTACCTACGTTAAATAAACTTTACTGTTATCGTTAGATAGCAGTCGTTAAAAAATTGTCGGAGGCCTTCGGGCATTTTAGTAAGACTTGCAATATTGTGGCCAGTACTAATCAACGTTGACAACTACGCTTACTCGAACTACTGACTCATCGAAATTATGTCAGTAGGTATAATGCGTTAACTAACACAACCAATCGATATTCTCCGACATATACGAGTATATTCCATTATCCTATTAAAACACTTAATAAATTACAAGTAACAAATAAAGAAGTCGATCATTCCCTGTAATAACAAATTAATATCTACTTACTGGATGTTTTGGCGAGTTGCCAGATTGAAAGAGATCTTCATAGGATATTAGTTTCAAGAGTCTCAGACAACTGTCTGTAAAGATGATATAAATGTCTTCAATATCGTTCGTAAGTGACAGGTTCTTTATATTAGTTGCAGTAGTTAGTAGCGTTCAATAGGTTCCTTAGCTTTGTATGCTTTTCAGTAAGACACAATGACATCATAAAAATAACATAATTGGTGAGAGAAGTATTTGTGAACAATTACCGATCTCGAAGTGGTTTGGAGACTTAGGTCCACAAGTTGTGGTCGTCATCTACGTTTCACTTCACTTCTTTTCACCGCTCCAAGAACAAAGAAACGAAAATTTGAGACACCTGGATATATTAAAACTTGAAAGAAAACTTCGTAACCCTTTATCCAATGGAAACTTGCAAGCTGCATAACATCATTAGATACCTTTATCTGCATATTGCGCGCACGTAGGTGTGTAACATTTGGTACATTTAGTTTAGAAATATAAAGATGTGCAGAAAGTTAAAATTGATAAGTACCTACCTATTTAATATGTGTAATAATACAATAAATTTAATGAAACGTTATTCGTTATTTACCTGTGTACGTGCACACTCTCTTTGCCGTCAATTTCAAACATACTGGTAGATATTAAAATAAAAGAAAAGTAGAAATTGTTATGTAGGTATACCTACTATACTTCAATACTGATTCGACATAATGAGTGACGTAATAAAATCGAATATCGTGCACTAGTACCTACGACAAAGAACCGCTAGTAGGTACCTACCTACGACATAAATATAAATAAGCTCCGTCCAGTAGGTACATACGATACTTACAGAATTTCTTATACTCGAATCCGCCTGTCACACCCAATTTTCTCGCAGAAAGCCTCTACGAAAAAGATAAAATTAGATAATTATATAGTGTGAGTTTGGTCACCCAAAGCCGGACTAGTCTCATAAAAAAATTGTAGTTCGTTTAAGGTTAGGTTTTTTGAAGAAAAATAATGTCGTTATATGCATTACATAATATTAGGTATTTTAAATAATAAATTCGTAACAAAGTCTTAGGTACTCGTATTAATACTATTCATCATTTTATAATAAAATTTTAATACGAACATCATTTTTGATAATTAAAAAAAAACAAAGAACCGACATCAACATCAACAAGTAATAAAAAAGGGTTTCCTTTGATTTACCTGGTATTCCATCATCAGATCCCGACTTAATGGCAGTGGTGGTCCCACTTCGGAAGTACTTTCAAATAAAAAATTGATATTATAATGTATACGGGTACTCACGATTTCGAATTGTTTTACCGATATTTCGACCCAGTTGCATGGATCATGGTCAAAAAATTGATAATCAAAATCGGTTCACAGATGACGGAGCAATCGCTGGACATACATACATCAAAAAATCATAATATAGTTGTCGAAAATACATTATAATATCCTCCTTTTTTGAACTCGGTTAAAAATTAGTAATTAAAACCAATATACAATCCAGTTATATCTGCATTTAAATAACTGTTTATTTTAATTCATATTAACGTGTATTTCTCTTATTGTTTCAGGTAATAAAATTTGCAATTAAGCCACACTGTGTATCACATAGGACACCAGATGGGTATGTTCACTTATTACCTACATGGCTACTAATACGACAACAATGGTGAACTTCTACTGAGTCCGGCCCATAGTAAACAAGCACAAGTTTCTTCTTCATGACGCGAACTCATTAGCGAACTACTGCTGAACCCGGGTGTATAGCTACTTATACTATAGTTATACCTGGGCACAATATCGTCGCCACAATATAGAGGGGCGAAGTATATTATATAGGACAAGTCAGTTTAAACCAGAGACAAAAGAATTAATAATTATATAACATTTCTAGTTTAGCTTCAAAATTATGTTTGAATCATTAATTTTGACGAACCTGTAGCCTAGTTGGTACTGTTATGCCTTTGAAGCGAGGCGTCCCGCGTGCGCTTCCCGGCTGGGGCAGCTATTTATGTGGCAGATAAATGTTTGTTCTCGGGTCGTTGGTGTGACTGTTATTACTTATGTTATTTTCCATATCACCTGCGACACAGGGAATGAGTGGTATGAGTGTAGGGGGTGGGGGGGGGGGGTAATATGAGTGTGTTAACGTTTATTTTATTTCTTAATTTTGATATAGAATTAAGGTAGATAATTATGGCGTTCTACAAATACTTTTGTAAAATAATTTTTATACTATAATTCTATAACACAATCTTTCTTGCTTCCAACCACTTCGGTAAATTTATTTCTCGTTTCTTCCCTGGTCGATCTTAAAAAAGCGTCTTCCCTGACTTTTATTACTGCAGGAAATAAAACATTTTCTCTTTTGGACAAACGTAGACGAGGGTTTGATTTGTAGCCCGTGACTAGATGATTGGGATTCGTGTGTTTGCCGCTCAGTCGTTAATCAACTCATTCGATTGTAACTCAATAAAGTACATTGAAAACAGGAGCGTCCATTTGTATTATTAATATCGTCATTGCTGTTAGTCATAACTTCACGTATTGCCGGGACTTGTTATTTAGTAAATAAATACATGTTTTGATAAATCATAAGTAGGAACATTTGCCTTACATGTTGTCTCTCTTTCCTCTTCATTCTTTCTTGGCCGATAACGCATTTTTGACGCTTTTGGTGTTACTGAGGTTCATGAGCGAAGGTGATCACATACCATCAGATGGCTCGTCTGTTCGTTTGCTTAACATTGTTGTATTGTATATTAACATTGTAAAAAAGAAACTACACATATATACACCAACAATTATTATTATCTCGAAGAAAAACCTAGAAGAAAACACCAAAAACTTAAAATTAATAAATATTCATTTTCAGTTCTTGACTTAAATTCTCGATCAAAGCATTTGCTTTGATCGGGATATCGGGAATTTAAGCCAAGAAACCAAATCAACGGCGTTTTGAAGTCATTAAACCAGTGGAAGTAGAAATTAATACCCTATTAATACGGATAATTACAGCAGCAATCATTAAATGAATCGTATCGAGCACCCACTGCCTATTCATGCGATTTCACTAATTGTTGAATGAAGTTTGCAAATCATTAGCTGCAGTACAAAATGTAATATAATTTCTAAAACAGCGTTAAATTCACTTGATTGTGATGGCGTAGTCAACGTCGGTATATACGGTGCTATACCATGTCGTTAAAAGTGCTATTCAACTGTGCTTTCAGCGAAAAAGTCTAGCTTTTGAGGTAAACTGTTCAAAAGGTTAAAATGAGATGCTAATGCTAGTTTAAATGTTTTGCGATTTTTGAACCATTTGCAAGGCTCTCGTGATTTTGGTTAAGTACTGGTATTACATGTCGCTTTTTCCATATTACATTCCATATTACTATTTCAGAAAAACCTCCCTATTTTACACTAAAATTGTCAATAATTAAATATAATGTTAATCACAGTGTAGCAATGAACACCGGGTGGTTTGCAATTATAAAAAAGATGTACTTATTACAAATTAATTATAATTTGCTTTGGTGAAGGAAATCATCTTGGGGAAACCTGCACACCTGAGAGTTCCCCATAATGTTTTCAAAGGTGTGTGAAGTACGCCAATCCGCACTTGGCCAGCGTGGTAAATTATGGCATGTACCCTTCACATTGTAAGAGGAGACCCGTGCCCAGCAGTGGGGAACTCTCCCACTGTTACACTGGGGTTACAATTACGATGGTGAATCGAGGTGTAATCTATCTCTGATTATATAAGTTTACCTTCACTGCTACTACTTAACAAGAGACGATGCTATGGCACCAGGTCCCTGTTGGAAAGGCTCTTTTATTTGGGGCTCAAAATTTTTGCCATTACTGGTACACACTTAAACGTACAGACCACAATTGCTTACACACAAACCGTTGCCGTCTGCTAGGAGCTTCCGTTAAAACGCGGTTAACGTAGGTCAATGTCCTATATAATTATGGCCTATGTCATTTATTAATAGATGCAGAGCGCTATAATGAGAGCAAAGAGAGAAATACTGAGAGCTTGAAACCATTACTTTCTATAGTTTCTCTTCCTTCTTTGCCGCCCGGCAACGCATCCGTAATGCCTTGGGTGTAACTTATGTCCATTGGCAACGGTGGCCATTGACCATCCTCTTTTGTCCACTGTCTACCCTCTTGTCGGCCATGAACATAAAAAATACGTATTCTGATAATATTTAAAATGGGGCTATTTGTCTGTAAAATTCAGTGCCACTACAGATCCATTCGCAATTTTTGACTATGAAAAGCAGATAGGTGAAGCGTCAGGTCCATAAGTCATTTGTATCAGGACATAAAGTAGCGGGAAAACATCAGTGATTTATGTCCGCGGTCGAGCGACACCCGTGTTGTGCCGAATGGCCGTGGTGCGTGCAATGATATGAGTTTGGCCTCTTCCACAAGTTCCACGCGACAGACTTTTTGTTGGGTCAATTTTTGATTCAACGCAATTCTGTTGGTTGCCGTTTTCTAATCATTGATTAACCGATCAATGCATACCTACGTGTTACCATAGGGGACCAAGTTAATATCTAAAATAATTATGAATCAGTCATCAGTTGTGTGGGAATGTTTTTTAAGAAGAACCTGCTCGTTGTCGTTATTTCATCTTATCACTGTTCTAGTGTCTCTGATTAACAGTTTGTCTGTCTATGTGTAAGTAGCCATGAAATCTCCTTGTAATTTCCCAGTTTATTCCATATATCTAAACTTTCTTCGTTAATCTGCTGACAAAAAGTGCGTGATATTTGAAAAAATAATTTTCTTATATTAGCTTAAAATGTCAGATATTTTGTTTTATATTAAGAAACGCTTTAACAAACAAACGCTAACATACTCATCCTCGCACTACAGTTCCGTGTGTCGCGGGTGACGAAGACAGTACAAATTTTAATAAGACAGCACGAACATCCTCAACCCGGGAAGAAACATTTATCCTATCTGTCACATAAATATCTAAACCAGCTGGAAATCGAACTCGAGACCCCTTGCTTAGCAGGCGGGCAATATACAACTTAATGGTCCAAGAGCTACTGGCAATTTTTGGGTAGGTATTTGAGGCAAGCTGAAAACTTGTCTGATAGCTCTCCTACTAAACCGCAACTCAGAGCTGCAGACCTGGCTGCTGAGTAGCGGGGCAATATGGACCCCTATAATTTTAAAAATATTATTTTTTTATTCCAAAAAAAATGTTTGAGGCAATATGCAATTTTTATAATGTTGTAGTTTAATGTTTAAAGAATGGAAAAAAAATAAGCCAGACGATTTAGTCGGGGCTTTGACATTGCCAGGCGCGTGCAAAAATTAAAAAAAAAAGTTTAAAAAAAGTGTTTGAGGCAACTTGAAATTTTAATAGGGTGTAATTTATAGCTAAAAAATAAGATTCTCAAAAAGACAGATCATTTCGGTGGGGCTTTCTACCCGCCAGGTGATCTAACAAATCAGGGTAAAAAACGGTTTATCTCGATTTCTGGCAAAACTACAAGTCCGGTGGAAAAAAGTTTAATGACAAAATTGTAGGTAATAAAAAGATCTATAATCTTTGTCTTGACACTTTTTTCACATAACCTCAAAATGTATGTAAAAAATTAAAAAAACCAAAATTTTGATTTTTTATTTTTATCTCTTCCAAAAATAATTTTTTTTTCACTAAATTTGGTGAAAACCTACCTTTTTTTGTCTCAAACACACTGTAATTTTTTTGATTTAAAATATTTATTTTTTCACCTTATATTGACTTAATATCGAAAAAGCACCCTAATTTTCAATCTGTCTTCAATTCAATCAAAATTTCTTTTTTTCTAAGTCGGTGGGCTTTTTGTTCGTTGAAATCAACTTTCCGATGGTGTTAAAAAAATATATTATGTCGGCATCAGGTAGGCAGGGTGTTTGTATGGGTTTTCACTCGATTTTACTATGTGTAGCATGTATTTTCATGCAAGTAGGTATTCTTCATCAAACATCCATTGTGGGATTATTTCATGCCAGGACTTCAGATTAGGATTTCAAATAAAAGACAAGTGTCCGGACCAACACATAAACAACTCATTTATTCACTGATCACTGTCTGGCTCCGTTTTAACGCTCTTTTACTTTGTTTATTTGGTTATTTACGCGGATCTCCGATTCCGACCTGTTTAATTTACTCAGTGATACGCAATATTGATTTATCGATCGAACCACTCGCTCTATCCGCGAGTTATGTGATAGCACGTTTTATTAGAACTTTATTCACTTTCAGCGATTACTCGCCGGTTCTTCGGTTCTTAGCGACCGCGACGCGCGACTGCGTCCATCTCCATTCAACTACGCGACCATGGTCGCCTGTCGCGGGGCGACCCCTAGATTTCGTTGTCGTCGTGTTCGTTGTCGTTCTGTTGCAGTACGATATGTCGGACAATTTATCCGCAGCAAAGTAAAAGTTATCCATCAGCTATTGGTGGATGAAGATGATGATATTCTTATTATGTTATTATCTATGCCTCCGAAAAAAAGGAAGAAGATTGACTCAATTTTCACATCACCAGAAGTTGAGGGTTGCTTTCAAATACTCATAAAACGACATTTAAATTATAAATAAAGAAAAGTTCAGAAAATATTGTAGGTAAGTCATAAACAGTTTGATTTTGTAAACAGATTAATAAATAAAGACATCAGACCAAGAAGAAATGGCACATCAGTAACACGGCACTGCCTATTCAGTGGATGAGACGCGTGGAGCCGCGCGGTCGCGGGTCGTGGTCGCTAAGAACCGAATGCTACCTTTAAGATTACCTTTATAACTTCTCCCGAGAATTCCTTTTATGTGGAACGACATCTTAATGAACTGCATTTTGACAGATCACGCGTTGATCAATGGATCGGAAGTCCCGATCCATTGATAAACAATACCATCGATTAACGCGTATCACAGATTAATTCGTACCATCGATTTACCATCTCCGACATATATTCGAGTATTACTATGGTAAATTTTCTCAGAAAATGCGCCTTTACTGAGACTAAATCAGGCACATTTTGCACATTTCTGAGAAAATTTTACCATAGTAATGTATATTTTTTACACCATCAGAAAGTCGAAATGTCAACGATAAAAAGCTCACCGACTTAAAAAAAAAGAAATTTTGATTGAATTGAACTTAGATTAAAAATTAGGGTGCTATTTCGATATTAAGTCAATATAAGGTGCAAAAATAAATATTTTAAATCAAAAAAATTACAGTGTGTTTGAGACAAAAAAAGGTAGGTTTTCACCAAATTTAATGAAAAAAAAATTATTTTTGGAAGAGATAAAAATAAAAAATCAAAAATTTGGTTTTTTTAATTTTTCACATACATTTTGAGGTTATGTGAAAAAAGTGTCAGGACAAAGATTATAGATCTTTTTATTACCTACAACTTTGTCATTAAACTTTTTTCCATCGGACTTGTAGTTTTGCCCGAAATCGAGATAAACCGTTTTTTACCCTAATTTGTTAGATCACCTGGCGGGTAGAAAGCCCCACCGAAATGATCTGTCTTTTTGAGAATCTTATTTTTTAGCTATAAATTACACCCTATTAAAATTTCAAGTTGCCTCAAACACTTTTTTTAAACTTTTTTTTTTTAATTTTTGCACGCGCCTGGCAATGTCAAAGCCCCGACTAAATCGTCTGGCTTATTTTTTTTTCTATTCTTTAAACATTAAACTACAACATTATAAAAATTGCATATTGCCTCAAACATTTTTTTTGGAATAAAAAAATAACATTTTTAAAATTGTAGGGGTCCATAATGCCCCGCTACTCAGCAGCCAGGTCTGCAGCTCCGAGTTGGGGTTTAGTAGGAGAGCTATGAGACAAGTTTTCAGCTTGCCTCAAATACCTACCCAAAAATTGCCAGTAGCTCTCAATCTATAACGTTTGATGTGAATCGTTATTACATCCATTTATCACATGTCATACACATAGACAATCGGAATACCATGGACGATTCTGTAGATGCCGCGATGGCCAAAAAAGTTGCCATAAATTATTCTTACATTGTTTATAGAATTTAAATAAATATCTAACACTGACATAATCTTCCCGCTATAGATCATGTTGAGACAATAAAACAATTCTAGAGGTCGTAGCCATACATACATTCCAAAACATTATCTTAAAGAATCTCAGTTATCTGACCAAGTTTTTCATGAATATAATTTACTAAAGTAGATAAAAGCAAGGTTCGAAAAGAGGAAATTTGTTGTACCCTTTGAATAAATATGAAACTTTCGTAGGTGAATAACTGACAAAACTTGTTTATTTTTATTGTTGGTCCTTGTTTGTATGCGAACATAATGTATTATATATTATTTTGGGTACAATTTTATGAACATATTTATATTGCAATCATTACTTACTTTCTGGATTTGTCTGTTCTTTAAAATACCTGTACCTAATGAGTTTTAAGAAATTCTTAAAATTATTTAAAACGAACCAACTGACACTATTCACGGATGACTCTAGAAGTCTAGAAGGAGGTTGGTAGCTTTTGTATTGATAGTTGAGTATACCAGGTACCTGTTATTATTCTAATTCTATTCTGTATCTTCTTTTATTGTTGTTTATTTTATTCTGTCAGTGATTAATACTATACCCATTTTCTTTCATTTTAAGAAGATTATAGCATAAAAGAATTAATACAGGCTTTTATCCTAGCCACCTTGTGACGACCGGCTTCATCATCAGAACGACTCTATAACATAATTGTAATCAAATTCACATAATTATGTCAACTCAATTGAATAGGTACTGGAAAGTGTAATTATATTGGGAAGTGGGTCAATTTAACGTGCAAGATTTGATTACACATTGACGCTGAGGCAGGTGAAAATAAATAACAGCTTTTAAAAAAGTAAATTATTTCAGCTGTTTATGAAATGTATTATATTTAAATGCTTTATAATTTTACTATGATACGGGTACCTACTCAAGATATGTATTTTGTACGCCAAAAAAGTACTCAAATTATGTACGCCACATATCGTGAGTACCCGTAGCATAATAAAATGTGTACAATCCGCGATGAGTTAAGTTTAAATTCGTATGTTTTATAATTTCCTGGTGCAAAAACAAGGGTCTTATTTCATACAAATAAACCTAATATCCAAACATTCAGCAACTTATTTCATGAAAGATAATAATCGCTTCGAAGTCGAGAGAATCGTAAATGGTACTGTTCAACACGTAGCCCATTACTTGGCCAGTATTTTTGTATTCAAATCACATACCTTACTACCACAGCTAAGCACAACCCCCAGCCTCACTCGTTATCCGCCCACTTCAATAATTACGAGGGGTCCAAAAATTTACATCAACAATAGGATTTGGGTGATTTCGTATTTTCTCTTAAAATTGCTGTTTAGAGCGAAGCGTCAGTAACTTATACAATTTTGCATTTACGTGCGTAGCTTGTTCATACTAAAAAGTTGAATTTAGGTGCTACAAATTAGGACCCTGGTATTTAAAAAATAAACGCAAACAAAATAATAAAGGGAGTAATGTTTTTATAGCCACCATTTTTTTCAAATATATTTTTTACATAAGTCCAATATAATTTTCGTATGATTCAGGTCTTTCAGAACCTAACCCTCACCTACTCGTATCTGAAAAATATACTAAACCTGTCGAAGTGCTTGAGCCGAGATTAATTATTGCCGGAGTTTGTACAGTTGATAAATGTTTTTGTTCATTCTCATGTCTTACGAGTTGCTTAACATTCTGAACAGTAGGTATTACATGTGCAATACCCATATGCCCATTTCATTCTCGACCGATTTCGAATCGATACTAGAGCATGGATTTGGGTGTGAACATTTTTAAAGTATTAAATTTATTTATTTACCTATTCTTTGTGTGTTCACCAGAACTAAAGAAATTAGTGCACTTTAATAGGACGTTCAACTTTGTAGCCATAATCTTAAAAAAAACTGAGAATTGATACAACATTAAGTTAAACTTAAGTTCGTTACCCAGAAATTGGATATTTGAGATAAATTCATGAGACACTTTCAGAAAGTTTTTTAGTTAAAAAACGACCTCACTCAAAACGTCGCAGAATTCTTAAAGCTATTGCGTGCATGCAATGATTGATAAGCAGGGCGGGATTGGATAGTAGGTACTAATTAGTGAAGTGAAACATCTGTTGTATAATAAGTAATTACGGGAAGCGTTTCGGATGAATTAGAAGCAATCACTTACCTCGCTCTAAACAAAGATAATACTGTTTGTTGTGAAACGTTTAAACTGTGGTACAGGGGTCATACAGACTATGACTAACGTTGACGATACTCTTTTGGCGGCAACCCCAAGTTGCTTCGCTTTGACAAACAAATTCTATTTAGTATCGCTAGCTTAATTAATGGTTTGGTGTGCTAAAATGAAATTTATTATTATTTTCTAACTTTCATCCATCAAAGTAATCCAAAATGGATGTTTAAGTTGTATCAAGTATATAATTCGCTAATGTTATATTATTGTACGTACAGTGAATTTACAAGTCTGACATCATAAATCTTTGTTATTCTCACAATATAGTAAAATGTGATTTTAATACAATATGTAGAGTAGTTGAAAGCATAAACAGAATTGTTCTTTACAAATCCGTCTACAGAATTACATATTCCCATTTGTCTGCGCCCAGAGCTCTTCATGCAGACGTCCGTTTTGGCAACAGTCTGTAGTGTATATAACTTAATATATACGTCGTATGTTCAAAGGATGTTCGTACTAAATCCAAGACGAAGTAGTGTGCCGATTATCTACTTCCCAGCGATATATTCTCGATGTCAGTAAAATAGTTCGTATTTTACAGTCTCTTTGGACTCTATTACATTACGTTTAGGGCGATTTAAGAGATATGTTTACTGCAGACCCATTTTCAAAAAGAGAAAGTGCTCTATTTGTTTTAATATTTTTAAATACGCGTGTTAACTTTTTCTATTTGCTTCTGTGTATAGCTTAAGAGCTTGAAGTATATTTTTGATCCTATAGAAAAATATTTATAATCAGACAATGAAAATATAATTAATTATTTCACTTTGTAAGTTTTCTCGTCATCTCTCTGCTGAATAATATATTTCAGCTATAGGTATCATTACTAAGCAAGTTGAATTGTTGCAGTTTTTCATGGTTGTCATGAGCGGCAGCGGAAGGGTGGCGCTGCATGCTCGTTTGCTACCTTAATTCCATATGAAAAGTTTTATAAGTAGCACTTTACATTATTCATTTCTGTAACACTGTATAAACAATTATAAGACAATTCAATACTAATAGGATCATCTACGAACTCATACGTAACTCATCGAATATTCCGTTGTATAATTGGGGCGATTAGGTACGAGACGCAATCTAGTAAATCGGAGTAGCGGTCACGTATGTAGAGTAATGGGTTCAGGATTATCTCAAAATAAATTATCTAGTAGTTGGGTTAAGTTCTGGCACTAAACTGGTATGAAAGAGCATTCATTTTGTTCAGTTATAAACCACAAACCTAAAATAGGCAATAACGTAAATACCTGAAAATACTAATATCGGCCTAGCTTTTTGTCTCGTTATACATATACGAGTACATACAATTATTGTAACTATGATATGTAGTTGGTATTAAATAGGAACATATCCGTTGCAAACATCTGTTAAGACGCCAATAATAACTTTATTATAAGGTACATTATGTCTGTTTACGTAATAAACTAATCATACAAGTTGACGTGTAGAATCAACAGTGTTTAATTACATGTTTATATCTTATGCGAAACAGTTTAAAATTTATTGTAAATTTATATTCTATTCAACTGCTAGACGAACCGTCCACTCTCTCAAAGAGGCATTATTTGTTGCAAGCAAACAAGTAAGTGTATTTACCAGAGTCCATTGTCATCATAAACTTGCTCTACTCGGGCTGTTTGGAGCTCACGCCGTATCTGAGATAATTACACAACGCATTGTGTGGCAGAATGTGCCCGGCTTATGCACGTAATATCCGAGCGTACAGTGGAATTACTTTAGGGTTGGTTCGATTATTTGACTCTTTAAATAATTGAACAGCCCTTGTGTGACGATTATGATGTCTTCGTTCACAATATTATTATATTAGTGTATATCTGAATGATCTGATGTTAAATAGTTATATATAACATGTAACTAGAATACACCACAAAATATGTGTAGGTCTTCTGCGTAGATCTTTTTCCCGCTTTTTCCCGCTGATATCAGAAACAGATTTTTTTAATAAAGCAATAATTACAAAAATGCATAGATTTCCCGCAGAGAAGCGATAAAACCAGTAAAACACAAAAAGAAATATAAACTTCAACATCGTTGTCTACAAACTCTAAAGCTAAAACTATCTTTGTGGTCAACAATAGATTAGTTTAATCGGATAAGTACACTGAAGAGCTGAACGTATTACTTATCTATTTTGTTTGAGTGAGTTCACTGGAACGTAACACCGCACACTCATCTTCTACCGTTCGGGCAGTGTGGAGTTCGGGGCCTTCCTCGCATAATTACAGAAATGCATTGTGCGCCTGCACGGGAGCCGTTTACGTCGTAATTTGCGTGAAAGTGTGCGAACCTGAAAACAGAGAACTGAAGCTTTTATCCGAAATTGGCAACATGAGTGCGATGCCCTCGGAACCGTTTATTCACGTCATATTTCGCCCGCTAATGAGTTTCGCATCGACATGTAAATTAAACAGTTTTGGTTCCTCGGTCCTCTGCGGTATTCCTATCTGACTTATCGATTAAAAAGGATTAATTTTTATTAAGTATAACTTTATGACTTTGCTTTGTCCAAGATTATCTGTTCATTTAGTAAACGTAATAAAATATAAAATTATTCGCATTCGGGATACTTATTTTTTAACCTGATGTAAATGTTTAAAGGTATAACGTATTTAACTTTAGTTTACAATAGATTAGTGAAAACTGCTTCTAAATCTATTAAGGCGTTTCTAAGATTTTTAATGCATGTATTCAAGGACTATAATTTATTAGTGTGATGAAATTCTACAAAATTAGTCTATATACAATATATATTTAAATAAACTATGTGTACACATTAAAAAGTTGCTATTCCAACCATGCTTCGCTGCTCTTGAGCTAAAACGGAAGAATGCTACCCTACTCACCTACTTTGGAAAGTATGTTGGTAGCTAGTAGCTACAAGTCACAAGATATTTCTATACTGTAAAAGTATAGTTATACAGTCTGTAATATAACTCTCGTAGTTTACCGTAAGATTACGGCATTCATGGCATAATACTTTCCCCATACGTAGTTTCATAAAATATTATTATTTTATAGGGACAAAACCGTAGTGACATCGTAAATTTTTGTCAAACGACATCAATTGGATTCGTTCGGAACGGTCGGTTTATAACAATAGTATGTTTATACCCTGCCATGTTTATTGCAGCGATGGCCGAGTGATTTTAACGTAGGACACCCGGGCCTCGGATCGAATCCTGCACGCACCTCTAATTTTCAAAAATGATGTGCGATATTAGAATTTAATTATCACTTGTTTCCGTGAAGAAAAACATTGTCGGGAAACTTGCACACCAGAGAGTTCTCCATGATGTTCTCAGCACATGGCCAGTGTGGTGGAAAACGACCGTCGCATCGAGAGAGGACTCTTGTGTCAAGCAGAGGCACTAATATGGGTCGCGATGATGATGTTAAAACCTTTGACGGTCGTCAAAGGTTATAATCAGGGCCACTACCAACTAGACTATAGCACCCCATAGTCTAACCTGCCTACAAAGCGAGGGGTCCCGGGTTCGTTTCCCAGCCGGGGCAGATATTTATGTGACAGAATATAAATGTTTGTTCTCGGGTGAGTGTTAGTTATGTGTTATTTTTGTCCATGCTGCCCGCGACACAGGAAATCCTATTTCGAGGGTATGAGAGTTGTTAGGATTAAAAAAAACTTCATCTTACCTTTTTGTTTCAATTTTTGTTCTAATTAATACTCCTCTATAGTCCTTGTAAAGGTGTGTGTAGTCTGCCAGCTTGGCAATTGGCCAAAGTTATAAGTGACCATATGACTCTAACCCCTCTAATTCTGAGAGTAGACCCGACTCTATAAGACAGTTTTGGTTTCAGGAAATCTGTGTACAGATTCGAACCCAAAACATAATATTAAGGAAAACCCTTTGTTTGTCCTTCGGCCCGACGTCAGTCAGAATGACGTGAGGTCGGTCACAGATGTTTGCTTGGTTCGCTAGAAGGCTAAATTGGAACGGGTCATACATGCATGACATCATACCGCACATCGCAGGCCGGAATGCACATTTATATCGATAGAATTTCTGCTGCCGAATTGTAAATATAAGTATTACATACATGTATTGCCTTTCCCATACAGGTATTTTCCTTCACGTTCAACGCTATTACCTAAAAACGATAGATTGCTAAATTTTGCTTTGAAATTTGATCTGTTCAAGGTCTTAGTGAATTATTACAAGGATTAGTATTCTTCAATATGAAAAAGTAATTAGTAACCTCAGTAAAACCATGTCTATTCAAGGTGGAGTGCAAACTTCACCTAGAGTGCCTCTGAATATAGTGTTTTTAAATTACTACTTATGGATGAAAAACTCTTTTTACAGAGTCTGTAATTAAAAATGTAAATCATTTTATACAAATATAATGGCTGAGAACTCGAGACCTGAAATTGATATTATGATGTTCACTCGAAAAATTTCATTCCAATGCAACAACGGTATTGTTTCCGAAATCCCGAATGTTTGCTATATATTGATAGCCTCACCGGGGCTTAATGATCGAACTATACACACACATAAGTTCAAAATTTTACAATTTCCTTAATGAAAAATGACCTAAAATAACAGTAAAAACGAATGTAAAAGCTTTAGACCGTTTGTGTATAATACTGCCTGTGTGCTATGGGCAATAATAATTGTATTACGCGTGATGATGGGGTCATATAAAAATATCTCAATAAAATTATTATAAAAGTACATTTTTAAGAAAAACTTGAAGCTGTAAAACGTGGTATATGTGAATTTTAAAACTGACGCATATTTACCATAACTCTATTAATTATACATAAGCCCTCGGTATTATAGCGACGCGCGACGTATACCTACTAGTGACGTAGATTATTTACCCGTAACCAACATGCGGGTTGTATGCGTTAACAAAATAAAGATTCAACATAAATTTAAACCTACACAGATAAGTATAAGATGCAGGTGAAACGCAGAATGTTTTTCTCAAACTCGGGCACAAGATGTGAATATATTGCATCTCAAACTTTCCTTAATCTCTGCGGGACGGAATCTACTCGTTCCAAAGTAGAATATTCGATAAACCGTATGTATCCAATGATTACCAAGTTGGAGATTTCCTGTTTACGGGGACTGTTGACTGGTTGACATGCGGTGCTAGCCAGAAAACAAACTAACTGCAAGACGTGACGTAACCTGACGATGTTCTGACGTACTTATACTCAATCTATTGGTTAGTATCTATATAGTATGTATATGATGGTTTGTAACTCCAGGCCCAGGATTTAAGTAAAAAGATGAGGCCAAGATCTGGCAGAGTGGCGAGAAGCATCTGTATGAAGACTCAATGATGCATCATAGGAGAGTAACAACCTCAGTAGACGTCATGCAAGTAGACGTACTTTTACTAGTGATTTACTGGTACACTTAAACCGCAACCGGTCGGGCTTTACTTTCACCCATAACTTGACTCCGATGACAATACTGATAACTAATAATAAAATAATACAAACCATATACAACAAGGAGGCCCAGTTGCGCTAAGAGGGTTTCAGTAAGTATTAATAACCTAATGTGCCATCGAACAGGTCTAGAATATTTGAATAAGACCACAAGAATATACCCAACTAAAGTAATATCACTGAGATACACAAATCCTGTATACGAGAATTAGAGGACGATCGCAGTTTTGAAATGTCTTCCATAGATTCCACGCGTGAAGAGTTTCTGCTCACATAATACGTGCTGCAGACCGTACATTCTATTTAACCGCAGACATTATTTAATCGACTAATGGAAATTCATATCGATGAATATTGTTAGTTCGTAGTAATACTATCTCGTGAATGACATAGGTATCTGTGTTGTACTCCTTACTATAATGTTGATTTCCACGTTAGTAATAGTAAGTTATAGAATTTCTTTTCTTCTACATTTTGGAAAACAGTAAATTCAAGGTCTTATACCTGACCATTCTCATTTGAAATTGTTATATACAAACTATTTTTATATTGTCTATTAAATAAACAACTTACACGTAATATAGTTCTATGTATTTATTGACGATCACATAATTATCACATAGTGACGTTCAGACATAAGCCGCGATTGTATGCCACTTCCCCTTAAGCTTATAATCAATTACTATTTTTTGAATTTATTGTTTTTTAGGATATACGACCAAGAATATCCTCTAAACATTACTAAGAATATGCTATTAATACGAGTACATTAAAAACGCGAGTTCTCGCCTTGGTCCTACATACATTCCAAGTTTCATTATTATAGATGAATATTACGAGGATGTGTTCACTGCTTCCATAAATTTACCATAATACTCATATACGTAAAGTAATTCTGAAAGCATAAATAATGCGGAAGGGTGCTTGACTGGACAGTGGAAAGGCGACTCCCCGCAGCTATTATTATGAGTTCGGGCGATTATTTATCAGCTACACTTTAATTTCGATCTCTTCGGATATTCGACTTGTTGAATTCTAAATATTTATTGCAGACAAAAGAAGCGCTAATTTTATCTATCATTGAAGTCTAAGGCTAATACAACCGTACTCTAAATGACGTGACTATTACGAGTTGTATGATTGAATTTTTATATCCATATAAATAATGTACCGTTTTACATCATACATATATTTATGATTAATAATATTAATATCATATCATATCATTTTACTTCTACTCTTTCTTTATTTAACCTAAAGTAATACTTTTAGGTAGTTGGCGTAGCACACAAGGCGTAGCACACAAGGCACAAGTATGAAGTTGGCGAAAATTTTTGGGTCATTAATTACTCATGTTAACATTATATGAAATTTGAATTAATTTAAAAATAGATAAATTGATTTGATTGATTTGAGTGATGATTGTTTTACTTTTTAACTGTTTTACATTTAACCATTACTATTATCGATGAGTGACCATCTGTGTACTTAAATTTTCTTTTGTAAGTGCAATTTATCCAGAAAATACTTTTAGAATTATGTGATAATTTTGCCACCGATGTTACCTACCTATAGTTGTACTTGCTTGATTTTTTCTTTCGATTTTATACAACATAATATGTTGTATAAAATCGATATAATATAGACTGACTAGAATAAATCGAGTCTATATTATAGACTGGCATATCTTTTATAGTGTGTAGTGTCGTCTTATAGTTTCGCTAAGTTGGTGTTTGTACACTTTATTTGTCGGTGCTTGGGCAATAAAGAGACAAATGGAACACTTAAGTGAACCATACTTTATGACCTACATGGCTCGTAATATTTATAGTGCGTTTATGTTGTTTTTCGTTGTGTTTCGTCAAACCACATCATATAATTTTTCTTCCACACTTTCTTTATTTATCCTATCATTTTCACTGCAATATATTTTATTACGTATAATAAAAACAGGTTATCTGTAAAAAATGGGTTGAAATAGCTGTTTGGAAATCGCTATAGAACCTTATTCGAATTTCTCAACCCACGTTTAAGTTTAAAGTTACTAAGATATTATAAAAAAATATTTGCTTTGAAAAAGTGAACATAATGCGAAAAAGTTTCATATATGAGTTCTCTATCATATTTTGGACTTACTAATCCGCACTTAGCGAGCTTGGCAAGCTTTGCAGACTCTGACCTTAGCCTCTTGTCATTCTGAAATGAATACTGTTCTTAGTAGCGGTATATTTAAAACTTGTGGTAACGATCACGTTTCGAAAATGTTACAGTTGCGTCTATAGTTGCGTCAGAGTCCAACTATAGATAGTTGCGAGTGAATACGCTTTTTCAAAGTTAACTTAGTGCGTTTTACCATTGAATGCTTCATTACCATTTAATACCATGTGGGATCGTAATCAAGGACTAATTTATACTATGCAACTTGACTTCGCACTTTGTTAAGCTATGTCAATCATAGCACAATAATAATAGACTACCGTTAACACTTGGTCTGGTTAAGGAATGTATGTATGTCCATCAGTACTGCAACTGATGGATATACATACCTTAGTCCTACCTAGTCAACACTTCATTACAAAGTACAAATACCTCGTTTTCCTCAATCTTAGAAGGTTTTAAAAATAGTTTCTAATGTTTTGAGCGAAAAGAAGCTCCAGATGAGGGTAGAATAAAACATGAAGGAAGGTCAAAACTTTTTGAATTCGTAACTAGAATTTGCTTTAGAAACCATTCATTTTCAGGTAGCTCACGAATGTCTTTGACTAAGTTTTCATTTATCTATCGGGCTTCCACTATTCTAAGGCATTAACCATTTTCATTAGGATAGGTTTGTTTTACGTTAATTTAGTTTTTTTTGTGTCAAAGTTTAGTATAATGCCTTATAATTAAACGTTTAATTGGTACTAACGATTTTAACAGAACAAATTATGTATTCCGAAATTTTAATTTCACTGAATCATTAAAAATGACCATGATTGACATAATAATTATTTCGTGGAGTACCTATTGCCTAAAAAGGAAGGTACTAAAACTTGTAAAACAAGAGCAAACTTTATAAGGAAATATCTAATAAATAAATTTATGAAAAATCTGCGCAAAACTGAAATCTCGAGCTACCTATTCAATATGACGGGTTATTTATCAAAGTGCTTTGAATGAAAATTTACTCGCAAAACATTTGTAGTATAGAGGTAGAGTAAAGGATTTAGGTTATAAATGAGTTTCTTGGAACAGTAAGTGGCTGCGTGTACCGTAAACGTTTTCAGTAAGTAATCTGGAAATATATGCCGTTGTTACGGCCGTTTGCATTTAATATAAAAAGCATTTTTTAACCCTATGTGATTGAAGAAAGATTAACTAACATTTGAAAATCCCACGGCTAAATGAAATTATAGTACGAAGCCTTTTTAAACCTATGTGATTTGTAATGAAAATGTAACTGCGGTACGATGACATGTGACCTAATTTTTAAACGACTTCAAAAAAAGGAGGAGGTTATCGATTTTATTACTTGACGATGTAAAAATAAGTCAATGATGTAAAATGAACAATTTTTGAAGTCGGTTTATAAGTAGTATATTTACACAATATAGGTACTTGTGCGCTGTAACCAAGTTTACACTAACCTAGAATACCACTCTACCACGCTGATTCATTGCGGCTTAGCAGCGGGGTGGTCAGCCGTCGGATTTTTTTTATGATTGAAGGCCTCCAAAATGGCTCGACGACTGGTTTCTAACGATATCAAACTGAATAGATAACTTATTGTTCTTTCCGAAGGACAAATTTTTTTTCACTCGCGCTTACTAACCTTTTTTATACAAATTACAAATTAGCGCTTGAGTACCTACGATCTTTTTATCCATCCTATCCTACTTATAATGTCTGGATAAGCTGTGACAAGTAAAATACCATATGTATGTATAATGTATGTGTATGACTGTATGACAATTGCTGACTGTATGACTTACTGAGGATTATGGATAGATCCATCGATATCGATCAGCCTTTACGAATTCAGTGTTGGAAATATCCCCGATGACCTTCTATTTGAACATGTTATTATGAGTGTAGCTATAATAATGAACAAACTTCACCGGACTAGCAATTATTTCATATAATTATGTACGTTCTCGTATTTCGTTTAATCATACGTTTTGCAAACAACTCAGAGAAGAATATTCCAATTAGTTAAAAAGCGTTTTAGTAATACCTACACGCTCGATGCAGCTGCACAAATTATTCGGTGTTGTTTTATTGTTGTCATTGAATTAATTGCATCGGAACGTTACTCTTTGTGGCTACTTGCTCTTTGCTGTTTATGTTATGTATTTTTTACTCTTATTTTGTTATAGGGTTAGTTATTATAATGTTTAATGTTAGACATTATTTAAAAGCAGTTCAAAATTCATTTAATTATTTAATTGTCCTTATTGGCTGAAAGCCCTGCCAAAATAGGCCAATTTCGTAGTTTGAATTTTGTCATTATTTTCTTTAAAAATATCGACTTTAAGTGGAATGTGCGCTAAGAACAAACACAGAAGAAATAAATTCGGCGAACCAACCCTTGAAAAGATCAAATGACGTATTTTGGTTTTAAAATCCATAACATTTATTATGCGGGTTTATTTTAAGCTTTTGGTAAAAGAAATAAATTAAATCCTGCGGCTGAACAGAAAAGCAGGTCCTCCGCTTCCTTTTTTGTTGGTAACACATTGGTGTTAAAGTACTTTGTGTATGTGGTGTTAACTTGCTCACCAGTGTTACCCCATCGTCTATCCATGAAGCAACATGAATTGCTAATGTTATAGATAAATGATTGTATGTATCTGAAGTTATTAATTTAAATTTTCTTCTTCCTTTAAAATGATACCCCTGAACACTTATGAACTACAACACTAAGCTTTAAAATTTCATAACACTATTCAAAGGTGCACATCGAAAGATTATTCATAAATTGTAATACGGATCCGTAGTTCATTGCATATAGACTAGTTCGTAGGATCGATTTTACGAACAGCTTCTCAATTTCCAGTTAAGATGGTGCAATTTCCTTGCGTTTGTCGCGTGAAATCTTGTCGTGGTCTTTGCTGTAAAAATAATTGTATGATAAAAATCTTAAAAGAGTTCTATTAGTGATGGATATTGGATCCAGCTGAAAATCTACATGTTTCGTGTCTTTAAGAGGCGTTTTCTTGAAATTTCGCCGTCACGATTTGTTCCGAAAATTCAGTTTAATGAGGCCATAATGATCAGATAAGTAGGTACCTACTAGAGTATTATTAGGTTTCCTTTTAGGCCAATGTTAAATAAGAATTCGAATACAATGTACTATAAAATATAGTATTTTTATTTTGTACCTACTTTAAAGAACTTTATAACTTGGCGACTGATAGGACATTAGACTTCGGATCTCCTTTTACATGTAGGGATTCTTCTAGAACATTATTAAAAACTATCAGGTACGCAGGACTTGCACCTAATTTAATGTTCCCCTATTTTGTTTTCATCACACGTGAAAGATGGACAATCGAATCCAGATGACTCTTAAGGTTCCCTGTTTTCATCACATAACCCTAATAAAAGCGCGGCAAAAAGAAATATTCTTTTCGCGAACACGTTTTATGACTCTCCTCCTCCTGTGTTCACAACTTAAATTACATTACTGCACTTTCGGATATTATTTATTCAGCACTACTGTGCTCGTGTGTTATCTATTCTCCTCTCTCGCTGCTATGTTTGCACAAACAAGTGTTTATAACCAAAATTACTTAACTTTTGGATCATTGGAATGATTCGTTGCACTTGTTTCAATGGCAATAATCTAAAATACTACTCCTACTAATCTAAAATACTAATATACTCTAAAATACTATGAATAAATAAAATTCTCGTCTTCGTCTAGTAAAAAATACTCGTCAAGTATCGAATTGGTCTTTTTAATTACATTTAAAAATAGGTACACCTCATACATTCGTGTAATTTTGTAGCTATGCTCTGAATAATACCTAATTATAATTTCATAACTTAATGTTATTGTTTGATGTTCAACGATATGATCCAAACTCTGTTTATAAATTTGTTTAACTGTAGTATTATTATTAATGTTATTGGTAATGTAATTTGAAATGTCAGCTTTCGCACAGAGTTTTAAATAAAACCCCTCCATGATAATAGGTAATACATACATAAAGTAATTATTATGAATTTTGCTCACATGAGCTTATCCATAGCACAAATATCCACGCCCCGGATGCAAACATTACATAAATTACCGGTCGTGAGACAAACCTGGGACTCCTTGATCAGCAGAAAGGATCACTACCAACAATAGGTACTAACAACAAGATTATCATTGCACAATTATTAATTTATAATTTATGATTATAATATAGATGTGTCAGAAGAAAAGGAGGAGTTGTTGTAATTATTACAGATTTAAACGGAGTTCTTTTGGTCGTCACCATCACGTACATAGCCTTTGGTTTGATTGGTACCAAATCATGTGCATTTCTCTCAAATGTATGTTTTTGCTTCATCGGTTGAGTTCATGTTATGTTCAAATTATACTATTTCTTTGCCAAGACGATTTTGCATGACCGTTATAAGATTCATTAGTTGGTAGTAGTTCTTTGTAGTTGTTATCAGTCCTAGTAACAGTAGTTAGCTCCAGTTTACGTGATAGGTTTAAGACACCCTAGCGTGTATAGGACTTTAGACCTACAACTAAATTCATAATTTATTACCATTAAATTATTATTTTCCATGAGCATACAGAAATATGAATGAGTTTAAACCTATCCTAAATCAATTAGGATAAAGGTGGGGTTATGTATGTAAAAGAGCCCAGCGATTAGGTCCACCCTTTTAAAGTTTACCGGTTACCTTTTAGAATGCGTTATTTATCTGCGCCGTTATCGATCACGAACACATCACGGCCATTTACACCTGCTTAATCGTTTTCGTTCTAAACCTCAATCAATCGCTTAAGCACACCCTCATTAACAAGTTATATTAATGAGATCACTAAATCGTTAATATAAATGATGCAGTACCTACTTTTTATATTTGTATTTATAACATATTTGGACTCCCGAACAGAAGGGCCTAGATTCGAATCGTGAACGCACATCTTATTTTCTAAAGATATGTGCGTATTATAAATGAATATGACAATTATTGAATGATCACACTCGTCGGAGAGTTCTCCACAACGAGCTATAAATTCTCAATGTTTATACTACCAAATAGCACTTGGCCAGCGTGGTGAATTACGGCCTGTATCCCTCTCACTGCGATAAGAGACTAGAGCCCAGCGGTGGGGCGGTTACGAGTAGCAGTGGTGACTTATTAAAAGACTATTATTGTACCTTTTTATTATGATACGGTTCACAATATGTATTTTGAACACCGATATTTCGACGTTGTTGTCAGTGTTGCTGACCTCAGTTCAGCTGTGACAAAGATCTATGGAACTAGGTCGAAATATCGGCGTATAGAATACATATCGTGAGTACTCGTATCATAGTAAAATATAGTACCTTAGTATCTAAATAAACTAAATTTAATCAACATTGTTGTTGAATTAGTTCTGTGCCAAACGAATTAAACCAACAGATTTATTTCATGGAGTGTTTTAACAAACAAATGGCATTGGTCCAACATTCGTACTCTAATAGTTTAAACAGATGTTTAATCGAGTGCCCCGCTGTAGGACAATTGCTTTCAGGGACAGAACAAATGTCTCAACGGTAGCTCGCTGATACCGGCACTAAATACGTTGGTACACGCCGACTATTTGTTACTATTTGCTGATATTTTATACAGGATATTTTTATTTAAATATACTAAAGAGAAAAAATATTTTTTGCAATAAACAGTAATATATACATATACAATATAAAACTCTTCCGTTCCTGAGTGTCTGACAGACAACGCACAGAAAACTACTGAACGCAAGAAGCTGAAATTTGCGTAAAAGCTTTCTCCGTGAAGAATCTTATAAAATATGTCGAGCGAAAATTGATTACAATGGCTTCAATACTGAATTCTATGTATGTCATGTACTTGCACTTACTGAGTAGGCTAGTAGGTATATGTATATTAGACACAGACAGATAAAATATTATACGATTAGTAAGTTGTATGAGTAGGCACGGCGTTTCTCGTTATACCTATTTTAACATACAAAACGGCACAGTATGTAAAAATATTATGCACATGTGTCGCAAAAATAGACGGCAAGAAAAACTTAGGAGAACTTCTACAGCGCACTCGCACATAAAGTAGTTCTTTATTGAATAAGTTCTTTTACCGCTCTTGTATAGATACACACTCGTAGTAAACGCTAAAAGAACCTTCATGTACATAATTATCAGCACATGAGCCATGTAGTGTTTTCCAGGCCTAATCTGGCTAAAAAAATGGAACTTGTGTTTCAAATTATTTACAAAATCAATTATCTTGTGTTTCAAAATATTTAAAAACCAAATGATTTCCGTGCAGGCAAAACTGCAGGCAACAGCTTATATGGAAATAACAAAGAAAAAACAAATACTTTTTAATTTCGATGTCAGTAAGTAATACTCAAGCCACGTACCCGTAACATTAAACGAAGAATTATATTCTAATTTACTCGTAGCTACTGGTTCGCCGCACCTCGAGCTGCGTTAGATTGTTACCGCAATAAGACAGTTGTCCCCAGGGACTACTAAGTGTTCGCTACCGCAGATGGTAGATGTCGTCACTTAGTTCCAAATGACGGCTTCTCTCTATAGCTGACTCGTGATCATACCGTCGTTTTGGCACATTGCTCAAACGAGCTAGCTTGTCCCTACTGAAGTTGAATGTTAGACGCGGTTTAATTTGGAAATAATTTGTATCACTTCCTCGACCCTTATGTAAAGGGCAGTACCCGGAAATACAACGAAGTAGATCTGGTGTATAGATATTGCGGGAACGGTTTTTACGAAGGGATGTTTTGTTTTTTACTCTATTCAAGTATATTTGAGTTTAAATCACTTACCACAATTATATTTACTTCTGAAGACTGCAGGAATGAAAATTAAATATTGTAAGTAAGTACAATAATTCTGTTCAGTTCAACGTTTACTATCTTTATCATAAAATGTATTTTTTATTTGTGGACCTATTAAAATAAAACAAACGGGATATATTGCATTAGTCCAAATCAGTGGCAATCTTATGTATAAGATTTAACATTCTCGGAAAGGCAAACCCGAGTATTGGCTAACGCCAATATTTTCACTTTCCTGTGTTTACCTACCTGTAACCCCACCCGCTTCATGTTTACGTCAGCTCGTTATTCAAATACAACAAAAATGAGTCAACAGAAATCAAGAAGTTGCTTATCCTCGACGAAAATGTATCACGAATATAATTATGTACGTAGCGTAATTCTGCTACTTTATTGTAAGCGAGTATATAATGTTACTTGAGTACGAATACTTCTAAGTACTATCGTATTTTACTAATTTACATTGGAAATCTGAAATAAACGTACACATTTTGTTCAATTAATAATTTGTAACACATTACCCTACTTCCGCGGGCATCGACTGGATCAGAAGTCTCAGGACCGGTCATAGAGGTGCAAGTTAGTACAGGCCTATGTCCAACAGTGGGCTTGTAAAGAGTGATGGATGGTTACACGTCTTCACTATATGTATAATCTTTAACGTGGCCAAATCTCAAATACAGTCTGGATACTATTTATATAAAACTAGACAATTTAAATAAATTCAAAAAACAAATATAAATGTCAGGTTGGTACCGTGTACGTTTATGAATTCACGCACTGGTATAAATAGATGTAGTTATGCCCTCGCTTACACGCTAAAGCACTTTCAGTGAAGTATTTGAACCATTTTGGCCTTTATTTCTGTGCGCTTAACATGAAAAATATACGCGCGAAAAAGTCGCACCGGGTCAAATCAATACTCAACTGAGTATTATTTCAAATGCTAGGCCGCTGGCTGTTACCCGATAGTTCACATCGCTCGCGTTTTATTGCCGTTTACGACAAAAGTTAACAGAACTGAACTAAATGTAGTGTAATTTTATGTTAATTTGAAAAGCATCGACAATTTAAGATAAACATTTAGTTTTCTTATGCAAATAGCGAGCTAACTAGTCACCTAATGGTTAGTGGTCACCGATGCCCATGTAAAACCTAAGGAACCTAAGGTGCCGATGTTTGACAGCCAAAAAAAGCAGGAAGATGAAACAAAGAAAGAAATTGACTATTTAATTACCTACAGAATCTTTAAGACGTATTAATTTATTGTAGCAACTGAAAATAGTTATGTGAATGGTATATTATTATAATGTAATTGACGAGTGTTTTTGTATTTCTGACACATTTTTTTACAAAATGAGACATTGATATAATATAACTATAGGTATGTATAAATTTACAATTGCGAATGTTTTCTCGATACTTTCAACATGCAACAACAACATGCATTTTGACTCATGAGAATAAAAGCAATTACACTGTTCCATTGTAAAAATTGAAAAGGAATAAATTGGTGAAGTCTGTTTCGGACACGTTGGTACGTAGGTACGTTCTAGGAGTACTTAACAATAATTAAGCATTAAAATTAAAATTCTCTTGTTTACCATATACGTTCCTTATCACTTTTCTTGCAATGTCTGTCCCACTGCAGGCTTCGGGTCTCCTCTCACAACGTGAAGGTTATTGGCTATAGTCTCCCCGCTGGCTAATAATACAATACTACTAATAAATAAATAAAAATAAAATAAATAAATTATGGACTCATTCACTTATCATCATTATGATTGAAGCAAGTGATAATTATTTTATAATACATACGCGCACATTTGTTGAAAATTAGAAATAGTGTACAGTATTCGAACCCAAGCCCCCTGTTCGGAAGTCCCACGTTATAAACCCCTAGGCTATCACTACATGCACGTTTTCATCTATTATTTAGGAATTCTAATAATAAGTGTTAACCCCAGTGTCTACGTAATACCGTAACAAAACATGTGCCTGCTTTTTTATTGAATGTTTACTTTCGTTTACACGGAGAAGCTAGTGAGAATGTCACTTAAACGAATTGTGGGTGGGAAGTGGGAAGATCTTTCCCACCCTTAAATAATATTTGATGGGGCTGGGTAACTTGAGAAAATCTCTGTAGCATTTCCTTTTCTGATTAACCAAATCATTGATTGAAGTTTAGGATTTTTTACATATTATTAGTTACTTTAGTATAATTTCACTAGTGATAATGCTAATCTATTCTCGGATTATGAAGTTTGAACTTGTTCAGTTTATTTTATGTCTTTTTGAATATTATAACAGAATGTGAGATTTGATTTAAAGTTTCCTCGTTTTCTTAAAAATTTCAGAGGTTACCGAAAACATTTCATCCCCTTGTGATTCTTTATCTTTTCTTAACAAAAGTTCTATGTAATGTTTTCAAAGGTATATAAAGTATGCCAACTCATATTTAGACAGCTTGGCCGAGTCTTTAAACTTCTAAAGGATTTCCAAGCCCGACATTCTTACGTTTGTAAATAGCCGACAAACACTGTAATAGTAGATATAGAAGAACTAAGTTGATAAGTGGTCATTTCCGTCCATAAACCAGGGAGTCCATAACATCATAAGCTATCCACGTGTCCTGGCTAAGGTAAAGTGGTCCAAGTTTTGAACTATCATGCCAAAACATTTCACGTTTATTGGTTGAAGGAGGATGCTATGCTCGCTAACTTTATCTGCCTATAAAAATGTAGCCTATTGATATGCTGATGATTCTTTATTTCTTTTTTCTTATTTCTTCGCTCGCCACGCATCGCTTACCTATAACGATCTGAATCAAATTAATCATTACAGAAACATTTATTATTTGATCTTGAATTACTGTTCCAGAGGGATATTAACGTTTGAATAGGGTTTTGTTTGTCTACACTCACTATAGGGTGATAGTAGTTTCCGAGTAGTTCGACGTTGCGTGAGGGTATTACGTTTTGTCATCGTCATGAATTATGACCCAATTCGGGGACAAATTAAAGCCGAGATTGGAAATTGGCATCGATTTATAGCATATCCATGGGAACCAGCTAATTATACATCAGCATATATTGGTAATTATTTATCAAGTATCATTAGTATGACACGTTACTTAACATGACCCACTTAAGTAACTGCAATTATAATAATAATTTGCTGTTTGTTTGTCCATACGTATTATTCTGATTTTATTATCTCTTAAACTACTAAAAAAATTGAAATAAAATAAATGTTGTAATTCAACACATAAATACTAATAGGTAATAAAACATACTAGTGAAGAAATAGCAAAGGAATAACCTCGAGAGAAGAGAATAAAGGAAAACATTACAATATACATACATTATAAAAACACTTATCCTGAATGACTGACGATGAATTCGTCGCATCGTTCAATTAGTCACCATCTGAGGAAGGATTTGTTGAAATTCGTCTGGGACTGGGCGTAAAAGGCTTTTGTTATTTTTAAACAAAACGTTATATTTCTATTAACATATAACATTGGACATGTTAGTATGGCTTCATAGAATTATATCAACCTAATTAAGTAATAATATTATGAAGCATAATGTATCTACATTTCAAAGACTTTTGAGAACTGTCAGGTGTGCAAGCATTCGCACAATGATTTTTTTCACCCAAACAAGTGATAATTAATTTCCAAATAATGGACCCACTGTTATAAATTAGTACATAGTTTCTAATTAGTTGGATAACTTTATTAATAATACTATAGAGCTGGGTGGCAATATCAGTATCCCATAACTAATCCTTCGCAAAGCTTGTGAGGTTGTACAGTCCTCCAATAACAGTAATCTTAGAGGGTTATGTTGTAGTTTATACTTGCTTAAATATAACTTGGTAAAAGCAAACAAGATATAGTTCTCCTCTTCAATTATCACTTCAAAAATAAAATAACCAAAACCTCTTTGAGTTTCTCTTTCACTCAAGGTCATCTGTGACCGATGCATTATTTTTTACATCCGAAAATGTTAAAACATTAATTATCTGCCAGCCAGAGATATCGAACAAGTACACCTTATTAGTAGTTGCTATAACTCTATTTTTAATTGTATGAAAGTGTAAGAATTTAAAATCAAATATCATTATTAACCTCTTTAAAATTAAGGATAGTTCAATTCAATTGAGTTTGGTTACGTTCATTTTAGTTAATTGTAACTGATTCATCGAGTTCAGCTACTCACTCACAGGTTTTCAGCGCTATAGAAGATTCAGTCACTTAGATATGAATGTTAAATATCTATCGTTAAGCCATATCGGAAGCTGTTATACATCAAAAAATATCTGTCACTACGGTGGGCCACTGATCTTTTCCATCAATCCACATGAACCATATTATGAGACTGCACTCCAGGCTTTGGCAAATGCCAGATGTTGCAGTAAATTTCTTAACTAAGAGTAAGTATATTTGTATTAAGAGACAATACGGGTTTTTAAGATCTTTTTCCAGGTAAAAGCGCCGTTCTCTCTCTCAGCTTTATAACTACAAGTGCAACGGCTATCGTTAACTTCTTCCATTCAAGTGTACTTTACAAGATCGTGCTTTGAGAAAGTAATACTTACTTTCTGAACACTGGTTAAACGTAATAGTCTTTATAACGGACGTTTTAATTATTTATTTTTATAAATTTGACTCTACCATTAATGCCCCACTACTGAACACGGGTATCTACTCATCTTAAAGTTTTTAAGCCGCTCAAAGGCCTTCGACATGGCTTAACGACTGCTATCTAATGTTAACAACCGGGACTGACGCGACGGGTTACCTGCCCTAAGAAGCACGAAGACGCCCAATCATTTTTTACCACTAGCGAGCCATTCAACTACAGACCGCGCCCGCTATTGCTAACTCGGTCGATCACTTGGGATCGACACAAGCCGCTATGAGCGCTTTATATTTTATCTCCAACTAAATCTAAGACAACTCTATATAAGTACTCGTACATTAATTTATGTTATAAGATCTAAATGGTAATTCAACTATATTAAATTCCGACTTCGATGAGATCTTTGTCTTCCGATAAGAACTTTGTCCTTTTGTTAGCAAGGAGTAACACTATCAGACGGCTCGGACTATAGAATACCTACTATTATTTTGCTTCATTATAAGTTTATAGAATTGCTTGTCCTTTTTACAAGCTTTAGTTCAATTTGCAATATTTGTATGTATGTTCGGGTCAAATCTCGCAAGCTGAATTAGAACCACTTCCTCTCACTCTACGGACTTGAAATTTTGCATATTGCTTTAGTTCATACAATATATGATAAAGACAATGCAATATAATAAGCATGAGAGGAAACTTCGCTCAGGATTGGGTCCAGACAAGGGAACAAACAGCACAGTGAATAAATTGATTGCTTTGCGTTATAAAAATAATAATGCACATAGCGTTATAAAAGCGTGTTTTTAGTTTTTCAAATTTTTAATGTTTTTACCCCCAGAGCACCTGAAGTTGGTAAAAGATCTAATTTGGAAATATTTAATGTACAGACGGTACAGATGTGGTACAGACTCATTATTTAGTTATAGAAAGTTACTATTAAATAAATTCGGAAAAGATCTTTCAGTAAAAAATGTCAATTAACAAAGTATTTTTTTAATTTTACACCCCAGAGATTGGAATAAGCGATAAAAGTTTTTATGAAGATTACGTCAAACTTTAGTTAATTTTCTTGCAACTTTGTATACCCAAATACCGTGTTATTATTTCTGAAGAAGGTGAGGAGGTTATTATTTCTAGAAGTTTTCCTTTAGAAGTTCAGGATGGAATGGAATATGGTCCTTAATTTTTAAATTTAATTTGTAAGAATTTGCACTTTAGCGTTTCGGTTAATTAATCAGTATGTATATAAAACTCTTCCGTTACTAAGTCACAGATAACGCACAGCTGAAACTACTGAACGCAAGAAGCTGAAATTTGGCATGTATATTCGTTGGGGAGTATAGGGGAGCACTAAGAGAGGATTTTTGAAAATTCCCCCACTAAGGGGATAAAAAGGGGTTAAACTGAAACTTTATTTTTGTAATTGATTCACTTAAACCTTCACTTAAAACTTTGTATATATTAAGTTCCTCAAGTGACGCGAGTAGGCACTGAGAAAGGATTTAAAGGTAGAAAATTATGGTTTTTAGAACAAGTCAGAAGAATAAGCGTTGTCGAGTTCATTAAAAAAAATAACCGAATTTCACGCGGGCGAAGCCGTGGGCGAAAAGCTTGTATAATATATAAATATATATATCATAATGATGCACAATCATAATGATGCAAAAATACAGTTTTCATTGATTACAATACTTATTATTAGTTTTTAAAACAAGGTGTAATGTTAAATCGAAAGGATCGAAAGGTACCTTGCATAAGTAAATATCCATAGTGGTAATATATTTTGTTCATAAGTGTCTTGTTAGGCGGAAGCAGTGGCGGCTCGTAATATTCGCCTATCGTGACCTTTTATTCCCACATATTAAATTATGGCCAAATGTTGTGTCCCAGATTTATTCCCACACGCCTCTCCATAGAGGTTTAATATCAAAGTCGGAATTTTGATTTCATTATCTGTAACCAGACTGAATACTTTCAAAGTTATGATCCTTCTGTCACTATCAACGTTTTCATTATTCCAAAACGATCTATACATGATTATTATAAAAGTGTAACAAGCTCCACACCTTTCTAATCGGAACACAATTGTTGTTAAAACACTTATTACACGGTAAAAATGGTACCGTGGCGGGCTCTAATCTCTACTACCTTTTGGCCCTAAATAGTATAATAAAATGTTTACGTTCAGTGCTAATGTAAAGTAATCCAGTGACAAAAAAATAATTTAATTTGAAGCGTAAAACATTTCTCTGGTACTTATAATAATTATGTTATTCTGCTAACGTTCCTTACACATTTAATGCACCGTCTTCTAATCTCCCGAACGAACGAAAGTTAAGAAAATTTATTCGGTCTCTTATGAATGAAATTAAGATTGGAGTGTTCGAGAGTATTGGCGTTTGATCTTGCTTAATGAGCATGGCTCTAAAATGTAGGTTAACATTCTCAGAGAGTTCCATCAGCCAGTACTTATAGCCTTACTCGTTTCATTCTAGGTACTTAGACATAATTTGTACTATACACATGTTACGAAAGCGATGTTATCATGTAATTTCCATTTCTCAACTGGTACATTTAATTAGACAAACACAGCATCGCGGGGTTATGCGTGAGATTGTAAATGTTTGTTGAACTGTGTTAGCCTATAAAGTGCATTATGTTTCCATGTTATTTGTATTATGGTATGTTTAACTATTACGCTATGTAACAGTTAAACAAACCATTAGAATAATAATGTTGTCACCATCGAGATATAAGTACTAACGTACTAGAGAAGCTACGTCAAATAACTGAATTGTCCTATTCTTCGTAATTTGTAATTTGTGCGCTGCAGCGCTAAAATAATAACAATTCGTCTAAACCGAAAACTAATTTACCACAGCGCTAGATTTGCTGCGGAAGTGTATTTATTCTCGGCAAAAAGGTCTTAAGCGCCATGTAAATCACGGCACTTACGCGTGACGACTGAGTGAGGTGCGGCGACGGTGTGGCGCGATCGCCACAGTTGAACGGGACAAAGTAGGAATTTACGGTGTCTTCTCTAGTACGTTAGTACTTATATCTCGATGGTTGTCACAGTTACGTTTCTTGTGATTAAATTAATACATTAAAACTCTCAGTTATAAAACATGAAACATTTTTTTTTATTACATACGTTGTCTCCCGAAATTTTCGACAACAGGCCATGGTAAATGGATACTGCCACCTTTCCACATATTTAGCTACGTAACGTATCACTGATTCAGTGATGGCCAAGAATTAAATGGGAGTCGCGTTTGTTACTGGCTTTACGATTCTGCAATTCTAAGGGCCTGTTTCACCGGTTACATATAAATTTCCGGATAGTTATCTGACATTTAATGCTATCTACCTATTATAGGCTGCTAATAACTTTTTTCTGTTTCACCATCTAACTCCCGGATAATTTAACTGATACATAAAGTTGTCGGCCACTTGACAGTTAACGGAACGGCAACGTCGCTTTTTTGCGTTTCGTTACTACTACGTAAATTATCGTCATTTGAAAACAATTTTAAAAACCTAAATAATAAAATACTTTTTGATCAAAATAATCCAAGTCAAGTTTTATTATATTATCAAGTTTAATTTATCAATAAAGAACGGAAATAGTTGGATTCCTATGCTTTACTAGGTATTCAAATTCTAAATGTGTTTATAGAAACAAAACAAAACTATTTATATTTATAGAACAAAAACGCAAGACATGTGTCATTTTATTTTTTTCGTTTCCGCCATTTGACTTGACAGATTTTTTATCCGTCGCATAACGCCTCTAACAGCCACTTGAAGTGGCAGTTATCATAACCAACACTTTATTTGTCAGATACTTCTATCCGAGACCTGTGAAACCAAAAGTTGTAGTTTATTTGGGAGTTAAGTTCCTAATAGGCTATCCGGAACTTTATCCGTAACCGGTGAAACAGGCCCTAAATATAGTAAGTAATATTAGTAATAAAGTAGTAGTTCTAAAGATAGTAATTAGAAAGACAGGAACCAATATACATTTGTACCGTTAGAATTAGACTAGTGGCTACATTCCAGCAGATTTTAAACTGAAAGACTGGGCTTTTCCTCATGCATTACGGGCAGGGGAAGTTGACTTGGAATCGGGGATGCTTGAAACCCATTACAAAACGACCAAAGTCCAAAATATCCTTAAGGTTGATATAAGCCGTGGTAGTATGAAACTGAATTCTGAGATATTATATGTATTTAAGACTGGGTAACTTGTTATCTAAAATGAGTAAATGGAAGGGCGGCGATAGAATTTAATAGATAATTTAGAGTTAACGGCAGCTTGAACGGAATTCCGCAAATTGTGGCGTCTCCTCCCATCGGAATAGTTTTCGTTCAAAACTCTCCGGCGTTGTTTTCCCAAGCTCGACACTATCCAATTTCCTACCCAAAATCCGTAGGCAATGTACAAGAACCATTTACTCCTACCACTGACGTAGTGAACACGTCCGAAGTGCATTGTTACCGGCCGTTGTACTAACATCGACAACAATACAGTACAACATTGTAGCCGCATACTAATCTTATGGACTTATTGCGTGATGTTTTATAAGCTTTGTAGGTATGTTACACGTTGAAACATACATATAAAATGTAATCTATATTTATTTTCTGCCTCTTTCTGTACTTTGGTTGTTGTAACCATATTGAGTATTTTTAATGCAGTTTTTAAGGTTTCGTACCTCAGCTTACCTTAGAAGTTTCACTGTATTCGTCGGCCCAATCAGGTAGGTAGGTACTGTGGGTAGGCATCAGGTAGGTAACTCTACACTGCGCGTGCACTAACACGCACTGGGCCAGTTATAGAATAGTACTTATAGGTACTTACTTATAATAATGATATAAGTTTGAGGTATGTGTGTGTGTGTGTGTGTGTGTGTGTAGCATCGTAGCTCCTAAACGAATGGGCAGAATTAGATGCGGTAATTTTTGGTAAAAAAAATTGAAAGCTGAAGCGATCGAGATGATTAATTCAATACAAAATCTTTGCATTTACTTAACGTTATTAACATACTATATATATATATATATATTATTTAACTATGTATGTAGTTTCTGCAAAGCTATTTCTTTTATAAGTATAGACAGTATAATAGGAACAGCTCAGCTATAAAAATACCGACGTTTTATTAGCACTAAGCACACAAGATTACTGATAGTAAAAGCAACATCGAATGTAATATTTCTTAGTGGAAGTAGGTAAGTATTAACTGGAAAAATCGTACCACAAAACAAACCTTAGCGATGCGAGTTATTACAGTTTTATTACTGGAAATTATTAATAAACATTGATTGCTCATGTATTTGAATAATGCAGGTATGCTTCTGAATAATCTTAATGCAATTTCTATAGAGGTAGTGAACCTTATTTAGTATGGTTTTTATAATTGTGTTGTGAAGTACTCATAAAAATTAAAAAATTACTTTACTAACAATCTAATTAGGAAATGGGCAAACTTTTATGATATGCTGTCTATTAATAAAATGGGCCGATATCTCTGGGAGTAGGTACTACCAACATCATCGTTTTTATGGCGACAGATGAGGTAAATATTGGGAGAATACCAAAGACGTGTAATACATCGCCGTCCACAAAGGGAGCAGCGAACACAACAGTGTCTGGGAATACGAGTACCACGTGCAAGAGAAAGCTTAAACTCAATGATTATGGTGCTTGTTACATCTTATTCTTATCGAAAAACAGCATTCCATCCAGAAAACTTGTTCTGCAACGTCTCGGTAGAATTAGCAGTAGTAAGTTAAGTCAACATAATAAAAGTAACTCATGCACGTTTTATTGATTATGCTGAAACTTCGACAAGTGAAGTTTAAAACGAAGTTTGAATGAAAAATACAGCCACAATATTTTTTCGTAAGTTCGAGCTGTGATTCACCTTTTTTATTCAGAAACGATTTTTTTGCTGAAATAAAACCGCCATTCGAGGTTTTTTCTGGCACACCTGACGTTTTTGTTAGTCTTTTTAAAGTTTTAAACTTTTAGTGCAATGTAGATCTAAAAATGCCAATAGTAGAGCAATTTTTATGACGTGCAACAATTGAGAAAGCCGAATTTTATCCAGGTATTTGGAGGGTATCATCATTATCACAGATGACTAGAGAGTATTCTTAATTTATCATGATAAAAGACTTCAGAAACCAAAGATAAGAAAAATAAATTTAATGGAGCTAAAAAAATTTTTATTAATACATTTGCCTCGTGTTACTACCGATTAAGATCTAATATTAAACAGAGCGCCCTTATCATTTCATGTTTATCGACTAATGCTTTCGATATTTCAATTCAGTATCTGTACAGCTTATCTGTCGGTAAGTAGAGAAAGCAGAGGTTTAATCAACCACAAATCGAACCACTCTAATTCAATGACAATCGTACGTGGGTTGGGTTTCAAAGCACTTACTCGCAAAAGGAAAGTCTCTGTGTTCTGGTTATACCAGCTTACTGGCATCAACTGATTCAGCTTTAGCAATTGAACGGTGCTATTTGGCAGGATCAGCCAATGCTAGTAATAGAGACAAAATATCTTGCTTAAAACTTATTTTATTCATATGCCACATCTTTTCACTTCGATCAAGGGCGCGGTAATAGAGCTGTCAAACTCCCGCTAGTGCTGGAGTTACATCGGCGCGGTCATAGTGTTGCACCTTATCCCCTGTTCCGGTATTTTCATCTAACAGTTCGGCTATCCTGACATTTCCCTTCGGCCTCGAAGGAACTCATAATATAATAGGTGATCAACAACACTTTTGAATTTCCACTCTTATTTGATGCTCTTCAATAGCAGACATGCTCCTTAGCTTCACTCTGGTGATAAACATTTTACAATCAGTGTTCTCGTGCATCAGTCATCAGAAGCGCCCATTCGGCAACTGTGAATCTTCGCCTCAGTCGGCAGCTGTGAATATTCGCCTCAGTCGGCAACTGTGTATCTTCGCCCAGTCGGTATTCATAGATTCGGCCCCCAACGGCAGTTGTGAATATACCCCCTCACGGCATTCACAGATACGGCCCCTCACGGCAATTGTGAATATACGCCCCTCACGGCATTCACATACACGGCCCCTCACGGCAATTGTAAACTCACGCCCCTCACGGCATTCACAGACACGGCCCCTCACGGCAATTGTAAACTCACGCCCCTCACGGCATTCACAGACACGGCCCATCACGGCAATTGTAAACTCACGCCCCTCACGGCATTCACAGACACGGCCCATCACGGCAATTGTAAACTCACGCCCCTCACGGCATTCACAGACACGGCCCATTACGGCAATTGTAAACTCACGCCCCTCACGGCATTCACAGACACGGCCCATTACGGCAATTGTAAACTCACGCCCCTCACGGCATTCACAGACACGGCCCATTACGGCAATTGTAAACTCACGCCCCTCACGGCATTCACAGACACGGCCCATTACGGCAATTGTAAACTCACGCCCCTCACGGCATTCACAGACACGGCCCATTATTATATTTATAATCTGACTAAGGATGTATACATTTATAAATTATTGACATGATTTTAATTTTTATAATGTTAAATATGAATGTTGACATAATTTTGATACACCCACAGGTGCCATATGTAAGCTCAATTACTCCACTGACTGTACCATCCTATTTTACTACCTGAATGCAATTAGTTGATTTGATTTCATCAGGTGTGACATGTCAAGAATTTAAAGCAATCTTAGTGGTACCTGTTTGCCAATTCTAAATAACAAATAGATTGAAGTAGATTTCCTAATAACCGCAACTCTAATTAATTATTAACTCCAATTAATTATGTCCAATTATTAAATATTTTTAGTTATCTCTCCCTCATGAAATTCTATTCTTTATGAACACTTCATCACCTCAACACCTCATCACCTCACACCTTATCACCTCATCTTATTTTCATTTAACTTTTACAGTTTCCTTGCTTCATAACATCACCAAACACTCAGGCTTCTGTGTGTGACTGTCCACACTAGGACATAAAACTCTTAAAATGCTTCTGTGTATGACTGTCTACACTAGGCCATAAAACTCTTAAAATTCACATGGTACAATAAACAATTTAAAATATCTTTAATCCCCATACCAATTCCTCTGTTCTCAACAATTTCTTTTACCAGGTTAAAGTGTGACCATACTGATGGACCACCACCATCATCACCATCATCATCATCACCCTCACAACCACAACTGTCCCACTGCTGGGCACGGTTGTGCCACCATACCACCAATCATTTGACCAATGTTATTATGTCCTGAAAACAAGATGACAGCGCTCCAACTTCTAAAAGCTTATCACCCATTGTACCAATAATAGCTTGAGTGATCACTTCATCACTATTCTTGCATGTAAATTTCTATAGTTTTCATTCGGTAACCTCCTGATTACAAGATCTCTTATTTTAATGGAAAAGCCTTGATCAACTTGTCTCTCCATTCAGTCCAACTAATCTCATATGATGCTTGCTGTTCATATAAATCCTTGGCATAGCCACTTAGATGTACAGTTTCAAATAAATGTTTGTTCATCACATCTATGCATTTTAAATATGCTTTCCAAATTATTAATCCAACGCTTTATTGAGGTTGAATTCTTTTGAAGACCAAATTCAGGAATAAAGTCATTTCTCCCCACATAATACATTAGTGAAGCAGGTGTTATTTCCATTGAGTTTTCACTATGATTATTTCCTTGTTACGCAGTTCTCTCACAAGACTTTGCAATGCTTCGATGCAACTATTATTTCTTTTCTGCTGTATTCTATACTTCTATTTAATCTTGATCACTCCGTAAACTTGAACTAGTAGTACTAACAGACAAAGGTCTGTTACTCCCTCATATGTTACTTTACTTTGTTACTTCCTCTTATGTTTACCCATTTTAGTAGCCGATGCTTACAATACTTTTAAACCAATTTGTTTTTTCATTAGGTAACATGTAAAGTTATAATTTATACCATTTTTATTTATATTGTTAGAAGTAATGTCTCCTCGATTTTCCAAATATTTATCAGTCAAAAGTCAATAAAAATCACAACATGGAATATGCTCACCCAGTTCTTATGCCCCGCAAGATGCCATGCACATGAAGTATAAGCCAAATAACTTCGACACTGTCCTTTTATCATCACAAGCAAAGTATTTACTTTGTACACAACACACATCACACTAAGGGAACATGTTGAAACTTTTCAAAGATTATACAGTTAAAACTCCATGCAAAGTAACATACATGTAGTACATGCATTAAGTAAAGTTAATCATCCACATATAAAGACATTTAAGTTGTCTAACACACTATATTTTACTCGTATATTCAAAACATTGTAAGCGTCCATGCCGCAGTTGAAGTTAGGTTAGTACGACTGAAAATTATCACAACTTTCACGTTTTTCGTATCATCAGGCCTTACGGTACATTTATGCACGTGAGAATCCACTTCTGAAACTAATAGAGACAAAATATCTTGCTTAAAACTTATTTTATTCATATGCCACATCTTTTCACTTCGATCAAGGGCGCGGTAATAGAGCTGTCAAACTCCCGCTAGTGCTGGAGTTACATCGGCGCGGTCATAGTGTTGCACCTTATCCCCTGTTCCGGTATTTTCATCTAACACTAGTAAGCTGGTTACTCGAGTGAAAAGCGTATAAATCGTTTTACCGGCAAACGAGAGTTGGCACTCCAATACCCATAATGTATGTTAGAGCGGTTGGAATGAGCCCTTGCTATGAATAAATATGAAAAAGAAGTAATAAGGTCAAAACTCGCTGTCAATCAATATAACTTTTCTGCATATTTTGGGCTTATTGTTCTAGTAGAAAACGCTAAACAGTGGAGTATCTTTGAGTACTTAGTTTGTGTCTGTTAATACGGCTATTATTCAATAACTTGGTATCTATTTAATTTCAATTCATTACAAGTTAAAAGGTCCGTGTTAATACGATTTTTTTTAATTAACACGGATAAAAACCAATTACGTAAACTAACAATTGATAAAATTATACAATAATAACACAACATAAATGAAAATAAAAATCAAATCAAACCAAAATAAGTCCAAATATACAACGACGATGTTAGATTTAATTCTAAAACCGATAATAGTACGTTTTATTAAAACGATTACAATAAATTGTACAAGCTAGAACGACGATTATTGAGTCATTTACCCCAGATGCTAAAGCAATATTTCATAGTAACGGAAATAACCAAAATAATGAACAAGGATACGTTGATTGAGGGTAAATTGTAAAATATCGTGGCGGATCACGTAGGTCCGGTCGCATTAGTTCCGGGGGCACAGCGGTCGAAGGATGTATCGCCGGAAGCCGCCCATTCATCACGTTTTATGTGTGACAAATAGTCTCGAGTTAGGTGAAATTGCTTTTCGATCCACTCCGACATATAATGGCAGGTCACTGACGCGTGACCTTAGTCGTTTCGTGACTATCTCAATTTGCGTGACGTGATCATCAATTCCTGATATACTTGTATTTTATGGGATGGGATACTGGGTCGGATCTTCTCTCACAGATTTGGAGAAAGAGGGGGCAAGTCGTAGTTAATGTCTAATTACATTGAGTAACATAAAATTTAAAATTAGTGCGTGTATGATTTTAACACAAGTAACACCTCAATTAAAGTAAAAAAAACTACTATTTTATTTAACAACCCTGTAATTCGGCTGTCATTCGACAGCGTCGGCGTGGGAGGCCGCGGATTCGATTCTCGGCCATAGCAAATATTTGTGTGACAGATAAATGTTTGTTCGGGTTTGGGTTGTCTGTGACTTTATGTTAATGTCACCGGTTACTATTGCTTGATATTATTAATTGGTTTGAAATTAATTGTCAGTGACACTTACTTCGCCTAACCTGACCTAACCTGCACACCTGAGAGTTCTCCATGATGTTCTCAAAGGTGTGTGTGAAATCTACTTAATCTATACACTATCTACATAATCTAATTAGCCAACGCCAGTGTAATACCTACTTACTGTAACTACCCTGTACCCCTCATATTGTGACAGAAGACCCGAGCTCAACAGTGAGGCAGTAATGGGTTACAATGATGATTAATTAGTTTGTGAGTAAAATATAATATTTTAAATTCATTATATTGTATTAAAACATTTTGTTACATTTGTACGTGACATTGTTTACGGTTACGATACCTACCAAAAGTTTGTTGCGAATTAATGCTCAGGGATTTCGGTGCCGGCCTTTATGTTAACAAAATGTCGCAATATTAAGTCTATTTTGCGCGTGTTATGGCAACTTTGTGACGTTTTTATTTGTTTATATTATGGAAGAAGAGCTTTGAATTAGATCGTCTGGTCGGGACTTGTATACATAAAAGAATGCGGTCTGTAGGACAGTGTATAACAGTGGCTGCGTTGTCGCTGTTCTATTATACTCCGAGCTACCCTTGGATAATACACGAATCTTTTATTCAAGTGCCCTGCGCCCCGCAACAAGACAGTTACAATGATGAAGTCAACAACAATGCCTCTCTCGATGGTATTTTGATGGACGCGTATCATTTTTAATGTGCCCTGTCGAAATGTACAATGCAGAGAAATATAAACATATATTTAATTACTTACTACAAATATACTCAACACCATTATTGGATAACGCAAGTTTATGATATAAATTTAGTTAAAACAAAAATGGATTGAATAAAATCTACATAGTAATTTTTGTATGGTTCGAGCGGAACAGGTCTAGCTAATATTTTATTTGTATAGACTATCACTGCGCTATTGTTATACAATATTGGGCCGGTAATTTAACTATCATTCGAGTTTATGTATTGAATCGCTGATCCGTGCCTTTTCGCTAACAGCAATAACACTGATAATAGTTGTCGTTCAATTGTTTTTGTTATCCAGACCAACATTTTATTGCCTTATTCGTATGCGGGTCCACGTCTAAAAAGGTTCCGGAACATTCAATAAAATTTTATTTCTGTTTAAGAAAAATGACCGACCCTGGATTTTCTGGATAACGCTAACGTAGTCAAAGATTTCGTATGATAAGACTCGGTAAATATGAAGATACTAATACCAATATGGATAGATTTTTGCATACAACTACATACCACAAAATAAATTGATGTATTCGAATTCGGATTAGGTTTGATAAATATTAACCACATTAAGGCGATGTTTAATATCGCTTAAGGCTTAAAGATCATTCTGCTTATTACTGAAAAATATTTCTATATACGAGCATAGAAATATTTCTCAGTTTGTAAAATAACAAAAGTAGTATCAGTGAAACAGTTAGCCTAAAGTTATTCGCAACAAAGATTACTGGTTTGATCCCTTTCCGGGACAGCGTGTTTATTTGACAAATATTTGTTCTCGGCTTGGATGTTTGTGATGTCATATAATATTTCTTTCATGCCACCTGCGACAGACGAAATCCCAGTGTAGAAAAAAACTCGAACAGCAGTAAAACTAAAAACGTTCCCGATTTTTTTATATTGCCTACGTGTACAGCCAGTCCAAAGTAATCCATACGTTTAAAATTATTATACTTACCTTAACCTTTTCCGGAATCGTTTGATCCGAATCTATATCGATTCCGGAAAATTATTAGAATTCACGCCGCCTCCCTATCATACTTGTAGATCATACTGAATTTCTGTATGATACACCAAAGGGTTGCTGCCGCATAGAGGGTAATTTTTATGTGGTTTACATACCTAAATTTAGTTACTTTCACGAACCCTACTTTCTTTCGGACCAGTTTTGAGTCACCATTAATCATTTCGCCATTATCTAGAGATTCGATATGTCAGAGTGTGATGTGCGTGAGGATTCCGTTCATATGAGCATTGTGACTATCAACTTTATATTCATCTCTTACATTATCCGATACTCTGTTGGGAGCAATTTTCTTCACCATATACATATTACTTATGTCATACTTATATAATAAAGAATGTGTATGCATGTGACAGTAGGTATCATGAAAAATATTGCACTGATTTCAATTTTATTTTGTTTTTGTTAGATTGAGATCCCAGTTTCTTATGTTTACCTACTGCCTAAAACGGAAACATAAAACTCATATTTTTTTTTATAATTTTTGTTCGTAACACACCGTAATTACAGAAACTTTTGTCACAAACATGTGTCGCAACGCAAAAGTTGACAATTTTCGTTTGTTGGAGACCCAGTTAAACAGCGGTGATCTTTCGAAGTTTCGATGCGTATTTTCCATAATATGTTACAGAAGGTATTTAATAATAAAGTCTAAAATTAAATGTTCATGTTCAACAAATACTAAAAAGGAATGTCGATGCTTATAGAAGATGAGTATTAAGCATGTAGGACCGCAGTAAACGCTGAACATGTTTCGAGAATGGATTTAATATTCAAATTAACATTAGTACAGCTTTGTGGCTATATCAACATATTTGACATAACATTGTAAATCCTTATTCAGTAAAATCTATAATAAATTGGAATTATAAAGTGTTATAATTTTTTTTTTATAAATAGCCATAAATCTGCCAAGTTTTTTTCGCATTTATAAGGTTTCAAACACTTGCATGCATAAAGTAGAATAGATTCATACAGTATTAATTATTTTGTGCCTGCTAGCAATCGTTGGAACAGCCGTATCGTATTTCCGAGTGTACCAAACATTCATTCTACAAATGTGACAATCACGCTCCAAATCCCATCACATTTGTCATGTCCGTAACGCAATATGGCGGGTACTGGTGACGGTGATATGACCTGGTATAGTCGTGTAGAACTAGTAGGCTGAGCATTAGAGTTAACGAGGTTGAATCGGCAAACTAGTAGGCATTACGTTATTCCTTACCTTAAAATAAAAAATAATAACTGCATTTATTCTCTGTTGGATAAAACGTTTGATTTTATGAAAACCCAAAAGAATGGCTACAATCAATGAATAGAATAGAATAATAAATAGAATACAATCAGTTCTATGGATTAGAATAAATTATGATGTTTTAAAGAAATTCCGAAGATTTTTTAGTAGACACTGAACAAGTTTTCTGTTAACCGCTTGTCGTAACTGAGTTATTCATCATCGCAGAGCCTAAACTAATAAAGCTAGAAACATGAAATTTGGACAATGAGTGCCTTTTATGACGTAATCGCCTACTAAGGTAGGAGTTTTTTATGTTCCTTCGGAATGGGGAATAAAGAGGATTTATATTTTCGAACTAAAATTCCGGCTTTATTTCTGTAACTATAATTAACAGAATTCTAACCTGACATGTAGGTGGGCCATTAATGACTAAAAACTATTTTCAGGGTTTGTTAAAATTCCTCTAATAAAGACGATTTATATTTTTCTTTTTAGTTGGCTTATCACTGTAATTTCCAAATGTGAGTGTAGTCACGAAGAGTCACTAGTATCTAATTACCACCATCTGTATTGTCAACAGCTTACATAACTTTCAGCGTCTGATTAAAATTGTATCGCAGTTTAATCCCATAATATATGGTTGTGTGTACCTCGCTTCCCTTCCCGTCCTAACTTTCATTTATGGCAGGCTACCCGTACGTGTGCCATTCGCACAGCGTTCAACTACGTGACTGATATTGAGTGAACAAACCAACCGTGTGACGTCATGGACTATGTATTCGTATAGCGGGTGCATTGGAAGTTTTACTTACATTTTCGTTCGAAGCAATGCAAGTTATCGTGCGTTGTCTTTGCTTAGCAACATGACTACGTCTATTCATCTTAGTACCTACATGTAATCGTTATACAACAGTAATCCTGTAACTTTTAAATGATGATAAATGGAATATTTATACTGTACACAGTACGGTATTTATACTGCCACAGGAGTGGGTAAAGGATAGGAAAGTAAGCCGGTTTCAATAGATGTATTTATTCCCACCACAGGGTAACACTCGAGACACTTTAACTGCGACAAGACACTGTTCACTTCATTTCACTATTCACTTTACTGCTCTTCTTGATAATTTTTCTTCTTTCTTCTTCTCAACCTTCTCGTCCTCCTTCCGGATTCGCTTCCGAAACTCAACTACTCATGCCGTTCCCGAGCGCCTTATATGTATACCCCTAATTTAGAACACCAACATTCCAAATTCATATCTCGACGGTCCCTACGTACATAAGAGTAAGTCAAAATTGTCATTTTTTTTTATTCCATATATGGCTTTAGATTGTCCATACGCACATAACCATATAAGTTTTTTATTGAAATATGATGTATTTTACTGTAAATACAAATCGAACAAGAGAACAAGTGTGATAGTTATAAAGGATTGGTGACGTAGATGCGGTTATCTAAACTTAACGGTTTGTACTGCGTTTTAAATATCGCACGGTGCAAACGCGGTGCAAAGTACATGAAGACATGTCCTACTTGTTTGCCTATACGTGCAATAATTCAGTTTATTTAGGGAATTGTTTTCGTTTACGTTTATAAAGCAGTATAAAAAATTAATTTTATACTTAATTTTTCGTCAAGATAAATCTTTGGAGGCTACCAGTGGTTTAATGCAGACTGATGCAGTTGGAGAAATTTCAGATGGCTAATGAATGAATAAATGAAATGAATGAATAAAGGCAAAGATTGTCATCTTCAGATGGTTGTTCCCAGAGCAAAAGTGAACGAGGTGTTGAAGACTTATCACGATTGTTCTTCGGGAGGAGCCTGGGGATAAGAAGAACTCTCACCAAACCAAGGAACGCTTCTACTGGTTGCATTGCCGTGACGATGTAGAAAACTGGTGCCGGCGGTGTCAAAGTTGTTCAGCCGTTAAGGGACCGCAGACTAGAAGCAGATGAAGCTGTATAATGTTGGGGTTCCTTAGGAAAGAGTGGCTCTTGATATAGCCGGACCGTTTCCAGTCACGAATGCTGGAAATCGATACATTTTGGTAGTGACGGACTATTTTACGAAATGACCAGAAGCGTTTGCACTACCCAACCAGGAGGCTATCACCGTGGCAACGACGAAGCTTGTTACCGAAGTGTTCTGCAGATTTGGCGTACCACTAGAGATGCATAGTGATCAAGGACGGAACTTCGAGTCGTAAGTAATTCAATAAGTCTGTAAAGTCATGGGAATACATAAAACTTGGAAGACACCCTATCACCCGCAATCTGATGAAATGTTTGAGAGACGTTGGAACGGCATCTGGCAAAAGTGGTGGATAATCATCAGAAGGACTGGGACGAATATATACCACTGTTTCTTATGTCCTATACGACTGCGGCTCATGAGACCACAACAATCACTCCGGTGTACGCTAATTTTGGAAGAGAACTGCGACTGCTAGCCGATTTGCTCTTGAGTGCTCCACCGGATACACCGATAGAAATTACTGACTACGCAAGGGAACTACGGAACACGATGGTTGACGTGTATGAGCAAATCAGAGAAGCAGGATATAAGGCCAGCTAACGAATGAAAACCCGCTTCGACCGACGGGCCAACGGTCCTACCTTTGAAGAAGGAACCCTGGTCTGGTTACATAACCCCGTTAGATGAAATGGGAATCTCTGAACACGGCAGCGATAGTTCAGTTTCGGAAGCGAATCCGAGAGGAGGACCAGAAGAAGAAGAAGAAATAAGGAAGAGCAGCGAATAGAAAAGCGAAGTAAAGTGCACAGCGTCGTGTTGAGTCAACGTGTCGTCAGTGTTACCCTATCTAGTGAATAAAACAAAACATCATCTATTGAAGCCGGCCTTTTATTCCTTTCCATCCATTGTCCCTGTGACATTATTAAGAAAAGTTTATAAAAATATTATTAATAATGTGAAGAAACTGTTATTATAAAGTAATATTAATAAGTCTGAAGAAACTGTCATGATGATTAGATAAATAATTTATAATTATAATTTAGAAAATTAATCTTAGGCGCTGACTGGTAAATGGTGACTGAAAATTTAATCTAAAATAAGTGTGATTTAGAATGTTTCAAAATTCAGCTGATTATATTTGTCCTTTTATACATTCCAAAAAACAGTCCAACTTAATATTTTAAAGCCACGTATAAAGAGTTACCACGTATCCATTAGCGAATTTTTAATATTTACGGGTAGCTATTTCAGGTATTTAAGATATCCATTTGAAAATAATAACAAATTCCTGTGTTTTCATAAAACATTTACTTAAATTCTATTTTGAAATTTTGTTTTCTTATGTGCGAAGTATAAACGGGTACGTTAGACATACTCGACATGGTATGATTTTAATGGAAGCGTAGAAGCAGTTATCTATCAGTTTTTTCAAGAAATTCAGTAAAATATGCGTATATGAATACTAATATAACTTTCCTAAAGCTAATTAAACAACACAAAGAAAATTGAAACTATAATTATAAATATATTTTTTTCTAGAGCGGTTTGAAGTTTTATTTCACTCTCCTGTAAACCTCGGTTTTTGACATATCCCTTTCTACGTAGGGACCGTCGATCTGTTTTAAATTTGTCGTCTCGTTTCGTCGAGAACTCAAACTCAAAATCATTCTATTCTAGAAATTCATCTTTGAATTTCTTTATCTTTTATCCTGCTCGCACATTTTTTCTCTGACATAACGCGACGAAATATGTCAACAGATGAATCTATGCGACAATACCAATGCTTTAGTCCCATAGATGGCGCTGCAGGTTTTTTTTAAGTTAAAAGAAATTCTAATTTTTGGCTCTCCGACACTGCTACCAAAACATACAAAAACACATAATGATAGATTTTAGTAGGAACATGTTAACTAGCTAACAAACCCAACTGGACATGAGTAGCGTCGAGATCAAATTGGTGAGCTAAAAACAGCGACCTCCAACAGAAGGAAACTGTCGTCATAGCCGTCCTTTATTCATTTACTACGAGCAAGGCTTGCTTGGACGAGCTTGAGCGAGGTTGCTTGGACTCTAATGCGGTAGCCCCTTACAGCCCGAATAATACGATCTCACATACTCTCAATAATATGAATGAACGACGACAAATTTCCATTCTAAGCATGCGACTTACTTATATACTGTATTCAGGTGTCGTACAAAGCTTATATAGGATTATATAAAGACTGCGATAGTAATCTACCGAATACCTTTAGCATAATACACATGGGACTGAATTTATTGGAATACGAATAAGTTATAAGCTAATTCTTTGACAAGTGTTCGAGATGCTTGTAAAATATGTTGTTCTATAGGTAAAAAAGCTATAAATTTATTGTCATGTGAGAAAGGTAGTTCTCAAAATCATTTTTTATTACGATTTGGTTTTAAAATGTTTCTTCTAGAATGACCCTTATCAAGCCATTCTGATGCCTAATGCATCAGAATGGCTATCATGTTCTTGTAAGAAAATTAGATATGTTTCTCTCTCTCATCAGATACGCTTGCAGTATGTACTGATAAACTTATAAAGACATAATGAATGATGAACTTATAACTTATAAAGACGAACTTATACAGACATTATGCAGTTATGAACTTCATAAAGGATGTCCAAGACTACAAGTACACATACTGTAGCGTTCATTCAATATTTTCCTTTACATAAGATTTTTACCACGACTAGATAGAAAATATAACTAAACATAATTATGTGGAAAATTTACCTGATTAATATTTATATTCTGAAATGTTCAAAGCAATTTATCTGTAAAGTTATTATATACGGATAAATTATAACTTTCATAATAAATCGAGGCCAATAAATAAGATTCAGAAGAAAAGTTTCGCAAAAAATATAACGAGGAAAAGATAGATACTTAATAAAAGAAATACAGATCGTAACAACCTTTCATCAATATTATCAATTTAAATAGAGCTGATTCACGGTGGTCGCACATCAGTATTTAATACTAGCTGTGCCCGCGGCTTCGTCCACAAGGAATTTATTTTATATATTTATATTTAAAAAAATCCAAAATAACACACACTCCAATTTAATTTATTTATATTTTTTTTTATAGTTTATTTGCAAAGTTTGTATTTCTAAAATAAAAGTATTACATCAGCTATCTGCCAGTGAAAGTCCCGTCAAAATCGGTCCAGTCGTTCCAGAGATAAGCTCAAACAAACAGACAGACCGACAGATAGACAGACAAAAATTGTAAAAAATGTTATTCTGGTTTATTTATGTAGCGTGTATACTTCCATATTATGCATTTAGTAAAAAGCGGTTATTTTAATATTACAAACAGACTCCAATTTTATTTTTTTGTACAGATGTTCTCTATATCAATTCAGTGGAAGGAATAGGTGTTTGATTAATTTTTTTGAATAACTTTGACTAAAATTAGGTATATATAAAAAAGAATATAGAGTGATATATCATTATAATATAATAATTCAGTCACAAAGTACTGTGATTACAACCCAAAGCTGCATTAGTAAGTTAAACATTTAAAAATGTATGTTCAATCCAGTTTGAATATCAAATTTATTTATTCACATAAAATGTGTGCCATGTATTGGATTCTCGCACTTAATCAAATGCAAAGCCTCGAATATTTTAGATGCATTATAAATAACCGAGGCTTATAAAACGAATTAGCAAAACATGCTCTGCGTTCATCGTGACCTCGCCGCGGCTGATCCTAAGTTACTGGAAGGAACTTAAAATTAAATCTACGTTCAAATTAAAGTATGATTTATGTAGAAAGTTTGTTTTAAAACTTAATTCAATGCAACCATATCTAGACCAGGGTAGAAGCCTTGAAAAATAATAAAAAGTGAAAAAAAATAATAGTAGGATGAAACCCATTAGAAAAGGAGGGGAATATTATAAAAATGAAAGGAAAAATAAATTACGGGCGATCTGAGGTCGGGAAGGGGATGGGGGTGAGTTTTTAAGGGTAAAAAACGGTTTTTCTCGATTTCCGGCAAAACTAAAAGTCCTATCGAAAAAAGTCAAATGGCAAAGTTGTAGGTAATAAAAAGATCTAAAACTTTTGTATTTACACTTTTTTCACATAACCTCAAAATTTATGTGAAAAATCCAAAAAACCAAGTTTTTGGTTTTTTATTTTTATCTTTTACAAATATTTTTGTTTTTTAACGAAATTTGGTGAAAACTTACCTTTTTATGTCCCAAATACGCTGTAATTTATTTGATTAAAAATATTTATTTTTTCACCTTATTTTGAATTAATATCGAATAAACACCCTAATTTTCAATCGAAAATTCACCCGTCAAAATATCAGCTTTTTTCAAAAAGTTGGTATGGTTTCTGTTCGTTGAAATCTCTACTTTCCGATGGTGAAAAAAAAATATATGTTACTACAGTAAATCTTCTCAGAAAATGCAAAAAATCAAAACAAACTTGAATTCGAAAATTGGTTGGGTAACGAACTAACAGCAACAGATTGGGGCTGGAAGCAATTTCAACGTGGAATTATGCCCAAATTTACACAAAAAGAATTAATTCCGGAAATATTGCTCAAAACTATGTGGTTGCCGAAAACATGGTTTAAAATGCACACATTTATGTTCAAACTGTCATGGTTCTGAAAATTGCTCCAATATTGAAGAAGAAACCTACGAGGAAGTTAATGATTCGGAAGAAATTGTGGAAGAAGAACCAACGCAGTCTGGAAATAATGTTGGAGAGGAAGAAGGTGATAGTCATGAAGATTTCGAAGATCTACTAGAATCAGAGATGTTTGACGAATCTAACGATGAAGAAATGCCATCAAAAAGACAAAAACTAATGGATAAGTAAGTGATTAGAATTGAAGATAAGGTATTTATGAATGATAAGATTAATGTGTTTAAAAATATTGTAATGAATAACGTAATCAGAATAAAGCATCTACTAATCTACTAATTATTTTTGATTTTTGATTTTTTGCATTTTCTGAGAAGATTTACTGTAGTAACATATATTTTTTTTTCACCATCGGAAAGTAGAGACTTCAACAAACAGAAACCATACCAACTTTTTGAAAAAAGCTGATATTTTGACGGGTGAATTTTCGATTGAAAATTAGGGTGTTTTTTCGATATTAATTCAAAATAAGGTGAAAAAATAAATATTTTTAATCAAATAAATTACAGCGTATTTGGGACATAAAAAGGTAAGTTTTCACCAAATTTCGTTAAAAAACAAAAATATTTGTAAAAGATAAAAATAAAAAACCAAAAACTTGGTTTTTTGGATTTTTCACATAAATTTTGAGGTTATGTGAAAAAAGTGTAAATACAAAAGTTTTAGATCTTTTTATTACCTACAACTTTGCCATTTGACTTTTTTCGATAGGACTTTTAGTTTTGCCGGAAATCGAGAAAAACCGTTTTTTACCCTTAAAAACTCACCCCCATCCCCTTCCCGACCTCAGATCGCCCGTAATTTATTTTTCCTTTCATTTTTATAATATTCCCCTCCTTTTCTATTGGGTTTCATCCTACTATTATTTTTTTTGGTTTTAAAAATTATCGACCCTGGTGTAATCCTCCTTAGAATGCTCTCTGTTTGTAGAGCATTGTGACTGGATGCGCTGCCCTCTCGGCTCTATCCTCATTGAGCTTATTAGCGTATAACAAAATTATTATTCACAGCACGTCTCTACAGTGTGTGTCCTGTGTTCGACAGCGACTTGTATCAATGTTTTATATAACACTACCTGATCCAGCGAACGTTGTTCCGCTATATAGATTACTTGTAGTGAACGATTTAAATTTGAAGGGGGTAGGGAAGTGAAAATTTGAAATTATGTGTATTTTTTATGCCACAAAATATAAAAATTACCAAAAAATATTTTGTCCAAAAATATTAAAAATAATAGGGGTGGACAACCCTTATCACTTAGGGGTATGAAAAATAGATAGTAGCCAATTCTCAGATCTACTGAATATGTATATAAAATTTCATAAAAATCGGTCGACCCGTGTCGGGGGAGTATGGTAACTAATATTGTGACTCGAGAATTTTATATATAAGAAAGATAAGATTTATATTATTGTTATGTGACAGCCGATCTATCATGTTGTATTGTTAAATTTTATTGAATTCATGGAGAAAACTCATCATACAGGCATACCTACAGGATTCTCTAATAGTTGTCTACGTCGAAAAAAGATATAGTAAAACAATTTCAAGTACGTACATAACTTAAAATTCTGTTCACCTAACCTTCAAACCGCTAAACTATTACTGCTCCTCAGGCAGTAAATGTCACTACACTGTTGTTAAGGTTCCCGCGGCTAGAGTTACGCTAGGAGCTTACATACTCTTAAATTAAACAAGTTTTTCCTCTCAGCTACCATCGCTTTGTCCCAGGCAGAACAATTCATAATAGTTTTAGGAAGCGCGCAGGGTGGGATAAATACGGGTGAATATTTCCACATCTTCTTTCTTTCTCGTGTTATCCATATTCTCTTAAAAGTAGATGAATTTTGCGACATGAATATAATTATGGATAGGGCTTTTATAAGGTATGTATGTATGTAGGTAGTAGTTCGTTATATTTTGTTATCTGTTACGTAACTTCGTACTGCCTGCTGACATTGGGGATTTATTCCTTATTACTGACAGTAGAATTAGAACTTCAAGCACAATGAAAATATATCCTGACCTATAGTAGGTATGTACCTGCAAGTTACAGATAATCGGACCTTATACAATAAAGACGGGTCGAATGTTTCATAAAATCGGATAGAGGATAGGAAGAAATTTGCGCTTAACAAGATATACGAGTATGTGATATTTTGTGAGAAAATATTTAGGTAACATAAGACTATGAGATATATCTTGCTGTTGCAATGTACGGTTAGAGTATGGGGGATGGGTTACTAAAAACCCATCAATAACTAAAAACCTGTCTACTTAAACTACTAATATTTACTAAGATAACAACGCAAAAAAGCGTTTACCCACAAAATAGAAAAAATTCACCAGAGTCGATGAATTTTTGGGATTTCAGAAGATAAAGCATAATAATAGGGTTAATTTCAACGCTGTACAAAATTTTCTATTGATCGCGGAGCAATGAGACGTGGATTATTCGAGACAAAATTTTTGCTGATTCCAAATCTGTAATACAAGGAACGTCTTAGGTATGGGTTACAACGTTTCCGCTTTTTGCGTCGATAAGCAGTGTTATTTTCTAATTTTAATTATAATATTATATTACCATAGTCTCAGCGAAAATTTATCTTCGCTTATCTTTATCAACTATGACGTGTACAATCACTATGTTTAATTTACTTCTCATTTTATTTTCACATCTTATACAGCTCTTTGAAATCGCCAGCTTATTTTAATGTGATTTATTTTTTGAGAAGCAAGCTGTTTAGACTAGCGAATCATCTTTAGATTACCTTATCTGCTTATATTCATCGCAGATTGTATATAAGTACACACTGTTTATTCATTCATTCATGTTTAACAGATTGTATAATCTGTTCTTGTAGCATGATCTAGTTAAAATAAAGACGACAGAGAGGAATAGAAATTATATTAAAGGACCTTATTTCATGAAAGAGTTAATTTACGCTGTCTTTTAATAAATCTCACGGCCTTATAAAGAAATCCTGTTTAGCACATTTTGTGAACATAACACACAGAAATTAGAAACTGGCAAACAGGCAAACTGGTTTCGCCACATGAGCTACGAAGTCAACATCAATTTAAACCATTCATAGTACAAAATTTCATTTTTTTTTTAAAGTTAGAAAGTCGAACATTGTTTGTGTAAATTGTGTCCGTTCATTTTCGAGTGCTGGTTATATTGTTATCCACTGATGCATTACTCTATCTCACATTGCACCTAACTTCAACCGGCAACGGAAGAGTTAATTATCTTCAAGTTGTGTGCCGAATAAGCACTCATTGCTAGCGTAGGTTCATATTATAGAAGCGAGGACTTGGAACTCGAGTCGGAAGTCAAGAGTGGCCCGCTGGCGAGCGCTCCCCTATAACCCGTTTTTTCACTTCCACAATTGGCGGCTCCCGTGCAAGACATTCCTATTCCTTTGTGGAGAAATATAAAGCTATTTCCGGTTGCCACTAGGGTCTTGTGTGAGAATAAATTAGGTTTTATACTACATATTTCCTTTACTAACATACTTTTTTTACAGATAAAATATGTTTAAATAAAAAACAAATATATTTCGACTACTTATAAAACCTTGTCCGTTTTTGAAGTCATTAAAAGGTCCTAATACTTACAATCTATATCAACATAAATTAGACATAATGCTTTCAGCTTTACACGGTATTTGGTGCTGCTATTTACAGAATTCCATTAATTACTGCGCTAAGCGTCAACTCTATTTATCAGCCAGAATACTAACCTGCAATTTATGCGATCATGTTGAAATAATAAGTTTTGTAAACAAATAAACAGTATTTACTTAACAATTACGTTTAAATGGTTTTATTAAAATAATGAATAGCAATAATCTTGTTGACATACAACACGTAATATTCTCTAAATATTATAAAGTTACATTAATATTTTGCTGGGCTGGTGATTCTGCAATATAAATATAAAAATTCAACTTCTGTATGTTTCTGACCGAAAAACTCGAAAACTAGTTGATGGACTTACTTTTTTTTCAAAATAATAGAAGAGTGTTTTTTAAAGTATCTACCAACATACTTTTTTATCGAAGTTTCCACAGGTATCGGAAATTTCAAGCGTTTTAGATTGACCTATATTTTGGTATAGGTTAGGTTAGCTATGGTAGCAGATAAAAAGAATAAAAAAAAACAATAGAATTGATAATTAACTGAAGTATAACGCCATCTATCGGACTTCAATGATGTTACATACCATCGTAATGACAAAACAAAATACATTGGAAAAAGTGTACGAAACCTGATATAAATTTTCATGATATTTCTTTGTTTTTTGTATGATATAAACTGAATGGGTAAAACGACCAGGCAACTGAAAGCATCCACGTCTAATGTAACTGGATACCTCGACTACAATACGAGCATATCATCTAGCTTACGTCAGAAAGTATTGTAGTTAAAAATCTGAATCTGACGTGTATGACCAGTGAAAAATAAATATCTGAACAACTGATACGTAATTTCTACGTAATTCGAATAATCTTACTATTTTAAGTTACTAGTCGAGAAATGACTATACTGGCCGCCTGATGGTAAGTGGTTACAGACGCTCATGAACACTAAAGGCATCATCAACGTTCAAGGAAGCTGGATATGAATCTGGACCCCCTTGGTATTACTGATTTACCGACACAGCGACCAAAACACGTATAAAACATTTCACGGACGATTTTCGAAGAAGGGTAATTTTGAAGAAGTTAGCCAGGCGGGTAATGTACTCTACTACCAAACCATTACCGCCGAGATTAAAATGGGTAGTTTAGGAGTCCAGCGACTTCCAACAAGAGGGACCTGGCGCTATTCTCGTCAGATGTTCTCCAGGGTGTAACATGAGCTGGGAGGATGATTCAAAGATGGTCTCAAAAACGAAGTACTACCCACCCCTTAACGTGACTGACTGTTTGTTGCAATAGCTGGGACAGTTATGGTCCCAATAAACAAATTTAAGCGTTGGAAGTAGAAAAATGCTGCATGAATATTCCCTCACCGCGTACTTACAAATAAGTCAAATACGAAAGTAACAGCGTCTCCATGTTTGGCAAATGAAACACGTTTGTGTACTTTAAGCGCCCTCGAATTTTATCCTCGGCTTGTATACAGTTGATGCTTTTATTATTATTGGTATTTTGTTAATAACAAAAGCGGTGTAGACGTCAAATTATTTATCGAAATAACAATGAAAATTTGTGTTGCAAAAGTAATCCGGCTTCACTACAGAATTTTCTCTATATAAACAGCCAACAAACAGCAGATAAGCCACGATGGTAGGTAAGTGGTTGTCTCCCATGGACATTAATAACACCAAAGGCATCACCAATGCGTTGCCGACTAAGATAGAAGGGAAAAGAAGGAAAGGAAAAACAATATTTTATTTGTGAATTTTTGATTATGTATTTCAATTGAATACGAGTACAACTTAAAATCCCGGCAATGCTACCACAAGCTCATACAATAGTAATAAAATGTTATAAAATACATTTCTGATAACCGCTGTAATTATGAATATTATTATTGAAACCACTTATATCAGATTAAAATACTCGATGCCTTTTATATTAAACTCCTACCCTTTCCAATAGCCTCGTCGAGAAAAGCCCAATAATGTAATTTATCTTAGTACCCATAACCGAACTGGGGCCACAGTCATTGCGCCTTAATAAAATTGGCTAAGAGATATATAATGACGGTAGATATTTACAGTAGCATTTTGTCGAATATAACGTAATGTGATTTCATTAGTTGGTTTAAAACAAATTATTCTAAAAAAATGTTGTGTACTTATATATACTTACGTAGTACGCAGTGCGTACGCGGAAATTCGGTGATGTAGGAAAAAATGTCTTTCTTATTGATAGTTTTAGTATCACGTTTTTTTAAGAACAAAGAGAAGAAAATAATCACTAGTTACGTTTTATAAACCGTACAACAATATTGAATTATCTAAGTTGAAATAAACTAAACATAACTTAAAAGCACTTAAACTTCCAGCGTCACAGAATGGGACCGGTTTGAGTCAATAGAGAACCGCTTCTATTTGCACAAGATAAAAAGGGTAATGTTCAGTAAATGTATGAAATTTCACTTACAAATATTCATGCAATAAATTCGCGTTAATATTAAAATGTAAATTACCTAAAAGACTTCATAACGATATACTGCTAGTTAAGTAAACAAAATACATGAATCTTTGATTACGGAACGTAAGCACCATGATTTATTTTCACATCCATCGAGCATGTAAAATACACTACTTTAAACCACACGTATTCTATCATATTTTAAGGATATGTGCAGTATTCTCCATTTATTTAAAGTAGAACATATCTCACGAGGCAGGAGCACAGCAATGGATCAAAATAATTTTTATTCTTGCTACTAAAACGAAGAATACTGGAGCTGAAACTAAACGACTCTGGCACCTTTTCATGTTATCGTCCACTACGGTGTTCCTATTCTGAATACATTGCCGGCCCGGGACCGTTGGTCGCAATGAAAAATGACGTGTTCCGTCCGCAGAAACTCTTCGATCCGCAACTTTTGCTTAAGTTCCTCTTTCTATTTCCGAGACGATTATTTTGAACTATAAAAGAAGTTCGTAGTGGAGGTTGGAAGAGATTTGCAGCTTTGAAGTTGTAAAACTGTTTAGATTTATTTATTGTTCAAGACTATTTAGTTTTGCGCTTTCGGATAATCTTACATGATGAAGTTAAACTTCTTATTCGTCGAGTCGACTCTAGTTCTGAGCTAATCCTACTTTAATTAAATATGGCACTTCAATTAATAAATACTTCTTACTTTTCTTAAAATAATTTCGTATCGAAATGTATAGTTAGCAATCCGCAAAAAAGCTAATAACCTGTAATATGTAATCGTAAAATAACTCGTAATTGACTTAAAACGTTTAAGCAAACATTTAAGGATCTTAAAACTTTAATCAGTATAAGCGGTTGGTCTTGATGAAAAATATCTATTACAATAGATTGAATGAGGAAAATTTTACTTCGGTTACAATATTTAGATCGTATTCAGCGTTGAACTTCCAACGAAAATTAGAACGCGCAAACAAAGCCACGGGGCGGTGCTAGATAGCGGCAATTAATTAACAAATTTCTAGCGATATTTTTTGTGTTTGCCCGCCCTGAGTTGGTCGTTGGAATTCTGTGCGCTTGTGAACTGTTGTTGATCTTGTTAATTAATCGTTTTAAATGCAGACTGTTACGGGAGAGCTCTTGGTCGGTGGACGTCCTTAGATAAGAATGTAACACAGATATTTAGCATGGCAAATGATGGCAAGGTTGTTCATTTAACAAAGCGATCATAATTGCAAACGACAGCGGTGCGGAGTGCAAAGTGCACTCACCGTGCAACTCGCGTTTGACCGCAATTCTGTCGCTACATGTATACGCGTAAAATTCGGTCGCCAACTTCTTTCGTAAATGAAACGGAGTGGACAGAATCATTGCCCTTTTATTAATTTATTGATATACGACTTTAAGCTCAGGTGTTAGTTGTTCGACTCTGTCGGGCCATAAATTTATATGACGGATAAATCGTTCTTGTATTTTGGTCATTTGTTATATCTCATTCGTCCTCGCCACCGATAACGCTGTTAATCCTTTTTGTATTATGTAATTGTTGATTTATAGCTTTTAACAAAAGAGACACTACACCATAACGTACCCTAAAGAAATGGAGCCATTGAATTAATTTCAATATATGCTATCTAATAATTTCACTAACTTCCTTGATTCCTTTCATCGATCATCTAAATCTAATAAGCACATTTTAAGGCTTAACTTTTACGTAATATCATTACAGTGTTTGTTTCAAAAACGAAAAGAGAACACATTTTAATAATAAGTTGCGAAATCTCATTGCATGTTGTGTAAGAAGGTCAAACCAATTCATAAGTGAATCAAGGGGAAGAACCCTTCCAAACAGGTAAAAAGCCTTCCGTAATCAGGGAACAGGGATCGTAATAGATTGTTACTTTGCTTTTATAGGAGATCTGTAAACATTTAGAGAACGAATGTGTGTTATATTCATAAATCGTATTTGAATAGTAATTTCAATTGCAAATGATTAAAATAAAAATAAATTGGCTTTGGCGGCAATTCTACTCACATTTAGAGTTTAGGTTTAGGTACTTACAAAATTGTTGCTAGTTCCCGCTACAGTCCCGACAAACTGTCGTTTTTCACCATTATTAGGCACATATTTCAAGGTAAACAAACAAATAACTGCCGAAGTCAATTTAATAATTTTACATGAACAACTAATGACCTACATATTTGTGACAAAGAAATTTAGATATGTACTGAAAACTTAGTCACGGATTGTTCGCAAACATTAATTGGTTATTACGACATGTTTTTGTGTGCGAAAATGTTTCTCGTTTCGTTGCGAGAGGATCGTGAGGCGCTAGGCGGGGCTGTAGGGCAGCGCGACGCGGCAGTTCGTAGCGGACCGCTAACCGAACGCGACCGTCGAGCGGTTTTTCGCATGCACTCGATGCTATCGAACTGCCAATAATTTTAATTAGTGACCCCGATGTTCACATATTGTTTTCAATGTAAAAAAGTGAAAGTTGTGTGGTTAGTGGGTGATAAGTCGCTGACAGTTAATGTGCGCCATGCGGTGAGGGACCGCCGGTGCTGAGTGCGCGCGAGGATATGGTCGACCCCCTGAAAATCTTTTGGGTTCTTACAAACAGCACCTATTTAGGTATAACCTTAAATTGTCGTATATAAAACTTGTCATTTTTTTAGTATTAAAGTAAAGTTATCATTTCATTAGTATAAAACAAATTATACTCGTATGGAAAACTCGGGTTTGAAATTTGAAACTTATGCCTTTTTGTATAAGGAATAGCAATTCATTATATTTATGAGTGCATTTGTTTCTCACATTACTGTGGAAGGTAACTTGTTTTTTATCTTAGATTCCTGCCCTATTCCGTATTCAATAGGGTGAAAGCTTTTACATATTCCCCAATCTTTGTCTTTAATTCAGAACAAAAGAAAAAAGAAGAAGATTGAATCTTTAAAACGAATTTTATAGTGAACTAATTCGAAGATATTTTTTTATTAATGTGGGTTTTACTTCTTCGTCAAAGGGTCTGTTTTAATTACGCTCCTTTTGCCGTTTTATATTACAGCTTTATGATCCTTTAATCTCGCCGTCGCTTTAAAGAATGTTAACAAGGTGCAAAATCTAATATTAAGCTTCACAGAAAGAATAAAGTAATTTTTTATCGTTAAACTTTGACAATCACAAGTGGTGACGCAGCTTATAATAGTTTATTATTCAAAAAGTTATAATCCATTCGTTGTTTGGTGGAAAATATAAGTTTTTATTTTGGATTAAACTGAAACGTCGGCATCACATTACACCAGAAGCCCGTTATTTAATCTGACAATTGATTAATGAGCTGCTTACCGTGCCAAGAAGCCCAGAAACATTATACTTAGGTACATAATTTTTCTTGTTTATGTTGAATATATAGATATAGTTACCAGTTATTTGTGACGATACAAATAGGACAAAAGTTATGTAACAAGTGAATTTTTTGCTTAAAACTTTGTGGATTGTGCACGTTTTGCTAGTTGAATTGATCGTGTTTAGACTCTCTACTAGTTCACGCTGGCTCAAAATATCACCTTACAATATACATTTTGGCGGGACCCAAGTAAAGTGTAGTGTATGTCTGTGAAAGGGCCGTATTAGCTTTAAAATCCCTTTATTTTTATGACCTAGTTAAACCACGATAAGATACTAGGTACTAGCTGTGCCCGCGACTACGTCCGCGTGAGGTATAATTTATTGCGGGGATTTTTTTAAATAAAAGTAGCCTGAGTTACTCCTTATTACATCAGCTATAGGCAGACGGACAGACAGACAGACAAAAATTGAAAAAAATGTTATTTTTGTATATTTACCGAGTATACATCCATAAGCATTTAGTAAAAAGCGGGTAATTTAATATTACAAAGAGACACTCCAATTTTATTTATTTGTATAGATTTTAATGTATATAATGATTCTGTAATTTACGGCTATTCGTATTCTAATTGATTTTATTTCCCCGCTATTTTGGTGATGCAATTATGAAAAGTGGTATGTTAATGATTTCATAAAATCATTGTCCTAATTGAAGTTTCCTACGTGCAAATTCCTTTTTGTGCAATGGCCCCATTTTATACGTTATAATCACCTTAGCAGCGGTCATATGCAGGCGGTTAGGTACAGCGTCAACGTCCTCGACGACACAATGAAAGTCATAGGTGAACAAAGAGCGCCATAATTCCAAGTCTTCTACCCCATATACACTATTTGCTCTGAAGATTGAAAGTTCTTTAAAGTTCGTCGGAATTTATGAATCGTAAGCGATTATCTAACTTCGTTTCAAAATGCTCGGCCGACATTCAACATACGAGTTGGCTACTTAGTTGTGATCCGATAAATTCGTATTACACTTTTAAATTTGGATTGCGTGTACGGTATCCCCGATACTCTCTCGTGACAGATTTTACAGAAAAGGCCCTAAAAATTACAAAACACAAAGGACAGATTTGCGGCCAAAGTTAGGGATGAGTTTAATTAGGTAACTCATACATTTTGAAACTTTAGTTGTTCATGAAATTATACAGCTATTGTTTTAGAGGGAAACTTGCTGAATGCCTCTAAAACATTAATAAAAAATTTACCGAGATAAGTTGTTAAAATTTTAGATATGTAAAAATTCCAATTTCAATGATTCGGTACAGAAATATAATATGATAGTAGCATTATTAAATTTCTTATACATCTTATATCCAGATAGCAGGATAAACACAAAAGATCTGAAATATATACATTTTTTTCTTTCCAAAAATCTAATATATCCAACATGTTTATATCCGAAAGCTGTACGGTTGAATACGACTCCGATATTCGTCGCTTTGTTCGTACAAAACGATATTTAGGTCATCAAAGACGCCAACCTTTTAGCGAGACGCGTGTCGCCTTCCGTTTGTCCACATACATAACTCTTAAATAGAGAGAGACGAAGGCATCACGTCAAGAACTTAAGCTACAAAGAGTAATAATGTCATTTGGCTTTCCTTGTACTAGGATAAGAGATAATGATATAATATACACTTTATTTGTAATGGTAAACCCTAGCTCTCCACCAAAATTTGGCTTTCCGGGAATTATTGTTATTTGACCACTACTTTTATGTCTAAATTTACCGGGCTAATAGGATATCTTTTGGTGCTGACGGATCTTAAACTATTTCAGTGTCAATAACATGGGAAAAATGCAAGCACGAAACAATCGGAGTTTTTTTTAATTCATTATGTAATTCAAATTCAAAATCATTTACTCCAGTGGGTATTTGAAGTGAAAACTTCTTTAGCGACGTTGTGCACTTTTTGGGGTGGGTAAAAAATGTTAAACTCGAGTCAGGACACGTGTCGAAACGAAAATTCGTAAGATGTATTTTAGAATCAAGAAGCTACTCTTGTTTAGCTTTACTATTAGGTATCTTTATTCAGAGAATAAATATCTTTATGCTTTTCATCTATCACTAGTATAAAAGACGACATTGCAAAGGCTTAAAAACAAAAGCGAGGAACGAATGAATAAAATGATCAGTCCACTTTACAACATAAGTACTTATGTAGAGTACAAAATGATGGAGAGCAATTCCCAGTTCAATTATTCCCGGCTGCGACGGTATTGTTCAGCTGCATTTTAGTATGCATTTAAACTCCAGAATTTTGCCTATAAGGTCATTGGGGTAGTCTAGCGTTCTAGACTAATAGCACCTACCTAGCGATATGTCAACGACTGCAGTTTATTGCTTCTCGTTCATTACAGTATGAACAGTTTATACCACCAGTAAAGATGTATTATATATGTTTACTAAGTTTAAATAGTTAAATATTACAAAGTATAACGCAAAGTCCGTTTGTGTATATCTGAAAAATTACAGGACGAGTTTACATGCAGTTTTAAAAATAGACGCAGCGACGCACACAATTGTAGGTACTTACATATTTTATGTCTGAGGATGTATTTAAGGAATTTTAATAAGTAATTTCAAACTCGAAGCGTTTTATTTAGGCTGCTACGATTTATTTTTATATTACTTGTGTAGAGGCAAGATGGCATATTGCTCTCGTCGCAATGCTAGTAATATTGTAGCTGTCACTGCCTAAAATATCCTAGATCTATATCCTAGTATATAACACACATCCTAACGATATAAATAATTTATGCCAATATTTCAATCCAATTACATCGATTGTGATGACTGCCAAACTTTGGTTTGATATCGGTAGATATAAAATATTTATTGAGTTAATTTTAATAAAAAAAAACACTTTTCTACAAGTGTTACGTGATTTGTCCATGATGCGAATGCACTCTTTAAAGTATATTTACCTACCGTATATTTACGAAAGAATACTTTATCCGCGTGTATAGTGGCATTATGTAAAACAAAGTATTTATGTTCAAACTACCGGTAGACAACCATTCGGGAGAATAGAAGCCGACGTGATAGCAGTATGGATCAAATAATTTGTTAATCGTCACAGAAATTTCTTTGGCAGCTTTGGCGCGTAGTTTCGTTATTCTGATCATAAGGGACGGTTTCAAGTCCGCTTTTCGAAATCGTGTACCTACTGATTTAGTTGTAGCACTCGAAAGTATTTTGTTACGAGTTAACGGCATTATGGCAGATCTGTAATCCATCTTGGTCCCGATAGTTTGGAAGTTACGATGTTATTCGCAATGTACAAAGTTATACTGAGTTTTAGCGAACAAACAGCCAGTTTGTTACGGTACTGAGTTGGTACTTCTTTCAAGTTAAACGCGAATTGTAAATGTTTATTTTTTTATAATTTATTATAGTTGTTTAAGCCCAGTTTGTAGAGAACTTGCGAGTCTAACAATGGCAACCTGGATCCTGGAGCAATTAATTCTTGTGGTACATAATACAGTCAATATGTACATTTAAGTGTTTTTCGTAAAAAATCTTTGCGGATTTATGTGTTTAATTGATAGTAGAGGGCTTATTTTATTTTTAACAGAATATTTATTACTTTGATAATGTAGCAAAGTAATATGTAAAATCACATTAGATATTCTCCGCAAAATTATTTGAATAGATTCAGTAATGCCTGTCCATTAATACAGGATCCCTCTATTTTATGAGATTCTGGATCCGAGATGAAGTTGCAACACAAGCTTTATTCAATCCGAACGAAAAGAAACTGTGGAAACTTACTTGGAATAAAAATTTTCAATTTCAAATTCAATTTTCATGTGCCATGTGGCACTTTTTAATTACTTAGGCTTTGAATAGTAATAAACGCGTCAAAGTAGATTTAGTAGTCAAAAGTTTATTACGCAAATAAAAAATCTTGTGTCTTGTATAATAAACTTAGAGAGATAAAAGAATTACAAACACTAAGAGACATTGTTTAATGGCCTGCGTCGGTATTCCCCTTACATTATACAGTCGATCTCTTCAAATCAGGAGTGAATAGGCTTGTACTAAGTTAGTACGCTTCACCATTCAAGACTACATCACCACTTACCATCAGGTGGGATTGTAGTCAAGTATGGTAGTTATGATTAATAAAAAAACCACGATTGGAGTTAAAAATATGTAAGTTTCGACAATAATCTCGATTTTTCCCAGTTTCATCGCAATTTTATAATAGTAGATTGCTCGTATTTGTCGTCTAAACTAGTACTACTGCACAATTTGTATCCGATCCGAATGCAGCGTCGTTGGTGCAATAAGTGGCGCACCTGCGACCAGAGATAGATTGGAGACGTTCTGGCCATCCGGTCTCCGACAATAACTCAATCCCGCCAATCTGTAGGCACTTTGTACACACTGTAATATAGCGGGATCGACGAATTACGTACGTTTTAAATAAGAGCCTCTGTCCTCTACTTCTATAAAAACTGCGATTACTAAAAAAATATAGGACAAATTTTCAAAGCTAAAATAGTCAAAACATTAATTTCTAATATATTAATGGAAATCCATTCTTAATAATCCTCTTAAAATAAGGGCAGTAAGAGACCTTATCTTAAACGCCGATTTAATATTAAATTTCAAGATAGAACTAGGTAGCACTCCTGATACGAGGCCAATTCAACCTATAACTTCGAAACCCTTTGAGAGTAGGTACGTCTTAAACTGAAATGTCTAAAATTGATTAAACTTCACCCAAAAATAAGTAAAGAGAGCTTAAGTTTAAATATTTTAATTGAATACTAAAATGTCGTGAAAATCGAATAATATTTTGTTGACCTAAATAGGAGCTTTGGAACCTCAAGACAAAAATGTGAGAACTTCGAGACACTAAGTAGTATTGATTAATATAGTTGCCGATCTTTCCTGTTTTTAAAGTAATTTATATTTTTAAAAGCTTCTAAGTCACTTTGTTCATGTTGTAAAATTATGTACCCTATCTATGTTAATACTCGTGAAAGGTCTTCTTCTTCGCAACCTCTCTCTCACAATGTGAGGGGTACAGACCATAGTCCACCACGCTGGCCAAGTGCGGATTGGCGGACTTCACACACCTTTAAGAACATTATGGAGAACTCTCAGGTGTGCAGGTTTCCTCACGATGTTTTCCTTCACCGAAGCAAGTTTAGTGATAATTAAATCCTAATACGTACATAATTTTAGAAAATTAGAGGTGCGTGCTGGGGTTTGAACCCGGGCCCCCCCGGTTCGGAAGTCCGACGTTTAACCACTCGGCTATCACTGCTTTTTTGACATACATGACATTTGATCAACTTAATCGTATGGGTACTCAGGATACATTATATTATGTGTTTCAATCCAGTTATGTAGGCACAGCTGAATATAATTCCTGATTAGTTATTTTTCTGATTAATTATTTTTAAATTAAATCTCTAGAATAGTGAAAATGCAGGTCACTAATATTATATTATTATGATTACTTTTATTGTAAACATGTACATATCTTAGACGATCAGTAAGATTTACCAGACTTGATTAAGGCGATGATAAACTGTGGTTATTACTGATATTTCTATACAAATCTAAAATTAATGGCACGATAAGGTAAATGTAGTGTATGATTATGTAAAAAACCTGTAATGTATCATCAATCTAAAAAGCCGGTCTTTCCTCATTCATAAAAGTAAGAAGTAATAAAAGCACTTATACTAATGTTTTCATTGAAGAAACGGCTGCGTTGTTTACTCAATGTGTGAGCGATAAGTTCTTTATCAAGATTGGCGTGTAATTCAAGGCTCCCAGCAGTATTAGAGTTCATTTCTCAACTTGTCAGTGCTTGATGGAAATTGGATGAAAGCGTTCTACAGGATTATTATCCTCTAATACTTAACATTAACAATGAGTGGTGACAACAATCAAAGTAATTGTTTTATCTTAATCAGAGTTTAGCTTTCTGAATTATGTAAGTTTGGACAATATTTAGGATGTAATAAACATATTCCGAGCATACAAAGCCATCGGTATCGATTGTATTCGTTAGATAACAGATGTTAAACCATGTCTGAGACCTAAAATTCAAAACTTCCGACAGTTAGGTTGGCCACTAACCCTCCAACTAGCCAATACATACTACGCCTTCACTACTCTCTCCACAACCGAAGCAGCGTGGTGGAGTCTAAGCTAGGTCACCTCTGTCATGAGAAAACGCTCATCTCGTGTAGTGGGCCTTTAATGGTTTGAAGCTAAATGTGTTCCATGTATTTTATACGTATCAACACTTCTCTTGGCAGATACCCAATTCTCTAGCAATATTACTTCCACTTATGCATCAATTGAAAACGATCACCTTGTTTACTCGCTATGTGAGCGATAACTTCTTCATCGAGATTGGTGGATAATATGAGAATAACACGTAGCATCGTCTACGGACTTCATTTATCATCTTGTCAACGACCCGATAAGAAGCGAATCTTTTTATATTTAAAATAATTTCTAACGTCAGCTTGGCTTGGAGCGTTGCAAACAAATTTGTTATTTATTGAATATTCGATTTAAAGCTGTAACTCCTGTAAATGTTTGTACGTGATTTTGACGTGTAGTCTTATGTTATCTGTTTGTAACTATAAAATAACACAGAATAGGCTTGAACATACCCTTTTCTGGAGCTGTGTCTAGTTTTTTCTTTTTTAGGCCACTTTTTTATGGCCTGTGTTTTAAAACTAGTTAATGTTTTATTTCAGTATTCCAAAAAGTTTTAAGGTTATGGAGAATTAACTATTTTATTATCTATTTTGTGACCTACCTATGTTTAGCTTTATTACCTATGTTTAGCAAACAGCCAAAATTTTCCCCGTCAAGGCACAAAATTATTTATTCTGTATAACAATAGCAATATTCAACAAGTCACTTCTGTTAACATACGAATAGATTAAAAATAAATTTGTAATAAAACAGAAAGAATTTAATTCCATAGAATGTAGCAATCTATAGAAATCCAAAGTTAGCACCATTTAATACAAATGGTTCAATAAACCCTTCCTTTCACCTCGTTAATCTGAGGACTACGAGATAAAGAGCTATTTAGGTATATACCGAGATTTAAAACTTTCCCAGATAAAAGGACATGACGCCGGATAAAAAATTAGGTGATAATTTAGACTTCACCAAGTTTCTAGAGAAGTTTTGAACTCGCCGTGAAACGAGCTAGAATTTTAAAGGATTTAATTTTAAACCGCAAAGGTCTTGAATAAATCTGAATTATGTCTTAGAAATGCTTTTCCTGAGTTCATATAATCTAGTATTTTAATAAATAAAATATACTGATGTAATAAAATTAGTGGTGGCATTAAGTTTTATACCGACTAAGTGGTAATACTTTTGTAAAATACAATAGAGCAACAATTAAGGATACGCCCCAAGCCAACCTTACATTATACGTTATCACCCCAACTACGCGTAAAATTAGTTTCGTTTACTAGTGGCGAGGAAATGTGCCTCGGAGAGTTTCGCATTATCTAAATTACTTGTCGTCTTCCAAAGGCAACAAAATTACCCTTACCTTTTGACTTTTTTTACCGAACTGGAGGAAATTCATGGTTCGTGGCCAACGTTTTTATTTTTGTAGTAGTTGTCTGTTTGTTCAAAGTCAAACGATATTTGCCGTAGAAAATTAGGGTACACAAAAAAGTTTTACGTTAAATTACTTTAGTATAAGTAATGTCCTACATTTTATAAAACGGTGTACTAAAGAGATTCATCTTATACTAACATAATTTGGTAGTCTTCTTTTTATTAATCATAATTATGTTTATGTTTGTTCTAAATTAATGCTGTTAATTCTATCGCTACTTAATATCCTAAGTAATAAATCGAACTGATATTACTATGTAGGTCGAAGAAAATATTTTAAAGATCCTTTGTTCAAGTGTGAATAACCTTTCATAGTTGACGAGGATGTTATTTCATCTACAATATGTTTATATAGTTTAAGCATGAATACAAATTTTAATGAAGGTCTTATAATGCATTTTGTTCCAACGAGGAACTTGTAAACATACCGACGTGGCGACTGGCGAGTGATACAAACAGTGAATTATAACTATGAAAGTGTGTCAACAGCATGCGCTTAACGAAGGCACATGTTTTGTTCTTTAGCTAACCGCTGGTCAGCTTCCGCGGTGTGGAACTTGGACATAGAAAGGATTTCATTCGTATTTTGTTGCAAAGTAACTTACCTCTACTATACAGAATGCCTTCTTACCCATCAACGAGTTATGGATACTAAAGTGTGCCACCAAATCCATTTAACAAGGGCACGTGTTGCTTGTCGAAGGGAAACTTTGTTTGAAAGGTTAATTTGTAATTGTTGAATCCTTTGTTACTCTTGGTACACAAAAGGTGGCTAAAACCGTCTACGAGTCGTAACAACTAAAGTGTGCAAACGCATGCAGCCCCATGCGATTCATCTACATGTTTTTAACTAACTGTAAGCCAATGTTTGTGAAGTGAAACTGACATTGGGATATGGATTTCATTCATGAATGTTGAATGAACGTTTGGTACACATGGGATTATCTAATGTTTTCAAACTGTATTTCATCTATAACGCTAAGCTACGCTAGTTACTAGGATGTACGCTCGTTACTCACTAATCTTCATAAAATGTGCGCACAGAGATTTCTTAATTTTTTTAGTTTTGCATTTGTGCTTTCAATTAATCATGTAGTCGAAGTTAATGTTATCATTAAGTAGCGTTCGATAAACACCGAACGAAATATCTTAATCAATTATTCTATCTTGCTTTTCCTTACACGTGCCCCTCATTAGGGTGATGTGATTGACGAGAAGATCATTGGAAGACTTTTTCCGAGGAATTTCTTTCACGTTTTACATACCAACGTGTAATCATAATAATCAATGATCACTGTTTATTATATAATTAAATTACATGATTTGGAATCAGTTCGTTATTTAGTGTAGGTATTTACAGAGACTTAATTAACGTCAAACCATTCCATTACTTTTTTTTTATTAATTATAAGTTAATGGTTGACCACAATCCCACCTGATGGTAAGTGGAGGTGAGATGATGATTAGATTACTTCAGACAAAATCAAGAGAGAAGTGGCAAAAAATCCTTGTAGGTGTTAAAAACTAGCAGATCCAAAATATTTGAGTTTTAACAAGAAAGCTGAGAAAGAAGAAACGTAAAGTAATAATTAATGAGCTGTCAATTAATATACCTGAATTTTATCGCGAATCCCTCCAATTTAATTGGCGAACGCTCCAGGCTACACGAACCACATTTTTAGTGGCCCTGGTTTATATAAATGGTTTGGATCGGAAGATTTGGAGAAAATCCGCTGCGACAGACTGACAAACGACATACGACATGCGAGCGTTCCTAAGGGACTAGTATCTTTTTCTAATATGCGAAACCTAATAGGTCTAACTTACTTGATATTGATTTTGGCAAATAGTAAAGGTGCCTAAATGATTTTCATTGCGATGCATCTACATCACTGGTTATCGTAGTATTGTAGAATGTGAATGAATGTGTTGAAATAAATGAAACGAATAAAAGAATGACGATAGGTTTATTGAAGAGTAAGTTCATTGAAGAAAGGAACAAAAGAGTGTACTCAGGTGAATTATTTGTCGTCGAGTTTTTGATAAACAATTACCATTCAGTGTCATTTAAAATATGTATAGAATTATGCAATGAAAACAATGTAGCAGTTAAATAGTCACGTTTTATCAATGCATAAGGCTAATTTTAGCTTAAGTTAATTTAGACAGACGTTGAGTAAATAAATTGTTAGAAATAACAGCGGTATTCTTTGTGACTTGACTCTTTTGTATTTATTTTCAGCGGCAAGTTGTTATCAGCATGAGGAATAATGTGAACCGAAAAATTATGGAATATTTTAGAAGTATCATTGTATTTTTCCTAAGTTAACCGTATCTTACGTTGCTTTTAGGTCATTAATTTACATTAAATTATTGATGTAATTTGTACGTATTATGACGTACGTATATGACCTTATACTTTCCTTTATAAGATAAATCAACACCCTTCGTAAAGTATTTACCTACACATTTTCGATTTAAGTTACTTTGACAAAGCTATACTATAAAAACTGATATATGACCCTGTCAAAGTAGTCAAACAAAATGACAAAATGTGAAAATGACAAAATGACAAAATGTCCTTAGTTCTTAAATATAAATATATGCATACTGATAAGTCCATGGTCCGCCACGTTGATAAATTCGAATAGACTGACTTAACACAATTTGTAGAGTTTTATGAAAAACTCCCAAGTGTAAATTTACGATGCTTTTTCTTTGAGAAGAAGAAGAAGCAAGGCATAATGAAATTATAATATTATGCAAGCAATTTGAAAACTTAGCTATATAGGTACATGCCGGATTCGAATTCGAGTCATGAAGGAAACTGGCGACCAAGTCAACATATTTACATAAGTACATAACTACGTGATAAAGCAACGAATGCCCAAGGCGTTATTTTTCGAGGAGCTCGCATAACATTTTTGTCATATCCATACTTTGCCGTCTGAATATTATTCTATTATCTTCCGCCTGCGACGACTGCCTTGACAGAAAATTGTTTTGTTCAAATTCTTACAGATCGGCTCTTTATTTTCGCGGTGAATTTTTCCGTCGACATCATTCATCCGTTGAATCCCGTAAATAGGACAGACGCAAGAATACTTTCTTCAACGTTTATCAATATTCCGCTTCCTGTAAGCTAGGCAGACTTTATAGTAGGTCCATAACTATATAAGTATATCAATAAAGGTCCCTGCCAAACGACCGTCATAAATCTGTCTTGTTCAGCGATCCCGGACGGAGGTCAGTGTCACGCTTCTGTTGGGACTTCATCTAAAGTGTTCCGTGGCACATTGGAAATGACTTGGCTCGTACACACCGCCATACTCCCTTGGGAAATCTACAAGCTATTTGTTATACCGCGATATTACTTTTCTTGAGAGGTTTTAAAAATTTAATTCATAATTTTTATATATTTCTCGGTTTATAATAAAAACAATCTCTTTATTTATGTCCTATAAAGTTTGCATCGTAAAGGAATTTAAATGTAGACAAAGAAAGCTAATCACTCAACAACAAGCATACAATTCTCTTTTCTCGTGAAGTTACTTCTCAGAGTCATAATAAAACGATATAAAATCAATCGCTTCATCCACTAGGTAACATTTAACTGATAAGTAATCATCATGGATTATTCTTTGACAGCAGATAAACAAGAGTTTTATAATATTGGTATAATCCATCAAACAGTTTTGATATGATGGAGTTTGGGCTATTAAAACTTGTGAAGTTTACTCAAGTTTCAAAAGTTGTAAAACATCTAGCGATTCTCGCCTGAAGGCAGACTGTGCGGCGTCGTTAATGGGAAAACACTAAATATAATTTAAGATGATACAAAACAAAATAATAATCATGTACTTTATTTGTAATATTAAAATAACGAATATTATTTGTTCTGATGTCATGTTCCCAAAAAATGAGAAACAATAATTTTATGACGCTTCATGTTCACGCCTCGAGGCGCATCTAGTCGGGTGACAAATTGTGTCATGTAATATTTATGTCATGTTGTCATGTAGAACAGCTTGCAAAAACTAATGTGCAAAACTGGACGAAGTACAAGACATAATATTTAGAGTAGAGTGACATAATATTTTTCGCAGACTTCACGCGTGGATTCCAGGAACGATGCCGTTCGGTGGCAGTTGGTAGAAAGCTTTCCCTTATGTTATAGTAATACAAAGTTTATTGTTCAAACCCCAACGCTAGGATATGTGTCGCGGGTGGTATGGATGTCTATCGTTACAAATAGGCCAAACCTTTAGAGCAAAGTTTCATGACGTGTCACAAGCCGGAAATCGAATCCAGAACACTCGAAAGGTAATAATATGTAGACAGATTGCGTGATTTATCTTCGTAAGTTACTAGTTAAGTAATCTTTTTATACGATGCCTAAGTTAATCCTTGACAACAATCCCATCTGATGTAAAGTGGCGATGATATCCAAATATGAACATAATAATTATCATTTATTTTAATTATTATTTATGTTTGTTCTCATTGAATGACAGACAACACGTGATATTAATGATCACCGTCGCCCATGGACATCAGAAAGAAATAAATGGCTTCAACCCCATTAATAGCCCACTACTGAGCACGGGTCTCTCCTCATACCTGAGGAGACCTAGACCATACTCCACCACGCTGCTCCAGTGCGGATTGCTGGAGGGGTTAGTGGTCAACCCAAGCGTCGGAAATTTTTAAGCCGCCCGAATGGCTTAACGATTGCTACCAAATAGAAATAAATGATTGGCTCTCAAACTCCCAACCGGAACATGACAAGTCGTTCGGCGGCTAGCAAGAGGGTGCTATTAACTAGTCAACCTGACTTCAGCACTACCACCAAGCAGGAGCTCGCTTCTGTCACTTCTTATGCAAGCATGCATCTTCTTCTCCTGTTTTACCTGCACGTGGACGGGGTTAGTTTTTGCGTAGTATTAATCTAAGCCACCCAAATACGGCCAAAAAACTGTGTACTCACTGTATTCGATGCATCCGAGAGATAAGTATTCATACATAATTGTATTTTATAATTATGCTCCAAATTAAAACTGAAACGTGAAACTCGTTTTGTTTCCCTAGCCAACACAATTAACTCACAAAAAATTGTAACTTGAAACGGCAAAAGCGCCAAATTAATCAAAAGCTACTTACATGATCCATTGTTCATATTGGATTGTATAACTTTTAGCTATCATAAACTCTTTCATGTAGTGAAATAAATTATAATTACTAAAACACGATAGAATAAAATTGTAGTTATTACGCTGAGCTACTTAAATAAATTACGAGTACCAAACTGATTACAAGTGGCCCTAAGTAAACGCCTATCTAGAATAGAATCAAACGTTCGATTCAAACGTTAAGTTTTCAATCCCGTTCGCTCGAGATCAGTCTCCATTTATTGTTGAAGAATCAGATTCCTGATAAGATGATCCGAGCGAAGATGCTACGCTGGGGCTTTATGTATTCAAGTGTAATGCGCAAAGGCGAGTGAAGCGATAGAATCTGAAAGCTTCAGCGTAGGATTGGAGAATCTCGCTTCCAAATTGCACACCTTTCACACTAATCTTGTAACGTGCTCGCACGTAGGATAACCTTCGTGCACGTCACACTGAAGAATTTAATTATCGACATATCCGCTGTATTTAATGGCGCTTGGACGTCCGTTAATTGAAAACCTCCGCCTTGATAATATCCCTGATTATACATAGGTACTTATACCGACTTTCCTTAGAAGATACGGTTGGTTACAAAACTTTGGAAAGTTTAAAAATATCCGCGTGAACAGTTAAATTGGTTCTAGGAAACTTATACTCGTACCTTGGTACCCAATTTAATGGCTTACCGCTGCGAGTTTTCAAGGACTTCCTTAATACGTATCAACATTCGTGTTAAGTAGCGAGGTTATTCATTGATCAACTGAACAAATACCAACTATCCTAAATCAGATTCGTGCTCAAAAACAGCTGTTATCCGAACTTATCTCATGAAAACGGTCCTTATCTAACATTTAAATCTATATTAGTTTAGGTATGTTATCCTATTATAAAGTACTAGCTGGCCCAGTAAAGATTTTGTAATTTTATTGAATAAATACACAACAAATATCATCATCATCATGGCGACCCACAACTGTCCCACTGCTGGCCACAGGTCCCTCTCACAATGTGAGGGGTCCAGGCCATAGTTCACCACGCTGGCGAAGTGCGCAACAAATAACAGGGCTTTAATTGCAAAGAAAATGATGTAGGTACTTAATTTTTAACACATATAGAACATAGGCCAGTATTCATTCTATTTGCAAATACAAATTTATGTTATATCTTCTCCTTTTTCTCATTTCTTTCCTTCTTTCTTTCTCTGACTATTTTGAATACAAGCCTATACCCGCGGCTTCGCCCGCCAAAAATCCATAAATACCTAATTATATAACAGTTGATAAAATCAGAGAACTTTCGTACTAAGTTTGCGCCCCCCTTTTACCTCCTTAAGGGATGATTTTCGAAAAAAAAAATTTAAACATGTTTCATAACTTTCAATGAAATACCTTCATACTGAATTTCATTCAAATACCCCCAAAAACGGCAAAGTTTCATACTAAATTTGCACCCCCGTTTTACCCCTTAGGGGGTGAATTTTCAAAAATCCTTTCTTAGTGCTCCCCTACGTTATAAAAGGAACCTCCGTGCAAAATTTCAAGTTTCTAACCCTTATAGTTTAGGCCCTACGTTGATATGTCAGTCAGTCAGTCAGTCAGTCAGTCAGTCAGTCAGTCAGTCAGGTAGTCAGCTTCTCATTTTATATATATAGAAGATTGTTCATAGAAATTGGTCCGAAATGTATTTATGTAGATTATGCATTCAATATTTGTTTGTTCACGATGTTAATACGCTCGGAAAAATTGGCGCCGGCTATTGCATCCCAAAGCCGAAAATAATATCCCAAAGGTTTAATATCCCCATAGGCAGATGGTTTAATGCATTCAACGCCAGAGTGAAATATATATGTATATGTATGCTAAACGGCAGCGAATATTAAATGAAAACAGCGAGTTGGCCGCGTCAATTTTTACGAGCGCTGACACAGTTCTCTAACAAAATTGTTCCGTGAAGCCCACAACCCGCTTCTCGGTTTGTCAAAAAGTGCCCGCGGCGTAGTTAGGCTGGTCTCTACTCTGTTGATTGGTTTTTACAGGCCTGGAATTCTCCTGTTACACCTCAAAACTTTTCACTGTAATGCGAATAATAAACACCGTGAGCCGCATTGCGAAACCACGTCCGTGTTAAAAGGAAATTGTTGTATATTTCAATAATAAAATTAGTTAATCTGCATCTTCTTAATAAATTTCATTTAATTCCTTAAATTAAAACGAGAATTAACAAAAATAATTCATGAGGAGGAAGCGAAATCGTGACCCAAAAAGCGCCTTTCTTCTGCATACAACTTCAATTTGATGCCTTGAAACACGATCATAAACAATCTATGAAATCCTAGTCGTCTGCGTCGTCGTATCAATGGAGCTTAATTATTTGCGGACACTGCAAAGTGGAATCATATTGAACACGGGCGATCGTCGTTCGTCGTTCTCATACAACGTCCTTATTGACAAAGCTTGTGTGATTTTAGCTTTACTAATATTATTTTTTTATAACATTTAAGCATGTCGGTATACATCAAATATAATAGATGGATATTTAGTGTTCAAGTAGGAGTTACCGCAAAAAGTCATTTTGGTAAGCCAAAGCAAATAAACAACGGCTGTGTGGTATGTAAGGGTGGCAAGGAACCTCTGAAATGTTTCACTATCGCACATGTTCGGGCGGAGCGACAGCTTTATGACCACGCCACATGGTCCCGATTGCTCCGGCCGAACCTCAAAATATCCGTATGTTTCAGCAACGGACAGTTCTAGTCGAGTCCTAATTTATCGTTCTCACAGTGCCTCAAACGAAAGCAATTTCCGTTAAGATTCCTTTTTTATCGGTTTTGAAAAGTAAAGACTGCGAGCAATTTGAGTTCTTTATGACGTTACATTACTGATTCACTATCCGTCTGTTATATAAAAGGCCCGAGGTAATGTACTGCGTAAAATGTTTGGACGTAATTACAACAAATTCGCTTATTTTGGGGTGGGTTGGAAATTTCAAACAGCGCAGTTTAGTGTGAAATTATGACACAAAGTGTGCCCGTTATTAACGTCGGCGTCAAAATAATCGGCGTGCGGTGAATACCGATTATGGTCAACATGACCGCCGTTAAACCTATTCGACTTCCATTAATGTTAACAAGCGAATTCATGTCCAGATAATGTTATAGCACGTTAAATGTAACATCGAAACTATGTTTAGTTATAGACATGTTTTATGTCATAAACAATCAATTACAGAGGTTTGTATCCAGCAACAGATAAAGTTTAATGATAATATTATGGTTATCATTCAGGATTATGATTGATTATGATTGTCCTGCAAGCTTATACTCGTAGGTACATCAGATTATTTTATTTTTATTGTGTCTAACACGTAAGTGCAGTTTGTGTGCTATTATGTTAAGAAAATTAGCTTCGGATATGAATATTTTATAAATATTCATTCTTATAGGAAATGGTACGAAACTCATAGAATCAAATCTATCAAGCTATATTTTATGATTATCTTTCCTTCCTCAGTGTAAAGGTTAATGATTACGCTTGGGTTCATTCATCACTTGGCCGTATCAGCGCAAATCATTTATTTCGTAAGTAAAGTCCGGTTTGAAGTCGCAACAACTACATTAATTCTTGCCGAAGGATATGGCATTGACTTATTTGAGCATTGACTTATTATTAAATGAAAATAATCACACTAACAAACTGCTAATGGAGAAGTGCAGAAAACTAAATTTCAAATTATAATAAAATTATTCATTATCAGGTATCAATGATCCACTTTAAAATGGTAAAAAATAATGTTGGAATAGGTACATTATTCCAAATACTTTTACAAGGGAAAATGTTTATATTCATACTGTCAATGTGAAGTAAACTTTCACAAAATGGTATTACGGTCGATATTCAAGCTTAGTTTTTTTTATATAAAAATATCCTTATATTAAAACGAAATATGCAACTATGTAGGCTATGCATTCCTGATGTTTTCTGGAATATAACTCCGCTATTTATTCTGTATTCTGTAGTCAAGTTTATAGTAACTCGGTTGTTTTATCATTACATTGTATTTTATACACATTAACGGTAAAACGCATTTACTGATTCCAAGAGCTCGAGCGGATAATGGATAACACCAACACTTACTAGCAAATTAGTAAATAAGACAATTCCGTTTGGTCAAATTTGCTTAGTTTTCCAGACTTAGTGCGTTATAAAAACTTCTGATTAATCTACAAGATCTCTTTTTATTACAACAAACGAATTAATAATTTAATAACGAATATTTAGAATTAATAACGAATATTTAGGGATGGATGGGATTCAGAATCTCCGTTTATTGCGCTAGTCGAGTAACGTACTGCTCGACGCGTGTTTCTTCATAGTCTAATATGAAACTTTTCGAGTTTTAGAACTCTCGAATTTATCACTTAACCCGGCCTTGTAAATTTTAAAGTAGTTTGACGACTACCTTTTTCAACTTTTCGTTATCGACTTGTGTTTTAGCGCCCATAGAAATCATTATTTAAATTTGAATTTCAACACAAAAACTAAACCTGCGTTTATTGGATATGGCTGGTCAAAAAATAACGTGTTTCTTCGAGCTGAATTTATCTGTAGCGTTATGGTGGCACGGTAGATGTTATATTGTAAAAACTATGATAATAATAACAATTCAACAATTGAAATAATATTATTAGTTATAAAATCATTGATTTATTTCACTACAAAAGGTCTTGATTTAATGCTAGGATCTAAAAAGAAAAGAAATTTATACTTATTTCAGATAAGTATTGCAAAAAACTGTAGCACAGGTCACTATTGCTCTACCTAAGGATTGGTTATCGAAATAGCTTATTCGTTTACAGAGAGTCGAAAACCAATGATTAACCAATTTCGAAACGGAAATTCTTAAGATTTCATTTAAAATAAAGTTGAATTTCGAATCTAAAAACGGTCGCCAGATATCAAACTTGAATATTATGGAGAATGGGAAGATTCAAAACAAAATTATAATATGGCCGAGTATGGATAATCGAGTATCAAGTTTATGTACATACATAAACTTGATACTCGATATGTATATGACAAGCTATTAACTAGATCGACTATCTAAAGTGGTATCCTAATCGTATTTTCAAAGCTTAAACAGTCAAGTTGCTCTTATATCAAGCCATTGATGGATGAATATTATAAATTAATATATCAAGTGGTAAACTTGATACAAACTTATCATGTTATATTATAACGGGAACTTTAACAACTCGATACTCTCAATCTACTAGATATTCCTCCTCCCTTTATATCGAATATTTGATAGGGTATATTATTAGTTAGTTAAAGGACTAAGTTTGTGCTTTGGACACCCTTTTGAAACTTTATTGTAATTAACTCACTTTTTTCATAGAAAATATCAAAGTCGCATGCGGCAGAACGGACAAAAAATATTTAAGCAACGAATGGTTTAAAATACTGAGGTAAAATATTTTTTATGACTAAGTCCGTTATAAAAAAAACATTTTTGATACCTTCAGAGTAACCGAAGTTCTAAGTTCTCTCTTTGGAGAGAACTTCGGTTACTCTGAAGATATCAATAGAGGGGTCATAATTTGTTATGACCCCTCTAATTCCATAAAGATTTTCGAATTCTTAATAATGGGTAGTCGTTCGTAGTTGATGAGTTGGTATTTATAAGTTTTAGATGCAATAGATTTCTTTTTCTGTGTATGTATTATCAGCGTTAGTTATTAACAAAGCATTGTCCTCAAGTACCACAGGAAGCAGGCAGTCTATAGGCTGTTCCTAAACGTATTCTCCAAATCTACTATGAATTACCAGCCATTTCGAATGCCATTCTGGTCAAACATAAATTTACGATAATTTAAATAAGCGGACACGCTATTCGTTTTATTCTCCAGTTTATGTAAATAAAATAATTAAAACACTCAAATGCTATCAGTTATCATTAATTAAGAACATTGAATTAATGTTTCACTCGGAATATTAAATGACTCTATCAGTAATAATCTTTAAATAAGCCGACATTGTTTTAAAACTACTGAAACAGCTATGTGCAATTGAGCGGCATGAACGGATCAACCCGAACCATTAACGTCATAAATTTATTCAAAATATTAATGGGTTGTAATGTTTCAATCACATTACCGACAGCATTTAATGGTTTTTTTATTTGCAGTTTCACCGTTTTTGTGACTTCTAAATACGCCAACGAATTCGTAATTACTTTCATCAAAGTGTTTCTAAAGTTTTATTACAATCCGTAGGGCGCAATGGTTACCATGCCAGGCTGCCCTTCAAGGGTCCTGGGTTTGATTCTCAGCGAGACGGTTTGAATGATTAGTTTAAATTTCTGTTCTCGGTCTGGGTGTGTATGGTCCATGGCACCACCGTCTCATAAAATCCTAGTGTGGGGCCTATGAGCGTGTAGCGTTATTTTTTTATTCTGTTACGTTTGTGACAGAAATCCATCATTCATATCACGTACACGTCTAATCTATTATGAACTGAAAACATTCATGTTCTAAAGTTAAAAAACCCGTATGCATTGGCGAACAAGGGTTCACCTTACTGGAGCAACATTTTCGTGATCAATAAAATAATGTTGGTGCTCGGGTCTTGTGTGTATGTCTGGTATCTCATTTGTGTATGTAAATGCCATTCGCAATTCAGGGAATCCTAGTAAAGGGCCGATAGTCTATTACTGTTTACTTTTCATTCAATCGTTCCAGTGTATTGCAGCATTGTTTTATAGTTTCAAAACGGTAACAATTATGTTTCTGACAAATTGTAATCCGTTTTTAATTGTTGTTAATTTTGCATAGTGTTTTGTTATGTCTTATCAAATATATTTATATATGATAATTTACGACGAATTGCACTTCACAGTTCCTCTAAAAAGTATTAAGTAATAATCCAGCTTATCAAATTTTATTCAGTGCGTCTGATGTATGATACACTTTCATATAAAACAACAATAAAATAAAGGAAAATATTATAAAAAAGAAGAAAAAAAAAACAAATCGAGAAACATGATAAACCGGTTGATCTTACTATTGATAAAGTTGACTAACGATATTTATAATATTGATGATTGGTAAAGTTGTTAATCTGTCTAAAACCTGTATATGATTTTAACTTTAAAAATTTGTTGCAGTGACGAAATTCATCCGCATCGGCATCGCAGACAAGAATGACAACCCACCGTACTTCGACAAGGAGTTATACGAAGCAGAGGTTGATGAAAATGAAGACATTCAGCACACTGTACTTACCGTCACCGCCAAAGATCACGATGAATGTGAGTACTTAGAATAATTAATTATTTTTCAGCCAGAGAACTTTTCTAATGTGGAACCAAAAACGTTATTTTCTGTTATAATTGACTTTACCCAAAAGAAGCTAAAGTATTCAGGGAGCGCCCAAGAAATGACCAAAGTTGAAAAATTATATAAAACATATTTCAATTACATACAGACAAAATTATATTTACCGCGAAATAACAGCGTTCATAGCTTTTTAGGTTTCCATAGGTAGCAAAAATAATATGCGTATAAAAAGTAAATCCATGTAAAAATTAATTTGTTCACAAAGCTGAATTGGTAGTTTAAAAATAGAAACAAATATTTCAGCCTTTTGTTTTCATTTGTCAATTAAACTTTTCATAGAACTAAATTTACATAAATAAACACACACACCTTTCAGAGGTTTCTGTTTTGTTTTCAATTTGAAGAATGAATCTAAAATGAACGATTTTTAGTATCGGTTTTATTTTTTTAGCGTTTAAAAAATATCGTAAATCAAATTTGAATAATGGTCGTCGATATCCCCGTTCGCATCCCGCCGCTGTAGTTTTAGAACACTCGTTACGATACAACAGCAATGACAGCGCTAAAACAAAAACATTATATGTCTGTTTGAAAAACTCCTTATCGCCCAATAGTGACGTGCCACAGGCAACCACAATGAAACATTGCGCGTAGAGTTAGTAAAAATGAATATTCACAGCCAGTTACAGTTGTTAAACGTTAGAGAAATGTTGTTTATAATTGTATCCGAAATGTCCGTTGGTCCCGCACGCTTAGTTGTCCCAACGGTATGATTTTCGCTAAAGTTGTAACCTACACTCTTTGAAGTCGCCATTACAGAAAGCAGTATAAGCCATCGTCACTTCCAAGCTTTAATGTAAGTCTACAATGTGTCTGCCATTGCTTAACGAGTTGGCGACATGAGCATATGCTTTCTAAGACTTTTGAGTGTTACCATGTAAAAGCTTTCAGAGTTAGTTTGTATTTTCAAAGTTGGAAAGTATTGTTTTGTGCAGTGTTCGGTACTTATGTATGTCTAATACCTATATAGTAGTCGTTCCTAAGTTGCTACGATGTTGCTACGTTGCTACGACGTTGCTACGTTCAACACATGCCACAATGTTTATATAGACATTTAACTAGTATTAAAAATAAATAATAATGAAGCGCTCATAGCCCGGCGGCTTGCGTTGATCTCAAGTGATCGACAAAGTTAAGCAACAGCGGGCGCGGTCGGTAGTTGGATGGGTGACCGCTAGTGGCAAAAATTTCTTGAGCGCTTCCGTGCTTCGGAGGGCACGTAAAGCCGTCGGTCCCGGTTGTTATCATTTGATAGCATTCGTTAAGCCATGTCGGATACCTTCGGGCGGCTTAAAATTTCCGACACTTGGGTTGGCCACTAACCCCTCCACCAATCCGCACTGGAGCAGCGTGATGGAGTATGCTCTAGGCCTCCTCAGGTATGAGGAGAGACCCGTGCTCAGTAGTGGGCCATTAATGGGTTGTAGCCAAGCCAAGCCAAAAATAAATATACCTACTTGGTTTTTCATCCCAGCATGGACTATCGAATTTATAGTTTGTCGATTAAAAATAACTTAAATTCTGTAATCTGTTTTGTATTATATACTGCACTATATTTGGAAGACCTTAAGACGATAGCTTTCACAGTTAATGGTTACAGAAATTGACCATAAGAACCACCAACTCTATAAATGAATGAAATTGAATATTAAAACAATTTAAACGCAATTTGTTTGTCATTCACCGAAGATAATGTTAATATCGCATCGCAAAAAACTTATCCAAGTTAAAAGAAAAAATAGAAATAATAATTAAATTGCGTGATAAAATACAACTACTAAAGAACGTATTTCCTTTAAAACTCTTACAGAAATTGTTGCCGTCATAAAAGTAAGGCGAAAACGATAAAATCTACGAATTTTCACGACACTCATTATTTAAAAGGAGATTTTATGCTGAATCCGATTTTAACAAGGCACAATACATTGAGATGATTTTACGATTGTTTTCTACAATTGTAAGAAAACAGAAGTAATGGTATCGTAATTCAAAAATATTCATTGGTATTATTATTAACCTAGAAGAGGTTTTCACAATCTTTATGATATCGTAGCCTAGGTGGTAGTAACCCTGCTTGCGAAGCGCAGGTTCCCGGGTTCGATTTCCGACCGGGGCAGATATTTATGTATGTGACAAATATGTTTGTTCTCAGGTCGTGGATGTTAATGATGTGTTATTTGTGCTGTACATGCAATCTAGTGTGAGGGTGTAAGTGTATTAACGTTTTTTGTATCTTTGTTTAATATAATGGTACTTGGAATTTCTTTCTGAGAAGGAAGAAAGATATTTGTGGTTATATTAAACCACAAGCTTTCCGCTCTCGGCTTCGCCCGCGTGAAGTTACATATTAATTTCCAAAAATTATTTCTTACTGATTACTTGCGTTACTTGAATCCAGTGAAGAAATAAAAAGTTTCAGTTTAACTCCTTTTTTATCCCCCTAGAATTTCAAAAAATCCTCTCTTAGTGCCTACACTCCTTAGCTCCGCTTAGCTCCTACACTCAAGGAACATACATACATGCCAAATTTCAGCTTCTTGCGTTCAATAGTTTCGGCTGTACGTTGTCTGTCAGTCACTCAGTAACGGAAGAGTTTTATATTATACAGATTACAGTCTCTTACATGGCAAAGATTACTTCTAAATATTATAGTGTCTCTCCAATTGATTTAATTATTATAAATCATTATGCGAAATAGTCCCTTCAGTTGAACACTAGTTTAAAACCTAAATTGCCTTGATCTCCTGTGACTAATGTATCGCGTTTAAATATTAAATTGTGTTATTAATTACAAGGAACTATCAAATTTCAAACAGATAAGACTAGAGTAGCAAAGCTGTGAGATTTAACAGTGGCAGTTTTGAGAGTAATGAATATGGTTGGCACAGTTTCATTGCTTGGCGGGCTAGTGCAACTTAGTCAGCTTGGCACATGTATGTCGAATGAAACTTTCATGCGGAAACTGGAAGCATAAGTCACACATACGTATGTGTGTGCGTGGGCGTCAGCCATTTATATACGCACTGAGACCATACGTCTACGTTCTGACTTAGAAACGTGTTCGGCGCTTGATCGATGAGTTCGCACAGATGCCGCGATTCGTTGTTCAAGAAATTTGTTTATTTGTTCAGCTTTGTATATTCTTTATGATTTAGCAATGCAAATAATAAATGTGAATGATGATTGCGATCAACAACAAAAATTATAATATGATGCCTTAAAAACTTTACATGGATAAAATATTGACTGTTATTAGGTTTGTTCTATACATAAACTATACATTCATTTCCTGTTTTTTAGTGTCAAATATCTTTAAAAAGTTATAACCTAATGGTGACGCTGGTCTCCCGCAATATGGGTGTTTGTGTTCGAGGTTGCACGCTCTTATTTTAAAAGTCTTGTAAGAAATTAATGAACACTGGCTTCGGTGAAGGAACTCATGACGAGGAAACTTGCACAGCATAAAGATTCTCAATAATGTTCTCAAAAGACATACATAATTATATTGTGAAGTCTGCAAATCCGCGCTTGGTCAGCGTGGCGACTTTGACTTATAGCGCTCACATTGTAAGAGAAGACCCGAACATATCAGTGGGACAGGTGTTGTTATAATCTTAATATATATAATTCGAGTGTGAGTGTGTATGTCACTGAACTCCTCCTAAACGGCTTGACCGATTTGGTTGAAATTTTTTGTGTGTCTTCAGGTGGATCCGAGAATTATTTAGATTCACAATTGGACCCGGTAAGTGGCGTTGCTGTCGATATATCACCAAAACATTTTTTAACGACTGGACCGATTTGGATGAAATTTTTTGTGTGTGTTCAAGGGGATCTGGGAATGGTTTAGATTTACAATTGGACCCGATAGGTGGCGTTGCTGTCGATATATCACCAAAACATTTTTTAATCATAATGCGGTACGAAGTACGCTGGGACAACTAGTATTATTATATAATATGTTAACATACATACATAAATATACATAATTATGTAACACGTTTAGTATAACAATTATCAAGCTCTTGACCTTGTGAATTGTGAGTAGATAAACAATGAGAAACCAAAGCAATTGCCTTACGGCATGTAATTTTAATATGTACTCGTATGTACCTACTCTCCTACATGTACAACATTACACATCACAAACGACACTTCAGCAGGATGAATGACGGGGGAAAATAGGTCCTTGGCAAGCCCGCCGATGTTTGGTTTTGGCATGTTGTGTTAGCATTAAATTGCCTCCTGGTATAAAAAAAACTATGAGCTTTGAATGAAGAAAACAACACGATATTTTTTAATCATATAATAATCTATAGGTATATATACTTGAATCTCTATTTCCCTTGGTCACGGCATCACGCGTGAAAGGCTAGACTGATCTCGCTAATTCTTTTTTTTGTGTTTGTTGTTGTCAGGAGAAGGTTGCTATGAAAGAAAAACATGAGAAAATTTTCGAATTCAATATTCATAGTTAAGATAGGACAACGTTCGTTTGGTCAGCTAGTCTTGAATGAATCTTCATTTAACTATGGGTATGGGCTACCTATAGTTAAATGCAGGAAAGTTAGTTAGAAAGTTATCCGCGCTTCCGTGCTTCAGAATTAGGGTTGGCGGATATCTATTAACTCGCCTCGCCTGCTCTTGTTTCGAGGCGAAGAGATCCGTTACGATGATACTGATAGATGAACGTAGTTATATCAAGTTTGGTACAAAGAATATCTAACGGATCGAGTTAAGGCGATGCCGAATCGCTTCAAAGTGTATGTACAAGTGCATTTAACCTTAACCATCGCTGCTACAGCCCCAGTTTCTATAGTTGAATATCAGATAATACTATAAAATTACACAGACAGAAGGGGTAGATCAAATCCGCAAATAATCCCTTCTCGAATTTGCATCAAGCATACCCCTGGCCTTTTTATTTACGAGGAGACACTCGTGGTCTTTAGTGGACCCCTGACTCACATCAGATATCAATTAACATAATTACTATACCAGCGAATAATAACCTATTTAATACCGGCAGAATGTATTTACCTAATATACAGAGATCATCGCCGAAACAATTTAAGTTTAAGTAACGTTTATCAAGTCGAACTTGTTAAACTATTAAATTGTTCTTGTCGAGTCAGACGAGAATACGGTCTCTTAAGCCATCGTTTAACCACACTTGGCTGTGGGATAATTTATGCAGAATGTGTTCTAAGTAGACATTAAGCTTGTGTGGTAGAAATTTACAATCGCTTGAGTATTTATCTAAGTACCAGTACTTGAAAAATATCTCTTTATAAATTTACTAGTTATTTATTTGTTAAACTTAAATAATATACACAAAACCTAAAACTAAAAAGTTAAAAAATAACATAATAACTAAAAAATATTATTAAAAGGAGTCCCTTTAGGCAAGGTTCCGAAGATACTGGCAGCGTTCCCCCTTTGAATAGCTAGGCTAATTCTTTGTCCGAGGTAGCTGCCAGCTCTTCGGTCTCCTGTGATGTCGACTAACCTTTTTGCTATTTCCTTAAAAAGCTTAATAGCACTAGGACCCCACGGACCAAGGGTCTCGACACCGAATGGGACAAAATCGTATTCGGAGCCAAGACCCCGGTATTTAGATGCTTTCGCTTTTTCAGCCGCTTCACAAGCCGCACCAGCTGTGTTGTTGGTTCCATGTAGATGGGAAGGGGCCAGCGTGTCTGAACAGGTTGAATCCCATACCAGCACCCGGCCCATCTTCCATGGAATCAAACTCATACCATCCGGTCTCTTGCCATCGTCTCTGGCAATACCAGTCGGCTCAAGTAGACTTGGCACGTTGACGGTGGCAAGGGACCGGCGTATGATATCGTTAAGTGCGGCATGTCTCGAGAAGCGGCCTGCACTTTTTTGGCATGACAGTCCATGATGTCCTAGCTTGTCGACATCACTGCCACAGGGACATTTATGAGGAGCGCAGACCGGAACCCCAAGCCGTAGACAGGTTGCAATTCGGAGCGTGTCAGGCTCAAGAAATGTTCCTGTATTTGACGAAGGGTACGCGTGAAGCCAGTAGCCAGCCTCATGCGCACCCACGGCCAAAAGCCTAGCACGCGCCGAACCTGTACTACAGCTCAAAAGATTGTCATAAGTCAATTTACATTTTATGTCGTCCCAGCTCCTCTGAGAATTTGGAGAAAATGGAAAATTTTGACTTGGGCATGCAATTAAGAATGCGTTTCTAGCTTCTTCCAAGCCAACAATCTCAAAGTTTGAAGGGGATGCCCTTAAAATTTTACTTATGAGATTTGCTGAACTATGGACAGAAGATAGGAAGGCTGGTAAAGCGACACTGGAAATTTTGCGAATCCCTAAACCACCATAACGGATGGGTAGGGATGCTTGGGTCCAAGATTGCTCGGTCAGCTGCAAATTAAGAATTGATTCTAAGCTAATTTTGATTAAGTTGTCTACTTGTGTCAAAAGATCTGGGTGATTCCAAAAGGAGCAGCAACGGAGCACATAAGTAAATTTTGGGACGAAAAGACAGAATTTTAAGATGCATAGTGCATAATGTGGACTGATTTCAAAAAGACGGTCAGCAGAATTTTGAAATTTAGTAATTGAATTATTAATATATTCAGCAATAGATTCATCAAAAATTGGAGAACCTAAAAGGTAAAGGGAATTACTGTTAACTATTTTAATATTTGGAGCCAAAATATTAAATTTTTGTTTTACAATACCCGCGGAATCAGTGCCGGTGGAGGAAAAATCCAAGCCAGACCGTATGTCCAGGGCCTGCTGAACGCGTCGTGATAGCACGCGTTCGAGTCTAGTAAGTCTCTGGTAACATAATTCGAAACCACGTGAGCATGTTCTCTTTATAATATCATTGACAACAATAAATTGTAATCAATCATCATAATGACGTTATTAAACGTTCCATTAAAGAAAAATTGAGACGGACCTAATATGTAATGTTGGACCGGATCCAAAGTTGCGGCATATTAGTGTCGAACTGCAATTTCGCTTAAGTACCTCTCCTGAGTTTAATAAACACTAAATTATCTGTAAAGTATCTGTTATTATTACAAATTACCTCTACTTAGGAGCCGATAAATTTAGTTAATATCGGGTTTAAGCAACAGATACCCCTGAATAATTAGTGCTGAGCTCAAGTGTAACGATGAGACACACCATTTCACAGGAGTCTGTCAGTAAGTACCGCTGTTTATGTTGTTAGAAAGGTGGTCGTTACACTCATTCCTCTAACTGAACAGAAAATACTGTTCATGATAATTATGTTTGTAAAATAAAATAGTTTATAATTATTTGGAAATGGAATTGTTAAAGTTCGAATCTGAAATTTAAAAGGTCTATTTATGTCGTGAAATAAATTTATTCCTTATGTTCAAGTTTTTTTTCATGATACCTATTTCTATAAGTTTTCCTTAATGCTCATATTATAAAGACTGATATTTTCTTCTTTATAAATTTTTGGCTCGATACTTTCACAAGATAATAGGGAAATGGATGGTTTTGATTCATTTTCTAATATTACGAACTCTTGTATGGTATATAACATAATTTACTAGGCAATTTTTTTATTTATTACCTCCATTAAGTGCCCACGTCCAAAATAATCTCATAAATCAGATATCGATTTTATTAGGTCACCATCAGCAATATGTCACCATTTTGCCACCACCAAAATTTTGATTAGGGAATTTTAAATGAATCCCTAATCAAAATTTTTGTTACATAGAAATAAACATTTTGAAATTTTCGATTAAATTTATTTTCATATTATTGCGTTTAAACAACGTGTTCTTAAAATTAGGCACAGGAATTGTTTGATTTGACGCCGTCTTTTCTTACCACCGTTGTAGAATGAAGTTTCTTCATCGATTCGACCCGTAGAGAATCTCTACAGTACGAATTTTTCAAGATTCTTTGCGATTGCAAATTGTGAAACGAAATTCCTTCTGAGGTATTCTCCGAGCGCTGTACATGGGGTTCTTCAAAAACGTGTGAAAAAATTCTCCTTTCTGGCCAGCGTTGCATTGGCGCCTCTTCGTGTTTTCCTAATGGTTATAGACGACAGTAATCACTTGTTATCCGATGGCCAGTCTTCTTTTTCATCAGTCCTTCAGTCTATAACAAAAATTCTTTATGTCATTAAAATGGATAAATATCAATAAAAACCTTCCTTTACTTTTCCGTCTGATGGAAATTGTTTACTTTCAATTATTTCGCAAGCTACTTAATTTCGTTGTTTCGGAGATAAAATATCTACGAGGCTGGAAACACTTAAATGTAAAATTCAATCAGTAGGTAATTACAAATTCTATTTCTGGTCGAGTTCTAGAGAAGGCTCTCTTCCATATTTTACAAATATTTAACCTCTAGAATATTTCAGCTGGTCGCTTCGGTGACTATGCAAATTATACCAAAGTCCGAATAAAATATGTATAATATAAATGTTACAAGCACGTGCACATTCCTTCGATTAATTTATTCTTATTAGTAGATTATTGATTTATTATTATTAGTAGATTCGGTCGGTCGACACAAAACTTCGCATCGTGATAATTATGATCCCTTTAATAAACAATTCAATAGCTATATTATGTAAAAAAGAACATAAAAATATACATAGGTATTATAAACGTGAGTTCCGGTAATAATTCCCAAGCTTAAACATCTGATGCACATTAAATATTTTTGACTACGCCAATTAGTTAATATCCAGTAGATTTTTTTTTATCGAAACTGCTATTTGGCCAATTATATTATCATGTGTACGTATGTGGACTTTATGCCTAATTGCAGCCACTAAGCTTCTTCAAAGGTTTGGAGACAAAGATTAATGTTTAAATCGCTCGATATCCACTTTAGCTCTTGTCTTAAGGCTGCGATGCAATTCTATGATGAATGAACGACATGCGAATGATGAATGTGTTTATCGAAAAGCAATTACGTACTGAATGCAACGGATAATATGTAAGTTTCTAACTCCTAATTATGTTTCCTTAAGTTACGGATATATTATGAATAATTGTCATATCGTTCGTTCGTTCGTTCAATTATTATCTAAAAACATCCGTTGGCTTTAAACATGAATATTATAAATGCACTGCACATTTACAATTTAAAAAGTCTATTATCTAATACTGTCATTTATACATAAATATACACTCGGGTGCAATGAAATCGCACATTTGATTTTTTTCTGCAAAATACAAATTATTTTTTTTTCTGAAAGATACATATATATTTTTTTAATATGGAATTAAAGCTGGTTTCATTACCTATCCAACGATACCATACAAGCCGTTATTACTTTATCCTACTGCCAAAAAAAAACACCAATTACAAATTCATCCTTTATTAAAAGAAGTTTCCTTGACAAAACTGTGTGGGAAATGAAGGCTTAAAAAAAAAACACCCTTTTCTTACAAAAATACCTTTATTAATACGAAGTGTTACCCCCTCTTACTTGAATTACCGCTCGACACCGGTTTCCCATCGACTCTATCAAGTGATTGATAGAGTCTTGTGGGATAGCGTCCCATTCCTCCTTGAGCGCAGTTTGCAGCTCCTGGAGATTAGCTGGAGCAATATTTCGGTCTCTTATTTTCCTTTTTAAATTGTCCCAGACGTGTTCGATCGGATTAAGGTCCGGACTCCGAGCTGGCCACACCATTGTTTTGATATTCACCTCTTGAAGGTACTGCGTTACAATTTGAGCGGTATGGGGTCTTGCATTGTCATGCATAAAGAGAAAGTTCCCTCCAATGAAACCGCTAAATGGTACGACATGTTCCTGGAGAACTTCTTCGACGTACCTCCGAGCAGTTAGTCCCCTTGTTGGACGCCTTATATTGGCCCCAGTGAGGAAGACAAGCTCAGTTTTGGCTTCCAAAGAGATTCCACCCCAGAACATACACGAACCACCGCCATATGCAACGCGTTCCGTGATGCAACACGGGGCAAATCTCTCTGTAGGCCTTCTATAGACCCGCCCTCGTCCATCATTGCCATGGAGACACATCCTAGACTCGTCTGAGAACAGAACTGTTCGCCATTGGTCGACTGTCCAGTTCACATGTTCCTGTGCAAATCGAAGACGGGCTTGGCGGTGAGCTGGCGCCAATTTAGGGCCGTTTGCTGGCCTATGCGCTGTTAGGCCGCCTTCAGCAAGTCTCCTTCTGACCGTCCACCGACTGACTTCCACTTCACGCACCTCTTGGAGATGATGTGCAAGATCAACGGTTGTCAGGCGACGATTTCGCAAAGCCGTCGTTACGAGAAATCGGTTGTCGCGCTGAGTTGTAGCTCTAGCTCGACCAGATCCTCGTCGTCGTTCATAGCCACCAGTCTCCCGATAGCGCTGGTATACACGACGAACTGAATATCGACTGATATTCAGCTGTCGAGCTACAGCACTCTGGTTCTGGCCTGCTTCAATTAGAGCAACGACTTGAGCGGCTTTTTCTGGCGTAGTATCCATTTTCTTCGATAATTATTGCAGCTGTAGTCACTGGACGTCCTTTCAGTTTGAGCGTTGAAATGCAACTGATGACATTTTACTCAAAACATGCCTTTTTATACCTGCATTAGTCTGGCAAACTACGGTAACCTAAGGGAGTTAATTTTAGGGTTTTTTTGTTGTCATTAATTCTTGGCCGTAGGGTAAAGTAATAACGGCTTGTATGGTATCGTTGGATAGGTAATGAAACCAGCTTTAATTCCATATTAAAAAAATATATATGTATCTTTCAGAAAAAAAAATAATTTGTATTTTGCAGAAAAAAATCAAATGTGCGATTTCATTGCACCCGAGTGTAGGTACTTATATGCTACAATGATAAAAAATCTTACACTGAAAAACTAGAAAAAATAAAACTTTATAAGTTTGTCATTATCAAAATGAGGAGGCATTTTGATTATAATAAATTTTATAATATGTATTTGACGTAATATTATAAGTTTTTAAAAGTTTTCCCGTATATCATATATAAATAGAAGGGTGCCGCAAGGATTGGTCTATACCATACTCGTAAGTGGGTTCACGAACATTGAGTATTGGAGAGAATATTGGATATAAAAATATACGAGAACGTTCTTTAATTTGTTCACGTATTTAACTTTCAATTGCATTGTTTAACCATTCAATGTCCATTGTCGTTCAATCATATTAGCTGGCATAATACAGAAGTTCCATCTTCAGAAAGTTTACTTGAATGTTTTGATGGACCAGAGATAATATTCTACATGAGAAACTTGCTACAAGTTGGCACCAACAACACATGTAACAGTATGCAAGATAACGCCTATTGCATAATAACATGACATGACGTTATCGGTATACCGTTATATTGAAATTATATCATGAAAACGGGGCAAACAATAATATTACCTTATTAAAATTTGACACACAGTGTACCGCTATATTAAATAAACTGGTCTGGTATGGTTATTTATATAAGATTTTGCCATCCATAAAGGACTTAAATAAAAGTCCTTAGGAATGTGAAACGGAGTATATAACATCGGGTCTACAGGAATTCTTGCAGTCTTTGAAGACTACGCTAGTAAGGTACTCATTCAAGTCTTTACTTAAGATAAAATACATTGTGTTGCTATGAAACTATTTCGAACCCTTGCTTTTGATGTTGATGACTTACTGATTATTTTTTGGTTTATCCATTTGTTGACTAGTGGTTGAAGTTGATGCCCTCATAGCCCAACAGTTTGCATCGATCCATTATGCGTGTGCATTAGGTATGGATGACCACTAGCGACAAAAAATGTCTTTAGCGTTTCTTTGCTCCAGATGGCACGTAAATATGTTGGTCTCGGTTGTTATTGGTTGATGGCAGTTAAGCCATGTTGAAGGCCTTCAAGCGGCATAAAAACTTTCGACACTTAGGTTGAGTACCACCTACCATATACCTATCTGAACAGGAGCAGATTGGTCAATTCTAGTATATTATACCTGTGCCTTGTAGTGAACCATTAATAGATAGAAACCACTCGTTGACGCGCAAACTCTTGTACATAATGTAAGCACCATTTTTATACCCGAATACTGTCGTCGAATATAAAGACGTTAAGAGAAAACTTTATAAGTACCTGCTATTTCAAGCACATTGCAAGCATCGATGAGTGCAAGGTTTTGGCATTGTTAAAGTTTATATGAAGGAGCGTACAACGCTAAAAGTAGAAAGCAGTGCATTTATACGTACGTATATGTACCTATGTATAAAAGAATATTAGTTAAAGGATCATTGTTTGTTTTCATACGAAAAGTATCAAACACACAATGACATACCTATCTAACGGTAACCATGACTGACTAAACAACGCACAGTCCGAACCAGTAGACCTAGAAGCATGATATTTCGCACTGGGGACACTTATGTAAGCTTCGAGTAGAACACTAAAGATTTTTGATAATTCATCCCCTAAAGGATAAAATGTAATTCACTAAACAAAACGTCGTCAGTCAGAAGTTGTGATCACTAACAGACACTTAGCTTCGAAGCGTCCAAGTTAATAGCATGACAGGCTTTTGTTCGCTTCCTTAAAAGACCTTTCAGTTTCATCATCGAAAGCCATTACTTAGCTTTATTAGCTGGGACAGAACAACAGATCCATTTGGTAGATAATTCGTTTGGTAATTAATCAGCTCAGCGAAGAACAATTTGTACCTATTCTATAAATTAACAATAGTTCCTTATAACTAACGCGCAGACATTTTCTTTCTCTACGGCAATTAGTTTGGGACGTAAAATTGTTTATTTCTACGTAAAATAATTGTATGGTAGTTTTTTAGTAATAATATGTAACTAGGTGCCGTTATAATAAACAATAAACAAATATTAAGAAAAGAATAAAATAAAATATATCGATTTCGAACTTTTATTTAGGAGATATTGTACATAAGCGTTAACAGCAGTCTGTTTCTCTCTGTTTCGCGGTTTATTGCAAGTACTGCAGTGTACTTCTGAGAAATTATTTCTATTAAGAAAATAGATTGAGATTTAAAACTATTTAAAGCTCATATATTACAAGCTCGGTTCATAGAGCTTCGAAGTTCAAAAGTGGTGATATAGATAAAAAGTTCGTATTCTATAAGCTTTTAACATGCGGCGAGTGTACCTAATTCTCCCGCATGAAGAATTTATAAAATGTTATATTCGAAGTGAACAATTTCTCTTACGAGTATCACCACAGGTGAAAAAGTACGCCACAATTTTGGATTTTTATAGTAAAATTTTTGCTTGTATTTATATTATAGGTTATATTGAAGATTTCTCAAGAAGATTTAGTTCCTCTGCTTATGCTGTAAGGCTCTTTTGACTTAACGTAGAATCTAAGAGATCAGTTTATTTTACTTTGCTAGTTTAATGTACATATTATTGTGGCAGATACTGAGTCAATTTTTTATTAAAATAATTTTTTTTTTTAAATACCTACCATAAAATGATACAATATAAAACTTACACCTAAGATTATAGATACTATACATAAAATAAATAAAGCCATTCAACACGAATTACATTTTTATGTACCTACTTACTTTATTTTAATGTGGAACATCTTAATGGATTAAAATCTCACAATATTCATGTCACTGGAGCTTAATTACGTCCGATCTGTGCGGAACATCGCCAGCAGTAATTATCTACTTTATCAATGTGACGCATGTATGTACATAATTATATGTCGCAGAAAAATAATGACAACAGATATTTGGGCAAATCGCTAAAGTTGGTAGTTAATTATTCACGTAAGTTCTTAAAATCGTCGGCATGCTTAAAAAATTAGGTTTTACATTGAATTGAACCTATACCTAGGTAACCGAAATAGAAAACCTGCGAAGCGGGGTGTTTTCACCCTTACTTAGGACTCCTCTGCAACCCATTTGTCCCCTTTTACCGTTATTAGTGCTAATCTCTCTTAGACATTTGATTAAATCCCCGTTTTCATAGTTTTCCTTAGACATGTAAAAAAATATAATAAAAAAATAACGCCCTTTTTAATTTATTTTTTATTAATAGTAATAGTAATATATTAATAATAAAAGGTCATCTCGATCTTACTTGAAGAAGTACACTTACGATAATCACGTAATTGTTATTGCCGTGTAAACATTATCCTCCAACATGATAATTATAAATACACGACAAGTTCTGAAAGTAAATGAGCCGAAATATAATTTTATCCCGTTTTAGATAATTTAAGCTTTCGTAGGCGGAAATAAAAAGAACCTTAATGTACGATCACTGTCACTTATCCGTCCGTCGGCAGCCGAGGCACTTTTTTGGCGAACAGCTGATGATAATAAATGAACGTGAAAAGTGAAAAATATATATGAAATCCTAAGTACTAATATCCAGAATACTAATTCAAAGTTAACCAGTCCTTATTAAAGCCCAGGACCTTTTTACGGACAAGATTGACGGGGTGAAACTCGAAGTAATTGAGTGATTGAAATTGAATCAATCATTAGGTTTGGGATCATCCAAATCAGCACCTACTTCAATCATTCACTTTCGGTATACACAGCTGTTACTTAGTAATGTAGCATTATAAGGAATGATTTCTGAACATGAATATGTTTTAAATTGTTGTAATCAGTGATTTTTTAATCTATGATTTAATGCGCGGCATTTAGGTAGGTACACTCTAGTAGCTCTTGTATAGAGTGTTTCGATATTTATGACAAATTAAGTTTTGATTTTGTTGTCGACTATGCTAAACAGTTTACAAGTTAATTTTAAACTTGTGAGTATATGCTAAGTGAATAACACTGCGTGCCAACTTTTTGTTTCACGCTTCCGACGCTAACTTCTTTTGCCTAATGGCATAAGTCGAGAGATAATAAAATAAGTATGAATCATATTTATCAAAAGAACACTAATGCCTGAACCTTGATTAAATCAGAGCTAGTTTATTTCCGTCTATATTTTACTTCCTTCCTTAAGCTTTCATGAATCATACGTTTTATTTTAAAAGTTAGTCAACTGCTAACATTTCCGCGCGATTAGTAAATTAAATATCTTGGCTAATTGAAATTCGTTCATTAATTCTTCGCTAATTAATTTAAGTAGATTTATCCTTAAGCAGAATTTTATTTTTAAACCCGGAATCTTGATTCTAATGGTCTTATTTTAGAGTAATTAACTGGCTGATCTATTTCAAATATCAACCCTTTTTTAATTACTTAATTAACTTTAACAATAGTCAAAAATGTTCATTTGGGTTTTCTTTTGCTGTCGGGCATTAAATGTGATAGTGACTTTGCTCAAATCGTGTACTGTTTGTAGCTCTATACAAATTGAGCAGAGTTTAATGTTTGCAAAAGTAAACGTAACTGAAATTCCATGAAGTAATGTTGTTGACGTTTTAATTACGAGTACTGGAGCATGTAAATTGTTTAAGTTTACGTAATTTTCTTGTTTGAGGAACATAATAATTATTATGGTGTCATCATAAACAAAACGAAATAAATATATTATTTATACCTATACTAGTTGTCCCGGCGTACTTCGTACCGCTTTATAATTAAAAAATGTTTTGGTGATATATCGACAGCGACGCCACCTACCGGGTCCAATTGTGAATCTAAACCATTCTCGGATCCACCTGAAGACACACAAAAAATTTCAACCAAATCGGTCAAGCCGTTTAGGAGGAGTTCAGTGACATACACACTCACACTCGAATTATATATATTAAGATAACTAACAGTGATACATTTTATATTATTAAACTTCGTATCTTTAATTCGTACCAACAACTTTAAAATTCAACATTTGAAAAAAGGTTGGCATATTGTTTTAGAAGATCCATAATAGTCCAGTTAATACAGACATTCTCTACTAAGATATCCCAGGTTAGGCAAATATTTATAAAAGGTAATTTTTTTCGGTATTTGTATCTCTGTGTTGCTCTTGCGGCCATCTGGGCGTCAGAAATATGTGAGCATTGATGTTTATCAATCAGTTTATATACGAAAGGTAAGTGGTATATTAATGCAATTTTCCCGAGCCACTGCTGATAAACAAAAATATTGAACAAGCCTTTGTTTTTAGCTAACCTATCATCTATACCCATCAGGGTCATTTTACGGATATTCTATAATATACTAGTATATAGATGCCTGCTGCTAACCTAACCTATCGCTGTAGCAAGTTAGGATAAAGACAAAAATACGGTACATGTTCCCTAAATTGAAGTTTTTAAACCTTTCAAATAACCTTTCTCATTAGAACTTTCTTGATTGTGACTCATTAGTAGCAAGCCATTATAATGGAATGATTCCCAGCGGCCATCTTTAAAAACGGTATGCGGTCGTAACGTAAGGTACTTAAAGTTGGTGTCCATAAGTTGGTACTTAACGAAACTGCTATTGTCATTTAAAATGAAATTTAAAATCTCAGCATTTGCCGCAAGATTGATACTTTTGAATACTGAACCTTCCACTTTCTAAGGTTGCACCATTTAACCATTGCACGGCGGGTCCTTTCGTCGTTAACATCCCTTCGGTACGAACGACGCGCTTCGGTTCGTCATTTATTATGCGTACCACGAAGGAGTGGAATAAACTGCCAGCGTCGGTGTTTTCGTTGAATTATAATGTGGTGTCTTCAAATCAAGAGTGAATAGGCTTATATTAAGTCAGTGCCCCTTGCCATCCAAGACTTCATCACCACTAACCATCAGGTGGGACTGCAATTGCGATCTGATGTCATGAACGTTATTAAAGTTACGAATGTTTGAAAAGTAGAACCATGGGTCATAATTTGCGTTAATAGTTTTCTTTCATCTAAATATAAAATCTACGGAAATTCTTTTTCGTTTCCTCAACATTCATTTATCTATTTCACTTTGTTAAATTGTAACAACCATCACCTTTAAGGTCATCAGTCTTCAGCTTCAGTGGCTTTGACGTTCATATTTTTGCGAGATCCGAGAGGAGGAAACAAAGACTTCACGGTGCTTCTCTCGCGTATGAGAAACGTTAGCTAGAGACTGGGTTGTTTCATAGAATAATTTAAAAAAAAACTGACTTCAGACTGAATTACAGTGTTTTTGTTCATTTTACGTGGACAGATAATAAAATGAGAATATCATCAACGTAGTAGGAGTCAATTAAATACGGATTATTAGGGATTACTAAAAAACTACTGGTCAGGTCTTGCTCAAGAATCGTCAAAATCGGCACACCCAGTAAACAGTTATGAGGTAACACAGAATAATATAAAATCAAAATGTGTGCAATTTACGCGTACCCGAAGTGAAACTTCATAACAACGAATACTGTCAGTCTAAATATTGATGTTTTGCTTTGCTTACGTCAGCCGCCATTTAGCTATGCTTCATTCGCGTCATTTCCGTTTCAACGAATTCCAAATCACAACGATACTAAAGAAGTATTCACTTCAAAAACAGTTGAATTGAGAACCTCCTTCTTTTATGAAGTCGTTTTAAAAAGTGCGTTGGTTATAAATGAAACATATATGGGGTTTTTATAACATGCTAATAATATACACCACGTTGGATATCCGAATGCAAGTCAATGCAGGTATTTATTAATTGGATTTTATAAGTAAGTTGTAAACTAGATATACAATATAATACATTTTGTTAAAATATAAGATAATTACAATCAAGGAGAAATAATATTTGTTTTATGTGTTGAATAGAATATAACAAGTGTATTTATAATTTTCCTTTAAAACCTCGTAATTGTTTAGGCTACGGATGTGCATAGATACAATAACTATGTATTCTCGTATCGTATGATTGTAAGCTTAAAAACAATTGTTCAAAATATTTAGTGGTTACTACGAGTACGGAATGGATACCTTTCTATCCTATAGACAACGAAACATTTTAAAATTTCCCCAAGGGAGAAGTTTGCGGCATGCTCGTTAGAAACGCCGGGCAGAGTTTTATTAATGCCCGAAATGATAACGATATGTCGTGCGGTCAAAACGCCATACTGGATTACTGACGGTAACCCGAATTACTAACTCTGAAGCTACTCCGACTGCATAAAATTATCATGAATTTCAATGCCTATTTTAATTTTATAGAGGCAACTGAAAGTTTGATATAATGTTAGGTTTGTATGACAAATATAAATTATATTTACAAAATCACTGTGCCATATTTTGGCATCCGTGGTATTATTTTACACAAAATACACGAGGAATAAGGTAAAGAGAATAGATAAGTTAATACCTTAAATTAAAAGATATAATAAATAAAGGATAAATTAAAACCATTAGGTAAGTATAGTAATAATATAATGCTTATGTCTTGCAATGTCTATATCTGGCAATGTCTATGTCTTGCAATGTCTTGCAATGTCTAATACCATTCTATAAATTAAGCAGTTTCCCTTTGCTGTACATTTGTATAAATATTTAAATTGCTAAGAATGGATCTTAGAACTTTACTAGATTTATCAATTGGTTATGTCAGTATCATTTAAAGTAAGGAATATTTCAAAATCGATTAATAGTGCAAGAGTTTCTTTCAAGATTCAGCCGTTAAACCTTCCCACTATTTATTGATAAAAGCATATCGAGTGAAAATAATAAAGTATTCTTAACGGTGTTCTTATCATGAGCTTGGCCAACAGTGACCAAACATAAAAAGAAGTTTACGATGGTGAGAAGCGACGAAAATTTGCTAATGAATAATATTTTTGCGAAGGGCGAAGATGGAAAATAGGAAAGTAGTCGGGTAAAACGAGTAGTGACACTCCCAGCGTAGGACGCAAAGATTTATGTCATTGCAATAAAATATTTTCGTTTGAATAAACATCTTGGTGGAATCGTGACAAATTATTATAGGGTTTGTCGCCAAAAGCCAAGTGAACATTATTTATATATAGCCGATATAATTCTTTTGAACGTGGGCCGAGTGGGCTCAGCCTGCCATCTAATTATTCATAATCAGAACTCGGATGAAACCCTCCGCAAACACCTCGTTGTTATGGTCCCGTTCTTTGTCTATTTTTAAAACATCAAAGTGTAAAGTCTCTGAATAAAACATTTTGAATTCACTAACTCGTGGTGCGCAATCTGGGAACTAGCACGGTAATATAATTTTATTCGCTCAGATTTTATTTGGACTTTAAATGTGCATAAGAAAAAATATTATCACAGAAACATACACAAATATCACCATGATTTCATACTCACATAAATGAAATCATAAACTTAGCAAACATTTTATAAAAATATCCCGATAGTTTTGTTTCCTGCCAAATTTTTACAATTCATTACAAAAGTTAATCAAATTGTTATCTCCTTCTGAAAATACTAGCGACCCGCCCTCGCTTCGCTTCGAGAAACTTATTCCTTCGGTTTGCAAAGATTTATAATATTTTTAATAATTCACACTATATTCTGATTCTGTTATTCTGACGTATAAGCTATATTATTGTAAAGTTTCAGCAAAATCCATTCGGTAGTTTTTGCGTGAAAGAGTAACAAACATTCATACATCCTTAAAAACTTTCGCATTTATAATATTTATAGGATATGGCACCATGGTTAACGTAGCTCGTAACGAACCAATTATGTCTGTTTCTGTTTAGAAATAGGTGCAACACGCTTCGTCGATGTTGAAAACGAACGCCAACCGTCGCTCGGGTCACAAACAAGGGCGCTCCACAGTTCTGTGTACCAACTATGAATAAAGAGACTAGTATTTAAATACGGCCTTTTCAACACACGCTAGCTCATGATTGCGGTATGGAACGCGTACGTACATTATCGCCACCATTGATATTCATAAGCAGTTCTTGTATGCTTTTCATAAATCTAGCCAGTTTTTTATCGCAGTTCTATGAATTTTTCTAGACTGTTACTGAATGTATTAAATATAGTTACTCAACTGGAATATATCATTGCGAAAATTATTTCATTACTATCTGTTGCTGACTTTTATTACATACTACAATAGTATTATACACTAGACTTTTATTATAAACCTGCCCTCACTTCGCTTCCGGAAACAATGCCTTAGTACCCAATTACTTATTAACATATAAAAGTCGTTATTGTGGCGTAAATATAAAAGTTACTTATTATTATGCTGTCTCAGACTTATCTAGACATTTTTAAGCTTACAACTTTTCTATAGAAATCATTCATGTATATCTTACCGTTGAAGCAGCGTTCGTCAAAACGTAAATTTTGACCCCCTTTTTTAGCAAATACGTTTACCGGGAATAGGTCCTTTTTATTTTCCGGATGTTATTCCTAAGATTCCATTGTACATACACATTGGCGAAAGAATTTATGAAATCGATCCTGTAGTTTTGGAGCCTATTCGATGCAAAGAAACGTGCAAACAAATCTTTCCTCTTTATATTAGTATAGATTTAAAAAATACAATAGTTGTCAACAAATTACCTTTTTCTCTCAACCTGTAATTACACAACTTGGCAGTGTGTATGTGTACAATCGTTATGTCGAAGTATAAGAATATAGTCGAGTATAAGAATGCATAATTGGAAATGTTAATTGAATTTTACTTCACTTTAAATTAGTATACTTAAATATATTGTTTTCATTATAAAATATTGTACAATTAAAAGTGTGATATTTGTTCCGTCAGTAGACAAGGAGTCTTTAGTAGCGCTGAGTAAGTTTCCAATATTAAGCGAACAGATCGTAGGACCTCTAACAAAAACTAATTAAACCGAACATCGGTGTATGTAGCGTAGGAGTAATGAATAGTGGGGAATAGGGAGCCAATGGCGCTGCGGGCGATTCACTAAAAATCGTTTTAATTAAAATACTGTGATCTTTGTACAAGAGTTTAATTGAAATGACGTCGATTCACAGTGGTTAATTCGTTCAAAGTCGAACTAATTGTTTTTGGAATTTATTTCTCGTGTTGTGCATTCGATTAAAGTAAGGCAAAAACCCTCAAATTAATCACTCTCTTCCTTGGCGTCACGTGGTGCGTGTGGTGTTAGGGAATTCCAGTCTCACAAGCACAACTGATCGAGGTTTCGTATCCAGTGGACTACCTTCTTCACGTTATTACGACACTTGATTATCTTGCCACTTGAATGTGCTGAGTTTCACCAAAGCGTGCTTACCATTCCAAGGCCTTTATTTCCAAATACTTACGAGCATCTTTATTATCGGATAAGGGTAAAAAACTCCATACTGCGACGTCATTTTCCGTACTTCGTTACATTGTCTTTTTTAAGTGTTGTCGCAGAATTTGTCTGATAGTATTTTCTCGACGCTTTTAATAAAGGACATAATAATTTATCAGTGCGTGGGTATTGGTCGGGTTAAGGCCATAATCCATAACCCCAGCACAGAACGGATTGGCATATTATTTTTAGGCATCTTTGAAGACATTATGGATATCATAATAAAGGTTTCCTCGTGCAATTGTCCTTTACCGTAACAGGTATAATATCATCTAATAGCACAAAACCTTACAAATTTCAAACCATTGTCCAAGATAAATGTTAAAGTTAAAACACAGAAGGTCCTGGAATAGAATGTCAAAGTAAAATTTTCAGTAGTTCCGCATGAGTGTACACAATCTGGCAGTGATGACGCTTAAATCGGGCAACAAAATAAAGCGGATAAACTTACCCCACAGTTGCAATGTTTGTGTTTGGCAGAGATTTTTGCGGTGTGCAGTCGCCGAAGGAATGAATGGCATACAGCGAGGGCACGAAGTTTTTATGAACTGTTCGAAGGACACTGGTTACATTGAACGCATAACTATTTTTAAATTTGTATAATAGAATAACTTGATATACACTCCTCTTTAATGATGGTCCCACGTCATTTACTAAAGTCACAAAGTAGATAAGTAAACTAAAGTAGATAAAAATAGGACAGAGTAATATAAATCATGCATTACTTCCGTAATGTTTTGTTTGCTCAACAGTACTTTGTAGAAGCAAATATGAAGAAAAGAATTTTCGATGTGATACTTACTACGGCATAAGAACCACAGAGCAGTCTGCGAGGATAATCTTAGAGTAATATTTTTATTTTCGTTTTTGTGATTCTATTAAATTGCAAATTCCTCACTTCTTTCACAGCTTCGCTTCCTTCTAGAGCGGCATCTTCGTTATTATTGACCGGTGTCGCATTTTATCTATATAGCTAATGGTAAACAATGTAGGGTTACATACTCTTATAAGTGGTATTATCTACACAACATCAAATAGCCCGTATGCTACTCGTTTTATAATTTAAAGCATGACAACATATAAAACCATTTCATATTAAAATCCTTTTAATAAGTACCGTGAACCACAAGCTCGTTGTATGTGAACACGTCCGTATCTTACATATATGGGGCTGATTGCCAGGCAGTTATGTCATCTCTCGGGCTAGCCGAGCGGGAGAGGAATAGGACATATTCGCTGACGGCGTACCACGTTCCACTTATCTCTGAGTAGTGCACCCTCAGCCTTCGTTCGTCCCTCCAAGATTGCCCGTCCTCTAAATTAAGGCTTAAATGTTTGGGTAATCTATCTTGCTTACGCAAGCGTTATTACTTTATCATCAGGTATTTTACTGGCGTCGGAATAAACCTGATTAATAAGTTGTCTTATTTTGAGTAGTGTCCTAGCCTAGATTATATTAAATTTAGTGTTGATTTGATATACAGCCCTGAAGGAGCTGGAAGTTAAGTGACGAAGAATGTTATTATTAATAGTGATGATTATTGTGTAGGTACTGCTACAGTTATTGTATACTTTACTTAAATCATAAATTTATCAGATCCTTAAATACACATGATTGTATCACATTATTATTAAATTTGATTACTATTGTATCTGTAGCCCAATAAATGTAATGCATATTATTAGTAGTCTAAATTAAATTCAGACCTGATTTGAACATATTAATAAGCTTTAGAAATTCAACAAATTGTATGTTAATTCCATCGGGATTATGTTAATATACTTTTTATAGTTCTAATCGATTCCGTCAATTCGATGACAGCGACCCTAGTTATTTTCGAATGAGCTTTAAATGGCTCGCTAGGCCAAACTTTGTTTTAAATCACAATCACAAGTATAACAATATAAATTACCATTTAATTCTGTACCATGTAAGTAGGAATAGAAGTATATTTTTTATTTAAACTAGCTCGCGGCTATGCTCGCTTTGGTTGATAAATTGCCTCACTTTCGTTACTGAAGTAAGCAACTTAAAAGCAAAAAAAATATCCTCTGCATTCACTACCTCTTGGGAACTTTGAAAATCCGACCATACCACGTCTTGTATACAGTATAAAAGATATCTGTGTGCATAGTTTGATCATTCTAGCTCATAACTTTGGTCTGAGAGTTGATATATAAATCAGAACTTCTCTTTCAATAGGTATAGAGAGACATTCTTACGTAGTGATATTACAGTAACGTCACACTCGTGTACAATACAAGATTTTTAACGAATTTATAAATTAGATCGGCATAAATTATATTCGTCAGCGAAGTCGTTTGTTGTTGTTGTGCGTCTTGAAAGCTTCAACAGCGTCAGTTAAAGTAATACGAAATAATTATATGACTGTATTGTTCTTGATAAAAGGTTCTAATGTAGATAATAAGTCCATAACTACATAATATCAACTATAAATATATACATACTAAGTATGTAAATATCTACTAATTATATAATAATATATAATAAATCTTCCACGAATAATTGACGGCAACCATTTTTAACTTGATAAAATAATTATTTACTGAGATTTTAATCGATATGATGCTATACATACATACATACATAAATTATTAAGATAACTTAGAGTGTGACTGCAGGTTCTTCCCCGTCGCCACACTGTCATGAAACTTGAATTCGGAATTTGGATCAAAATAACGCTGTCAAATGCAAATAATTGTGAATACTTTTTACAGTTTATATAATTTTTCACGTCAAATGACAAGTCATATCCAGAAAGAAAAATAACTAAACCATTGATTAATGTTTTGAAAAAGTTTTCCATATCATCCGTCAGCTAAAGGAATCGAATAACGAATATTATGATTTGTCTTTATTGCTTTCTTATTGTAATTAGATGACTGAAGTTGTTTTGGCAAGCTGGTTGTATTGTTATTAGCCTGAGCTATCCTAATGTCGGAATGTTTAGGTGGAATGGAATATTGCCAAGTTGCAGCATCACTAAGACTAGGTCAGGACAGATACTAAGCTATTCACTAAGACTCAACGTAGAACACCGAAGTCGGTAGAAGTCCGATTTTACGAATGACGTTACTATTTACTTTAGGTAGAATATATTATTATATTCGAGTTAAAGTTCAGACGATGGAAACTTTATTGTAAAGCAAACTATGTTGCTGACGTTATAATAATCAACTTATTACTGTAGTTTATTGATTATATTGTGATCCTAATATTTGTCGATGTAGTAGACCAGTGCTTTAGTCGATTTGGAATAATATGGACGCTAGAGATCGTCAGGTGGGCGATAGAAGAAGAAAATAACAGATGTTAAAGTTAAAAAAAAGTTTTATAAATATTTTTAAAATGCGTCAAACTGAAAATTGCAATTACAACTTGTTCTTGTCGTTGCGTACCTCACCATCACAACAACAACAAAAAATGCTTACTCTATAACTCGTTACATATTTTAATATTGTTACTAAGTCACAAGTACAAAATATTTATTCATTTTAAATAAGCACGCAATCGATCAAGTCATTACGATCAGTTCAATAAAATAAGATCAAGAAAATTAGTTGAATATCAAAGGTGTGCTGTTACTCGTACTTGTTCTTACTCATTCGACCAATGCATTCAACCCTGTAAACTTATTGATAGTGATTAGAGACTCTAAGCGAGTGATTTGTTGTTTAATGTCCCTTTTTTCTTCGATCTCGGGGCATGCACATATAATAATGACGTTTTTAATTTCTTAAACCCTTATTAGGTCCATAATGTCACTCCACATAGAGCCAGAGTACGAGTGTGTGCGCTTAGGAATTGTAGTTTGCGGATGTGTTTATTTTATACAATAGGAGAAGTTACACAGCATAAAGTAGGTTTTAATGGGTCGTGACTTTGTTAGTACATACAAAAGACATTAAATGTATGTGACATTTGCAATTTATTGTATCCCAGAAACAAAATTATACATGGGTACAAAAGGCGACCTTATTTCTTGGGTTTATTTTCAGGCCACTTTGTTGTAGAGAGTTAACAGAGTATTGGGAACGGTCCCTGGAAATTGTACAATACCTTTCGCGGCATAGTAACGCGGGGCAAAATGCGTATTATATGATAATTTATAAAGTTGAGTGTATATGTTTGTATAGGGATATTTTTGAGCAAAATCTCATGTTAAATGCTTTTATTTAGCCCCATACATTAGGTTGTCTCACATCTTGTACAAGCTTTATCAACTTCTTCTACTGAACCGATTTTATCAATCTTTTACTCTAAATAATGAACGCAATCAAATTCATCGATATACATTTTACCAGCCAGTTTTTTTTATTTCTGTAGAAATAAATATACATTTTTTAAATAATTTATTCAGCTACCTTACTTTCAACATCGAATCGTGCTTTTAGATCTAATCGAGAGTTTAATTATTTTTGATAGGTACTCAAATACGAGATCAAATACGAGAAGTTCATCGTTTATTTTTTTCATTATTTATCAATGTATATTAGCCTAGCTACCGAGTTATTCTTTAATATTTAATTAAAGCTAATAATTCCCGTTAAATATGGGGAAGTAAATAAGCGTCTCAGTATTTCTAGCTTAGTATAGCTCGTGGGCTAACATGATAATAATATATCAACCTGATATATCAAATAGGTAATAGATAGGTAAAGGAATGAAATAGTGAAACAAAGCATTACGTCAATATTACGTTACTGGTAGGCATATACTATGCATCAGATTATTATTGGAACAAAATGTGTATTCGTACCCGAGCTCGCAATATATCAATTGGGTTTGCAAAGGTTAGGGTATTTTACAAAAGGATTGTAATGTTTGCGAAGGTAACCAGGGTATCTGCGTACAGGTATAAACTGAAATTTACTTTATAAAATGGCCCATCACCCAGACAGAGGTCTTGTTATTAAAACGCGTAAATGTTAATTGTATATTAAGAATTGGGAGCATAACTTCAGGTAATATTTCAGCAAGATTGTAATAAAATGATTAAATACATTGTATTTCGCTAAAAAAGAACTCATGAAATAGCTACACATCTGTAAGTAATGATATGATATTATCAACGTCCCGTCGTACGATCAACGGAGTTACAATTTCGCAAAACGAGCGACCATTCCATCTAATAGTAACAATTGTACGACCGAATCAGTACAGACAGTGGATACTATACGAATCTGTGATGACGTAGGGATATAAGAAAATATTGTTTTATTCTACTCTTCGTATTTTAACTACTCAAAAGTTTCAAATACTCAAACTCGCTTTTATACCTAATGCTAAAGATATGATAGTATCAACGTCCCGTCATACGATCAAAGAAGTTACAATTTCGCAAAATGAGCGACCATTCCATCAAATAATCATCTTCGTATGTGAATGTTTATAAATGCAAAGCAATAAATTACGTCACTGTGCTGTTAATCTTTGATGAGTTTCCTTGTCTGGAGGCAATCTTAGCATTGTACCCGGTCATGCTTGTGATAAAGTCATGTAAGATGAAGCAGTTCTAATTCAGCTTGCAAAGTTTGCCTCGGAGATAACATACAAACATTGCAAGTAAAATAAAAGCTTGTAAAAATAGACACACTTTATACAAAAAATTATATCTTGACGTACTGTAAGTAAGTAGTACCCAAGTAAGTTTCATTATCTTAACGACGGTACACGTGACCAACGATCTTGGAACAGCCAGGGGTAAGCGTGCACTGGCGGTCGAGGCCTCTGATATTATTCCGTGCTGGGTTTTCATGCATATTCATGCTCATCGCAGAGTGGCGTATTAATTTACATCTTGATCCGGCATTGGCGTTGCTGTTGCTGTCCATTTTAGTTTCTTTGTCACGAACCACTTAGGGATTGTTCTGTCAGCGTGGACCTATCCCACGCGGAATTGAAATTCTGTTTAAGATAACATCACAGATCGCACTTGATATCATATACTGTTGAACAAGTCAAACATTATTAGTACGTGTATACTTAAGTAGGTAGATATACCTTTTACTAGGAAACACATTTTCCTAAAATACCCAAAAAGTATACGGGAGTTGAATGGCAGAACATTTTTAATGATCCTAAAATTCTTACATGATCGATGAGTATATTATGTACGTGCTAAATATTTATCACGAAATGAACATATTGCCATAAATTGGCAAAAATGACCTCGAAATATATTTTAAAACACTTAAGTACGAGGGACATTGGTCTAAGTGCCTCATAAATCAAGAAATACGGTGGTTTATGTGAGATTAGGTGGAACGCGAGCCTTGAAACTGCAAATATGTATGTACCTACTGCCTGCGGTTTGGGCGGATAATACCAAGTGTTATAAATACATGCGATACATGCTGTCCTGTAACATGTTTGGAGATATTTTCAATAAAGAACTTCTTTCCTCGTCTATTAGGTGCATTTGTGAGATGTTTATTGTGCAAAAGTTTGTATTGCCTAAATGTTTTGGACTTCGTATGTGAATTTATTGTTGGTTATATTTGGCTCGGTTTTGCGGAACACATGGCGGAAATTGTCTACTTTTGTGTTACTGTTTGGTACAACTACTGTCTGCTAAAGTATAACTCTCAGTTACCGTTATTCTAGTCGGGTCAGTACTCATTACGGTGTATATACATTCGATATTTCGTAACAATTTTGCTTTTTATTTGCGGACTATAAGTTTCTACAATACCTTTTAATAAATAAACATAATTGCGTTCAAGTTTTGTATATTCAGATTTTTTTTACATTGGTACATTATTGCTTTTGATTAGAGTTACGTAACTAAATGGAAAAAAACCGAACACTTCGTCATCCACCTGTATTGTTTATCCAAAAGGTGATATCCAAGCAGACCTGATGGTAAGTTGTCATTTTCGCCATGAACATCAGTTACACCAAAAAGTATCACCGCCGTGATGTCTAAGATGCCTAGAAGCAAGCGAGTGACATGCTTGTTACTGGCTCTCCGACACTGGAACCAAACCACATAAAGGGTTTACGGTTGATTCTTGAAGTAGGGTGGCAGCCAGCCAGGCGTGTTAGTAGTACGAAGAAGTAATAATGAATAAAAAAAATGCTGTCTCCTTCGATTAAACTTAAAAAAAACTAAAGAATTTCTGCATTCCGGTGAAGGCGAATGGGAGCTACTTAAGTTTTACACAACATTCGGAAACACGATCATATTTACGAGTACTAAATATAAAATAGGTTTTGGATACGATCCAGGTTATATTAAGTATTTTTATAAGCTAAAACGATTGAAGTAAGTGCTCTCTTAATCTAATGGTGATATCACACTGGTGCAGTTAAGACGTGTTTTGAAACGGTAGGAATCAGTTTTTTTTGGTACTTAACAAGTTGGTAACTTTAACAAGCTTTAACAAACATTTCCGTCATAGAACATTATTTAACATTCATAAAACAAATAACAGTAAATTTGAACATAATTTCATGTAATAGAATTTAAAAAACCTATAAACGGAGAAGCTGACTGACTGATTGACTGACATATCAACGCAGGGCCTAAACTAGAAACTAGCTAACTTGAAATTTTTTTATACCGTAGGGAAGCACTAAAAAAGGATTTTTTAAAAGTCACCCCCTAAGGGGGTAAAGCTGGGTTGCATGAAAATTTTGCCGTTTTTGTAGTTATTCGAATGAAATTCAGTATGAAGGTTTTTTATGGAAAGTCATGAAACATGTATATTTTTTTTTAAATCATCCTTCGCGGGGGTGCAAGGGGGGTGCAAAGTTAGCATGAAAGTTCTCTGATTTTATCAACTTTTATATTTTATATTTATGGATTTTTGGCGAGCGAAACCGCGGGGAAATGTACTTTATAAAAGTAGGTACCATATTCTGCAACACATGACCTAATTTCCAAGATTAGTGCTAATTTTTCAAGTCAAAAACGTAAAGAGTCCGCACTCGGCCTTTTTCCTGGCCGTGTCAGTGAAAAATATTTAAAAAATACTGTATTAATTGCAAAAATAGTGAGTAAATAAAAATTAATTAATGTTATATCGTTAATTGAAGTGGTTGAAGCTATGAAGTATAAATTAACGTCAAAGTAAAAAAATTGCTGGGTAAATGTGAATCGGGTACCCTACACATACGACGGTTATATAAATTAATTAGTTTCTCTTACCTTTAATTCGGTAAGGTACAAACGGGTACTTTTACCTGAAAAAGAAATAAGCACCTGGATGACCGAGTTATATTTTTCAGTTTATGTTTAAACACGGATAAAACGACGTTTTCTAAAAATGAAACCTACCTAGATCAAAATCATCTACCTCTACTCTACCTACCTCATAAATAAAAAAATATAATCATAAATTTGAATCCAAATATGAACCGAGTCCCTTACCCAAACTATTATTCCACATCGGTCGGATTAAACTGCTTTCAAGTAAATTTATAGACGCAGTATCTATTCAGGACAACCAGGGATATCCTGCAATATTGAAGGTCGTTACTAAATCCACTTAGATCGATGATCAAACATAATCTAGATAGATACGTATAATCTATTTAATCGTTTAACGATTTTGAGTTCAAATAGGTATTTATGTATGTAACTCACTTGCGGTTCTTGGTAAAATAAGGTATTCTTTACACAGTTAAGCCTAACGCGAGGAATTGTTACTCTTATATTTTTATATACCCAAGTTATTTCTATATATAATATAAAAATAAAATAACAAAGAAAATTGCTTAATATGAGGGAAACACCCTCATATTAAGCAATTTTCTTTGTTACTCTTGATACTCATGATACTCATCATAAAGCTCTACAAAGAGATCATTTTGGATTAATAGGACAAACACAAATAATAATTTATATTTGATGAAGATACGAAGTTAGAAACTCCGTTACAGGGATATATTAATATGTGCGCATCAATTTAGATCAAAGAAGATTTGTATCCCATTAATAATAATTACTCCAATAATTATGGTGCTGATTAATTTGCCCCAAATAAAGGCTTTTCCTGTTTATATTAGTTTTTACTTTATATTCATAAACTTTGTAATTACATATTAAACAAAACAATTGCAAAATCCACACACCACACACACACATCCATACAATACCGATACCGGAATACGTTGCATCGAGTAGGTAACATCGAAAATTCTTGACTAATTTGATATGTTCATGTGAGAACATCAATAGAACAGGAAATAGCTAATGCTAAAAAGATAATATTTTAACAATAAAAATAATGTAATAAATAAAGTTACGAACATGATTTTTTGAGATTTTAGAATTCAGAACTTGTCGCCACCATAGAAAACATTATAGACAAAATATAGGTTAATCCACTTAATCATTAGTTTCAAGATAAATAAAGTCAGTAATAAGGGATATGGATAAGGTTCTCGCTAGTTAATTTTTAAACACTTTTGTGCTTCATAGTGCACATTAATCCGTCAGTCTCGTTGAATGCCTAGTCAGGCATAGTAGGAGGTCATCGAACTGCATAAGAACTTCCGACATTATCAGTCTGCTTCGGTTTTGACATTTGAACGTTGACTATGTACGACAAAAATGTTATTATGGACAGAATATTTAGTAATGAAGATCTGTATACTTATATCTATGTGATACAGTATGCTTTTTATTAAATTAGTTGTTAAACTTTAACGCACATCCTAAATGTTGACTGTTAGAGAATGCTATGCATTAAGTCCAATTGTACCACTAATTTAGGTTCAATAAAGATTGAATAAATAAATAACGTTTTCCTTTGTTCGAAATTAGGGCTACCGATACTTCGATAAGCCATTAACTTTTCCACCAATCCAACAGGACTCGTTGACCTCTTTAATTATAAAGGTCGGACACGAGGCTTCCAGTGGCCACTAATGATTTGGAGCCATTATTAATAAGTATTACATATGTGACGTGTGACTACTTCAGATGAGCGTAACTAATCAAAAGACCCGTTAATGGAAGTGGTATTTAGCACGCAATTAATCTGTCTTTATTCTACCGTTTTAGTTAAGGCTGGAGATGGGGTGGGAAATGACATTAGACGGTAATCTCTTAGCTACTGTTCGCGGAGCTTCGATCGAAACTAATTAATAGGGAAGATGGTGCAATCAGGTGTTTGAAGTTGTATTGTTCGATATATCGCCAATATATTGTCATATGATGCATTACGGCGCGTTCACACAGAACGTCCGTGTTATAGGTCCGTTTAAACGGATATGTTAGTAGCGTATGTAGTTGTATGAGCGATTTCACACAGAATCCAGTATTCCGGATCCAGTAAAAAATACCGATCCAACAAAATAAACAGCAATCCGTTTTACAGGATCCGTTTAAACGGATATGTTATTAGCGTATGTAGTTGTATGAGCCATTTCACACAGAATCCAGGATTACGGATCCAGGAAAACGGACGTTCTATGTGAACGCGCCCTTACTCGTACATTTAACACATCGTAGACCCTATAAACGAAAAATTTTGGTCATAGTTCCCAGCGAATAGATGTCAGAATTTTATTATAATATTATTGAAATTAAAAAGTAAGAGACGACATTTTTTCAAAATTCTATATTAAAATAACATACTTTGCACTAAAGCTACGAGTACCACGCATTTATAACAACAGTATAATAACAAAATGCCACTAAATTTTATTTATACAAACAACAACAAAAATATGTCAGAACAAGATTTAATGAACCACTGTGAGTTTCAGTATGTAGCTTTTATTTTAACAAGCGTCCATTCAAAAGTAAGTGAAATCAATAGCTGGTGCGTATTATTTGTGTCTAGTGAAACATGATGTGCAATGCAGTCGGCTGTGCATATCCATTACGTATTTTTATTCGTTTTAGTTTTCGTAAATTCTTTGTGTGAACAAACGGCATCCCATACAATCGAATTTGAAATAGATATTTACGACTAATTTATTTATACTCTGAAAAATAAAATCTGTTGTGACTATTTTGGGTTTTACTATTGATAAGAATGTAACTAAATCATATTGTTATTATATCAATATAAACACGGAATATTTATGGTTTCAGAACTTTATTATTTCCCATATAGAATAATAAGAAACTGAAAGTCAATGATTCTTTATTATGGACAATAGGTGTAGAAGATTTTGTCAGAAACAATAATGTCATTCTGCTCTCTATATAGTACCCGTCACAGATAATGTACGCAATTAACAGTAATTTACTTAGGGAGAACATTATGCATATATTATATACATAATACAACAGGCGTACAGAAAATGACATTATAAGTTGTCTTTTTCATGAAATTAAGATAGCAAATCCATCCTTCCGCTGTTGCCCGTGATAACTGTGACCGACATAGAATAAGACTCAAATCGGGACTAGGATAGTCAGTCCAGTTAACACAGGGTTTTAGAACCTTTCGTTGGTTAGTTCGTTAGTAGGTATGAGGCCTGGGGAAGGGACTGTTATTGATATTCCTGTTTATAGTTGTCAGTAAATCTTTCTTGTTCTGATTCGGTTGCAGTATTATGCAGAATCAGATAGTGGTACAGTACCTACATTAAAATATTCATTTAATATCCTCTTTGTGCGGTTCTTAGTTACATACACATAGAGCTATAAAACGAATGTTATTAAATTATTACTAAATGTTATTTAAATTCACCATTTACTATTGAACGTAATAAAGTCATATTTGATTCGATCGAGTCATGTCGTTCTTATGACTAGAAATATATTTAAACCTAACCATCACTAATGCCTGCGCCTGTTTTGATCTGCGAAGTAAAATTGTTTACTAGTAATGCTGATTTTAAGTTATATCATGATATACACTTCAGACAGGTCAGAAATTTATCGGGCGAATCCATGGATTTTCTGACCATTCCGGTACTTTTTCAAGAGCCGTCCGCGACGAGAGTTCGCTTGCGCTTGCAGACCTCGGAATAGTCCGAAACTAGTCAGGCGAACCCGACCCGGATGGCGCAATGGTTAACACGCCGGATCGCCGTTCCGAGAGTCCTGGGTTCGATTCCCAGCGAGGCGGAAATTTGAATGATGAATTTAAATTTCCGTTCTTGGTCTGGGTGTGTGTGTTCTTGTCTTGTGTGTTGTCCATGGCACCCACGACACAGGGAATCCTAGTGTGGGGCTATGAGTGTGTAGCGTTGTTTATTTATTTATTATTTATTTATTTACAATATTAACACATGAGGTAAGCCGTGATATATACGTAAAATGTATTCCCCTCTCCCCAATCATTCGATGCTTGTAATAGTAAGTTATAATCATATTGGCACCGGTTTAATTCAAACAAGAGACAGGCACAAGACTCCAGTTTGGTTACATAAGACTGCGAGATATTATAATTTATATGTAATAGTTGTAAGAGGTTTGAAACTATTACATAGTACTTAAATGTTTCTGTGTATTATACAAGTAATACTGGAGATTAAACTAGTAATTCCAAATGATTAAATTTACATAGTAGTATAACCCCTTTCAAAATATAATCGTTTATTGTTTTGGTATTAAAGAAGACTTTGGGTTGGATAATCATCTAGACCCTTTACTCCCTCGTTGGTGGGATCGAATCCCCGAAGAAAGAGAAGGATTACACCCATAATCCATCAAGCTAGCCAAGTTTGGGTTGGCGGGATTTACACATCTTTTGAGAATGATATGAATCAGATGTTTAAGCGCGTTTGAAGCTTGCGTTAAGATCATAAGGCTGTTTTACATACTGGTGATTCTGATAACTTTAATTTAACCTCTTAAAAGAGACGTTATATTGCTTAAAATAATTGCTTAAGTGATTACCTAAAATAATTTCTTACGCGCATGAGGTTTTTATACACTTCCCGCAAGATTTGCATAATACGTAACGTACATAAGATTGCAAAATACGTTTTGGTTCAGAAATATTGCTAGATAGATACCTAATCATATCTGCAAATATATGCAAAGAAGGTACGTAACATGCGTTATTAGCTTGGGACATGTGTCATTTCCCGTATTATATAAGGCATATTTTGACAAAATACGCAAATGTTTAACAAGCATACTTTTTTGACACTCTCTTTTCGCATGTCAAAGACGCATGCATGGAAAATATGTGCATGAAAATAAGTAGCTACGTGGATGTGAAATGAATCACTATTTCTTAGGTTGTCTGTGTACCGTGGTAATAAATCGTCGCTGAAATATAACTAAGTACATTTTTGACGCATCACGATTCAAGTGTGAAATATGAAGGGTTTTAGGGGTTCCACGCGGGAAGAATGGAAAGAAAAACCTAATTTTGTATGATTGATATAGCGACATAAAACCGGTCTTACATTTGAATTAAAATTCCATTACACTATTAATATCTGATCAATTGATTTAGTTGAGTAAGTTTAGTATGAATCGTTTCTATTCCGACTTAGGTACATATCCAACTAACTTCTATGTAGAGATAATAGGCAAAGTACATAGTTCCTTACTTTAGGCAATATTATATAATCCATGGTTTAGGACTCTTCGTCGAATATCAAATATAAGACGAATATTGAATGATAAGACGAATTTAAAATATTTTTTCAATTCAAGCCAGTAGTAGGTACCTGAGATTAAAACAAATCAACAAACTCTTCAGCTTTATAATATTAGTATAGATTAACATCCTTACATAGGACAGACGTATATAAAGAAGTATACGTAATGTAATTATAATACTCTTTATTGTACACCATTGAAAGCAACATGGAAAAAGATATTTGAACAAAACTTAATACTATATGGCGGTCTTATCGCTAAACAGCGATTTCTTCCAGACAACCTTAGGGTAAGGAGTTTGAAGAATGGGATACAATCTAGGAGCAGGTTGTACTATTAAGAAATTTAAACAAAAACAGAAAAAATAGCAAGTAATAAAATTAAAAATGATGATAGCAGAAAGTGTAGGATAACTAAGCAAAGCAGCAGGGACTGTGGGAACAGTCAAAGCTGAAGGTAATATTAGAGTTTTGAATTAGCTTAATGAGCCAGCAAGTCCAATAGTTTATGGTAGTAGGTTCCATAGGTGTACAGCAGTAACGGAGAAGGAATTTTGATAAAATCATGTGGATTGTGAAGGAGTGCTAAGGGTAAGGTTTTTAGAGTAGCGGAGGGATCGTTCTTGAGTTAAATGGAGAAATTTGAAGCTGAGAAATTTTTTGTTTGAGGTACGGAAGATATTTTGGATCAATAAGACATTGGAGAGAAGAGTGAGAATATGAGCATTTCGGCGAAAGTGAATTGGAAGCCACTTGGTTTGGTGAGAGATTCAGAAATGTGGTCTTATTTTCGGAGTCCAAATATAAACCGTATATGAATATATTTTGACCTATTATCCCAAACGTAAACTTACTTATCAAGTTACTAAGTTATGTATTATTTTAATACGCTTTTATTTATTGTTTATTGACAAAGCCTAATAAGTTTAGAGTTTCTCTTTACTTTGAATGGCATTAAAGTCACATTGTTATGAAGTAGGTACTTTTTACGCTGTTACCAAATTAAGTGCGACCTTTTATTTTTATTTGGTATTATTTGCTTTCCAAAGATCGTTTCATTTGTTCTTTTAATTTACGGTTCTTTGATGTTTGGGATGTGGTTTATTTGTTGTGGTTTTATTGAAATTATTTATAATTTTGACTGTTTTTGTCTGACATTAATTTATCGTTTATGGGCAGAATATAATATAAAAATATACAACTGTATATTTTTGTGGATTATTATTTTATTCTGATATTAATGTATGGAACGGAAATAACCAACAACAGTTTTATTGTATTTTATGTTAAAAATTACAAAATTCGCGTTATTACCAACTTTTCCTGTAAAACTGAGAAAATTAAGACGACTCATCAGAAATATCGAAATATGAAATTGAACTATAGTAAAATGACTAAATGGGCTAAAGTTTTGATTTGTTAACAACAAAATTAAACAATGTTCAATTTCCCATCCGTTGAAGATATCCACTTTTTATCTTCGTAATCTATCACTATATCCTTATCACTGTCCGGGACGAACTTTAAGAAATCCCATATACAATAAAAAATAATCATAAAAATCGGTTCCTAACAACGGAGTTATGGCTGAAAATACATACATACGACCATAGATAGAACCTCTTCGTTTTTTTCCGGTCGATTAAAAAGCAGGTGTCTACAAATAGACAAATGAACATGCTTGTGATACAATTTTTATCGGATGTAAGGAACCTACAATTAAGATTGGCAATTTATTAAATTAAGATTTAAGAAATAGGTAAAGTGCGAGCCGGGCATACACATTAACTCTAATTATTTGGTCAATAACAAGATGGAATGTAGAAAAACCCCTTATTTTTTTAAGATCTCCATAAGGATCTAACTTTACAGTAACACGCATTCTGCCTAAATTTCAGGTGTCTACCTAGTTATATCCATTCAAGAGCCCTGTAACAGACAGACAGTGGGAGTATGTTAATAGGTTTCTATTTGACACCCTTTGGATACAGAACCCTAAAAAGGCGGTGAAATGAAATTATTAACAATCTACTTGTAGCAATAGATAAATCCTTTGTATAATCCAACTAGACCTTTACATCTTATTTTTGAAATGATAATTTTCTTGAGTACAGCCAGGAAAATGTTTGTTACGTCAAGCGTAATAATGGGCACGAGCCGAAATGAATATGCCTGACACAAAGGCAAAACTACGAGACGACACAAAAACAAATAAAAGTATACCTAGTAACCTCACTTAGCTTCCGAAAAGTATTAGTGCAATATCAGCACTTGTATTAATTAATTTTATTTATCAATTTATTTCAGACCTGTTTTGTATACTTTAGGTCCACAGTTGCGCTTTGTTAGTTATTAAACATAACATGTAATTTTGTCCATTAATTGGTAGCTTTTTAGATTCTTACCTAGCTATTAAATTTAAGACAATTACAAAGGAAACTAAGTATTTAACAGTTACAAATCGCTTATAAACCTTATAATTCTTGAAACGATAATGTTTGGAGGCCTAATTCAGTAACCGTTCCTAATATAATCATACGCGATGTAATTTTGTTAGGCATACATAATAATTGAATTGCGTAGGCAAGTAAATTATGATTCTACTGCAGACTACGCATACTACATGCATAATATCTATATTTATATGATGACTATGCTTCAATTTCATAGCAGTGTTATTTCGCTTGAAATTTTGGGGACGAGATCACGCTATTGATTTCCAAACTTCAAAGTTCAGTCTGGCAGTAGAATAGAAAAAGAAATAAAAAATAATATCTTCTATCGACCCACGTCGACATATCTGGCAAGTAGGTCATAGTGGCTGCTCCTTATACGTACCAACGAAGCCTTGTGCGTCGCGGACAAAGGAACTAATTCGCAGTTACTCATTAGTAGTGACCGGGTCTGGGTAAAGACCTGAGGAAGGAAGTAATTTTGCCTTTAGGATTACTTAAATGAACTTCAAATTTAACTTCTTTCTTTCCTGTTCTCTCTTTCTTGGCAACGCATCGGCGATGCTTTTGGTTTTGATGATGTCCATGGGCAACGATGACCACTTACCATCACATGATTTATCTGTTTGTTTGTCGGCTAATAACATAAAAAAATACTGTTTCGGATTTTTGTCTATTTTCTACTACTTTTATTCAGCAGCATAAGCCAACTTCTATTGTTTAGGTGAGCATTCTGCTTAATAGCAGAAGGCAATGACGTCAGGCTCTATACTTGCACTCTTTGAAAGGTTTATGGGGTCTACATCAACATGTTTCATAACGTGAACGTTCGTTTAAGTTTTCCTAAAATCAGTCCTGTGAATTTTTTAACATTTTGTACGTGTCTATCTACCAACTATTTTGTTACATTGAAAGAGTTTGACTGCATCTGTAAAACTTTGGATTACCCGCGTATGTACGAGTAGGGTACTTATACTTTTTTGTATACTTAATACTCGTAGGTTAATAGGTTTTAGTGTACGTACGCGGGACACTCACATCCTTTATGCAAAGAAAGATGCTTGAAAACAAAGAAAGATTTGTTTAACGAAGTCAGCTCTGAATGTGTTATCTTGGATCCCAATGACGTTACGAGAATTGATGGAAGCGATATTGACCCGACATTTCCCAACTGATATCAGAAACTCGTTTTACATTCGCGTTTCCAATAAATGTTTGGATGAAGTTCATGAAAAATATAGAACAGAGAAATGCACGCAATGAAATAATTAAGTACAGTCATATTATAAGAAAACTTACGTGATACAAATTAGGCATAGAATAACAACCAAATTCTACTAATAGTTATTTTAACGTTCATGTTACAATTGTAAAAAACAAGGCGAATCAAAGGACTTTTTGAATTGGAAGATTACTATCTGAATATATACTAGAATAGTATTTCATGAACAATTAGAACCTTATCTTTACGGCCGTCTTACTTTGCTCTGTGAGGAATAATGCCAGAATAATGGAAGAGAAGATATTAGGTACCTCAACCTACAAGTACATTAAAGGATAATTGTAGTCTTAACTTATTACCATTAAATATTTCTTGTGTGTCCAAGTTGAGCTTAGTTTAATAACAGGTATTCGTTATATTAAGCGGTGTAATCAACAGAGTGCGCGTGGTAACTTTGTTCCCCTCATTTGCAAGGTAATGTTTGTATTTACCGGGATTGCTTTTGTGGGTACGGCAATAATATAAATATTAAACGAATATTAAAGTGTTTGCGTATATACCTTAACACTTCCAAAGTCGTGAATAATTCAGAAAGACGTCTAGTATGTTGTGGATTATTTCAGTTTCTGAAATACTTATACACCCGCGGGCCAATTGTTTGTTCACCCTTACGCACAGTTCTTCGATAGAATAAATTATTACTTTACGGTTGAATCACCCCATATATATTTTATACGTTGTGCTGTAAACCGACGAATGTACGATTTAATATTTGTTATCGAGCAAACACAATGCGATGAAAGCTAAGGTAATCCGCTTTACTGGCATTTTATTACAATTTAGCTCAAGTACGGCCCTATCCGTTAAGCAGGCATATTTCACTTTACAACTTTGGGATGCTTTGATGTCAAAGTTATACGAAATAATACAAATTACATGAAAAACTCTTTTGGCAACAAAATTCTAAATGGTACCTACGTTGTAAATGAACGATTTCAAAAGGTTTAGTATAAATCATAGCTGTTAAAGAGTTCCACTTAAATATTCACCTGAATCATAGGTACCTACAATTGCAAATTTTAAAACATCACGATAAAGGTGCTTAATGTTATTATTTTGTCAAATGAAGAACGCTCACACACTCTTTATCCCGTACTGGAGTTGCCTGTGTCGCAGGAAATATCTTACACTAATTTTAATAAGGCTACTGCCCTGACTGAAAATCCAATTCATGACTCGTCACTAGACTTGCAGGGCCATTAATCACAATGTCGTCTAATGAACAGTTAATTTGAAATAATAATGTTCTTCATTAAAATTAACTTAAAATATCCGTGTAAAACAATATTCGACTTACGGTTTACTTTAGAAAATAATTTTCTAGATTCGATGACTATCTACGCTACGCAGAAAATCCATATTACCTTTTTCCTCCCCCGTCCTTGGCAACAACAGAAAGTTTTGTTGAGAATCACATGGGAATCATAATAAACCGCAAAATGAATAGATAAGTAAACTACGCCCGGAATCGGGACGAGGCTGCGCGGAAAACGAGTTTGTACATGAATAGACATAAAGAAATATAAACATATTCGCAGAAAAGTTAGAGCGTAATGAGAGTGGGTAGAACGTAGCGAAGTTCCGCATACGACTCATTAGATGGAATCTAAACAGAGTAATACTACGTACCAGTACACCGCCTCTTTATATTTAAACTTTCAGAGAGGCATAGCCCGAACTCCTCATAAATCACTGTAACTCTCCTTCACACTTCTCGCTTGAATTTAAATAGGACCCTATGCACCATCTACTTGATTTAGAGACTACTTCCAAATGTTTTTTTTTACTTGATTTATTTCGATTAACTTTTTCTCGTTTCACGTACAAAAAGTTTAGGTTCTTTTTTAACATAAATATATTAACGAGCGTTTGGTAAACGACCTGCATGGACTAAGTAAGGTGATCATGGTAAAATATACATTTGAAATTAAGCTCAACTACAATTAAATTAAATATACTTTAAGTTGGTCATTTGGATAGTCGTGGATGGTTGTTGGTAATGGGTACTTTCATACCGAAAAATAAATTAACTTTAAGCTTGTTTTCTCCGGAAAATTGCGTCAGAAAACCTAAATTCTCCACAGGAGTTTGAGATAAGTTTAATTCATGTTTCTTTTTATTAAGTTTAGCTACGACATTGATTATATAAATATACGAGTAAAATGAAGAAACTGTTAAAATGAAGATTTAACAATTTGGGCCATATTTTCCGAGATCCGGATGAGGAGTAAATTACAAGGAAACCTCAGCCTTCTATCTCGGTTGGAAGCATTTAGAGCGCTATTAAAAGTCCGCCGCAAGAGCGCTGGTGATTAAAACGGAAATCTTTGGATTTACTTACATTATAAATTTCAGCAATGGCATTATGTTTTAAATTATACGGAAATACAGGAGAAGTATTTTAAGGATCCTATAACTAGATGTTTGCTATGAAAGCGCTACTCGTGGTACATCTTGATGCACAATAGAAAAGGCAATGGCGCCCGATTTATATCTTTAAAGGTCGCTGATTTCTGTACTACACTACTTAATACCAATCGTATTCAGGCATAGAGGTGGCGTTCTTAAACCTAGCCTAAGTAACTACCGCCCTTCTTCTAGAGTTAATCGAGGAATTTGTTTAGCGTGTTTCGGTTTTAGTCTCTGAAAGCATGTAATAAAAGACATCCTAATCCCCAATAACCCACCTTCATCAATCCGAACTGAATCAGCGTGGAGAAGTATGCTATTCTTCCTGAGCTGTGAGAGTAAACCCGTGCCCTGTAGTGAGCTATTAATGGGTTGAAACTACGCTATATCCCAATGACAGAAAGACTGCAAAAACACTAGGGCTTTTATGAGTCGGTGGTGCCATTGGTGTAACAAGTTATATCACCGGGTGGACCGTCTGTCCGTTTGATGACTATCGACATAAAACAAGTAAAAAAGTCCTTTCACGAATACCACGCCTTGAAAAAGGACGTCTATAGGACGTAGACCGAGTGGACTGACCGACCATAAGGCATCCGTTGGATTCAGAAGACTCAGAACCGGTCAAAGTGGCACAATTTAACTTTAATAAACCCTAATAATATTACCGCATTCAAATATTTATTATCTTAAATAAACGAAATTGACTTGCCACAAAACATCCAAACATTTTATTCTTCTTTGACGCTAATTCAATGCGTGGATGATACCATCAAATTACATTCTTTTTTATTCTTTCAGTGTTTATTATGCATTCATTATTGCATTCATTAATAGAATTTTGAATATTTCTGGGAGAGATATATGCAGACTGCGATAGGTTCCCAGGATCATAATGTATGTAATATGCGTATTGCATAACATAACTATTTCATGTTTAAATTTTAAAGATTCTGTATTTCTTTGTTTTACACACACCCGAGAGTAAAAACCTCTTACGTTTGCTCGGTAGATGTTATGGCAGTAAATCAAAAAGTTTCATCTTCAAGACTAACTCTTGTTATTGTTTGATCCTGTTCTAAAAATATCATCATCAATCCAGATTGTCGAAAATGTACAGCATTTTTTACTTTATATAGAATTTAGGAAAGTAAGCTGAGTGTATTCTGTAGCGTTAAAGTGAACCAGGCGAAACCTCTCATGCATAATGTATAGAACGTCTCCACCAGTGGCATCTGATCACTCGATAACACGATCCTTGTTTACACAGGAATTACTAATCCTGTCTTCCGATTTTAACAAGATTTGAGTTATGTTCCGATACTCCGGATTGTGACAGCCCGTGTAGTCCGAAGAAACAAGCCGGACTTATCTGATCTCAGCTATACGACGTCTTGTAACGTATATATTGGATTTTGTTCGGGATTTGTGTCGACTTTAGCTGTATAATCATAGGATTTTGTTAGTATTAGTTTGCAGAGCTTTTTGTGGTTGTTACCGAGTAATTTTGAAGCGACTTTCTTTCGTATTTAATGGATACACCTGGCATTAAATCGACGCGGACAAATGTACAATTGCTTATCACGTACACAAATTGGTTTGCCACCAGACTGTGGGTACAAAGCTTTTGCTAACAACCATTCGAATTGGCCAAAGCAACCGTGCTGGCTAACGAGCTCTGTCGATTGCATAAATCGTGTCCACTGACCGATAATAATTATTTTATGGTGTACCAGTGTCCCGTAATATAATCATTAACATTAATAAAATAAAATGAATTAATCTATAAGAATGTGGATGTTTCACGGGTGGCATGGAAAACACAAATAACACGTCACGAACACCCATGACCCGAGAACGAACATTTATCAACCTCATAATCATGTATCTGCCCCGGCCGGGAATCGACCCCGGGACCCATCGCGTCGCAGGCAGGGTAGCATTACCAACAGGGCTACGGGGTCATCAGATAAATAACATTCTTCACATTGTGGTGCTTCTTTACTTAGGTAATTACGCTTTTTAAATACAGGGGTCTTCAATTTATAACTTAAAACGTGAAATAAGAAAAGCAATATAAAAGTGAATAGCGGTGTTGAATATTTCCGCCAAATATTTTTGTAGTTCATTTGAGAATATGATCCATAAATGTTAAAAGGGATTCTATCTTGCGAACACTTTCTTTGATTTTTGATTTGATATTTTTCTTTTTGTACTCGTTAGGTACAGCTGCTCTTTTTTTGCTTTATCGCAATAATAGTAAATTAATTAATTATTGCAGTCTGTATGTATTACCGTATTTGGTTTGGTTTTTATTGGTTTGATTTCAGACAAAACATATTTGATCGAAGAAGTTAAATGGGAATTGAAAAACATAATTAAATTAATCTCAATTCATAGATCTATATGAATTGAGAGTAATTTAATTATGTTTTTTATAATGTTAGAATTAATTCGCGTTAATTAAATTCACGTTTTGAATTGAAATAAATTTGTGATATAATTAGCTCGGCGTGTCTGTAATCATCAAAAATTCTGTTCTTTGTTACATGCGTAGTGTGTTGTTGATACCAGTTCGTAAAGTGTGTTTCCTTAACATCTAGAATACTTAATTGATGCCGGCCATTGTATTAGTCACTTTTTATTATTTGTCGTACAAAGTTCATTTAATAACGTAGTTACACAATAGAAAATGCCATGACTCAAACAATTCAGTAAGTACAAGGTTACCTACGCAAGAAAACCAATTTGTTTGCGGTCCTTTCCTAGAAAGTAGGATTAACTCATGAGAAACGGAGCTTCGAGATGATACAACGTCACATCAAGTAACTGCGCAAGATGAAAAAACAGTAGCAACGTTTTAATGCAAATAAGAAAATATAAGAGTCTTATACTCTTCCCTTATTGTCCATGAATTTTGAATGCGAACTGAGGCGGTCCCAAATTCGTCCGGGAGGGTCGCCAGACGCGGTAATCGCAGTCAAGTTAACTAACCGTGGCGGGCGGCTGCTAGCAGTCCGTAACGCTCCAATACTTTCGTAATGAACTCGAGACAATCTTTTATTGTCTGCTTGGACTTGGATAAATTGTGATAGATGAATCGCCGACTCTTTCAGAATCAGGATGAACTGTAGGTATCCGTAGTCCTATTTGTATCGTAAGAAGGCCGTTTCCTTATTATTTGCTCCTCTTCCTTTATAGTTCCGCTGACATAATTAGGGATAGTTGCATATCGGAGTTTGTAGAAAATCACAAAGTTACAATTTGCTATTTCTTGATTTATTAATATAACTAAATAGAATTCTTATACTAAATTTACAATCTAACAAAAACATTAAAATTTGTTTCTCACAACTTTGTTTTAAGGTCTCGAGAAGAAATTAATAACATGCTCACGAACTACGTGGCAAAAGTATTTATTGACAGGCACCTGAACTAATGTTGTCCTTTAAATCTAAATTATAGGAATAATAGGCATATTGAACATCGCTACAATGTTTTTTTTTATTGATTTAAGGTAGCAAACGAGCATGCAGCACCACCTTCCGCTGCCGCCCATGACAACTGTGACCGACTTAGAACAAGACTCATATAATTATGGGGACTGGGATAGTTAGTCCGGTTAGGTGACGGCGTTAGAACATTAGTTGGTTAGTTTGTAAGTATGAGGACTGGGACAGGGACTGTTAGTGAATGTTAGTCCTGTTAGTTGTTGTTAGTAATAGTCCAGTTAGTAAATGTTGGTAAGAGTCTCGTTATAATTCGGTCACAGATGTGTTGCTACCCTTGAGGACTGAGATGGTCGCCTTTAAAAAGTGTAGCCGGCTCCACACCTTTCTATCCGGAGCACAATTGCTGTTAAAACAATTAGTACACGGTAGAAATAGTACTAAGTACCGTGGCGGGCGGTAGTATTACCCCGGGCGAACTAAATTGCGATGTTTGCCATTTGTACATTGAAATAAGTATGATTATTATAAATCAAAAAGAAATTGAATCCGGTGAACCCTTAAATTATAATACAAATTGACCTACTTTTCATCTTGTGCTGTTATTGTAAAAACAATTTTATCTTCGTCCTTCATTCACGTTGTTCTCATCAAGTCATCGATAAAGTTACAACGGCGAATATCAGTGAATATCAGAATATCAGTAAAAGATTTAAAGAGTTATTAAACATTTAAAGATTTAGAGATTTAGTATAAACACTTTCGTCGCCCACCTCAGAACGCCCACATGTTTACATGTGGTTGGTCTTACAATAAATGAAAAGAAATGAGTGACTCGGTCTCGTCATTCACATGATAGCTTTAGCAAGAACTTAGTCAATTTGGTTTTGCATTCATGGAATCAGAGTGGATAGATATTACTGTATTTATTCTATTGTAAATGACACTAGCTATGTACTCATAGTGACGCCTTGCAAGCGCATTACTACATAATTATACATAGGTATCTGACAAATCCGACGGATTCGGCGGGTGTTATAAATAGTATTGATAAAAGGAAATGTTCGTTAAAACATTTACACTGAAAATAAGAAATAAGTTTCCCGAAGTGAACCAAGTGAGGTTCACTTATATTCGTTCGGTATATTGTTCACTTATATCGGTTCGGTATATTCCCTACCGCTTTGGTAGAGTTTGTAACTGATATTGCTCAGAAACTATAGCTTTGAGGCAAAGCTGTATTGCAGTTAGTGTCGTGGAAGTTAAGTTAATAATTGTAAATCGAACCCATCCCCTATTAAATTTTGATGTCATGGATTATTATTTTTAAGATTCGGTACATGTAGTCATAAATGCTTAATGCATCAATACTTACGCACTGTCGTTTAAACCTGTCATTGTTTAAATGGTAATAACTTTTGATAGAGTAAATCAATTTAATAATAAATGTTTATTCAAGATAATGTTATGCCATTTTAAACAGACAGACAAATAGACAGTTAACCGATAGTTAGGAAATCTAAAAATGATAGAATTTTTCATTATTTTCTCTCAATCCCTTAAACATTTTTTTATGTATGAGTTGTACAAAACGCGAAACTTTCATATTTACATAATTATAACTAGGTACCCGCGCTGCGCTCGAAATTCGACCGTAATTCACTCCGTCAAACGGTTACTTTATATTGACACTACACTTACAATGAACGTAGCCTTACGTACCATTTCAAACGTCATGTCGTGTCAATGGCATGTTAGTGTACATAGAGTAACTAACATTAGTGTATGTTATCTATATTTATTAATTTAATGTATTTTTATGCATTATTTTAAAAAATATAAGGATTCTGCACTCTTTCTTCTATATAAACTTCATTCGTTTTTGCTTCATCTATTAATAATATAGATAGATAAAGAGAAGACGCGATACAAGCTATGTACAGTAGGTATTATAAAGATCAACTTATCCTAGGTTATCCATATGACGATAACCCTTACAGCTCTACAGCATCAGTAACTGAATACACGATAGCCGCATTTAGAGAAGCAACTTGTTATGAAAATTATATTTTGAATGAAGTACGTGAGTGAAATACTAAACATTTTATATAATTTCACTCTGTACCAACACTGATTTTCATATTTAATTGTATTACTGTTTATATTGGCAGTCATTTATCTTAATGTTTTCAGCTTCGACATAAGATAAATCATTGTTTTAGAAAATTAAATACGTTCCTTTTGAAAAATCGATTGTAAATTTTTTTACGTGGTTCACTCGCAGTGTCTGGGACCTAGAAATAATGCGGGCCCATCGCTATCTTTTTAATCAGCAAGGCATCGGTAATGCTTTTGGTGTTACTAATGCACGACGGTTATGCACGACGCTGGCCACTTCCTTTCAGCACTCGTGTGTTTATTTATTTGTCGGTTATAGAACTTTAGCGGTTATAAAATCGGACTGAAGCTAACCTGAGATGTGTGATGATATTTGTTACAAAATCAATATACCATCTCATTCAAACGCAAACCAACACAAGCGACAACAACAAGTAGTAGTAGGATTGGCGGACTACTGCTAGTCCGCCAATCCGCCTGGTGTACTACTACTAGCGTGGTGGACTAAGGCCTGTATTCCTCCCATTGTGAGAGGAGACCCGTGCCCAGCAGTGGGACTGTTATGGGTTGTGATGATGGTCTTTAGTTTTTATGTAAATCACGGGAGCGCACGAGCGTGCGTTTTGTTTCGTTCATCTAATTCTGTGGTTTCGTTTGGCGCGTTTTTCTAGGTTTTTTTCGCGTTTTAATTCGTTTTCCTAGATGTACCTTGAACACAAAAAGTTTGCGGAACACTGGGCTAACTCATGGAAGAGGGTGGTAGCTAACTAGTCGGGCTTTAGCCCTACCATCAAGCTGGGGCCCGCTTCTGTTGCCTCCCTGGTGTGCCGGCATGGTACTGCGTTCAATTTTCTAAGCCGCCCCAATACAGCCAAAACAATTTCGTGGCCATGCTCTGTCCGTTAATAAGAAACATATTTTTGCTCATTGCATACAAACTGAACGATGATGTTCCTTTTGAAATTGTTTTGTGTTTTTGTGTTGTTATTGAAGGAAGGTTTTCATTGTAAACTGGGTTAACATTGATGTATTCTCTACTGTTACATATTCATAGGCAACAATAACCAGTTTCGATCCCGCGGCCTATCTGTTTAAGACTTGAACACAGACGGATCAACAATTTTAGGCAGAATTAATAAGCAGGGGAGACAACATTTTATACTGTAGGAGAGATAAATTGTTTTAATCAAATCACTAAAACGGATGTACAGAGGGCTGAGGGGAGTGATCCTCGTGCCACGGCGAGAAGTAGCGGTGCAAATAGACGGCGCGAGCCCGTGATTTACAGCGGGGACCACGGCTCCTGCATTATTGAATACTCCGTTCAATGAAAGAAAATCGTATATTTTGACATGTCTGCGGCCAAATTTATGACTCCCATTCATTCCGTTTGACAAATGGCAATTAAAATCCGTTAGTGATATTCACGAGCGACCTCCGCTTTCTTATATTCGATTTTTCAATCTCCCCGCCTTTTATATTGCTTAGTCTTTGTCATGACAATCTTATCAGAATAGCGGCCCTCGGAAGAGCCAACGCGCTAGAGACAACTGATTGTTTGACTGCTCTCTGGAAATTAATTTCACTTCTTTTGTAGCATCGGAAGCGAAGTGTTAATTAAATATTCTGGTTCCTTTTATAGATACGACTGTAGATACAATCAGTTCATAACAGTTTTCATTTTGTTGTGCGATAAAATAATTATGTAATAATAAAATAAGTTTGACGACCCGAATGGCGCAATGGTTAACACGCCGGATCACCGTTCCGAGGGTCCTAGGTTCGATTCCCAGCGAGGCGGAAATTTGAATGATGAATTTAAATTTCCGTTCTTGGTCTGGGTGTGTGTGTTCTTGTCGTGTGTGTTGTCCATGGCACCCACGACACAGGGAATCCTTGTGTGGGGCTATGAGTATGTAGCGTTATTATTTAAAGTCTTTGTGTCTGTTACGTCCTTCGTACATTGGCATATTAAATGTTTTCCAAGTGATTTTAACTAATAGTGGCTCTCTAGCCCAGTTGATAATGGCCTGCCCGCCAAAGGATCCCAAGTTTGATTCCTGGTTACGGCAGATCTATTTAAAGTTGGTTGTGTTATTAAGTCCATCATAAGTTCATGTTGTAGTGCAAAGTGTGAATGTGCTAGTTTTTATTTACCTATTTACTATTTTGTCATAAATAAAACAAAACATGTCGTCCCTATCCATTTATTATGTCTTTAACATGCAACACAAGTGTCAGGTTCAGTAACGGTATAACGGTCGGCGTAGTAATATGAATTCGGCTTTCTTTATAGGCCAATTAGTCGGTATACGGCGGGCGATCATTACCAGGCGTAGCTGCGATTAGGGAACCGGCACACCTAACCTGACTATATTATAAGCCAGAAGAGACGGTAAATCGGCCCTTTTATACAAATCCTACCTTAAGCTTACACCGTATTCCATTACGAAGGCACTCTTAATTATATTAAGTTTATTACTATACGTTATAGCTTCTGCTTCGCTACGATATGAGGTGAATATTTGTTCAAATTTGATCCTGCTACATGATGATGATTATAACTGGAAGAACAAAATTTGTTAGTACAATATCGCTAGCAAATATAATTTCTCAAATACATAATTACAGAAACGCGAATACGCGAATTTTCTCCCTTGTTTATTTTGTTACTTGAAATAAATTTATGTACTTTGAGCAGAATATTTCATCAGCATCCTGTACCTACCTCAAAGAATAAAATACCATTTCTATACCATTTGGCTTATCTTTCTTATTACATTCATGCTTGTAAAACTTATTTCATTCATAAGGAATTTGCTTCATTTTAAGATAATCGTTGTCGACTACGAGTTATCAAGTTAAGGATATTGAAATATGGTTTTGTTTTTTAAGCCCTTACACATTTTTGACACCAAAACTTTGACTAGAAAGCGATTAGGCATAAAGACCACCCATAGAAAACCACTAACAATAGCAACAAATAAATAACAAAGACAGCCCTTTTAGTAAAAGCAATGCTCCTCTGAATGACTAGGTATCAGCTTAAACACTACTGAAAGAGTTGTTTCGTTTATCGGATTGACCGATTCAATAGGGTTTTAGGTAAGAAATAAAACATGAAAATTAAAAACTAGTAAAAGTTATTTTGGGGCGATTACCATTTTGATCAAGAAGATCTTCCTGTTGTAGGAAGTGAGGTCGAGATACTATAATCATAAATAAATAAACAGACTGCATAGAGAGCAAACTTAAGAAAAGACAGAAACAAGACATCTCACCAATCTTACCACTGTTTACAAATACCTACACCCCAAGCCAATGCCCATACCCTTTGTTACCCCCATCTATTTTCTATTAGTAAATTGGTTCATTTCCCATTTGTCGATTCAACGCCGAGATTTGTGTACTAAATTGCGAAACGATTCATTTAATATGGTATAATGTATAAGAAAACGAGTAGGTATTTCACAAGGACAGTAATAAATGCTATCAATTGTTGTTCTATTATTATTAAATTAACCCAAAATTGTGATACGAATACAACATATCAAAGCATTATTCAAATTGCAAGTTAATTGCTAACACACATGCAACCCACGTTTGAAATTTGAATATTGGTATATAATTTGGAATTTCACGTGGAATGGGGATAAACGTTTTCAACAGTTACAAGTTTGTACCATATTGTAGTCAGATAATCCACAAGAATCAAACCAAAACTTGTTGTAAGTGATTCATCTTGTAGGTTTTTTGTCAAGTCACAGATTCTAAACTTTACTTTATGAAATCTATTTTTTCAAATGGTCTATAAATACGAAGTAACCTTCGCAGTTTTATCCTTCCACTTCCAAGCCATAAGTCCAGAAAGCGCTTGTATAGCGATAATGAGATAACACCAGTCAGCCAACTTGCGCTCACCTTTTTAGTTTGTCAGATAAAATACTTTCCAATTACGACCTCGGTCAAACGAAAGTAATCCTCTGAAACTCGGAGACCCAACCGTTACTAGCGGGTCTTATCTCCCAACCCTAGCTATTACTAGTATTGGTATTCCAATCACTATTTAGGCAAAGTAAACGTCCGTGTGGTGGCTAACGTTTGCCTATGGCTTGCAGTACGTATAGGTACACAAAATATTTATTAGAGACACTCGTATTCGTATCTTTTATTTGAAATGTCTAAATTCGAAAATTTTACGTATCTTTTACGCATCAAAATTCGAGTTCAAGATTTAAATCTTCGTGTAAATTCAATTTACTGACTTGTGCTACTTATCTTCACGTTCGCTTTCTAAGATAAATATCGAAAATTTTACGATGCTTAGCGTAAAAACGAGCAGCACACTTTATGATACACAAACCTTCTGAATGCATATTTGAATTGCTTTCAATTTGCTTTTTATTCAAACCCATTTGCGGAAGCGTGTGACGGCTGTTGAAGGAGGTGCAATATTTCAAATGTCGCGGTGTACGGTATAGTGTGGCCAAGCGCTAAGTTTTAGCTTTAAAAGGTTTATTATACGGCACGTTTTTCAAATTATTTATACTGCACGCTGCTGAATAAAACGTTGAAGAGAACTTTGCACTTAACTTAATCATTCTCATAACGACTGTAATGTTTTAATTTTATGTTCATTCATATTCAATATAAGCTTTTAATGTTTGCTAACATAAATTAAACTTATTAACAAATTTACATTAACCCAACAAGGGCTGGCTTGCTCGTTCGCTTCCATCCCCACTCAATCAATTTATTGAAACTCCGTGGCCGTGTTTTATTAAAAAGTAACAACCCAACCTCATTTTGCGTCGGTTAATCCTGGCGTAATTTTTAAATTTACAGATGGTAGAAGACACTCGTGGACTAAGTTAAAACCGCTACCTATACAAGTACTCAGAATTCAAGAATTATTTAATATCAGATCTTTACGCATATTATTTCGCAATTAATGTAATTATCGTATTCAAATAAAATATGCTGTGAATAAGCTGTTTGATTACCGAAATAAATAAATAAACACATATATTTTACTGTTAAATTGATTTAATTAAAAATAAATTGATTATTTTTTAATTAATCCGTCTATTTCATAACTTTTTTGTTATATCTCTAAAAAATATAATTTGCACTTTTACAACCCTTCAATTTATCACTCATCGGGGATGTAAGAGATTCTTTCAATCCTTAAGCCTAGTAATATGAGGCTTCGCTTATTATTTCATCGACGACGCTTTGATGTTACTGATGTCATGGGAGACGTAACCACTTACCATCAGGTGTCTCATCTTCTCATTTGTCGACTATAATTAAAAATCGTTTAAAAAAGATAAATACAATTTACGGATTCAATTTCTTCGACACGTAATACGTGACGTCAAAATTCGCAATAAGAGGCACTGTAATGTCGAACGTGTGGTAAACCACGATTAAGGAGTGCGCACATTACACCAACTCGACGTCAACTCCACTCCGACTCCACTCCGTTTCAACTCCGACGTTCCGTTCCGCGATCAACGCTTCATCGACGTCAACTCGACTCCGTCTCCACTCCGTTTCAACTCCGACGCTATTTACATTACGTCATTGTGTCGGTCGACGCGTGGACTACTCGTCTACGGTGAGTCGTCAACGCAACGTCGACGCGTTGGTCTCGAAACGAAACGGCTATGAGTGTAGGGCGAGCCGTACAGGGCTTTTAAGTATAAGTTCGTAATTCAACCTTACCTTCAAAGGTATAAGGCTCATAATTGAATGTTAGCTTTGTCAAGGTTTTAGTCGCGTTGGCGTCGGTCGGTCGTGGAGTCGTTGTACTGTGCGCACTCCTTTAATCTACACATTATCATGTTATTTCCATAATGATGACGTTTGCAAGAATTATCTTCACTGCTTCAGTTTTAAATTAGAGCTTATCCGCTAGTTGCCAAGAGTTCTGTTGCTCTTTCTATGATCTTGGCATTAAGCCTCCTAATAGGGTTCTATGTTGTTCTACGGTAAAATAATGCTGGGAACTGGTTTTCACGTTTTTGTCAATAAAGAAGTTTTATAAGGCATTTCGCCGTAGGTTTTATTAAATAAGACCTAAATCAAATCTATTCTCAATATCAATTCTATATCTATTGTCTGTACGCAGGATTAAAAGAAAATTACTTATTTCTTACTTGCGTCTCTTTACTAAGAAATATTTTACCTATTTGTTTATCCTTGTACGTAGATTAGTTTGTTGTTTTTATTAGAACCAAAGTGCTACTTGAACGTATGAAAAAATGAAATATGATAGCAATTATGGCAACTCACCGCTTAACCTTTCTTTAGAATCAGTATACTATAAATTAAACTTTGTGTTATTTTTCCCACATCAACATACTTTCAAATTCCTGACCCGTGTCAAATTCTGTCAAAAATTCTTCTTAGTGCCTACAGCGTTATAAATTACCATTATTCACATTTTCGAATAACAATTAAAATAAATGTTCAAGATAATATTTTTATATATTATAATAATATAAAATATGTTGTAATATCCTTTAAAATTTGATACGCCTACACATGATGATTTTTATTTGTTCTGTATTTGAACTCTTTGAAATTAATTTACAGTGGTCACTTGATCACGAAATTCACTAATTATGTATTTTCAATTATTATTATTTTCCGTATTTTCCTAGAAAATGGGTAGTTTCTTACGAAGCTACGTTTTTAAAATTCATTCCTTTTCTCATAAATCTCACGAATCTGTTATATAAGGGTTTCCTAATTTTATTTTCAATGTAATGTAAAATACCACTAAGTATGTACATAAATTATAATATTTTACTGGTAAATATCTATTAATTGTTGTTTTCAACAATTGTTCTGGTTTCTTTGATTCATATTTCTGTGAATTTATTCATATCCCCGCGTTTTTTCTTTTTATTTTGTGATTTTGCTAACGTAAATTTAATTTAAATGAATTGAATATAATATGTAAAAACTTACACTCTTTGAATGGAAACTGTACAGAAATAGATCAAACGACCGGTTCAATATCAATCAGATTGAAAGGTATTTCGAAGAAAACCCAAACAAATTGTGTCACCAGCATTGTGAGAACGTTGTTCGCATAGCAAATGTGCCGTGTCTAACAGTTCTTTGACTGGGGACTATATCCATCTAGAATAATGCCTTTACTCGATCCATTGAATGAGTAAGGCGTCGCGTGGATACATTTGCCCTGAATTTACTAGAGTACATGAAGGCTAGTATATTGATGAGTTCTATCTAAATACTAACTAATCATTTCACTGCATATTTTTGTGATTTTATATTACATGTAATCGTATATAAAAACCCGATTAATTCTGAATCGGGTTTGCGTTGGTTGGCTCTGTATCGAAAAAGTATTCCGTACTGAAATATTTATATATCAGTATTTTCTGAAAATTTAGGGTTTTTAATGTATCTAACTATTATTTCATCATTTTGTGTTAAATTTTCGTCCATTTAGTGTCATGATGTTATATACATGATTATTAATCACATGTATTAAACAGTGGACTCTCCGTTCTGTTTCTGAAAGGCTACATGTTGGTTTGTGACCATTTTCCACCATCTACTCATTTATCGCCTATTGACATTAATAAGTAATTAGAACGTCTGTTCGTGGAATGTTTAAATGACAACATAATCATCATAGCAACTGTCCCTCTGCTGGGCACGGTCTGCAAAAGTGAGGGGTACATGCCATCGTCCACCACACTGGCCACACCTTTGAGAACATTATGGAGAACTTGTAGGTGTGCAGGTTTCCTCAGGATGTTTTCCTTCAGTGAAGCAAGTGATAATTAAATTCTTATACGTACATATTTTTTGCAAATTAGAGTAGCGTGCGAATGTTTGAACCCGGGGCCTCTGGTTCGGGAGTCCGACGCTCAACCTATCGTCTATCACTGCTTAAATAACATGACTTATTGAAGTTATATTTACACAATACATACGTATTTGTTTTGTTAAGACCACGGTCTTAACACGGACTGACACATTCATAATTCCATAACGTAAACTATCAAAGCTAGAAATATGAAATTTGTACATTGGGTACCTTTGTGACGTAGGCACTTGACAAGGAGAGATTTTTTAAACAATCCTACGGATTAATAAATAAAGAGGATTTTTGTTAATCTTTTGAAGTTGCTAAGCTGCTAAACTCTTTATGTCCCCTTATTACTGCGATGAAATGACTAGATCTAGGTATCCTTGTGAGCCGTCGGGACTGAAATTACTTAGTCCAATTTTGCTTGAAATAAGGATTGAAGTCTTTTTATTTTTGTTGCAGCCTCGCGTATACGATACGAGATCACGAGCGGGAACATAGGTGGAGCCTTCGCTGTCAAAAATATGACGGGCGCTATTTACGTGGCAGGAGCGCTTGACTATGAGACCAGAAAACGGGTAAGTCGCAACAGGAAAGTCTGTTATAGCATTATCTAATATTTTCCTGAATAGCAATCATTGCGTATTGAGAGCGTCTATACATGTCCGCAGTGTTACAATATCATACGAATATCTTGGAAAAATCACGTGCGAATATAAGCGCTTTAAGTATAGTGTCGATTTTGTTATTTTCTTCGTTTTCTGGCGTTGATTGAACAAGGCAGTGATTTACTATTACGATTGCTATCTGTGCTCTTTTTTATCGAGCAATTTTATTCGATTCTGCTGGTAAATGATCACAACAGCACTCATATACTATTATCTCATATAATATATCGTCGGCGACGCGTAAAAACGTCGTATATTGTAAGTTTTAAGTAAATTTATTTTTATACAGATATACTATATAAAAAATAAATAATTTCTCTATTATTCTATAACATGAACGCATCTTTCCAATGCCATCTTTAATAAAATTAATAAATAAAAACATAATTTAGGTATTTCCTGAACATAATTATGTATTTATATACGTCACGTTGCTTCTGTTACCATATTGAATAGTTCTTTGTTTATGAGAAGAGTCAGCGAATTATGTTACTCAGCACTTATTTGTTTTTATGTACAATATAGAGTAATAACAGAGAAAATTTCTTACCTGGGCAGAACCGATTGGAGCATTTGGAGCGGAATTATTTTCAGGCGTCCGTCAGGCGTTGTCATTTAAGTATTCGTCTATCCTAATATGTTTTACCTTGTGGGTCTTTCAAGTGACTCAATCCGGTTTGGGACTTTATTGAAAAATCGTGTACCGTCGCATAAAATATCACCACAATTTGCGTAGATAGGTAGTATAGAGAAGAGAAAAAGCCATACTAAAGAAGACATGAAATGAAGTAAGAAATAAGACGTCTCATTGGTATTGCACTTGTTGCACTGTAAATAACCTCGAAAAAGCCTTCGGGAGGACACGCAGATAATAAATTACGACTGTAATAAAATGTGGTTATTTTGCGCCGCAATTTGAACTCTGAATAATATAGTGAGTAACTTATTTAAACCAAGTTGAAGATACCTATATAATTACATATTACTACTCAAAAGCCCGAAACTTTGTACAATGTTGCGTAACAGTGTAGTTCATTAAAACTTGACCTACGAATAAGTCTGTTAGGCTCGTCATCATCTAATTTGGGTAGGTACATTATGTTATATGTATTTACTTAATTATGTCTTTATTACTTAACATTATATTTATTAACTTAACATAACATTATATGCCTTGATAATAGGGTTCGCCCAAAACATTTCCTCAAATAACTCAAATACACTTCCAGTATTAAGAGTGTAATTTGCTCTACTATCGACTAGGAGTACGCGTGGGTACCCTTGTCGACACACTTTTGACGCTTACTACGCATTTGAAGAGGGTTTTCGATGAAAAGTCCACAAGAAACTACAGATAGATAACGTAATACTGTGACTTCCAAATTTACTGGACACATATATGTACCTACATACCATACATGCGGTTTCGAGGTTCAACTTAGGGATCGATATTTGCAAAATATAAAAATTCTACAAATTATTTACTGCAAGTTTAAAATAATATCATTTTAAATGTACGAAAATATAATATTTTTTACTGTTACTGAATATCCAGTGAAATGTGTGTGTGCTTTTTATGTGTGTTTTTATTTTATGGTCCGGAAACAATAAAGTGTTTAAAGAAAGATAAATAAAATATAATAATTCTCAATAGGTAGGTATATCAAATAATTTATATTATTCTACTACCTTTAATACTAAATCTTTTAAAGTCTCTTCTACGTTTTACTGATTTTATCAAAAAGTCACTATAAACATAGCAAGGTTTATTCATAGGTTGTAAGGTTATTCATATTTCATGAGCATTACCTAACATTTGCACAGCATCAGCTATTTACCTTCGAAACTTTTCCACATAGTTTATGTAAACTATGATAAAATATCTTCTTAACCACAATAACGCCAGAAATTTACGAGTTTTCGAAGAGCTTAAGCAAAATTACCGCCTGATTATGTGAACTACACTCGGAGCATAATTTTAGTATTATGGTAGGAGGTTGGTAGTCTAAAGTTTGAAGTCGTTATATAGAATATGTTAAGAGCAATATCAGTCTACATGAATAACCGTCTTTTCTTTGAATGACTTATGGGTGTCATCTTATTAAAACTGAAATATTGGCACTAATTGGCATATCAATTTGTACCAATATATTAGTAAGGAGATTTTTACGTCCCCATTAAGGCTGAAACTGCAACCGAAACACGTGGAATAATTTATGTGGTAGCTTGCAAATTGACAAAGAATCGTATCACCACACTCTAGTACCACCAGCATAAAATAGTTATACGGAGCGTAGTGACTTCCACCAGGAGGGATCTGTCGCCGTAACTTCGTACTCAAAAAATCGTGTGGACAAATCTTTTTGCTTTTGTTTTCATTATAACACAAATTTAATAAGAAATATATTCAAATGTCAGTAAAGCAATTAAGATTCTAGAGTGATATCAAACGTGAACAAAATTACAATTAACGGAGCATAGTCGTGGAACAAACCACGTGCTAACAATAAGACATAACGTCGGTTCTCGGTCATTTCAAATAATTTACTTTGCCCTGCCAAGCGCACACGACCGCAGGGCGAGCAGCAAATGCGTCTGATATATATTTTAAGCTTTGCGCTGAACATTAACTTTTGCCACATGTATTTACATTGTAATGAGGCGAGATCAAAACATAAATCAGAAAAACCAGAATTATTTATATTTCTTTTTAAAGCAAGGTTTTAAAACCAACGCATTTTGTTTCAAGCTACTCAACATTTTTTATAATTAAATTTATGGTTCGTAGGGTTTAAGTTACTTAATATCGAATAATAATTTTATTTCACTAGTAATAAAAAAATATTAATTACAAGATTATTCCTTTACCTGTATAATATTAAGTGCCTAAAAGCGGTCATTCATCGGAATTTCTCTTTAAAGTGGTGTTGTTATTTCAGTCAAGGCGATTTGAATTGAAATAGGATTAATAGTCCTTTAAACATTATTTACGTAAACGCTTCGATATTATTTCATGGAATAAAGCGTTAGAACAAAATTGTATTTCTTTTCCCGTTCAGAATTTTCCTCAAGGTTTGTCAGATTTTCCGTATGTCATCTTTATGTCCCGAACAGGTCGAGCCATTTTGAAATTGTAAATTAAGTATATATCGAAAAATTAATACCTTTCGTGCAAACAATATTTTCAAAAACAAGTTCCATTATAAACTTCCAACTTTTTATTATTGTAGGTATATTTTTTAAATCCTGATATTTTATGAATTATTTCTTATATTAAAAAACAAAGCAATTGCTATTAATTGCTTTGCTTTACTAATAAGTTATGAAAAGCTAAGCTAATAAAAATTTGGGAATTAGCAGATAATACACGGTAGATTGTTATATATTTAAACTAGCGACCCGCCCTCGCTTCGCTTCGGGAAACTTATTCCTTCGATTTGCAAAGATTTAGTTATATATTTTGGATAATTCACACTATATCTTTATAAATTATATCCTATAGCTTACACATCAGAATAACACATTCTGATGTGTAAGCTATATTATTGTAAAGTTTCAGCAAAATCCATTCAGTAGTTTTTGCGTGAAAGAGCGACAAACATTCATACATCCATACAAACTTTCGCATTTATAATATTAATAGGATAGCGTTTTGTACGGTCAGGCCGAGATTCTAACCATGATCATTACGTTTGCAAGAGGAATATAAAAAGTCGTATAATGTCGATAGAGGCTCAATAATAGAAGCGATAAAACCACAACGACACTAGCTCCAGAACTGCGGCAAAAGTAGTCAGTTAAATCTGACGGCAATGAGAATTACGGTGACGGCCTTTGTGTCTCTCCTATCGTAAGCGCTTTGTTAGTTGGGAAAATCTATCGGAGATTTCCATGAGTTAATTTAATTGTAATGTTTTTAAAAGGCCATCGGGATTCGTTCTGTTAATTTAATATTTTTGAAAATGGTTCTGTTATGTTAGGTATAAAAAGTAAAATGCATGTTTTTAAATTTTATATTTTCTTTGTTTTTCATACATATTTTGTATGAAACGATATCAAGTGAAAAATTTGAAACATTTTACATTTTATAAGTTATATTTTGTGTGAATAACTACAAGTATATGTACTTTAGTCACGAGGGAGTAAATTTTAGTAAGCGAAACGGGAGGGGGTAAGCTTATGCACTTAGAAGCAAGTTAAGCAATTCCCAGCAGCATTGTTTTAATCGTCTAAACATAGTTTGTTTTCAAGATTTACTCCTTGTTTTTCGTCTCATTTTTGTTTAAGTTTGTATGCGAATGTACGAGTATGTAATGTGTTATGTCAATTTCATAGCTTGTAACATAATAACAAAATCTTGATCAAACACATTGGTGATTTCATATAGGTACTCGTATTTAACTATCGATAACTGCTGTCAAAGGTGACCATGCGCAGCGTTGTACAACTTTACACTTACGAGTATCATCAGGTAGCCTGAAAATCTTTCTTATTTAACATAATGATTTTCTGAAAGTGTTACCGTTCCAAAATCAAATGGATAGTGGCTTCACTCTGCAATCATTCTGCCGATTTCAGCAAATACAACCCTGCATTCACCTGCCTGTAACGTACTAGTTGACGCTCTTCATGGCTATTTGGAATTGTCAATACCGTAATCGAGTCAACGCGCTTCTGAAATCTACCATCTAACCGGTCGCGGCAGAACTCACCCATTGTGTGAATCGAAATAGCGTAATTTTCAAATGTAAATTACAGTACCCGTCTTCTACAATATGCGTGAGATGACTTTTGGAGTAAACATTTCCCGGCTGAGGACGTACTGACACTGACAAATGAGCCCAATAACTCGCTTAGGTCGCAAATATATGACTTGTTTCTTGGTTAGAGAAGCCAGTGTGTAGACACAAAGGTTTTATCACGGAAATTATCCGTTTGGTTGAAACATTAATTAATTGTAAAGTAATTATTGAAGCTCTGTTCGTTTTAATTCAACTTTTTTTTTTATTTGACCTTTAACAAAATCGTAGAAGCGTTCAGCGGTAACAACATCTGCATTGTTTTATCCACTCAGTTGGAAAGCCACTCTTTTCTGTCCGTAAATAAACGAAGCAAAATGTGATGATAGCTAAATTAATGACTTTTGTTTACTACGCTCATTCTAACTTTAATGAAGAAATAAATTAAAATCCTGAAATTTATTTGAAGCTACGCAAATTTCGCCTATCTAATAAACTTTTAAAATGATCTTAATTATGATTACTCTCCTTAAACTTATCAGACTTATCTAATTAGTTGGGGAATAAGTATTTGGTATCTCGGAAAAATTGGGCAACTGTAAATAATTGTAAAATTTGTGACTTAAATAGTTATCTGTTTCTTACGTAAAAATAATTAAATTGTGTTAACATATTGTGTTTCTTTTTTATCATAACATAATTATTATAAAACAAAGTCCCCCGCCGCGTCTGTCTATATCTGTTTGCGATAAACTCAAAAACTACGGAACCAGTGTTGCCAGATGCCATGAACCATTTATCTGTATTTGAAACGGCTAAAATCTGTATAAAATCTGTATGCCTATTTTAACTCAAAATCTGTATAAAATCTGTATTTAAAAAAATAGAATATTAGTCGTCATCATAAAAGGAGATGTTCAAATCTATTATATTATTATTTTTTTCAATACATAATTAATACATTTAATGTTTTAAATAATAAAATGAATTATAAACCAAAATCATGAAGAAACGAAACGTAACGACATAGATTAGTACCGACCTCGTTTGGTATTAGTAACTGTCAGTGTCAACTGTCAATCAATCAAATTCAATTGTCAATATTGATTATTGGTTTCCGCGGATAGGATTCATCACGGCGGTAGCGCGGCGACGACGGCGTTAAACACAGAGCACAACGAAATTACGAACAGCGCGGAACGGAGTCGGAAAGACGTCTGAAATTCTGAAATATTTTTAAATGAAATCAAAACCAAAACAAAATGTCAACGTTCATTCATCACTCAACGTCACTATCAGTCAGTAGACTCAGTAGTGTCAGTGTCAGGTTAGAGTTGCCAGAAGTTAAAGGTGCCCATTGTCGCAAGCTTTTTATCTATCTACTGAAATTCAAACACAAATAAAAAAACAAGGGCGGATCTTTTTTTTATTTTCATAACCTTGTTATAATCGGAATAATTTTCACTTTCTCCACATCCAAGTTTTGTTTTTGTACAAATTTAGGACCAGCCCCCATACATTTTTTGAATTGAACATTTGAATTGATCAACATTCAACTTCAACTGTCAATGTCGTCAAAGTAGTTCAAAGTTCTGTTTAATAGCGGCTGTACACTCACTCTCGCTCTCATTTGACGAGGCGAGGCGAATGGCCGAGCGCTACCAAGTACACTCTCGTACGAGTGCAATGCACTCGCACGGTTAGCAGTCCCGCTCTCGCGAGTTGCGAGACAGCGAGAGTGTACAGCCGCTATTAGTTGAATATGGTCCACAGACTAGGTAGGAATATGGTCATTTTATCAATAGAGTAAAAATTCTGTATAAAAATCTGTATCCAGTGAAAATCTGTATCACACATCGAAAATCTGTATAAATACGGAGAAATCTGTATATATGGCAACGCTGTACGGAACGGATTTTCATGTCACCACTAGACAACGTCACGAAACGAATGGAACGAACGAACGAAAACGCTGCCTAATTCCGTTAAGACAAAGAGAAAACAATGTATGGGTGGAATATTCCACTTTTATAGGTCTACAGAAAAGTCATATTATTATGTCTATCTTTAAAAGATAAGCTTACTGTACCCATTCTGAGTACTAAAAAAATTGGTAATTTACAATGCAAAACGTTGACGAATTTTCAAATGTAAGATAATAATATAAATAATAATGCATTAATTACTGATAAGAGTATGGTGTAATAGATATAAAAGTTTTGAAGGGTATCTTCTGCGTAGAACAAGGAATACATTCAATCTATTTGACGTCATTGTGTTTTTCGGCAACAGTACGAGCTGAAGCTAGCCGCGTCGGACAACCTGAAGGAAAATTACACGACAGTTGTGATTCACGTGAAGGACGTCAACGACAATCCACCAGTGTTCGAGAGGCCCACCTACCGCACCCAAATAACGGAAGAAGATGACCGCAATCTTCCCAAACGCGTTCTGCAGGTCCGCTTAGAGTCGATAGAACACCACGCTCGACTCCCTATTGAAACTTTTCATGAATGTTTGCGAAGCGTTTTAGTGTTGTCATCGATATTGTATAAATAGCATTAGTGAAATTCTCCTGAGAACCAAATAAACATGTATCTTATAATTATGTACGTCGATTACTTTACGTAAATGTTAATTTGAATTAGTACAATTTATTGCTACCCATAATTCTTAACTTATATTATAGCGAATGTTTCACACTGATTCTATTATGATAATGCAGTGAACAAGAAATTAACTCATGATTATGAATAATATATCAGTGGACTCCTGTCGTTTCGATTTTATAAACGTTCATATATTATAAGATCTTTCACGATTTTAATATTACCAGACACTCAAAAATATTACGCTTCCCCTCTTTAATTACCTACCTAATTACGAATCTATAGATCAAGTTTCAATGGAGAATCGCGCATGGTATTATAGCCGGATTCCTTACTTCCAATTTATATAAATCCGTTTTTGTTTTTGTTTGTTCGACTTTGCATGGCATGGCCGTTTCATTTGTGGCACGGTTGTTTTTCGTTATAGTATTGTTTGATTGCTAGTGATATTGTTGTTTTTTTTTACGCTCTTTGTTGTGGACTCGTAGATTGGAGACTCGTTTTCAGTTCGTCGTGTTACGAGCAGAACAACATTAACGTTTCTACGTAAATGGTAAGTTATGTGCACTCCAGCTGTAGTATCGTGTTGAACTCGCTTTTGTATTTTTCCATCAGCTGTTTTACAATATATCTATAGGTTATACACAACTTATGAATGATGGCCATTGTTATTGTAAGAAAAGTTTAAAAGTTACTGTATCTACTTGGAACAAAATTAAGGAAAAAGGACGATATTTTACAAAAACGAAAGCGTGTTTTACGAAAAAGACTGCTCCTTTGAGACTTTTAACCTCGCCATATATTTACTCAACAGGATCCATAAATTTTGTACTGAAATTATACTTTCTCATTTCATTACGATAATGATGAGAACTTTTCTGAGAGCACTGCGTTTGCGTGTTTTTATAAACACGTTAAAATTTATATTTTAACTCGCTGTATAATATATGAAAGTTTGAATATGCAAAAACTTATAGGCTATATAATATATTGAATCATAATATTATTTATGAAATAAGTTCTCCAAGACTTGTTGAAGTTGTTCTTCGATGCGCGTATAGTTTTTACGTACAAGAAATATAAGTTTACAATTGTGTCTATTTATATTCTATTATATCATCTATTATATTTATATTGTATCTATAAGTCTTTCTTAGTACTGGCAGTAAATAATAATTTAGTACGGCGTTAATGTAAAAGTCGTATGAAAATCTTAAATCATACTAATTCTCTAAAATCCAGATCACAAATTTGTGTCCAACTTGGAGGTCGCTATAATCCATTGAATTATTGAAATGGAGCATCTCAACAATTTTCAAGCAAAGCAAAAGCTTGTCAATTGAAATGAAAGTAATTTTTAAATACATAATAGCCGTTATAAAAAATTTTGGTGCAAATTTATTTAGCAACAAAGTTTTGTTGCTTAATTTCTAAGATCACAATTTTACTTTTTAACAATTTGTGCTTATTTGGTTACGTTCTTTGACGCTTTGATAGTAACTATTTAATACGTCATATCATGCTATTTTCTTATTAAACTAAGGAACTTCGGCAATGTATTTTTTTACTTCAAAGTGTTTAAATCTTATAGATTATCAAATGTTGGTATTTCAAGTATAATCGGCAAAATATTATTTTGTTGCTAATACTATTATATTTTGTATTAGTCTATCGCCTACTCGACGGATATTATTCAGGGCAATTGAATCTGTTTCATTTATTATTTCTCGTAGCTACTATAAAATTCTTTGTAAAAATATCAAGCCTTTCAGTAAATTAGATTTCAGAAATAAAAGTTAAACATTCTATCTGATCAGGGAATATAAATACTAAGAATAGATGGTAAGAAAACAGCCCACTTCAATTTGCCAATTGTTTTATTCAGTTAGGTGTGTCGCTAGTCGAATATAAGGTACCTTATGAGATTGGGTTATATGAGAGTGATTGAGTAAGTTAAGTAGTTAGAGATATAGTGATGCATGAGCATGGTGTGCGCTAACGCTTTGGTCCACGGCCGCAGTACGAGCTGACACTGGTGGCATCTGATGGCCGCAACGAGAACTCCACGAGGGTAGTAGTCCACGTGCTCGACATCAACGACCTCCCACCCCGTTTCACGAAAAGCGCCTACTTCACCCAAGCATTGGAGGAGACAGGACCCTACCCCCATTCCCTTATACAGGTTTTTTGTTATTTTTTTATTTCTGTCCCTTATTTTTTTTTTCTCTTGACACTTTGGCCAATTGGCCAATTCTATACATATACCAGTTAACTTTTGAAAGTGTATAGTTTTCCAATTTATTATTATTTTTATGTTTTAATTGTCTTCATATTTAGGTACGAGTATTATCATTTAAAGTGTCATAAAATATGATTTAACTTCCCTATTTTTTCATCTAAACAATTTTTTTACTAACCTATTATAAGTTATTGCTTAACTACAATCCCACTTTAATTATGACGATGTAGTCTACGATGGTAAAACGAGCTTATTTAATAGAACACAGGACACAAATTTTTATTTACTTATCTACATATTTCTTTGATTCGTATTTTGTTGAACTAAACCTTTATATTTTCGATTTCGATTTCACCTTACCCTATTTATTTCTATCCCTATATTTTACGTTGATTTATTTTTGTTTCATATTACATTACCTTTCCTTCTATAACTAGCAATATGCTTAGCTGAGCGGTATAAGTGTACCTTCTGTTTAGGTAAGTGATTTTAATGATAGACATGTTAATTTCCAATCGTGGCATGCTTCGTAGATGAATGTTAACTTAACTCTAAGTTAACATTTACATTGAGATAAACTTCGTCTTTGTAAAATGTGTATTTTTTCTTATTCTCTCATCAATAGTTTAACTTAAACTGACCTAAAAATTGTGTAAAAAATGTATATTAAGTCGTAGTTACCATCTTTAGTACTATACTGATGATATTAAAATGTGAAATACATTTTGCATGCAGAAGCTATTTTCGTTAAAAACAGTAGCTCCCGTTTTCTTTTAAAGCGACAAGCTTTTTTGTAATTGAAGCGCGATTCGCAAATGATCCGAGTAATTATACAAACGTCGACCCTCTTCATTTCTCCGGCTCTGGCAAGTCCATCGTAATTGGGAGGTCTGTTCCTGCATATATATAAGTATATATGCGACAGTAATTTTCTAGAAATAGAATTCTAGCATAACCACGAATAACAAGCATGGTTACTTGGAAAAGTTATATTATACAAGCTAATTATGTTTTGTATCCTAAACCTACTTTCATATTTTAAGGGACTTATTAGCATAGTGTAAACTGAACTTCTGAAAATGTTCCCTTGGGGCACTACTAGCTATATATTATTAAATCACAAACACAACACAAAGACCAAGTTTGTCGGTATACATAGTTTTATTAATCAAACAAAATACATAGTAGCTTATCACTAACTATAATACATTATAAATAGAACTGATTTAGTTGATCCCTATTTTCGTCATATGTATATTAAATATGAAAAACTTGATGTTAATACATAATTTTATGTTTTTGTACAGGTCACAGCTACCGATGGGGATAAGGACAGACAGCAAAATATTGTATATTTTCTTACTGGCCAAGGCATTGACCCTGACAATCCTTCGAATAGCAAGTTTGACATAAATCGGACCACGGGAGAAATATTCGTACTAAAGGTATTTAAACAGAGAACTTTAGTGTTCATATTATTTGTTGCATATTCTTTATTCGTCGAGTATACCCATATTGTGGACTTAGATTTACCCGACACTGTCCTAAGTTGGACAACAATACATGAAATACATCATTCAACTTTTAAAATTTATTCCAGCCTTTAGATCGTGACCAGCCAAATGGACGACCTCAGTGGCGATTTACCGTATTTGCTCAAGATGAAGGCGGTGAAGGTTTAGTCGGTTATGCTGACGTACAAGTTAATCTGAAAGACATTAATGATAATGCACCAATTTTCCCACAAGGCGTCTATTTCGGTAACGTAACTGAGAATGGAACTGCTGGAATGGTTGTAATGACTATGACTGCAATTGATTACGATGACCCCGCCGAAAGTAATAATGCAAAGTTATGGTATTCGATAGAAAAAAATGTAATCGAAGAAGAAACTGGATCGCCTATATTTGAGATTGAACCAGAAACCGGTGTTATTAAAACTGCTGTGTGCTGTTTGGATCGTGAAAGAACCCCTGATTACTCTATACAAATAGTTGCATCAGATGGGGGAGGGTTGAAAGGGACAGGTACGGCTTCTATAAGAGTTAAGGATATAAATGACATGCCACCTCAGTTCACGAAAGATGAGTGGTTTACAGAAGTCGATGAAACAGATGGAACAAATTTACCTGAAATGCCTATTCTTACCGTCACGGTACACGATGAGGACGAAACAAATAAATTCCAATACAAAGTTATTGAAAACAGCGGATACGGTGCAGATAAATTTACTATGGTTAGAAATAACGACGGAACAGGTTCATTAAAAATTGTACAGCCGTTAGATTATGAAGATCAGTTACAAAGTAACGGTTTTAGATTTAGGATTCAAGTTAACGATAAGGGTGAAGATAATGATAATGATAAATATCATGTAGCTTATTCATGGGTTGTAGTTAAACTAAGAGATATAAATGACAATAAACCACAATTTGACCGAGCTAATATAGAAGTGTCTGTATATGAAAATGCTGAAGTCGGTAAAAGTCTAGAAACATTTAAAGCTACTGATCCAGATCAAGGTGGAAAAAGTAAGGTATCTTACGCTATTGATAGATCATCTGATAGAAAAAGACAATTTTCAATAAACCAGGAAGGCACCGTAAGCATTCAGCGATCGCTAGATAGAGAGGATACGCCTCGACACCAAGTTAAAATTTTAGCGATTGACGACGGTGTACCACCAAGAACAGCTACTGCTACATTGACAGTAATTGTACAAGACATAAATGATAATGCTCCTACATTCTTAAAAGATTATAGGCCAGTATTGACAGAACATATTACTCCAAAGAAAGTAGCTGAAATTCTGGCAACAGACGATGACGATAGATCAAAAAGTAACGGACCTCCCTTCCAATTCCGTCTTGACCCTGGAGCTGATGACATCATTAGAGCATCTTTTAAAGTAGAACAGGACCAAAAAGGTGCCAATGGAGACGGAATGGCTATAGTTTCATCTTTGAGATCTTTTGATCGAGAACAACAAAAGGAATATTTGATTCCTATTATCATCAAGGACCATGGAAATCCAGCAATGACTGGCACCAGTACGCTTACTGTTGTAATTGGTGATGTCAATGATAATAAAATGCAGCCGGGAACAAAGGAAATACTTGTTTATAATTATCAAGGACAAGCACCGGACACTGAAATTGGAAGAGTTTATGTATATGATCTCGATGACTGGGATTTGCCCGACAAAAAATTCTTTTGGGAAAGTTCAGAACATCCAAACTTTACTTTAAATGAAGAAACAGGAATGATACAAATGAAACACAAAACTAGAGAGGGTCGATACCACTTGAAATTTAAAGTTTACGACCGAAAACATACACAAACCGATGTGCCAGCTAATGTAACAGTTTATGTCAAGGAAATATCACATGAAGCTATTATTAACTCTGGTTCAATCCGGATATCAGGTATATCTGACGAAGATTTCGTCCGAGTATGGAATTATAAAACGCTTAGTGACTCAAGGAGTAAGTTAGATATATTCAAAGACAAGTTGGCAGATTTATTAAATACAGAAAGGGAAAATATTGACATATTCAGTGTCCAGCTTCGCAAAAAACACCCCCCAGTCACTGACATACGTTTCTCAGCGCATGGCGCACATTACTATAAGCCTATTCGATTAAATGGCATAGTACTGATGCATCGAGAAGAAATTGAACGAGCAGTGGGTATAAATATAACTATGGTTGGTATTGATGAATGTTTGTATGAAAATCAAATGTGTGAAGGATCCTGTACCAACGTTTTAGACATCAGCAATTTACCTTACATGGTAAATTCTAATAAAACCGCTTTAGTGGGTGTCCGAGTTGACGTAATAGCCGAATGTACATGTGGAGCTAGAAACTTTACTCAGGCAGAAACTTGCCGCAATTCCCCCTGTTACAACGGAGGTAGATGCATAGAAGGAAAATATGGCTTAACTTGTTCGTGCCCTCCGGGATACACTGGCCCACGATGTCAACAAACTTCTAGGAGTTTTAGAGGTACCGGCTGGGCTTGGTATCCTTCTCTTGAAATGTGCGATAGCTCTCACTTAAGTTTTGAGTTCATAACTAGAAAATCAGAAGGAGTGTTACTTTATAACGGACCTATAGTACCTCCGGAACCTGAAGAAATAATGGTGTCAGATTTCATTTCTGTTGAGTTAGAAAGGGGAAATCCACGGCTGCTGATTGATTTTGGCTCAGGGACTTTGGAGCTAAGAGTAAAAACAAAGAAATCATTAGACGATGGGGATTGGCATCGAATTGATATTTTCTGGGATACTGAAAATGTAAGAATGATAGTTGACTTTTGCAAATCAGCTGATATACAAGAAATGGAAGACGGCACTCCCCCGGAATTCGATGACTCAACGTGTCAAGCCAGCGGTACGATTCCACCATTTAATGAATATTTGAACGTAAATGCTCCCTTACAAATTGGAGGTCTATACATAGAACATTTTGATCCTACGCATTATCATTGGCAATATATGCCAATTGGCAAAGGTTTTGACGGGTGCATCCGAAATTTAATTCATAATAGCAGATTATATGACTTGGCTCATCCGGGATTATCTAGAAACTCTGTTGCCGGCTGCCCACAAACAGAAGAAATATGTGTTCAAGGCGACACTACGTCAAGATGTTGGGAACATGGGACATGTGTTGGCAGTTTTTCAGAAGCTAGGTGTCAATGTCACCCTGGCTGGACAGGTCCCTCGTGCAACTTACCTACAACACCTACTAGCTTTAGACCCCAAAGTTACGTAAAGTTTGCTTTGAGTTTTGAACCCGATAGATTCAGCACACAGATTCAACTTCGATTTAGAACACGCGAACCGCACGGCGAACTTTTCAGAGTAAGCGACCAACATAACCGAGAGTACGGTATTCTGGAAGTTAAAGATGCAAGATTACATTTCCGATTCAATCTTAATTCTTTGCGTACCGAAGAAAAAGATGTGTGGCTCAATTCAGTTGCCGTGGATGACGGTCAATGGCATATAGCTCGCGTTAGTAGATACGGTAGCGCTGCAACACTTGAAATTGACGGTGGAGAAGGGAGAAGATACAACGAAACTTTTACATTTGAAGGCCATCAATGGCTGTTGGTCGATAAACAGGAGGGCGTATATGCCGGTGGTAAAGCGGAGTATACGGGGGTTAGAACATTTGAAGTGTATGCTGATTTCCAAAAAGGTTGCTTGGACGATATCAGGCTGGAAGGGAAGCATCTGCCGCTGCCACCAGCAATGAATGGAACTCAGTGGGGTCAAGCAACAATGGCTCGTAACTTAGACCGTAACTGTCCATCTAACAGTCCATGCATCAATGTCCACTGCACTGAACCATTCGTTTGCGTCGATCTTTGGAACGAGTACGAGTGCACGTAAGTAATTTTTACCTACATTTTGTCAACTTCATTTTATACATCGTACTTCTTTTTCTTACTTATGACAAAAGTTAGGTCTCAGTAAAATGAAATATTGCAAAAACTACAAATGCAGTTATTTATAACATGCATATATTTTTTGAAGATCTGAAAAGACTTTTATGCCGTAACTTTTATTCTAAAGTAAGTTGAATGTGAAATATTATTCAAACCTTTTAAATATAAGTTGTTTAATTTTTAAAGCGCGCACTGAGTAACTTATTTAATATATTTTATCTTTATATTTGCCGCATATTATATTTTATGGTACATATATAATTATAGCGTCATAATATACATATACTTATGAACAATATTGAAAACTGCATAGTTTTTAAATTTATATGATTGAAATGCTTAATTATTATATTTTATTAACCAATAATCTGTTTATGATGTGTATATGTTAAAATACTGGAATGGTGTTCAGTTGCGGTGAGGGTTTGGTATTATCACCGGACGGCAAGGGTTGCGTGGACAAGAACGAATGTCTCTACTTCCCGTGCCGCAACGGCGGGTCCTGTGTGAACCGGGAGCCCGGCTACCGCTGCCACTGCCCCGAGGGGTTCTGGGGCGAGAACTGCGAGCTCGTCCAGGAAGGCCGCACGCTCAAGCTGAGCATGGGCGCGCTCGCTGCGATCCTCGTCTGCCTCCTTATCATTATGAGTGAGCAACATTGTTAACACGCCACGCGTGACCCATAGTCCACTCCCTTCACCAACTCACCGTCGCACCTCGTCTAACTCGCCATTCATTATATAAACCTATTAGTATTTATTAGCTGTCGTATTAGATATATTTAGTAGTGCATGATTGAGGTGGGGACTCAGTGCGCGCCGTTCGTCGATGGAGAGGTAAAGCGCACATTGTGTAGGTGTCCGGGCGGGTCGCGCCGTGCCGGGGGCACTTGCGTCAACGTGAACGAGTGCGTGGACAACCCGTGTGCCAATGGGGGCAGCTGCTTGGACCGTGAACCGTCGCGCCGCTACGACTGCATTTGCGCGTTCGGCTACACCGGCCACGACTGCGAACTGGAGCTACTCGCCTCCGGAATCATCACGCCGTCCAGAGATTTCATTATAGCTATCATTGTCTGTTTGTTTTTGCTTTTAGGTGAGCACTCATCATCATTCATTATTGTGCATGCTCGATCATGGGCTGCAGATGTTGGTTTTCGGTTCTTCCATGTCTCTTATGGACAATGACGATTAATTATTTGAAAACAAACATTTGCAAGTCGTGACAATAATAAAAAATACCCACGTATCATTACCCACTCTAAATGTCATTAGTAATAGAGACTACCTAGCTAATTACTATAAATACTTAGGTATATGTAATAGTCAGTAAGTTATATTACTATTAGACGTCAACTAAACGTAAAAAAATACTTAATAAATAAAGGGAAAAGAAAATATGATAAGATAATTATTACTTTGATAACTATAATGTACATATAACACAAAGAAGAATATAGCTTTAGTTTCAAAATTCAAAGAGATTTATAAACTCGTACCCTTTTGTAAATATATTCTGTGGAAATAACTTTCCCACAACCTGGAAAGTCCGTTATTCAGCTGCAAATCCCCACCAAAAAGTCCAAGTGCCAATAGGATAACTTCGTCTCGTTTATAATAAACTGTTTTCAGTAGTTGTGACATCTGTACATTTTACTTTTTATTATTTATTTTTCTTTCGCCAGTACTCTATTCAGGAAAGATATTTTGTTAGCAAACGTTTCAGTGGGTGTAAACTAATTGAATCTAGAATCCTAAACTTTGCAAGATGTCGCTATCTGGTCTTAACTTTTCCAACAAAGTTACTACAAAAATACAATTTAAATTAGATTGGATAGGTAATGTTGTTTTCTTTGTTATAGTAAACAGTTCATATTTTGAATTTTATTTTGCTAAAGATACAACATCCCCGAGATCAATATCTAGATATAAAAATAGGAATTTGAAAAGAAAGGGGTTGTTACAGGAACAAACATTGAAATCCTATCAATCTGGAACTTTAAATTGTTAAAATGAGCAAATTCGAAATGAATAATACGTGAATAATACGAATTCACGCCTATCGCATAGCGGGTAGAGGTGGCCAATCAAATAATAAATAATGCGTGTGTCAGAGTTATTCACACGATAAATGACTAATATTTAAACATTGCGAACTGTTATCTGAGTTGATTTACGGTTTTATTTTCGCAGTTCTAGTCCTCGTATTTGTGGTGTACAATCGCCGCCGCGTGGCTCACATCAAATACCCGGGGCCTGATGATGACGTGCGTGAGAACATCATCAACTATGATGATGAAGGAGGTGGTGAAGACGACATGACGGCTTTCGATATCACCCCGCTGCAGATACCAATCGGAGGACCTTTGCCTGATCATGTACCACCCAAGTTACCTTGTAAGTTTTAGACGAATTTTCTACGTAAATTAATGCCCTGAGTGCCCTGAGGCATGGGAGTACCTACATAATATAAATATTTTGTATGTAAATAAATGTTTAATCTCTTGTCATCATAATGTATAATATCAAATATCATAAAGTACCCTTTTACATATTAATGAATATAATTTTTATACCTATCGATATCGAGAATTATCGAACAGACGCAAATGTGTGGTATACGCCTCCGGAAACTCAGGGAAGAAGTTAGTTAAGTACTGTATTTATGAACGTAAGAATATTTTCTTAAAAAATACTACATAAAGTAATTTTTCCCCGGAAAAGTCAATCGTAGGTACTTATTTTATTTGGTTCCTGAAATTACAACAAAAAACGCTTACAATAAGAAAATTGAAAATAAGAATATCAAAAAATCTTTACGAAATGGAAGACTTTCATTCTTATGTCAATCTTGTTCACTGAACATGACGTGAAGACCAGGCCAAAAATCGCGCATATTCTTGTAAGTTGCCTTAGGCAAGTAAATCAAGAAATGCTTGGATACGTTTTAGCTTATTGTATTCTTGCTATTTGAACGACATGAACGGGCGCGTACATTCCATTTTCCGAATTAATATTTGTTTACAAAGCATTGTTGCCTAAATCATACAAATTCAAATTCGGTAGGTATTTTTACAATCCACTTATTAACATAATATTTTGCTATTACCACCGTTTCGCAAAGATGTTTTATTATTCGACGCAAAAAAGCGAAAACGCTGCAACCCAGAAAAATAGAAAATGTTCACGAGAGCTGAACTGAACTGAGCTTTAACTGTTGAGATTTCAGAAGATAATGTTTGAAAATAGCGCTAATTTCAACGCTGTACAAAAATTTCAATTGGCTATCTATGGGGCTTTTATATCATTAAGGAACAGAAACGGCGAAAGAAACTTCTTAGTACACAAATAAAACAAAATTGTACTTACATAACAGTTTACTAATCTACGTGGAATTAGATACACCAATGTTATTATTTATACTCGTATGTTATTCAAATAAGGCTACTACTTTATTAAAACCAATATAAATCATTGATGAACTCAAGAATTAAATTATATTGGAAGCGTCAGAATTCAGAACCCAAGCATACATTTTTAAGTTCCCGTTTGAGTCTTTCGTTACCTAAAGGTATTGAAAGGCAAAATCGATACCCTTGTAAATGTCACTTGTCTGTCCATTGGACCGGCCGTTATAGCCCAAGAGTTGCGAACCTGTTTTGGTGAAATTTCGCACCAGCTCAATCAAAAAGTTGTCTCCTGACTATTGGATGTTCGTAAGCCCTTGATTAATAAAGTTAGAAATATGAAGTTTATATCAAAGCGCTGTTTTAGTTCGTACTGTTACCAACGTCAACATAGTATGCATTGAAAATGTCACGTCTATATTAGTCACCGCCACTGTGTCGTAATTCGTAATTGACGCCCTTGTTAGGGCTAGCTACTTATTAGTAGTAGTAGTAGCTAGTAATTATTGTGAGTGACTATCCATAATTTATGAATTTAGAAATTTTATGAAGTAGGTAAATGAAACTTAATGAGTGTCTGCCCTTGCCGGTAATTAAACTAAGTAATACATTTGGTATACTACCAAATTACCAATTGACCACAAGGTCTTACAGAGAACATGCAAAAAGGGCAATTAAATATTTTTCTGCATGCTTTCTCGTGATAACCCTACGCACTTTGCAACGATATCTAGGAAACAAAGGTACTCTGTGCTAGGGAACGCGTGAAATACGCTGTAGATAATCAATTTTAAAGCTTTATGCAAGTTTAAACGAGATTCGCTGCTCTTCAGTATCAGACTGGTCATATGGTCGCGTCATAATTATGGTCGAGCTGGCATTTGCCACCCAAGCCCTGGCCTGCGCTTACATGATATCAATGTGATCTAAATCAAACAAATCGTTTAGATCTTAAATTATGTAACGATAATACACCTACTTATTAATCATCAAAACTTAAATGTATCATCAATACAAAATCAAATGAAAATATCTTATAAGCAGGTACATGGTATTATTAATAAGCTTTGGTTTAAACCGACACACTCGAGATATTGTACTTTATATTTGCATTTGCAAATTATTGCAACACAAATTTCACTAATTTAACGTGTATCTTTTGTGGTTATTTAAATTACGTTAATGAACCAGTAATTACAATTGTAACATTCGCATAACGGTAAAATCAACTTCAGAAAATTAAAAATACACATTTCATCTAGAAAGTATAACTTAAATAAAACTTAAACTTCTGTTATAGTTTAACACATTAACTAATTTTATATAACTAACTAAATATAATAATTTACGATGTTAGCTCTGCAAGCAAAAAGCTTTTAGCAGCATAATGTTTTATAAGGATTGTAAGAGTAAATGTTGCCCAACAGATCCGTTAATGGGCGTTGGGCTGGGAGTCGGACCGATGGGCGTGGGCGTGGGAGTGGGACCAGCTGTGGGCGTACCGCTGCCGGGGGAGACGAACGTGGGCATGTTTATAGAGGAACACAAGAGGCGAGCGGATAGCGACCCGAATGCGCCCCCTTTCGACGATCTTCGCAACTACGCGTATGAGGGTGGCGGCAGCACTGCGGGTTCTCTATCTTCTTTGGCATCAGGTACGTCATATCATTTGAGTTCATCAGTTGAACTAGAGTTTAAACTTCAATGATGATTGCTTGAGATATCCGAGTATACGTAATGAGAAGTCTCGGGTGAATCACTGAAGTTTATTATCAAAGATGACGATGGGATGAAAGGAGACTGTTATGTAGGGTTATGAGATTAATCCATCGTATATTTAAACCAAGTTATTACACTGAGTCTTCGCAAAACACAGCTTAAGAGGAAACTGACGCCTATTCATAGTAGGTTAACGGAACACATACATACATATTAAATTAACGTACTACCGTAAATCGCAAAGGAAAGGCGGAATGTGATTTGGGATCATTTATCATATTACATGGGTTACTGGAAGGTTTCAAACGCTTACTTCATTATACTACCTTTCTGGTTGCAGAACTCTTTAGCTTTATAATATTAGTATAGATTTTAAGTTTCTTCTCCACATCCACTGTAAATTGGTTGATAAAATTTTTAATACGTTTTCAATACAAGTTACTTATATCACAATATCTAAAATTACATTCCAATTCCTTTTGTTTTTTAACAGGCACCGACGACGAAACGCAGGAATACGATTACCTAGGCGCTTGGGGTCCACGATTTGAGAAGCTCGCGGACATGTACGGGCCGGATCTGGACGAACAACTGTAGGCGAATTAGCTTCCTCGCGCATCTCACGGCGCATTTAGTCAATTGTCTCCCACTACCCCATATACTAAGCCGCACCGGACCGGACCGGACCGGACCGGACTGCGAGCGCACGCTACCCTGCCGAGTTTCCCTAGATCCTCGACAGGCGGCCCCGACTCGCCCGTGACATGCAACTCTTATCAATTTTCTACAAGTTTATTTGTAATAGTCGTGTTTAGCTTAAGTCTCTACTCGTTTAAGGCATATACTTATTTAATTGCATAAGTTTTTTAAGGTTTAAACGTGTACTTCACCAAATATTTGATATAAGTTTTATTCGAGTAGCCATATTATGAGTCAGTATTTTATTGGAAGTAACGGAGATAAGCAGATTTCTGCAGGAGGGCCAAACGTGAATCTGATTGTTGGGTGTTTGTAGATAGTGTGCTGTAAATGTGAATAATTTATACGAGTATATTGTAAGTCCACAGCTTTACGTGATATCACTTAATGAACGGCCCTTCCGCATAAAATCAATGTACCTACCTATTAAAAATATGTTATATTTTATATTAATGATAATGTTAGACAAAGTCCGGCGGACATCGAGTTTATAATGCTCATTCGATATTTAAAAGATTCAGCGGGGGATGTACATACGATAGTCTACATCATCTGCCCCTTGCGTTAGTTGATAGGTATGATACAATCGACATTCTTCTCAAAATTTCAGTATGTAACTGTAAGCGACGTGTACAGTAACTGGTGTTCCTCTCGTATCGTCTCCGTGTAGTGGTAGTAACGTAGCGTGTCTGTCGTGTGGACGGTCGTGACATGTGACAGTAGGTACAGTTAGTCTCCGATCGTGGTTATGTATGGGATGTATGTAATGATGACTGTGAAATGGTGCGTAAGGTAAATTAAATACAAGGCAAATTACGGCAAGAGAGAACGTTGTGAGAGGCGAGTGGTGGACGCGTGAATGGTCAATAGTTGGTCGGTGGGCGACCGTGATAGGCGGTGGTCACGGACTCGGCTATGAATGGGACTGTGCCAATTTATTAACATTATCGACGCAGCTAACGAGCGTAGGGTTAAGTGTTTGCACTTTATTTATTCATATATTTACATATAAAGTTAGTCGCACCTAGGAAAATATCAATAACTTACTAAGAGTGTTGTGCTAGATTATTATTATTATTCCATCGATTTTGACGTGAGATAGTTGATGCAACCGTTAGAAGTCACTAATTTAATGCTAATTTTAAGAATTTATAGTAAAATAATTAAATTAATTACAGGTTCTAAATAACTGTCTCACTTCGACATCGAATAAGGGTCAGTGTAAATTTTAGAATATACTGAATTGTGTTAAAATGACTGATTTTATTATGCGTTTGGAAGCCTAAGATTTTGTAGATTCGGTTGTTTAATTATAGATTTCAAATACCTACTGTAAGTGTACACCTCTAGTTTGCACCAAGACAAATGTAAAAGTCATCAATAATAAAGCAATTCTCGTTAATTACTATTTGTGTAAGTAGAAAATACTAATTATGTTATGTACCTACACGTTGTGCGGTCGTCACGGCATTATCGGGCGTCAGTTGGGTGGACGAATTTTTTCGAGGATTATCCTTTATTATTTATCTAACGTTTGGCCTCTCTACACGGAAAATCATTTTGATATCTACAGAAGCACAACGGTTGGTCGTTAAGTATAAAATAATAATAATATAATACAAGAGTATTACACACCTACTCTCCGTGTTATGTTGTTTTACAATTCACCCCACTGATCCCTGTCGAAAGTCGCTGTGCAACCTCGTAGGTCAAAAGCACCACATCGGGTGATTATCATAAATCAACCGAATACGATTTATTACTCAACATTCATTATCATTACACTGCCAGTAAACATATAGACGAATTATGATAAATAGTGTTTCGGTCCGATTTTATATTTCATTCTTATACAATATTGTATTACTTATAAGTTTTTTGAAATGTTTTACGATAAGACGATACATACGATCCCGGTAACCACAGAATTGTGCGTGATCAGCACAAATGTACTTTAAATTGGTTTTGTTTTCTGCTCTGCAATGTCTCAAAGCGTGTACCTTCGTCACTAGCGTTGAACACGACGCTATTCGGGTTGATTTGTAATTATAGTCGGTTCCTGGAACAAAGGAACAATTTTCATACAAAAATGTAAGCTATCTGCACGTGGCATTAGGTAACCCGAAACATTCAAATGCTTTCGCATGGATGGCTATATCGTTTTTAGCTTTAAATTTGTATTTTATATTATCTCACCGTGTCCAATACACGTACACTCTAGGCAGCAGAGCACACAACCCCAGTACAAATATTTATGTCAGGTGCAAGCCACCGACTCCGCTAAAGGTGCACGTATCTTTATTTACGAGTAAGACATTATTATACCAACATAGTTATGTTTTGTTTCAACTGTGATTATTTAGTTGTACAACACTGATGATTACATAAAAGAATGAATAAAAAATGCAAAAAATTCATAGTTTTATTTCATTTGTTTTGTATACCCCTTTCCCAACACACTATCAAAAAGCATCTAAGTTAGTTTCAAAAAGTTTGTGCCGAAGATATAACGAAATGTAAATAAGATGAGTCTTGGTAAGAACTTAGACCTTAGAACTTGTCTGAGTAAGACCTTTTTAATATTTTGTGTTACAAGTTTTATACGCTCAGACTCGAGCATAGTTGGCAAGTTGGTTGCATATGCATTATTGAAGTTGTAATAAATATATGGTGGTTGGTTTTTTACAAACATACATAATATAAATTTTGGCTACAACCCATTAATGGCCCACTACTGAGCACGGGTCTCTCCTCATACCTGAGGAGGCCTAGAGCATACTCCACCACGCTGCTCCAGTGCGGATTGGTGGAGGGGTTAGTGGCCAACCCAAGTGTCGGAAATTTTAAGCCGCCCGAAGGTATCCGACATGGCTTAACGACTGCTACCAAATGATAACAACCGGGACCGACGGCTTTACGTGCCCTCCGAAGCACGGAAGCGCTCAAGAAATTTTGCCACTAGCGGTCACCCATCCAACTACCGACCGCGCCCGCTGTTGCTTAACTTTGTCGATCACTTGAGATCGACGCAAGCCGCCGGGCTATGAGCGCATAATATAAATTTACCTATCTGTAATAAATAACCTAAATCAATTTCATGACGTCATTTTTTGTCACAAAACCTTTTTGGGTCACGCCAATGAATTGGTAAATGAATTAAGTTTAGTAACTAATTATTAATATATTTTTTAAATATTCAATCGACTTTTTTGTCATGCTTATGTCCGAGATTGAATCGACAAAATATATTTAATTAAACTGTACAGATAACAATAATTATGTCAAAATAAGTACAAGTAGAACTTAAACGTAACATTGGCGGCCTCTCACTTAAACAACGCTCTACTTCATGCAGAAGCATTATAAATATCCAGGAGATACTATTGACATGAAAGAACGGAGAAAAGAGCAGTAAGAAGAAGAGAAAGAAAGGAGTAAGTAATGACGAATAACATAATACTTAGGACAGAGGTATAAATAAATCTAAGTAGGTATTCGTTGAGTGTTTTGGGTAAACAGTACGTAATACGTAGTAGAGACCAGAAAGAATTAGCATTGAGCCCGAAGGACTGTACACGCTATTTGTTTGTAAATTAAACACAACAATGTAAACAGGCATAGTTTGAGACCAAGGAATGGACATAGAATAGTTTCTATCCCGATATTACGCTCCGTTGTAAATATCGGGCTATGTTCCCATGTTCCTAAAGAAACCCACTTCAAACGAATGCTTTTTTAATGATTTTTTACCTTACATGTTGATTTGTATGTTTATTTTATTCCCAAATTAATGAGTAATTTTGTGATAAAGATTATTTTCATGAATTATTTCGTTTCTTTTAAATATTTTAATTTTGCAAAAAAAGGGCCTTACAGGGCGCTAGAAGTACCTCACATTCGAATTACAATCATTATACGTTCGTTGGTTAGTATTTAATAAATCACAAAACAAATAAATGTCGAGAGGGTGTTGTAATGTGAAGAAATATAAGGTATTTAATAGCAATCCATTTCATTTGTTTTGTGAACATTCCTAGCTTCCAAATGTCGATCACTATTGAAACTAACGCTTGCTAGACTACATTTTTTATCGCTTCTCGGCCTTTTGTCATTGATCGCAGTGTAGTATCTGTTCTATCTACATACTTAGGTACATTTTTGTTATACAATTAAATAAGACCAATTTATAGTACTTACCTATCCAAGTATTTCGACCCATTCAAGTACATAGTCATCACCAATCGATGGAACGTTGATATTTTATGAAGTGTGGTCTTTTGATGTTATTGCTATTATCTTCGATCGATCTACACAAATATGTTAATATATCGATATTGCCAAGTAACGGCGAAAAAAAAATTATCAGTCGATATGCCGACAATTTTAGTAGAGGTTAGTTTTACAATAAGCTCTCTCTCTCTAATTAGATCTCTTTTACCTTTATACTCGTATGTATGTACCTATGAATGTGTGAACCGAGGTTAAGAATAACAAAAAACAGAAATAATCATAAGTAGTATGGAAGTTAACCACAACTCGGTTGTACGACTCAACGACATTGGCGTCGAGTATTGTTCCGACTGGTCTTGAGAGCCAATAAATTCTATTTCTATCTTTCTTGTCTTTTTTCTTGGCCGGCAATGCATTAGTGATTCCTGATGTAAATACATGGGCGTCAGTAATTTGTATGCTCCTTTATCAGCTACTTACGTACGTTTCCAAGATTCCTTCAATTGTAAGTACCTACCAATTGTGTTTCAAAATACAACTCAAAACGCAATCTCGTCGAGAGTAAGCCCATAGGTCTTTAGCTTGTGTTGTTAATTCCGTTAGCTCGACTAACGCAGCGGTTAGCCAACACTTCCTACAGCAGTTGCCGCGACACGCTGTGCGTTTGTTTATTCCCTTTGTGCTGTGGGCGGACGGTAATCTGTTTCTAACTTAAACATTGGTAAACTTAAGTTTCAATGTTGGGCTTAGGCTAAGTAAATGTACAGAGACAAAGGCAACGATTTGACGTTAAACTGGTAACTAAACATCGATTAGCTGAATCATTTCAATTGGAGTATGAAAATGTGTTTGACGCACAGCCGAAACTACTGAACGCAAGAAGCTGAAATTTGGCATGTACATAATTATGTTTCTTGGGGAGTGTAGGGGAGCATTAAGAGAGGATTTTTGTAAATCCCTAAGGAGATTAACTGAAACTTTTAATTTCTTCAACGGATTCACTTGAAACTTTGTATAAAGGTTCCTCGAGTGACGCAAGTGAGCACTAAAATTGGCGGGCGAAGTCAGGGGGAAATTATCGCATAACGTTGGCTGATTGCTTTCGGATATCTTTCAGAAAATTTAAGAGAGCTTTCATGTTTCGTTAATATTTTAATAATTAAGTCATCTTAATTTATAATTATTAATTAATATTATTGACATTATTATCGATATTATTTGTTTATCTAGACTTTTTCTAAATAAGGAGCGCGTAGAAGTCTACCTGGATATCGGATGTCCCGGGCGATAGATCAAAGTTCAAACCATTAGACATTAATGTTTCGTTTATCATAAAATTCTAATATATACTATACGCACTACTAAATATTATACGTAGAGATGTCTCTAAACGATAAAATATAATCCTAGAACATTTACGTAGTAGGTACTTACTATTACTAGTTGGACGATAATACATAGGTACGTAATTATCGTAAACTAGGCTGATATCTGCAGCAATATTGACGAAAGCTCTTCCCATCATCGCTGCGTATATAGCCAGTAATATATGTAGTTTCAAGAGGTTTCTCTAAATGTTTGCGGTATATAACTTCTACTTGCAGTAGTTGTGTACTTCAAATTCAATCATATAATCATCTTTAGTTCGTTAGTTGGCTACAACCTTGTTTTACGTGTACCTATTATTGCACTACCTATTTGAGAATCGATTATCCAAAGGCTCGAGTACCTCCTCCTTTTTCCGAGAGGGAAACTTCTAAAGATACCCTACACAGATGTGGGTTATGTGGCTTTAGACGCATGTGCGGAGGACTCGGTGAACTCGTATGAACACACCGGTGCCACCCCTGCGTTTAAGCCCTATGGGCCCGTCCCGTCGTCAGCTCTAGACTCCCCTTACTCTGAGCTGGATCTGCCCTCCCCCGATTTTACTCGGCGGTCTCCTTCACCATTACGGTTTCGCAGAAGGAAACCACAGCTTTCCACGCAGCGATTTCCGCCAGCATAACCGCTACTATTGCTGGCGGGGAAAGGTACTTAATTGTCCAGTATCGTATGAGTGTGTCATCTATGTCAAATAAAAAGGCCATAATGGTTAACCTATCAAGCCTATTCATTTACCGACTACAATAAATAAGTAACTTTAATTTTTTTATAACGAAAAACACGACGAGAAATATTGTTTTATTATTTTTGTAACATTGTATAAGGTTGCGTGTTCAAATCACGTCGGGGTCACCAATTTGGTAGACGTTGGGTATAACGTCACCACTTTAGTGGATGCTGGTACGATGGGTCCACTAGTTTCTTGTATCAGGAAGGTTGCTTGAAATAATACTCTTCTGCTGGTTTTCCGAGGAATGAGGAAGATGCTGACGGACTGCGCTTCTCTTTGTTTCTAATGAGACGTCAATATTATCTGCAGGTTTCTAGACATGACGTCAAACAATAAAGTATTATTATTGTCTTGAGTTATTTTGCTTCGTTTGAAATATAAGTTAGGCTTTTGTTTTATTCTTTCCTATTGGATTCCAATTATGTGTCGGTAAGGTAATTCGGTATTGGTAAGGTATTGGTAACTGCGTATTTGTAGGAGGTACTCGGTAAGTATATTGCATTATGTTAGCTGCGTCAGGCAGCTACATATAATAAATCACAGAGTTATAGCAGTAAAAAAATCTATTTTCTATTAATTACTTTGCTTTTATTTGCTTAGGACCCGTGTTTTAAACACTTCTGATATGCAATTTTAAAGACTAGATATATTTACCTTCTCACTCATATTATTATAAATATTCATAATAGTACAGATATTGTAGATATTGTCGGTCTGTGGTTTTAAATTTAACCGACCAGACCTCAATAAATGTTTAATGTGTAATTGTATAGAAATGAGAGTACAGTTGGCAACATGGTAACAGTTAGTGCGTAGCAAATGAGACAGAATTATATTTTTAATATTACTTACTTCCCATTTTAATTATATTAATGCCTAGTTACAATCACCCTATTATTAAGCCGTCGTACCTTCTATAATTTCTACCTATCACGTGATTTAATTACTGTGCTTTATAATCAGTAAAGTTGTTAACCGCCCACATCAGGCATGACTGTGCGCGTAATTTACAAGAACTACGACTGTGTGGATTAGTGTCTGAGTGTGTGAAAGTTCTATTTTGCCTAAAAATCGTAGAGGTAACGATAGCTATCTAACGATATATCTAGCGATATTTAATATATTTGCCTGGGACAAGTGATCCAAATGGATAAGTCCAACTTCGAGAAAGAAGTCGCTCGTAGAATCCACCTCGGATGAGCTGCGTTCGGGACATTATTTCATATCTTGTCGTCCAAAATACCTCAGTGCCTGAAGTCGAATGTGTTCGAGCAATGTGTGTTGCCAGTGATGACCTACCGCTTCAAGACGTGGTGCTTTGGCCACTATTTTTTTGGTTTTTTTTTGTGCGATTGGCCTGATGCACAAGCTCAAAGTCGCACAGCGGGCTATGGAGAGGGCTATGCTCGGTACAAATCGGATCAAAAATAATCAAATCCATAAACGAACGAGGCTGACCGACATAGCTCAGAGAATTAGCCGGCTAACTTTAGCCGGCTAACTGTGGCCAGCCCATTGTCACTTGACAATGGGCTGGCCACAGTTAGTTGACAATGGGTCACTTGACAATGGGCTGGCCACACAGCTCGGAGGACCAATAACCGCTGGGGAAGAGAGGCCCTTGAGTGGAGACCACGTCTTGGAAAAAGGAGCATAGGAGGCCCCCCGACTAAGTGGACTGACGACCTGAAGAAGACAGCGGGCAACCACTGGATTCAGATGGCTCAGGACCGGTCAGAGTGGTGCAACATAGAAATTAAAATACTCATTCCTAAAATAAAATGCCATTCCACAAATAGACATCCAAGCGCGAATCTCACAAACAAATTTATTTTACAAGTTTTAAAGCGACGATGATAACTGCTGCAACAAAGAATGCTTTCAATTTATGAACAACACAGAGTTTTAAAAAGTTTGTAGAATCTTAAAGTACTTCAAAAATTCTTATACAATCCAAATATCAGCAAAACTTTTTATTATTGAAATCAGTACTACAAATTCTATTGACAACGAAGACAGACTCGTAATGTTATTCGGGGACTATTTATTGATTGTAGACGATCCTCGACGCCTGACCCATAGCCACTCGATCGCATCCAATACGCCACATTTACTAAAATAATCAAATGTCAAGTAAACAGCCGTCATATAAAGGAAAATCAAGACGTATACATACGTCTTCATTATATTATATTTAGTTGCAAAAGCAAACATTTTATCCTCAAGAATAGGGTATAAAGATACACGAGTTTATACAATTAACAACACTCGTAACTGGACCATATCTGTGGGTACCTACTTACGAGATTGAATATATTTTATGATTTTTTGTCTAAGTTTTTTTTTATGTTAACAACCGACCAACGAGGAGATGAGCCACCTGATGGGAAATGGGCCCCGTGGCCCATGGGCATTAGTAACATCAAAGGCATCACCGATACATTGCTTGCCAAGAAAGAAAGAAGAGTAAAGAAAGAATAGCGTGTGTTTGTGGGTTTGTGTGTTTGTACGAACATCACATGGCAACCACTAAATGATACCTGGACTAATGATGTAGTACTCCACCAATCCCCACTGGAGCAGCGTACTCGTAGTGCAGTATGATCTAAGGCGCATCAATTTGAGGAGAGACCCGTAGCGGGTCATCAATGGTCTAAAGCCAGATATGTAGAGATAGGAATCTATAGATGTAGAAAGTCTAAATATCTCCTATACTTACCTAAATTTATCATTCAGTTGCTCTACTTTGTCTTAAAATTAATCGTCATCTCAAGTAAATCCCTTCTTTATGGATGTTAATTAAAGCTCGAAAATACATGTTTAATTAATCTGTACGAAAATTTACTTAAGTTCGATAGGAACAAAGGGAATTGTGGGAAGTTTATAATCTTCTGTGTAAGCTTCTGGCTATGTTGTTGACTGATATCTGATAAATTACTTTCGAATAAGGAATAATAGAAAAGCAATAGATGATAGAGCCTTTAGAAAACCTACATTATAGGTTTTGTGTAGAGTTTGCATGAAGTAGTACCAACACCTGTACCACAGAGTAGTTAAACAAAATCTGACCAACTAACGTTCTTAATAACACCCTCCGCTGACTGGACTAGCCATCCTAGTCCCGATTTGACTCTTGTTCTAGGTCGATCACAATTGTCATGGGTACCAGCGGAATGATGGTACATTCTAGTTGCCTAAAAAAAAATAAAAAAAATATTATAAAAACAACAATACTAGTTAAAGCCATAAAAAAAATATTATAAAAACAACACTACTTTAACAATATGTTTTATGAACTTGAAAATACGTTTACTTTCTTTAATAAGGTAAATGCTTACTATAATTATGTTTTCGCATCCACAAGTCATTCTGCTGAAAGTTAGCAGATAATTGTAATATGTTGCCTTATATAGGGTTTTCCATTAAGGGCGGGTCGATTTTAAAATTGAATAAAACAAGTTGTATATCAGATATCAATAAGGTTTTATCTTTATTTGAAAGCCCTATCAATGACATTTTGGGTGAAATATAACATCGTTCAAATAGCCGCCGCGGCTTCGCTGGGTAGCGCGCATTCGAAAGTCCAGTTTTCGACGACTGGCGCATGAATCAGGCTGAATTTGACCGATGGCATCGATTATGTTGTCTCTGAGGGCTGCGGTGGTTTGCGGCTTATTCGCATAGACCTGCAACTCAAGAAAGCCCTACAAGAAAATGTCTAAAGGGATCAAATCACACTATCTTGGTGGTCAATTCACGTCGCCTCGGCGCGAGATAACCGTGCCATGAAACCGTCATTGAAAACTGGACCTTTTGAATGCGCGCTACTCAGCGAAGCCGCGGCGGCCATTTGAACGATGTTATATTTCACCCAAAATGTCATTGATAGGGCTTTCAAATAAAGATAAAACCTTATTGATATCTCATATACAACTTGTTTTATTCAATTTTAAAATCGACCCGTCCCTATTGGAAAACCCTATAGAGAAATATAGTAGAAAATTTTCTTTATCCGTATGTATCCAATAAATCTTACTATTGTTAAATGTGGATTTATTGCCCTTTACCTATGTTATATTTAATTCAAAATAACAATGTATTCAGCAATATATGACCTAATACGTTCTTACATGCCTACACTCATTAAAAAAGGACAGGATATCACACCATACACATATTGGGCAACATCTTTAAATGTTATTTGCCACTTAATGACTTGCTTGAATAAGAAATACTCAGTCTACGTTCTAAACAATTTCTTGAACGTCATTTCCACTCGAGCGGCTTCTGTTGTAATTACGCACGCACCAGTAATCGTTCAAATTATGTTAAAGATATATTCAGCAGTTACTTGGTGAACCATATGGCGCACTGGTCACCGTGCCGGACTGCCGTTCAGAAGGTCCTGCGCTCGATTCTCGGCAAGGCGGAAACTTGAATGAGTTTAAACATCTCATCTTTATGTGTTGTCCATAACACCGAAGACAAAGGGAATCCTATGTTGGGGCTATGAGTATGTAGCTTTATATGTAGAAACATAACTTTAATCAGTGACGTATGTACCTACATGGTTAGTAATGACTAAATGGTTAAATGAGTTTAAGTTATTTAAAAGATACAGGTACTTACTATTCCTACAACTATTCCTAAATAACTGTAGTACTAGTAACAAACATTGATTGAAACACACAACGGTAAACGGTAGACTGTTTGCGTAGCACCGGATCGTATTTTCAATTCCGGCAGGAACAAACATTTGAGTATAAGGTGCGTCGTGTACCTAATGCTTATTTTAGGATTAAGTAGGTATAGGCGATAGATATAAAACACGAGAATTCGGATCCGGTAGAATGAGATTTGTGATTTAAAACAGTTCCACCCTACCTTATTTCTCAATGCTCATCAACTTAATAAAGATTTAATCATCATGTACCTGAAAGCCGTCGGTCCCGGTTGTTACCATTTGGTAGCAGTCGTTAAACCATGTCGGATGCCTTCATGCGGCATAAAAATTTCTGACACTTGGGTTGGCCACTAACCCCCCCACCAATCCACCCTGGAGCAGCGTGATGGAGTATGCTCTAGGTCTCCTCAGATATGAGGAGAGACCCGTGCTCAGTAGGTAGTGAGCCATTAATGAGGTGACGCTATAATATAATCGTAGTCTAAAGAAACGCCTTTGAACATTCTGGCATTAACACCGCCGATACACTGTCAAATTACGGAATATTGCTCGAAACGCTAACAATAAATCACCAATAATTGTTTTCAGGGACAACGATTCCGAACAATCGTAGATTCATAACAATACGAAACACGAATTAACAGAAACAACGCTATTGAGGTGCGTGTGAACAATAATTTCAGACCCCTTACAATAGCTTACCATAATTCCGGTAATGACGTAACAGGTTCTTGTGAATTGTTCTAAATTCTAATTGATGTGAAAACCAAGTAAGTATCCGATAGAAACATATCTTTACCCATATTGCTTCTGTTCGCATCAAACCTTTTGTGCGCTATTATTGTCACTATTGTCAGTTAGTAGTTATTTGGATTCAGAGGGTTCAGATCTGGTCGGAGTGGCGACAAACGTTCCATGCCCCATTGACGACTAGTTATGTAACTAGTCGACAGTAAAAAGGCATATTTATTGTTTAGTATGAATTAAACCATAAATATATGCCTTTTTATCTATAATGCTATAGACGATAGGCAAGTGGTAGATTTTTGAGAAAATTGTTTTTCGCGTGGTATGAGAACTATGCGAAGACGCGAATGGTCGCTAGCGTCTTATATTGTTTCAAGAAACATTGTATTTTTGCTATTGGAAACTACGAACATATAGTTACGAACATATAATAGTTTAGTCAGACTAAAGTGTGTTTCGTCCCGTTTGTTTCTGTCGCTATAGCCAAATAGACAAAGGGTTTAATAAAACTCGTTTTATCCTGGATTGTACACGTTTTTTTACTATACGAGTTCTTGCTTCGTGGCCGTGGATGTCATGGCTAAATCACATTGGGCAACTTCGTGCAAGGGTAGGTATTAGTTGCCAATTCATCATAATAATATTGTAACAATATTTAATTGGAAATAAAATGCAAACTGAAAATGGCCTTCACACCTACCGTGGAATTGCTATTACGAATGTACATAATTAAAAAATGCTTTAGTTATAAATTAAGTTGCATTATAAACACAATATATATCTATGGTTGGAACAGTACAATGTACTTCTATGAGTGATGGCATAATAATTCGTCGCTGCGTTAGACGTGGCACAGTTTAGAAAATAGTACAGGAATTTTATGGCACTTATGCACTTATTCATCGGCAGATATGGGTTATAGCTATTCTTATGATATATGGGTATAGTACAGACTTTACGGACGGTTATATCAGGATAAATAATTACCTACCTACTACCTACCTAAGGATACATGCTCAGGAACTATAAAACACAATTTATAGGTAATTTTTGAACTTTCCTACTCCGATAAAACCTGAAGGATCAATCAATAATACTACGCATTGAGGTAGTATAGATTAAGAACTTTAACAATAATTTATAGAAAAATGCCGTAAATATGTAATTTAAGATGTTTAAAGTTAAATTCAAATTGTTTAGTTACGGCATAGCGTGAAATATTGCGGCAGTTTAATGTGCCTTGAAAGCTATAAACAAAGCTACTAACAGTACTGAAGGAAAACGGTTAATGGCAAGAACAATTCTTGTGTCGCACAATGGATGCCTTTTGCTTTCATACCTACGAGACATATGGGAAGAGCTGTGGTATTAGGAGGCACCTTCGCGCAGTGAAATTGCTTACAGACGGCCTGTGACAAAAAATCTGCCGATGTAAACCCATTGAGAGTGACAATACGAAGATGGAACAAAATAACCAGAAAACGTCTTTATCATTATTTGAAAACAGAAATACCATAAATTTTGTATGATGTATTTTGTTTACATAAGATAAGTTAATGCTTGACAACAATCCCACCTGATGGTAAGTGGCGATGAATTCGAGGATGTTGGATGCACTAACTTATTAAAAGCCTATTCACTCTCCTCTTGAAGACTCCCAAATTATACGCAGATGGGAACACCGACGCAGGCAAGTAAGACAATGTAAGTACGTGTAGTTTACTTCTGGTCATTTTAAACTCAGGTGCATATAGGTACACGAATTTATCAATCGATTGATCGATGCAAATAATAGTAACTGACAAACTCATATGCACCAAAGCAAAGTGGCTCTCTATACCTACATCGACATTTGCGAATGCGAAGAAAATACTTTAAAACTACAATTTTCACCGTTTAGTATTTAAAGTCACAAGACTGTCTATGAAATAGAACCCTTAACGTAGACAGTGCATAGATGCCTATGTGAAAAACATTAAACATTTATAGCAGAATTGTTTTCAAATATTTACACAGACATTTTGTCGTAAAGATAGATTGAATGGACGACGATTCGGCTCTGTTTTATTTGAGCGTTTTATTTGTGAAAGCAATTACTTCTAGAAACTTTAGTAGGTAGGTACTCGTAAGTAATACTATACTAGCCAGTATTGACTCTATTTCGCGCGTGTCTTGCTAGTATCTAGCAAGACACGCGCGAAATAGAGTCTCAGCCATTAATTAAATAATCAATATTTTAGGTGATTGTTCACTATCATTATCGTAGTGGTGTGTGCCTTTTCAATAGATACCAACAATTATACATTATCCCATGCACGAGCGGACAGGATAGATGCACAAAACACAGAGATTTTGCGGTAGATGTTAATCTAACAGCACAGAATACATAACAGTACCTACTACGTACTACTAGTCTGATGTGATAGATGCGCGCGTGGCAGGACAAAAAAGAAAAAAAAAGGAAAAGTAAAAAAGAGGCCTGTACGGTTGTGTACCAAAAATATTTAAATACTAATCGGTTTACATAACTTAGTAAACCTATCTCCTCCGCTTGTTCCATAATGTGTGATCAACGCCGACATGAGCAATGGACCCGCTGTAATGATATTTATGGGCGCAGATAATGTATTATTACCGAGTCAAGTAGCATGTAGACGTAAGTACCTAATGAAATGAACCTACATATAAGTGTGTTACACGGTTAGTGAAAATCTGTAAGTGGTCACCGTCGCTTATTCTACTTTGCAACACCAGACGTCACACAATTAATTAAATAAATAAATTAACACACTCATAACCCCACAGCACACACCCCTCACACCACTCACAACCCACAAACACAAAAACATACCCCCAGACCCATAACAGAAAACTCATTCAAATTTCCATCTCGCTGAGAGTCGAACCTTGAACCCTTCCAACGGCATTCTGAAATGGTAACCTTTTTTAAGGAGGGTAAAAGTTTAAAAACTCAAATATTGATGATTTCTGTGTAGTTTAGTAAGAGAGGCTAACTCTCTTTGCATTATGAAGTTGGCTTGACCACTAGGAAACATTTACCTAACCCCTTACTATCTCTCCATCTAAGGTGGAAAGAACTAATTTAACTCCAAGAAACAATAAAAGGCCCATCACAGCCCCAACCTAACTCAATTTCCATTATAAAGGTATTATTAACCACGTAGGACTAGCTGCATACATTCTTAATAGCTTCATGAATAACTACATACATACTTATGAATAGCTACATACATTCTTAAAGTTATGAATGAAGTTAATTATGACTATTATCAGTATGTTACTACTATATTTTATGAGTAGGCACCTATGTTCCTACTCATAAAATTGTAGCTGTAATGTAATATAATATTATGTACGATTTTTCTTAGTTAAATACATGTCATCATCATCATCATCATCACAACCCATAACTGTCCCACTGCTGGGCACGGGTCTCCTCTCACAATGTGAGGGGTATAGGCCATAGTCCACCACGCTGGCCAAGTGCGGATTGGTGGACTTCACACACCTTTGAGAACATTATGGAGAACTCTCGGGTGTGCAGGTTTCCTCACGATGTTTTCCTTCACCGAAGCAAGTGATAATTAAATTTTAATACGCACATAATTTTTGAAAATTAGTGGTGCGTGCGGGGTTTGAACCCGGAACCTCCGGTTCGGCAGTCCAATGTTCAACCACACCGCTATCACTGCTCACAAATACATGTAATGTGATTAATTTACAATTTTCTATTTAGATTAATTTATTAACGATCATAATAATCTAAACTATCTTTCAAACTATTGTTACGTATAGTTATAGTATTTATAGCAACCGCCCGTAAGTTCTCATGACTTTGTGGAATAAGTTCCCTTGAGAACAATGGACAGGCACCAACCCCGTATTAATTATTGATAATGTAATTTAACTTTAACAATCACTACCTGCAGTGTAATAAAATAAATGTGTAAGATTTTAAAGCAAGTAGCATTGCTGGCTGGTACGTTTCAAGGAGAAATAGCAGACTAGCTGATCCGGCACACGTTGTCCTGCAACATATATTATTTATATCTCAGGTTCTAAACGGCGTATTAAGATGATATATGCACCAGTTTTTAAGTTACATCTCTAACAATACAACTGCAAAAACCGCATCAAATTTTATTCAGTAGTTTTTGCATGTGCGGACGAACATGCAGACAGGCAGACAGACAAAAATTCTAAAAAAATATTTTTTGCTTTTATTAGTCCTATGTACCAATTACAGTTTTATTATAAGTACAGATTATGGGTACTAAAACAGAAAAGACAGATTCTCTTTGTTTACAGTTTTTGCGCGAATAGATAATAAGAAAAGCCTATAACGAGCCTCATGATGGTAAGTGGTCATCAGCGTCTATTCGTATATCGTACGTATATCGGGCAGCCTCCGAATATCCCTTAATGCAATACTTATAGCGCTCTGGGGATACCTAGGAAGGATGTTCACTCTACATTTTACTTTTCAGGCAGAAATTATCGTAAAAATAGGAACGTCGAGAATCTCCGTCAGTTTCATGGATGTTATTAGAACTTTATTTTTTCGTTAGTGATGTGATTCGTTCAGATGGAACGTTGACGCAGAATACGTATAATTATCAGCTCCTCAGAGTTGACCGTTGCACAGATGGTAGAATAGCCAGAGGTAAATTAAGGCTCTGTCTTTCTCTTTATTAACAATAGCTCCCGCTCTGTGCTCAAATTTCAACTGTTACTCGTTCTGTCAAAGGGTTACTGTGTAGTGAATGTGAATTAACACTATGTAGGTATTGGTAATACATATTTACTTAGAATTAAATAATAGTGCTTTCCGCACTTTTTCACGAAGAAAATGTTAAATTTACCAAAACTCAGACTCTTCGTGCGTTCTTCTTAAAATGGATACAAAGGTTTTTGATCACGTATTAATACGTAGATATCATTAAATAATATAATATAAATAATAAAGAGAATAGTATCGATTCACATGATTGCAAATAGACTGGCGATTGACATACACTTCATGGCATAATCGAAACAAAATTTTGACTTACACTGAAACTGTAAAACTTATCGCATTTTCTTTTCGCTTTAACAATTTTATAGGAAGTTTGCAATATTTTCTCTACATCTCTTGAACTTCCAATTTAAAGTTTCCTTGTTTATGATAGCTTTCAACTATCTTATTCGACTTATCAAAATATGTTGTGTAATGTGTAGTAGAGTTACTACTAGACCAGAGGGCTTTGGCTTTGGGTTTTCTTCTTTCTACACTTCATTACCACAACGCGATTTAAATTACATTTTGTATGGAGATACTTTGGGACCCAGGTAAGGACATGGGATAGTTTTTTCCCCGATAATACGTTCCCTAGGGATAATTTCAAGAGTATGTCGTCGTTTTCTGACTCCCATGCGGGCGAAGCCGCGAGCGAAGACTAAAATACAATATATTATTAATCTAAAGTACACAGACAGACGGACAGTCCTCGTTCCATTCCTCATACTTACTATCAAACTAACCATTTAATGTTTTAACACCGTCTTCTGACCGGACTAACTATCCTAGTCCCCATTTGAGTCTTGTTCTGGGTCGGTGACAGTGCTGTTGTCATGGGCGGCAGAGAAAGGATAGTGCCGCATTCTATATTTTTACATCATCGAAATTATCACATAACGTTACGCGCGACAAACGTAATTCTGGTAACGGTCACTTTAATACGGTGGCGTTTACAGAAGTGGCACCGAGTTAGATAAATCCTTTAACCCTCTAGGTTGGCCTCTAGTAATATATTTATAATAAATGTTATATGTATATACATACGAATCATTATAATTTCTGGAAAAAACAATACATCCGTGTTGCCACCGGAAAAATCAGTTTGATTTCATCGGTCTTTTATTACGGCTTTGTAGGTGTGCGTTCACAGAACACTCTCTGTTTCGTGAATAAGTTTATTGAAACTGTATTATTTCATGATTATTAAAACGCTGTTATGATAATGGATGCTTCTGTTCAGGAGATACGAGCCCTGTTATGATATTCCAAAACCTTTGGGTGATTTAAATCATTCCATAAATTGCAGCGAAATACAATATACATGCTTCAACCATATAAACCATAATATATTAACAATAGGTATCCATGCTGCACTAGGGATTCCCGGTAGCGACTGTGTCATCCGAGCACAAACATTTATCTCTCCCATTCTGCTTGCCATTACAATTTATATATTATTAAGGTAATGTTACAACTACAAAGAGTGTAGGTACAGTAAATCTAATTGCAATAGTAATTAAAGTTTTAATTATTTAAAGCATAAATTATTTTATTTTAATTATTTTAGATTTTTAACAGAATTCAAAGCAAGTACTAAAATTACGTTTTGAATTATTAATTTCGTTGGCACAGCGAGAAACAGAAACTCTGTTTTCTATTACTTTCAGATTAAGTTACGTTTCGTTTGTCGCATATATATTTTGGATACTGACAGAGCTTATTGTAATTATAGATTTAATCCTTTTGGCAGCCCTGTTCAGAGAACAAACAAATCACTATTCATACTTCAGAAGACCTATATTATTTTATAATAAGCCGTATAGCGCTCTTCTGCTGCTCCGGTAAGGATTATTGGAAAGTTTAGTGTCAGCGTGGTCGGTGGTGCCAGCCCATACGAACCTACTAATTTTTATGCGAATTTAGGCATTATCGACTCGCCGTACCCCAAAGCATGGAAGTAATCACGAAATTTTGCCAAAATTGGTTACCCATTAAACTGTTACGTAAAAGTTACGTAATGTACTCGTAATGCCTGAAGTTACTATTATCGATCGATCAATTACTATTGGCACACGCCGTAGGGCTCAGGGGTCTTCTGATCCAAATGTCACTTGAATGTTTACATAACAAGATTTGCACAGGTCTGTAAGGATTAAATTGATGATTGTGTTAGTCTACTTAAAACATAATATTACTTCTACTACTACTAGTACCTAAGGTCTGTCTATAAATATTTGTTGTTGATAATATTGTCACAGCCGTGGGTAGGGGTTGGGAAAACATAAGGCCGGCTTCAATAAATGATGTTTTATTTTCACTGTAAAAAAAAGGTAACACACGCGACACGGTACTATACACTTTATTGTTCACTTTACTTCCCTTCACACTTCACTTCACACTCGCGACACTGTACTGTGAAAAGGCACTTCACTATTTCTACTTCTTCTTCCCACTGGCGCGCTTCCCGACTCGCTACCAAGACTCGACTGACTCTGCCTTGACCGGAATCGCCTTATATACCACCAATTTCAATCATTCCAAATTCAAACGTTTATTTTTAATTTATCACCGAAAACATTTTAGAAATTCTATTTTCAAATTTTCTTTTTCTTTTATTTTATTTTATTTTTAATTTACGCGACAATATTAAGACATTGTAAAGCCAGATCATCATTTAATTAGGTTATTTCTTTGTCTAATGTTGTGATTATATAATAATATGTATGTATATTCAACAATACTTTTACATTATAATTATATTGTAAAAAAGCGAATACTACAGAGGTACCTGAAATGTTTCAAATTAAATGAACTTATTTACATAAACTTTAACTACTGCATGAGCTGGAATGGCCCGATATCATCAACAACAATTTGTGAATGGTGTAAATTTTCAGGTTCGTTATAAGAATTCCTGAAAAGTTCGCGTACCTACTATGTGTTGCAAATATAACAACGTCCATTAGCAGTCAAATAAAGTTACCGCCTGGATGAAACGGGTATATACGAAGCGTCGACGGTTAAATACTGCGATTTGCATAACAAAAGGAATAACATCGCACAGTAGCCCTATGATCGTCGTTCACAATAAAAGCCACATGAAAGTGATGTGGATTTTTAACATTAAGTACATTGAATATAGGAAACCACAAATAGGTCAACAACTAAGAAAGAAATAAGGAAGAGAGATTGCAAAATGATAAGGAAGTAAAAGTTCCGGAGATGCCGATGAAAATACATATTTATTATCTATCTTTTAATAGCCATCTTTAACAAAAAATTGTAATGGAGTTTTGCGGCGTGATTCAATTTGTTAAGATTTAAAAACTATTTATACGCAGAGGTACGTACATATAATATATTCATATCACAAACACTAGGAATAAAGTTAAACTGATTGTATCGTGCTACCGTCAATATAAATGGTAGCTACTAGGTACGTTATTTTATATTTACTATGTATGATGTAATCCACTTTAATATATAGTAGGTAATAAAATAATAAAATATGCTCATAGAATAATTTCCATCTTTGTAACTTATCCCTAACTACACGTTCTTAATCTTCAAAATGCGGCGTGTGCCTTACAGACAAATTGTGTTTTAATTACCCGGTTGCTACACCGCGCACAGCCATTGTGTTTTGACGCGCGATTGTCTACAACCGTTGCCTAATCACAACCGCTGGCGTGCTGAGTAACCCGGTCATGGTTCCAAATTACACCGCACACGTTAAGTGCTCATCATGTTACGACGTCAGAATGTTCCAAGCGACGAGATTTCGTGTTGTTCTACATGAGTGGCTTACGAGTATTGTGTACACTACAGAACAAGCATTGGTAATTCATTAGCATATTATAATGGAAATAATTACTGTGCACTGTGATAGAACACTGTTCTGTAGCTGTTTCGAGTGCATACGTGATTTTGTAATGTCAGTGATGTGCCGTAGTACGTGTGTGGCTTAAACTCTACAAATTGTCGAGTGAATTTTTCACCAGTGATCGTTTTCCATCTTTGAGCTTAACATACACATAACCTATGACCATCTCAAAGTATTTTTTCAAACAGTGAAAGTTTTTTTTGAAAACATGTTCCGTGGATCTAGAAATTGTTTTCCACGCGAATACAAATTAATTAAATTGGCAGTCCCATTATAATATAGATTTAATAACGGCGAGATCGAATTTCTTAACATAAATGGAATTCAAATTGGAATTTTAAAACATTACTCCCAACCATCTCTTGCTGCCTGTAACCCGAGGGCTACGAAATGCAACACTTAAAGTGAATTGGCTCTACAACGTAGAGCGTTAAAAACTAATGTAGACTTCGACCTTATATGGCTACGAAATGGCGCTGCAAATTATAACGATTGTAATTTTTACACGAATTTAAATTAATCTTGACATGATGCTTGTGGCGTTAAAAAGCCTGTTGCAGGTGTTTCCATAAGGTGGTTCCATAAGCCCCCTCCTCTTAAAAGCAACCTCACAATCACAATTGCAATTATGTTTTACAACAATTGCCAGATTTGGCAAATTCACACGCTTTAGAGAAAACTAACCATCACTTACATTCATAATAAGAAAATTGGCAACCCAGAGTTATGAGTATCTACATAGTTACCTTAATATTGTTTAATTAAAACAAATCATAAGATTATTTATTATATGGGTGAAGCTTTAATTACCTACCGACCCCATACCTATTTCCAGGTAGGATGACAATACAGTTCGAAAATTACGGGAATTTGTAAAGAGTGATGACCAACAATAAAATTAATAGGTACCTATTTAACTTCGGCGACATATTGGCCGAATGAGGGCAGATAAATTTATTTTCGTTTTGGCGTTTAATATAATATGTTATATTCAAATTGGAAAAACGACATCGTGAATATTCATAATGAAGCAAGAAGAAAGAAAAGAAGAGAAACGTACCAAAAATTATGATTAATTACTAAGTAGATTGACATTTAAGTTAAAGAAATAATTTACCTAATGTTTTGCAATTAGTACCAGTTTTTTTATTTTATATAATAATATGTTCCTCTATTTGGACATTCCTAACAATCATCAAAAATTCTCTATTTATATTTCATTCTCATCTCTCCATTTATATATATTCAAACTTAAGACGGCGCGGCGGCGCGACGGCGCCTGGAGTTATGATACGGATTTAAAGTAATCAAACATTGTTTTTTAGAAGAAAAATTACATCTACATGAAATAACAGTAAAGTGTGACAACAAAACGGTAATTTAAAGTCTATGCTCAGCAACAAATATTAACTATTGACAAATAATGATGATAGGCGCTCATAACCATTCTATAAATATGCATTTAAATGACCTGCAATAAGTCTTCAGATCAGTTCGCAATAATTATGATTGCCATTATCTTTATAGTTCCAAGTCAGAATCAGTTACCGGTTCAATGAGTTTCTCAGTCCAGTTAAGGCGGAGGTCGATGGAAAATGTATTATTTTAACTCTGTTATATATAAAATCAGAGTACAATACGGTCAAATGTGTGTAGGTTTACATACTAAGTGTGTAGAGTTCCGTAGTTTAGTGAGATGTTGAGTTAGTGACGACAAAAACAGGGTGTTTCAAACAGAGTTATATTAGAAATTGTATATTTAAAAAAACTGTCAAGTGTGAGTCGATATTAACTTTAATGTGATTGGTCATCTCGCGAGAGACTCGCTGATAACTGAAGACTCCTAGTGCATACCCCACCACGCTGCTCCAGTGCAGACTGGTGGAGGAGAACTTGATTGTTTATGTTTATTGTAATCAGCGAGAAGAAATTCTCATGTGAGGGACTGATTAAAGAACAAAAAACTGGTTGAATGAAGGGTACGATTGTATGATGTATGGTTTCATTAAACTAGTTACATTATTCAGGATGTTTAATCTGGGAAAAGCACATTTCACTTAACCAATTGCTAACTTAGTACAGTAGGTTAAAATGTGATTTAAAAATAATTAAACATAGTTCCTAAAACTATTTCGGAAAACTAACCTCATAAAACTCTGACTATCAATTTTATTTTTGCTAAGTCGGAATTGATTTAAACGAGTTTCCGTTCACAATCATTTATGGGTCACAAACTTTTCTCTCCGAGTGTTTCAATTGTGGTGTCATGAGATGGAAAAATCACCCGAAGGTGATTATCACTATCATGTAAGTGATAGATGAAGATCTATCACTTACATGATGATTACTATATTTTGCATAATATAGGTTACAGGTATAAATCGTAGAAATGAAATTTAATCCATACTTTTTGATAACTGGTTATCAAATAATACGAACGAACTGAAAACGAACATCTCAAAAATGCAGCAGCATACATAACCTGATACAAAATCGTGAACAAGAACTTCCAGCTCAATATAATTTTAAAACATTCTATGTAATTTTGTTCACCATAGCGAAGTGAGGTTGGCTTACTACTTAATAAACATTTCGTACATAAGCATTATGAACACCGAAAAGCATTGATAAAATGCCTTTTCATGTCTGATAACAGACGTTCAGTGACTGTGATTGATATGGGTAAAAACATTTCGATTCGATAATAAAACTAGGTTAAAGACAAAAGTCGTAGGCAGAGAAGCGAAAAGTATATTGTTGTGATCGTTGCTTAATACACATTGAGTATTCTGCTGGCAGTACTACAACGTAAATAACAATTTATAGTTTAAAATACACGAACAACACGCTTGTGTCACAAAACACTGAAGTCACAGAAGTTAAACTATGTACCTACATTCCGACGACGATGCACTCAGACATCATTCACGAATACTAAAATTAGGAACGATATGGAATGGAAGAAACAAATCGAATGCGAGTTTCACTCGATGCCGATATTCATTTTTATGCAGAAGTAAAGCCACAAAAAGTTATTTGTATAACAGTTTATGGGGGATAAAATTCGACTTTCAATAGTCAATCATCGTTAAATCCATTGAATTCGATTTAGTAATATTGGTTTGATGCGATTTTTAACACAACAGGCAACTATTGTCAAAATTGTTATTTCTGTTATTAATAAAATTATTCCCAAACTCCAAACGATTTTTTTTTGTAATTTATGGACACGCGGAATTTTCATTTTTATTACAAGAGGTATAATACAAAAAAACATTTATGGTGCACTGCCATCATGAGAGGTCACTGGTAGTGTTCGATAACTTTCAAATGTTAAAGTTAAAGACATCAATCTTGAGTTATTTACTATTGGTTTTATTTCTGTTCGTCCCGTTTGATTCTGAACTATCAATCAAACAACTAAGCAGACATTAGTGCCAAAACCACAATACAGGATGTATTGTATTGTATATACATACCGTTTAAATTTTGCTGCATCACATCTTTTACAATATAATTATGTCAGAGTAGTGTGGCAGACGTATAGCTCTAAACCCTAAAGCCACGACAGAGTGTAGGTATGAAAGTGAAGAAACAATCATAAGTTTAACTTTGTGCACTCAGAGTTGTGTTCTTATTGCAATACGTGTGTAAACTCAAGAGTTTCGGTTTTGATTTAATAATATATGAGTAAGAATACCATCGCTGCATAGCGATGTTATGTGATGGTTAGACCACTTATAGATTATTTATTCTACAAGGTCATAATTATTGTATTCTATATCTACAATTATCATCGATTCTATGTATGTGTAAAAACTTAATATCATTTATACTTATGTGTGTAACTAGGTAGAAATAAAGCCTAAATATTGGATAACATTTACGTTGGAGTGCATACCCAGGTAGTGAAGGTGAATTTAGATAAGACAGGTGAGATCCGATGCAAAGTGTTTTACACTTTATATACAAATAACTTGTTTTCAGTTAAAAATTTCAGTTTCCCGTGTTACTTACATAATATAATATTCAAATAAATCACATGTGATTTACACAGTTCTGAGTTCTTTTCTCAAAAGGAGACGGTGTAAAGTCTTCTTTTCCTGCTCCTTACCTCACAATACTGTTTGTAACAAATTATATTATTAATATCTGAAGTCTCACATATAATTTGGAAGAATTTGAGGAGTGACCCAAGGTGCCTTGGCCGAAAAACTTTCCGCAATATGAACTGGAAAATACCAACTGTAAGCCCGTAAGTATGTAAAATGATGAGTTTTACAGTTTATCGATAGTGGATTAAACCCAGGTTACGCTTTGTATCAGTAATATTCAGATATGCATTTTGTACCTAGTACAACTAGGAGCGAAGTCCTATATAAAGTTTGTCACAGATGCATTCTGCTCGCAAGTCCCAAGAGAGCCCCTTTAAAATTTTACTGGGTCAAATAATTCATAAAAACGATGGTGGAGGTTGGGTGATGTCGTTAAAACTTCAGAAACAGCGGTCGAGCGATCACGGAAATGGCAAAAAGGACCTATGAAAACACTTCATTATTTAAAAATCCATTTATAATGATATTTTGAATAAAGGGTTTCGCTTAAAGACTTTTTTCATTAATTTGCATAAACAGAAAGATACTACAAAAAAGAAAAACTTTCTAATTAAGGTTTTACAAAATAGCGTAATTTGGAAACGACACAAATACATAATACACTTATTATACCACAGTACCACAGTGCGCATTATACTAAATCGGTTCAGCGAATTAAACGTGAAAAGGTAGACAAATAGACAGACATTGTTACTTTCGCATTTATAATATTAGTAGGGATTGCTTGCTGGACGTAGGTGTGGATGGGAAATGTTCGGGAATTACTTATCAACGTAGTAGGTTCATCATAGACAGATGCATTGGGGCGTCCGCATTATTCCAGGGTTTCCGAAACTGCGACCGAAACACATTTCACGGTCGACTTTAGAAGGACGGCGGTAACTAAGCCGGCAGGTAAAACCCCCGCCATACAAGTACCGTTGGGATTAATTGGTGCTATTAGGAAATTGGACTTAATCCATTAGCGGCACTTATATTAAGCACTAGTATGCCCGCCCTCGCTTCGCTTCGGGAAAAATGTCCCTTATTATGCGCATTCGAAAATTGTTAAGCGTGATTCTTTAAAGTGACATAACTTCTTCATTTATAAACCGATTTAAAATAAACATTAAAGGTTAAGTAAAACTTGGCTTGGCTTGAGAAAAAAGAATGAAATCTATGGCTCTCAAGCCAAATACTGAGTACCTAATTTAAATAAATTACATACAGATAATCATACTTACTATATACATTACGTAAGCCGGTTGTTGCGAGCTTTCGATGATTTAAACCTTAACTTAACGAAGCTTTTCCTCAAGTGCATCTAGTTCGTGGAACCGTCGCTTAAACTACGAAGGACTTTTGATAAGTCGTAGTGGTGTTATGATAGACGACCAGTTAAAACTTTTACTATTTTCCTCTTTAATGAAATTTTCCACGTTGCTTGATTCTAGACTAAATTCAAATGGAACACGATGTTTTGAAATTTTGTTTTGCTCCAATCGTAACTCTATACTTAATGCTTGTAGCAGTTAACGAATACATTTATTATGATACCGGTACTTACGATAATTATGTATACGTACACCAACAATGCATTGCATATACCCGTATCATATACCTATTAATAAAATGTGTACAATCCGCGATAAGTTAACACCCTTAATGCGCAATATAACTATTGCGCAATGGTATGTCAGGTATGGTAACCCATACCTGACAGCCGTTCTAAGGGACTTCGGTTCGTTTCAACCATAAATCGCGCACGGGTCTCTCGTCATCATTGTGGAAACCCAGAACATACTCTACCACGCTGCATCAATATGGATTGGTGGAGGAGTTGGCCAAGTTTTTATGCCACCCGAAGTCCTCCGACAGGGGTTAACGACTGCTATCTAATGATAACAACCGGAACCGACGGCTTTACGTGCCCTCCGAAGCACGGAAACGCTCACGATTTTTTTCCACTGGCGTTCACCCATCCAACTACCGACCACGCCCGCTGTTGCTTAACTTGTTCGATCAATTTGGATCGACGAAAGCGGTCGGGCTATGAGCGTGACAGATATATGGGTCAAAATAGTATGTTTTAATACAATTTAAAGAATGTTTATAGTAATAAATGAGTATTATAAAATATCATGGTAATACTATAATATTATTTATCTAAGGATTTCAGTTTAATCGAAAATGTAAAAAGGTTGCATTGTGATTATTATGATGAAACTTCCTGAAAAAGAAAAGTGTCATTTCTATGAAATGTCAGGGACTTGGAAATGAGGAGCAAATTATGTAACACAGGTACGTCGATTCGTTTTCCATTTTACCCTTATAATAAGCTGTATTTGTGCCATTTGTAGTAATCTTCTGAATTATTACATAATTGATATTTGTATTAATACGTTGTTCTATACTAAAGTGTATTCGATAATATCCTTTTATAAAATTGCTATATGATATGGCTTGTCAATACTTCCACTACTACGCCATTATGTTTTTGATATAATTGGTCAATTCCAATAAAATAATTATTAAATATCTTGTATGTTCAAAAACATTGTTTAGATTGCGATGCTTAATTATATTTTGTGATTAAAGTTATACATTAAAACAGAACATAGTTTTGTTGGTTTGTTCGTTATGTTAATAAATTATATAGTTACTTTAACAGTTGTTTTATGTTTTTAGTATATTTACGCTAACAAGCGCATCAAATTTAAAAATACTAAAACTGCTTAGTATTTGAATGTGGTTTAAACGTTAATCTAGGTCGGGATCCGTTGTAACGAAACCAGCACCTCAGGTACCTATAACTCTAACAAGTATAATCTCAATATTGATTTAGCTACTACAACAATATTCAACGACAAGTTTCTTGGCAAATCTATGTTTGTATTTTAGTTCTCGTGTGGAGACAGATTTATCGATTATACAGTTACTTAATTAACTAACGGTATTAATTGGCTGTATTGGTTCCAGGTTTGATTCCCAGCCAAGGCTACGTGACAAATAAAAATTGTTCTCGGGTCTTGGTTATTGTGTTACCTGTGCTATCCACGATACAGTATATCCTATAGGGAACGTTTACTTATACAAATTGCAAAATTTTCCTTTTTACTCCGTATTCAATTTGTGAAGACTAGCTAAGTAATAATTAACGCACGAAATTACTATTCAATTTAATCCGAAAACATTAGGTTGAGGATCATAAATTTAATCTAGGTTATATGCTAAGTTTATCGACAATATTGATCTACATATTGAATTTTTTATTTTTACACTGTTTTCCGCGGCCCGTTCTTTTATTTATACGTAAAAAATAATAATATTTAAATTTATACATATGGATACATAATATGTTAAGTACCTACTTTTTCGAGTTAAAATCATCTTTATTCAATTGTATTATTGAGTTAGAGCCCATAAAATCTACTTGCATTCAAGATAAAATCTAGACCTGTGTTTATAGCGTCCATTTGATTAGCGTCTGAGGATGTCTAAATTTATTAAGAAAAAATTAAATGTTCATCATTCAAATAAATCGCAAAGTCACTTGTAGGTCAGTACTAGAAAAAATAAACCGTAAGTTTATGCTTGAATTTAAAAGCCGAGCAAGTAGGTAACAGGCAGTGCACAACAAGACACGTAGACATCCGTTCGTGGAATAAAGTTGCACGAATATAGAAAGCAAAACTACATTTTTACAGTTTTACCACGTCCTAACTCAAGTTCTTAACAGTACGAGTATTCTTACTAAATATTGTAACGAGTAGATTTTGTTAAGTTACCAATATTATATTAAACGCGTATCAGTTTTGTCTTGTGTAGAGGTATGTACGGGTAGTCTTTATTTTTTGCTTTACAATAATTTTGGCGGAGTAAATAGCTGAGTGATCTGAACGTTGGACTCGCGAATCGGTGGGCCCGGGTTCATCTGCACGCACTATCACTTGCTTCGGCGAAGGAAACGAAACCTGCACACCTGAGAGTTCTCCATATTGTTCTCAAAGATGTGTAAAGTCCGCCAATTCTTTAGCCAGCGTGGCAGACTACAGTCTGTACCATGATGATGAAAGGACTCTTGATCCATCCTTATTTTCAAGCCAGCCACCTATAATCCTGACTTTTGTATTATTAATGCTTCTTACTTGATCGGCTAGCTAACACCCTCCTTTTAGAATCAACCAATAAACGAATAGGTAGATACCTATCTACGTATCAGCCTATAACCGAATGGCCTCAGAGCTTTCAATCGAGGCCGACGAACGAAATCCCTTTGGGCATTGTATTAGTATACATAAAAAATCACGCCACTATTCAAACGAACCGATGACGGCAGATTTCGTTACCAAATAGATCACAGTCAGGCAATACCGCAGATGAATTCCAAAAACAACGCGACCTTGAAAATAAAAATAAAATTGTTTTTTACAAATTTTCAACACGCAGCAGTGAGATATATATATCATGGCAATGTGTGATGCCTTTTGTCATGGGTGTCAAAGGTGGCACTAACCACTTAACGATTACTGGTTTGTTTGGTCGTTTGTCGACAGTTTTTCTTGTAGTCGACAGAGGAGCAGACCACCAGATGGTAAGTGTTCACCATCGTCAAATATACCCACAGTATCAATATACAGATATCAGTAAGCATCACTGACGCTTTGCTTACCGTAAAGGAAGCCGGGAATCCGTATTATTCCTGGCGCACCAACACTGTGACGGAAACACGTTTAAAAGTCGATTTTGGAAGGAGGGCGGTAGCAACACTTGCGGGTAAAATGCTCTAGCACCTTACAAGTACAGTCTGGAGTGTGCTGGGTGGTACAGTTACCTCCAACATAAAGGACATGGCGCCCTAAATTCGTCTGAGTGGACCTTCAGCACAGTGTACCACCAACATGGCAGGTTTATTTCTACTTTAGATAACCCCTCGCATCTTGCCTGAAATTAAGGTGTGTAAAATTAACCAAGCTTTTATTACACTGTAACATTCGCTACTGTTTGTGGTATGTAATTTTTATTACAAACTACTTACCCCAAGAAGTATAAACCGCTTCATTTTGTATGGCAAGAACAAAGTGGAAACCGAAATACAAAGTTGAGTGAAGCATTTGCTTAACGGCAGAATGAATGAAGGAGAAATAGTCTTGCCCCAGGGGAACTTTCAAAGATTCTACCGCATATCAAAGTTTCAATTCGTTCGATAAAGCGAATCAGATTTTCTCAAGCAGGTTTACTTATTATAATATTGTTTCATGTTGGAATTTGGCAGAAGCTACAAGAAGGAAACCTTTTATAGGCCGATGTCAAGAATGCGTACTTTATAGAAACAAATTTGTTTTGTATTTGAAAGATTGCGAAAATCAGTAAAAAAAATATTTGTTAACGTTACGTCTCGCAAATTGTTACATAAATAGCGGTTCACGGTTCTCATATACTACTAGGCATACAACTAGGTATGCATAATACTATGCATAATAATTAAAGTAATAATATTAATACAACTTAAGTTGTACTATAATAGTACTACTAATTAGGTAGTAACGGTACACACTCATAGCCCACATTAGGATTCCCTGTGTATTAGGCGCCAAGGACTACACACACCGAGACCGAGAAAAAATTTTAAACTCATCATTAAAATTTTCGCCTCCCTAGCAATGTGGGAATGGAACCCTTCGAACATGTGCGGCGTAGCAACCATTGCGCCATACGGGTAATTGTTTGTGATAGCTGCCTACCTTTTTATGTACCGAGATAAAACAAAAAAAGGAATACAAAATAGTACCTGTCAACTACACTTTAAAAAAAAACCACGCGAAACGTATTTCACACACGAGGACTCATTTATATCATATAGTTAGGGGAGAAGCACGTCTCACTCAACTCGTGAGATGATGTAGAAAATGTTACCGTTTTTATATGAGTAACAAGAAATAAACTCAATTTTATTATATTTTCTCCTTGACTGCGCTGAAGCAGAGCGGTTAGGTTTTGCAGAAAAAGGTCCATATTTTCGTTTCGAATTTTTTCTACTTGTGCTATGTATTTAGGACATAATATTAAATCCAAAAAAACTTACGTATATCGCAACTACGTGCATAATAAGCGATTGCTGAACAACCTATAATCAAGAAAAACTTATAGATGATTTTTAAATAACTCCCTGTTTTAAATATTTTTTTTTACAATATGGCGCCTGTTTGTCGCTATGTTGAATTTTGATTACTGTTATGTCTTTAGTTTTTGCAAGATGAAGAATAAACGATTAAGGCAATAACCATCAAAATAGTTTTGTCTCGAACGCCACTAACGAACTAAATATTCATACATAGACTGGTCAACACAATAGGTACATCTCTTTTAGCGTCGCACAGTCGGATAATTAATATACCCGTACCTACCTACGTCGAGATTTTGACCCCCGTTAAGTACCTACTGTGATTTATCGCATCAATTCAACAATTTAAAACTGTTATTAAAACAGTGACACACATTTCTTGAGTGTTTCCATGCTTCGAAGGGCACGTAAAGCCGTCGATCCCAATTGAGCAGTCGTTAAGCGATGACGCCCGCGTCATCTACTACGGGTTTCGCCCGCTACTTCGGGCGTGGTGGAGTATGTTTAAGCCTCCTCAATGATTAGGAGAGACCCGGCTCAGTAGTACGCCATGAAGCCACTGAAACTATATCTTTGTACCTACTTATCAAATCGTTATCGCTTACTAAACAAATTCTTGGTTGAAACAATTGTTAAGTAATGGGTTAGATAAGTCAACATTAAACATAATATTTCAACAACAAGAACCCGGCATTGTCGTACGCGACGAGGATTTAATTAACATTCAAAGTGATATGTAAATGTGGGAATTAATTAGACCAAGTAACATGAAATCGCGAATCATCGAAGTTTTCTACACATCTTGCATAATTACTGTACGAGCTCCTAACTTAAGTCACACAGCACGGCCGCTCCACTCGGTCTAATTAATTTCCAACTATCTACATGTAACGCTTTAAATTACCTACACTTGTAACTGTCTTCGCTTCGCGTACTTCGCAAGGAAACTTATGCCTTATAGGTAGGTACCGGCATTCGAAAAAATGTTCAGACTTGATACTTCAAATCTTTTTAACGGAGTTCAAAAAAGAGGAGGTTCTCAATTCGACAATATATTTTTTATTTGTATAACTTTTTACTGGGTGTACCGCTTTTAATGATTATTTTAATATTTTTTTATTCCAAAGCTGGTGCTTGTCATATGGTCCATTTAAATTTGAGCGAGAACCCTCGACTAATTTTGAGTTATGTATTAATATGTACATAATTGACTTCAACTACGTTGACAATGTTCTCATTTTATTACTTCTCCATGTACCTAAAATATGTTTGATATAGTTTTTTTGTTTAAGTTATTTAATTACTAGCGACCCACCCTCGCTTCGCTTCGGGAAACTTACCTCTTCATCCCTTTTTTTCGCAATAAAAGGTATCCTATGTCCTTTCTCAGGGTCTAAAGATTGCCTGTGCCAAATTTCATCAAAATCGGTTGAGAGGTTTAAGCGGGAAAGCGTAACAGACAGACAGACAGACAGACAGAGTTACTTTCGCATTTATAATATTAGTAGGGATGAACTCTATTATTACTATTTAAATGTGTTCAATTAAACGTATATTATTTTAATGTGCTTTTTTGGTAAAAGAGCAAATATTTTAATTTACTTGGGAGTTTTTAAATCCGCTTGTACTTATGCACATTATTTATGTTTGTTATTATGTCAGTAAGGTACATTCAAATGGATGTAGGTACCTCAATATCCCATTTTGTCATAAAAACTAGGTACTTAGCAGATACATAGTCCGCGCCGAGACACGTAGCGACCCATTCGTGAGCGGCAGAAACGTGATGCCTGCTTCGAGTCAATATTTTACCAAGTGTTGATTTACTTTTCTTATAAGTAAACATCTACTTGGAAGAACAACAGAAATAAGAGGGGACATGTACCTAGTCGTGCCTAATAAGATACAAAAATTGTATGTCATATTTATTTTTATGTACCTACTTAGGTAAAGGCGTCTCCATTCACCAGTTTTCAGAAACGGACCCGATTAACTACCGTCCCATAGCGTTTTTGCCTATCATTTCGAAGATCTTTGAAAAAGCTATGTGCCAATGATTATACTCCTTTTGTGAAAAGTATACCAAATATCATTGACCAAATCTAATAAAAAGTATACTTAATATCTTTGACGACTCTCAAAATGGATTTCGTAAAACCGGTCCGCCGTCTTGGCCACCTACAAATATATAGATAACGTCCTTAACAAATAATTATTAAATGGGGAAAATACGCTATTAGCATTTTATTCGACATGACGAAGGCGTAAGAAAAAGTTAACTTCAATATAATCGTTAGATAAGTTGCATGGCATAGGAATCCGCGGCACTACCCATGAATGGTTCAAATCTTTCTTGAAAAATCGCAAGTAGTATGTTGAAAATGAACATTCTGACAAAAATTCGAATGAATTGAAAAGTTTCCGATCAGACGAAAAATTAGTCCAAAACTCAATACCTCAAGGTTGTGTACTCGGATGTGTTTTGTTCCTAATTTATATTAATGACCTTCCAAAAAATATTAATGAATTGTGTGTTATGTTTGTTGATGACTATTTTAAAAGATTTCCTCTTCTTTTGAAGGGGAGATAGATGATAAGAGCCACTGGCAATGGCTGACCTAAAAAAGAAATAATAAAGATTTTTTTAATGTCGATTTTTTAAAATATTTCAATAATTTTGTCGTAGCTAAGAAGTCTCATTGAAAATTTATGTTCGTACTTAAACTTTGCTAGATAGTAAAAACAATATTGCTTTTTAAGAGTCACATTTAATGTTTTAAAAATTTTTGCTTCAATAAATGTACATAATTTCCAGAGGGTGTTGGAACGAAATAAGTTTAAGAACCCTGCAAAAAAACGAATTCAATCAATTTTTACTAAAACGAAATAGCTGGAAAATTACGTACCTATTTACAAATTAAAATAAGAAGGTTTCATCAATCTTCATTAGAAGTCTCCTCAATTTACTAGTCCGCGAATTAAGGCTAACAAGCTAGTCCTAATATTATCATATAGGTACTAAGAAAACTCTTAGTATAGATATTTATTAACGCAATGGATTCCATAATGTTCATTATAAAAAACTTATGTCCGTGACTATGCGTTAATTGTAGGGCAGTTAATTGTATAATATTATTATTATACCTACTTCGTACTAAACACATTTTATATTTTTCTTGTAAATCGTTTCAATTAAAAGTTAATAAACTGGTTTCATTGTAACTTTATCCACTAAATTATTTTGTTACAAATTAAGGAGGCACGGAAAACAGCTTATTCAGTTCGTTCGCAAAATAAAGCTACCTAGACGCAAGTTCTGAAGAATTGTTTTTAACTTTTTCTTGTTCCGTGAATTCAGCAGTTGTCAGAGCGTTTTAGCCTTTAAACTGGAAATATTTGAAGTTTCCTTACGTAGCCTGATTAACGTCTCATTTTCTTTCATTTATCCGAAGGTTTTTATAAAATTCTTACATTTATATTCTTGTATAATTTTCTCGTCATCTTTTTAATACCTACAGGGCATAAATAAAATTATTTGTTAATCTGTGCTTTCGTTCCCGTTAATCTCAGACAGTTTAACACGTTCGCTGCGGCGATCGTGTTAACTGATTTTGGTTGTGGTTTTCATTGATTTTTTTACGGTAAGCGTTGGGTAATATTATTATTAATTTTCATAAAGATGTTTTAATATAAATTGTCCGTATTGCATATGTCCATGCCCGACGGTGACCACTTACCATCAGGCGGCACATGTGCTCGTTTATTGGCTTCACCTTCATAACAAAAAAGGATCCCGTCTAGTCTAAACATTTTTTTAAGTGTCGGTAGGTACTAAAGGCATAATGTGGGTCTCCCTAAGCGAATCGAAGACGGTTTCTATAATGAAATAAACAAAGTAAGATAGTACAAGCAACATCTGAGGAGCATTGAGTGACCGGTGACGGCTAGCGGCAAAATTGCTCTTCAATTCTTCGAAAATCATGTTTAAAGTAAGTAAGTCTTATCATAAGAACTTCCGACAAGCGGGTTAAGCTTTGATCCCTTCATCAACTTCAAATTGTGAAGTACGCTCCACCCGTAGTCAATTATGTGGAGAGACTTGTGACTTGCACTTGGCGCTAATGGTTGAAACCGACACTGAATATGAAAAGAACTAACTACCGACTAATAAATACAAAATGTTGTAATTAAATAATCACTTTAATATTCACACAACTTTTTACACCTTCTAAGTACTTTACAACTTTTTACAAACGCTCGACCAAAAGCGCGGTAAGTTGTGATATAGTTGCGCACTATCCATCCATCCATCCATCAGCCTTTTGTCGTCCACTGTTGGACATAGGCCTCCCCTACCTCGCCACTCTGACCGGTCCTGTGCCTTCTGAATCCAACGGTTGCCCGCTGTCTTCTTCAGGTCATCAGTCCACCTGGTCACTGGCGCACTATCCATTGTTCCAGTATTCCATCTAACACTACGTACTATCAATGCAAAAGGAAGTGATAGGTCAAATCCACCCACCTATAATTTTAAGAGCTTTTACTTAACTTGCAATAATTACGAGTATGTATGTGCGACTACTACTATATACTACTCAATCGGACCACGGGGAAATTTAATTATCCGTAACCTATCGATTGTACAAGATAATATTCGCCAGAAAAATATTATTATGTTTAGGTTGCTAATGTCGGTATAGCTCTAGAGAGCTATCTATTAATAATATAATTATACACACAATAATTTTAGAATTATTAAATTTAGTACACTTTATTTCCGGTGCATGCGTAATGCCTATGCATGAGAAAGCGTTTGTGTTGGAAAAACTTCAGTTAGTAAGAGGCTAATTCACTCACTTTGAAAGACCCAGTCACAAGATTTTGTCATCTCAAAGCTGTTTACGTGACGAGAGAGCTCTATGCATCTACTAACAATGTCGCCTGGAAAATTGAACTCGGCAAAGTGAGGCGGCACTGCTTCTAGAAAACACGGTCCACTACTTCTTTACTTGTCTCTAAAGTTTTTTGTATGTCTGTTCAGAATGAATCCAAATAATTATGTAGGTAACTTCCTATGACTAGGTAATAAAGAGGATACTTACGTCACTGAAACATAGTTAAGTATGTGCGTGTCTGTGGATTACGTGATATTTTAACGGTGTTTATGGTAATAAATATGTTACTGAATTATTAATTAATTAATTATTATTATTATTATTATTGTTAAATAAAAAGTCAAAGTTTCAGTTCAAGGTTTTGCACTTTTCATCTTTACCACTACATTTCTTAGATTCAAATTCCTAATGTTAGGTAAGTTTATCCTGCACACTGAAAGATATCAAAAGTCCCCCGACCTTAGACTGAATTTTGTCAAATTTGAATCTGGAATGTTCCGGTAGAAATGAAAACTAAAACTTGATAAGTCTTTCTGAAGGTATTTAAGATGTAAGATGTTCCCTTTATCATTTATTCCAAGCCAACCTCTCCTGCCCGTGGTAAACCCTTCTAAAAAGACGATCAACGACAACTGACGGTCAAATAATTTTTTGAACGTAAATAAGTACCTACTTAGGTATTATGCAGCGAAAAATAATTAGCTCGTTGGTATTATCCATGTATGTACCTACTTAGTTAAAATTGTGTTCGGCCGTGATTGCCATGGACCATTCATTAAAATAAAGACCTGATGGAAATAGGTCAATAGACATCTCAACCCAAAAGTAGGTTAATAGGACCCTTCAAAATGTTTGAAAATAGACTAAAATTTCAAACAAAGTAAATTTTGACACAGCGTGACATTATTTTGCTGCATAACGACTTTACTTTCAATACGAAAACAATAAGAGAATTAAGGTAACTGCAGATACACGTATTACTTAGAATAGCGATGAACATTGACATGATGACACACCAACATTTTCTGTATAAATCTCCTGATCTCCGTGAAAAAATGTTTTCTTACTTAACAGGCAAGTTTTTAAATATTACCTATCATGTAAAACCATGGTTTATATGCGACATGTCGCCCTTATTAATATTCAATTATTGTACTAGAAAATCAATTAACTTCCGTTGGACATAAATTACTCGTCTGGTCGCTGTGCGTTTGCCGTTTCTTTTTTGCTATGAAGTTAAAACTTCCTTCCGGCTTATGTCAATTTTAAATTAACACAGCAAAGAGAGCGTCAGTGGGTGATGGTTAGTGGAATTGGAAGTGGAAATTATGAGATTCGAGCATTTTAGGTCATAAGACTCGGGTGTTGTCTTTACACAGCAGTCTTTCGAGAGTTTCATTATGAGAGAAGCATTAGGGCGGAACGCGTTTACACTAACTATGCAATGTACAATAAAGTCCTGCTAAAGGATATCGAAATTTGTGGATATTCATTATAGTACCTATTTGTGTCAAATTAAAGAAATTTCAATAGTGTACACCTGCCACAAAAGAAACCAAAAATGATGCCAAAACAATTTAAAGTTTCATTATATCTACTAGAACATATAAAATAAATATTATACATAATTAATAGAAACGCTCCCACAATCATAGTTCACTAGGATTCAGATGTACACAGTAGGCAGCAGTAGGCAGCAGTTTCATGTGTGTAACATGAAACATCACAAAAATCGATGACCCGTGAACAAAAATTACATGTGACAGAAATGTCTGCTCCGGACATTCACTTATTTAGTAATAATAAGTCAATGGCTCCGGACGAAAATCGAACCCGGGACCCCTCGCCTCGCATGGAAACTCTATCAAGCGGGGCTACAGGATCATTATCATAAACTACTCTTTACAACTAGCATTTCCTACAAATAAAATGTAAAACTGATTAAACCGAATGCATTACGGTAGGTATGCATATTTTCTTTATTTTTTAAACGGAAGAAAACCCGATTGTCCTCATTTCAAGCAGATGTTTGTACTTATTAGCTAAGTACTAAGCCTGCTTTCGTACAACTATTAGTATATCTGGTGTTGTATAGTCTTGAGATATTCCAGGATTATTCCATAAAAGCGGGACTGTAGTTGGAATATCGTTCGGACAATTTTGTAGTTACATAATTATGTATTACAAAACGGAATATTAAACTGGAACTTGGGCAATTTGAGGCAATCTGAGGTGAAAGGAGCTCTATCATTTACCCAGTTCAAACCACCCCCCTTGTCATGGTGCAATCTGTATAACAATGGGCTTTATTGGGGGACGCGACACTTATGTAGTTAGTAGATACATTTAGGTAGGATAAGTAGGTACATAATTATTACACCGAGTAGTAGGTACTCGGTATAATATGTAGGTATGCCTAAATATCTACTGCCAGTATTATTGCATTGGAGGGACTGTTTTCCTGAAGGGTTTTACAGTATCTGTCGACCTACCCCGACGTCGACCCCTCGTTGGTAGTGATCCTGGCTACGAAGTAAGATGTCCCGGGATCGATTCCCGGCCGGAGCCGATACTTAGGTGACAGATAAAAATGTTTCTTCACGAGTCATGGGTGTTAGTGATGTTTTATTTGTGTTGTCCTTGTCCATGCCACACGCGACACAGGTAATCCTAGTGCGGGGGTATGAATATGTAAGTGTTATTTATTTATTTATCTACGGATGTCCACGGGCAACAGTGACCATTTACCGTCTAATGGTCGGTATACACGACAACGATTTATCCTAGCGATGTGACTGTGCATCCGTTTGTGTAGTTTTATCGATGGTGTGTACGAAAATTGGCAGATTTTTTTGGTTGGTGCAAACGATCGCAGCAGGAACAAAATTCATTCGATAAATCGTTGTCGATCTCGGTTGCACAGTTGAACTTGCATATCCTATTTGTAAATTGGGCAATGGTTGTGTTCCCAAAGACCACTACGACCGGAATTTACTTACCTATTAGGTACCCTCATGCAATTCAAATAAGTACCTAATTAGTTTGATTGTAATTTTCACTTAAATAATATAAGCTCTTCCATAGTTCCTTAAATACATACTCAATTCTATAATTATACTAAATAATAAATTATAATAGCAGACTATCTACTTAATAAGTACTTAATTTTACATGAGATCTCATATTTGCGAAGGAAGGTCTCCGCTGCGAAACTTGCAGGATTGGTAGGTAGGTACTTCGTTAGGTATAATACCTACCATTTTTCAGAACACTTACATTTTTTAGGTCCACAAACTCATTCTCCAACTCCAAAAACAAATTATAATCAAATTAAGGTAAAAGCAAATTATAATCCGAGTAAGCGTTCAAATAATCTGAACCAGTCAGCGATTAATTAAATTTTTAATTTTAAAGTTAGCGGGCAGCGTATGGCTCGATTCAAATGAAACCCTACAACTAAAAGTTTGATTACTTATTCGACTTTATGTTCGAGATATACCTAATTAGTTATAGCTGTCACTTTGAATTATTGAAATGTGAAGGGGTAATTATTTTATTAAAGATCAAGTGACACTTGCGCCCTATTTGATGAAAATTACTATTCATAAACATTTCATAAAAATAGAGTTTTAATAATTAAAACTCTTTTTTTATGTAGGTATGTTGTCCTATAATGACCGATGCCGCGCTGAGGTTTTTCGAATTGAGTCATCCCTGAATGCGTCAATTAGTTATGAAGAAATGTACCTATGCAAAATTTGGTTTATTGCCCGTGGTAAGATGGCGTAGTATTAGTGGTCGAACCACGTGCAATTATTTTCACATCTAACTACACGTTAGCCATTGAGGAGTTTCCTCTTCTTGAACCAATCCTAACCGTTGTATGTTTATCAGAAAAATGAATTGTCAACATTTTATTTCACATTGAAATTGATATCTATTAAAAAGTGAACTTACAATAAGGGAAAGAGTTCCTATTCAGCTTGCAAGATTTGACCCAAGCAAATAAACACTGCTTTGCATAAAAGCTTCTATTAAAACGTGAATAAGTTTTACCTACTGCTTACCTAACCTAACCTACATCTAGGTATTTATGATACCATATTTATCTCTACACAAAACCCCAAAACGTTTTTTATAACTAGTGGAACCGCCCTCGCTTCGCTTCGGAAAACATGTCCCTTATTAGGTAGGTACGCACATTCGGTAATTGTTAGACGTGTCGCACCGTACACAAAGATTAACTCATATTTTACTCAGGTTTTGTCACGCCCGGGAATCGAACCCGCGACTCCTCACTTCGCAGGCAGGCTCCCTACCGACTGGTCTGATGACCCCGTCGTCAAATTACGATAGCTCGTCATACATTCATGCGAGATTTTACGCAGATAAATTGTCTATCATGGTGTTAATAACAGCATGATTCGATTAAAGAATTGGCAATATAACGAAACGACGGCCCACTATACGTTTAATGAAATTGTCTACCAATAGTCGTTGTGTACTCGTTACTCGACCGAGCATCATAAAATGGCCGAATAAAAATTGATAGAGAGATTTTATATCAACACTAAACTTACACTCATCGCAATTTATATATTGTATAAAATGTTTTCTATGTTGTTCTAGGATCGCACGTTTTATACTTTTGACGTGATAACGTCTTATACATTGATGAACACCGGCAGCGCGCACGAAAAAGTGTCCCGTTCCGCCTGAGCCTGTGCGTGCAAGCGAGAGCGCGGACGTTCGGCTTGCAACGCATCTCTCTTCCCTTATGACGTTACCACGTGAAATTATCGTCCGTAAACAGACTTCCCACACAACCATTTTCTAATATTATATTATTAACCAAAAATTATTATTAATATTCTATAGACGTTTAGAAGTAACATATTTTATGAATGGTTAATTTTTTTGCTCGGGGATATCATTGAATGGTGCTTCACCACTACTTTATTGTCCTTGTGACAGAACCCAGTTCTAAAATTATTCTCATTAGCAGCAAAACCATTGGATTCTTTATTTAATTAGTACTGTAATCGATACGATACCCAGGACAAATTAAACACTTCATGGAGATTTTGGTCGTTTATTTTTCAGGAAGCAAACGATTCACAGCATTGGTGGGATACAAAGGTGTTACAACTCTGGGCCAAATAAGTAAATCTCCTGAAATGCTGATTTTTTATTAGTAGACAATTACAACAGCGTAATACATAAGTACCCAAATATAAACCGTGGGAAAACAATGTTATAAATACAAGTGTTGCAGAGCAGTAGTATAATTTATTTAGTAAAGCGAGTACTCTTGCATTATTACCATTAACTACACACCTTACTAAATCACAATGTCTAATTATGTCAAAATTATTTATCACATTTATAACATTCTGTACAAAGTAAAAAAATATTTTCATACTTTCACTAGTACAAAATAAAGCTGCATATGTCTGCAACAATCGTTTAATATTCTATATAATTATGCCTTCGCAGAGAAAACAAAATATTAAACTAAATTAGCTGTAACATGTACTTTACGCACGCTCTGAGTGAATCAACAAAAACTATCAAACTATAAACATTACATGTAAAGAAAATCGAAACGATATGCAGTTAGTAACGCCAGCCCCAACTGCTACCAGCCAGGTTAAAGGTACATACTTACACATATACATAATGTTAAGTTATATTCTCTATGTTTACTCTATACTTCAACTTGTTTTAAATATCATAAAATAATTCATAAGATATAAATAACACATTATTTACGTTATGTGGACATACAACCTTCATAAGGAGTGATAAACTTTTATCGTATATTACAGTAATAGTCCCTCGCAATTTGCCTATATTTGGTATCTTTGCTAGAATAATTTTCCAGAGCAAAGAGATTTAATGTTTATATAATTTTACTAATGACTGCTGGACAGTTTTAAAACACTAGCAAGTTTAATACTAATTTATAATTTTGAGTCTATACAACTGACGTGTGACGCTTATAGAAACTTAATTTACTAACAATGATCGGATATATTAATGCAAAGTAATACAACCGACGGATTATTCTTGTGATCAATTTATTCAATCGGCTAACAGACCACACCTAGCACCCACCTATGCGCGTGACTCATTTGTTTCAATAAAAAAAATATAATTATGCAAAAAAACAATAACTACTAATTTGAACTGTTCTCAAAAAACCGGGGACTTTAAAAATGCAAAATTGTGATTTGTGACAGTGATCATTAACAAATAAACGAATTACACTATATGGGACACTCAAATTATTACAAGTAATTTACAAATATACTTCAATCTCTAAATATCAACTAATTATATAAACTGCAGTATTTACAAAATATGATGTCGCTTTACGGCGCGTCATCTCTCTTACATGTTTGTAAATATTTACAATGACTTGTATAAACACTAATTTCATTAATTTAAAGAGCATTGTATTTTAATGAGCTTGATCAAAGTAATCGCTTGTTCTATACATACAAAATGATTTGTTGCACACATGCGCAATATGTGTTCAGTCATGTTGGTGATAATTTATACATTTCAACGTCAATACATATTCTTTTCCACCACTGAACAAACAGTTCTGATCAATCCAATCTGAAATACAATCTTAAAGACGCTCCAAAGCCGTGAAATAGATGGCGCTACTAGTTTGAGACTACACGATTTACCTGTATGATATTATAAATTCTGTATTAAAATATTCCGGTTTAAAATTTCTATACACTTTAAAGTTTCTATTTTTAAGGATATTCCCACTTTTCTTCACTTCTAGATTTTAATTTAAGCGAGTTCCTGTATTGCTACAATTAAACGCCCAATAAAATCCGTTTTGTTATGATGAAGTGAAATATGTAATCATATATAAATAATTGAATCACGGAGCGTTTATAATGAAAGGTAATGTACACCACACGTACACACAAAATCTAATAGCGCCAGCTAGTAACAAAGTTTGGAGCCGCCTTTTCCAATTGAATAAATGTTTGCGCACATTACATCAATTTAGCTCCAACTCGAATCCGATTCCACTCATAAGAAAACATTGGAACATAAGAATTATTTCATGTTAATTACGGTTGAAAATTCAGTCAGATAGAAGTTGGCCTTGGTACTAGTTTTGTCAGAAATTTCATGTTTGAAATTTCAATACTTTCCTATGAGTCGAAGTTGTGCAATGTAAAATGCGCAGACCATAATCGGTACATGCAGTTACGCAATGGCGCGGTATAACGTAAGTTCATCAGTCTTATTCGTACCAGAGAGAACGAGATTAGGACTAACAAAAAACTATCTACATACGCCAATCCACAGGGATTAAAAATGTTAAAATGTATTAAAATCACTGGGCAAGTATTTCAATGTTCAAAAATCATGAGGATATCAGTCAGTCTTGTCTAGGGATACATTTCGGTGCCCGTTTCTTTAGTCACGATCCGATTTAAAACTGTACATTGAATAGTTCAGATGTCAAATGGCTCGTTATTTACACAAAATGCGGTAATATTCACAAATTTTATTGTTACGTACATTGATATGAAGAATAATCTGAAATACGAAAAGTTTCAGAATCCCAAGAAAATGATGTTAATATTGTTTTATTTTCCAAACAGCAACAGATATTGGCTACAAATACCGTAAAAATACGATAGTGGATGAGATTTAATGATATTGCAATAACTTTTACGTTCAGGACTAATTGATGCATGTAGAAAATAATTACTTTCTCGACACTGAATATAAAAAGATAATTACATTAAGTTTACCAAGTGGAGCAATAGGAGAGGTCGCCTACAGAACCGTACTATAAAATTATATTTAACAACAAAATTTGAGTAGATTCTGCCAATGAGTTAAAAGTAAAGGAAGACATTACTAAAACTCATATCCACTTCAACCCTCTTTAAAAATGTTTAATTAGTATAAAAATTTTGCCCAATGGGCCTGGTTATTTAATTGAATTTTGAAATTATTATATCGTGTTTAAAAAACAATATTTAATTAACGTATGTCACTCAAGATATATTTTGAGCAAATCAAACAGATAATCGGATATCTCGTTATTTATAGTATTATGATGTTATAATTATTTCAGTCCATGGTACTCTGCTTAGAATAAACATTTTAGTATAAGACATGTGACTTTTTATTGGACATTCTTATTCCATTTATTTACATTTCTTACACTTTTTAACTTTAATTGAATTATTCCTCAATTTTGAGAACACGCCGAAGCGAATATCCTTTATAGGAAGACAGCGTTGAAGAGATAAATGCACAGATAGTGCATATCTTATAATATTAATTTGATATTTAGCAAAGGGAAATCTCCCGCAAAGCGTTAACGTTCGGTACATTGTACCGCTGTAAAACTTCAATAGCGTAATTCAGGTCTGTGATGACGTCACTGTGACGTGTGTGCGATATCGCCACAGCACCACCCTGCTCACACCGGAGAACCATGATTCACACAGATTCAAGAACACATTCACATAGCTACCCATGGGTCTGTGAGCAACCTCATCCCTATCCATTGGTCAAGTATACCAGTCAAGGCTGACCAGAAACCCTTAGAATAATAACACTATAGAAAGACAGTCTTCATATAAACGCTCTGTCTGAAGTGAAGCACTAAACCGAAACTTTCCCGAAAGCGGGGAATGATTCGGCTGCGGATAATCATATGTTTTTAGCAATAATACATAAATAGCTTTTCAGATATTTTGTGACACAATTTAACTGGACAAATCGTCATAATTCTTTTTTTCGCGAGACACGTTTGGCGTGCGTTGACATGAGCTGCCTGGTGTTTGGAGCCATTTCTGGCTCCAAATAAGGTGCTTCAAAACGGCCGCGCGGACTTCGTTTCTATAGTGTAATTATTCTAAGCCAGAAACATATTTTTATACCAGTCACACCGTTAAATAAATTAAACCGAACAGTGTTCACTGCATATTGTATGACAAACAGTTTGCAGACTTCAAATTTTTCTACATATATACGGAAATCTAAAACCGCGAACAAAATCAAGGTCAGTATCGTTTATTTTAGCAGAACGTATCATCCTCATGTCCATATATAAATTATTTAACACCTGACCATGACCTTTGCGGTCCAAACAATCTCAAGTCTGCATTATCATGTCTCGCGATATATTATCCAATCGAAACTGTATTCCTTTGTTAAGCAATAATCAATTTAGTAATAAAGATTACATTAATTTTCCGCTATGAACACAAATCATGAGATTTGAAACGAGAAGAAAGCCACTGCAAATAGACAATGTCTGGTGCTGTCTATTATTACTGGAATTCTTTTTACTTTCTAAACTATACTTAAATCCATCAACAGTGTTTTAGAAATCGCACTTTCAATATGAAGTTAATTTATTAAATCTATGAAATGTACTGTACTGAGTAAAATAACCATAATATTAACACAAAATAAATAGCGATACGCATCTTCACGTAAACTTGTTGTATACCTTTACAACATACGAAAGTTATTGTGATATTCCGGTACTATATTTACTCCGCAAAACATACCTTGTTACTGAATTTGTGCATATTGAAAACCGAACTGGAATGTGACCTACCGAAGTCCTTCCACTGAAAGTGCAATTACCACTCAAATCGATGATCTATCGCTACCATTTTCAATTTAGATAGATAATCTCACATACACTTATGAAAATCAACGAATTACTGCAGAATTCCAAATGCGCCGAGAACCGGACATCGAACTGGTTTTGACATCTCGTAAGCCTCATACTTTGATACTACCGATCGAACAAGAACACGACGGCCTCCGGGGCGAGGGGGGGCCGCGTCGGTCGGCCCCAGCGCACATTCCCTCCAGATCGGCCGGAGCCGTCCGGGTAGCGGTCCCAATCAGCGGCCGCGGTCGGCCGGCCCTACTTGTCCGCGTCGGGGGGCGCGCTGCCAAAGTCGAGCTGATACCCGCCCGCGCGCGTCATCTCCTCCATACTGGGCTCCTTGCACTCGTGGCCGGCGTGGCCCGCCGCGCCGCAGTTCCAGCAGGAGAGCTTCGGGGGCGCGTAGAGCACGGGCACGAAGCCGGGGTAGGGGGCCGCGGCGTACGGTGGGGGCTCGCCGTTCGTGAACGGCGGCGGCGGCGGACGGTACGCGGGCGGCGGGGTGGGGTACGCGTAAGGCCGCGCGTACGGCAGGAAGGGCACGGGCGGCGGCGCGGTGGGCGCGGGGCGGCGCGGCGGCGGCGCGGGCGTGCCGGGCGGGGAGGACGCCGCGCTCGACCCGCTGTCGGAGGACGAGCGCGCGGGCGGGCAGTACGCGCCGGCTCGCCGCCGCACGCCGTTCAGCTTCTCCAGTGAGCGATACTGCTGGTGCACGGCGGTTATTTCGCGCAGTCTCTCTTCTCCAATATTGTGTCGGATCTGGAAATGGAAATTATATATATTATTACAACAAAAGTACGATCAATAAGACAGAAGTGTCTGTACCATACACGTATGATATAATCCATAGATTGGCAGTGAACTATCGAATGAGACTAAAAACCAATTATTCATGACCAAAAGTGAGGTTACAATTTCCTTATATTTCCGTATTTGTAATTTCTGTTACTTAGGTATTATTTATAATTACTGTTTCGTATACCTACTCTAATTCATTTTAGTAATTTAATTCAAATGAGACACATTTGCGTAACTGTTAGTAAGAAATTATGAGTGTAAACAAGTAGTAAACTTACTGGTGAAATGAGTAATCCTGTGGATCATTTATCATTGTTTGAAGAATAACAACCTGGTATTGCACAAGTAACCAATGTAATAACGTTATAATAAGATTGATAAACACGTTAGTATTCGCTAAATAATGTAGGTGTGCACAAGACAAAACCTATATTTCGGTAACAAATAAATGTAAGGTTTCGTTGACAGACACACTATCTCTCTCTTTCTAAGACATCATAGTACCGTAAGCTTCAGTAGTTCTCTTTTACTCATATACCCAATCTATGGAATATATTGTACATCGTTCGATCGTTCGATCGATCGTTAGTGCTCCCCTACGTTATAAAAGAAACCCCTGTGCAAAATTTCAAGTTTCTAACCCTTATAGCCCTGCGTTGATATGTCAGTCAGTCAGTCAGTTTCTCCTTTTATAATTATACAGATTACTTTTTAGGGTTTCCATAATTATAATGTTTATAAAATAATTTAGGTAGAGCTACATACACGCAAGTATTACCTATTACAAGGGCGTTGTAATAAAATTACAATATTTATAATCGATATAGAAAGTAGACTAAGATCAGTATAAAAGCTAAGCTAGGTATACCTCTGCGACAGTGAGGTTCTCAAAGTTGGTAGCGAGGTGTGGCAGCGGCGGGTCGGCGGCGGGCGGCGGCGGCGAGCGCTCGCGCGACACGCGGCGGCGCGCGCGCGGGGATGCGGCGCGGCTGTCGCCCGGCGACGACACTAACGGTGACACCGCACCCGCGCTGTTTGCCTGGTAGTTTATCACCTGGAATACCACGTCATATTATTAAAACATTGACAAATTTATAACTGGTTGTAGGTGTCATATTTACCGGCTGGCTAACGTGTTTATCAGTAAGACTTCTTGAAGTCTTGACTGGTTATGCTCTGTCATTTGTGAGTACCCAATACGTCAATGTCTTTTAATTCAGCAAATCCTTATCTTGAGGCATGTTTAAAGTGAATATTTAATCAACATTAAACTTTGTATTATTAAAAGTCCCGCGTAATTATCATCCATGACAAAAAACTGACAAGTGCAACCTTTGAAGAGCGGAGCCGAGCCGGGCTGTTTCAAGGGCGCACCATTAAAATAAAAATCTTCTTTACAGTTGTTTCCTCATGGCTGAGGGTCGTGGTCATTAATAACAGTTTCTGTAACTATCATTTTTTTCCAGGCTTTTCTGTTTTCCGAAAGTCTAATGGAACCGTGCACGTTGGCGTTGCACGCTTTTGTTATGACGTCCATCCATCGAGTGGGTGATCGTCCTCTAGTCCTCTTTTCTTTAATATTGCCGACAACTATTAACTTTTCAAAGTTTGGCTCGTATTCGTATTAACGTTTCAAGTTGGGCTCCTTCGCGCAATGTGACCGAAGTACTTAAGGACTCTACGCAAGCAAATAGTAGACAGGCGAGTTCTTATTTTGAGTTGTTGGAGAACAGACGCGTTAGTGCGGCGAGCTGTCCACGAAAATAAAAATACTAGTTGTAAAAATGGTTGCTCACAAAGCTCAACTTTTTTTACTTTTATCCGTCAAGAAGCATTCGCAGAATATAAATGATTTGAAGTGTAGGGATTGCTCTGTTGCTGCTCATGGTGTACCGTGCTAGGGACCAGGTTCCCTCCTGTTTAAGGTCACTGGCTACCACCCAGTGTAATCCCGACGACACTCATGCGTGGTAGGTTATTTTACCATCCGCCTGGATAGCTACCACCCTCAAATTTGACCTTGAAATATTTTATACTCCGGTTGCTGTGTTGGAGAACCAGAGATAATACGGTACCTCATTAATTACCCTTATGGCTGGTAACACTTTGATGATGCCTTTGGTATTACAAAGTCACTATAAATAAGTAGATATTATGTAGAAGTAACAAAAAAATAGATTACAAGTGTACGAAAAGTGAGGCAGTCAAATTTTTTTCAAAACTTTCATTTGGCTATCTCTTTCTGTTCAAACCTTCAGTAATAGTCATTTAATCATTAAATAATAAAACAAATGAATAATCACCTCTATTGGTTGATTGAGTGGCGCAACGAGAATGTTTCCTGGCCACGCGTGTTGTCCAATGTAATCTCCAATATTGTACTGTGGTATGGGTAAGCCGGGCGGTGGATGAGCCACTTCACCTAAAATAGGCAACACTGGCGGAGAACTCAGCTCAGTTATTGTGTCTGTGTTTGGCTGAAACATAACATAAGTTTAAAGTAAAAAGAAAAATAATTTTCACTTAACACACCAGGCCTTGCTAAGATATGATGGACTAGTGACATGCTTCACTTTGTCAAAGCTGTTTTTAATACCCACACCCAAAATCAATGTTATAGGGTCTATTGCACTAGCAAATAACCACAGTAACAGTTTTTCTTAAGTAGTTAAATTTTCATCAATCAGTTACAGTTATATTATAATTAAAGATAAATGTTAAGTCTTGGCCCGAGATCTTGGATATTACAATAGTGTGCGTAACATTTACAATATTATATTACTCCTTATTGCTGAAAAGCCTTTCCACTTTCAAACCATTGCATTCATCTAACAATAAATCATGATGTTGCAATATTTTTAACTGACAATGCTTGCAACGTAAACTACAGTTGATCTTTGAACCATTGTGATAAGTGCAAGTACATCAAACTTACATTCACATATTGTCACTTAACAAACAACACCACTCAAGTCATTTTGACCAACTTACAAGCGTGTAAAAAACCTGTGCAGTTTTAGAACAAAAACTGAAATGTGCACTGTCACATTTTTTTTTAATACTTGGTCTAACATCTAGAATGTGATTGGTAGTTAGACATACATATAATGGTATTTAAATTTAATGCCAAAACTGTCAAAAATCAACATGAGTGAAGCAAGCAGCTAAGCAACAATATTGTATTTTAACAGATACAATAAATAATAACATCATAGATGGTAGGCTCATTACATGGTAGCCATGAATTTACTACTAAATTCGATGGGTCCTACGTATAAGGGCCAAAATGCAAAATGACAACTTTACAGGAGAGGCTTTCAAAGTTTAAACTTGCTGTAACTTAAGATTGATAAAACCGAAATTTATGAAACTTTGCTTGTTTACTAAGACAATTGTCCTACTTATATATACTGCACCATGTTATATATATATTAAACAGTTTTTTTTTTACTGCATATTGGCCCTTTTACGTTAGTTTTTGTTAAAATTATTTGTATTTTAAAACACCATAAAAGGGCCAATGTGTCAAATTGGCCAATATACGTGTATTATGCCAAGTTGCATAATATAAGTATTTTTAAATACTTTTCAATTAATTATAAATTTACTAAATTCTGACTTCTACTAAACTTAGCACGATACTTGGATGCCATCTTTCAGTTATTAATCTAAATTGTAACGCTAAAACACAGTAACGAGATTTTGTTTTATCACAGCGTGGGCGTTGCTCCGTCTGACGTATAAGTGTCAAACTAGCCGATTGGCCCAAATAATAAAAAAAACGCGCGGGAAGTCCCCGCGTATAAGTCTCAAATTACTCTTTGGACCTTATACGTTTCAATCCACGCTACATATGCCATTATACTTTAATAGAAAGTCGTGTATCCATGCAGTTTTTCTTTTTTTTTAAAAGCTCACACGATTAATCATATCGATAGGATGCGTTTATCATAAAAAAGTCAAAATCGTCAAATTGTTAGTTTGGCCCTTATACGTAGGACCCATCGTAATAATAAAATAAATCTATCAGAAATTGAATACACATGATGAAGAAGTTACATTAAATCCTTATTAACATGTTTATCTTCATTTTATATATTTGGCTATCCTTGGTTGTTAATATGTGGACATTAAACACGAGAAGAGAATAAGCTTTAAAAAAAATACTTAATTAAAACAGATACTAACATCTCGGATTTATTCAGTGCATTAATAAATACATAAAATATAGGGGTATAAAAGATGTGTTAAGGCATATTATTCACTGTTTCTTCTCCTCTATGATATTTAGTTTTATAGCACCTTTGCAAAATGGTGGTAGAATCTAAAAATTATGTGCATAAGTGTATTGATAAAATGCCTAAATAAATAAATGACTTTGAATTTGAATTTTTGGCTTTACAGCATGTATGCATGTATGCTTTACAGCAGCAAGAGGTAACATTGTCATCGAAATTATGGCCCAGTTAAAGGATTTGTCTACAACATATTAATAGGTTTTCTTCAGAAATCAAAATAAATCAGTTATTAATCACAACAAAACAGAAACTATCAATAAACATTATTATTAATATTTTTAATGCACTAAGCAGCATAGTGCTGATGTGTGCATATCACAAAACTTGTTTTAAGTATTGGTCCTGTCTTTTTTTTACATAATATAAGTTAATGCTTGACTACAATCCCACCTGATGGTAAGCAGCAATGTAGTAGAGGGTGGTAAAGTGCATTAACTTAGAAGTTAGTTAGTTTATATTTTATATTTATGTGTTTTTTAAAAACATTACACCTAAATAGTTAAAAGACGGGTTTCAACATAAATAAACAACATTATAATAACAGCATGCTAACATACATATTTCTTAACAAAGATATAATTTTTACCATATGATTTAATGATTTATATGATGATTTAGACACTGACCTGTATCCCGGCAGTCTTTACGAACACAATGCCCGGTGGTGGACCCAAGCTTGACATATTAGGTGGTGGGACAGACATGTTTGGGGTGATACTAGACTGAGTGTGACATCCACTCACTGGTGCTAAGTTCATATGCTCTTGCTGTTCTTGGTATTGTATCCTCTGGTCTTCTATTTTTAATTTCTCTAATATTTCACCAAAATGAGACTTTTGATCAAATGTAAAGGCTGGATGGTGTAAGGCCATTGTATACAGTAATAGTATCTCTTCCAGAAGGTCGCCGTACAGACCCTTGAGTAGCCCGCTCTGCTCCAAGCTGACCATAGCATTGTACAATGTGGTGGCACAAGCAAAGTTACACGAGCGCAATAGGGACACATATAAGGCCATTTTCCGCCGCGTTCTTGGATCTGTGTTCGCTCCTCCGATATCTGCGGCAAGGTCTGTGGGATTGTTGGCTCGCAGCTCGGCACCACGCAACTCCTGGAAGTCTCGCTTGCCGAGTTCTTCCAGGTACGTGCCAATAAAACGTAGTTCAAATGGCAAGCACATGTTCAATAGGGTACACATTGCATCAATGCGTTTATAGCTTTCCAATTCCTTAAACCATGATACCACGTCTTCTTTGCAAACCATTTCCAGAACACATTGAAATTTTATGAAAAGAATCAACCGGTCCCCTGCAGCCGCAGCGCCTCCGTAGCTTACGATTTTTGGCACACACTGCGTTTGTGATTCCTAGATGGTGGTGATCTAGGTATTTTCGATAGTAACATTAGTAATTAAACTTTTTAATGCTTTTATCTCTATTTCCCAGTACAGTTTAATGGTTAGGCAACTTCGAGCAATGCTAGTAGCACAGACTAGTTAGAGAATTAGAGAATAGAGATACTAACTACGGGCTACGGCTGTCTATGGAATGGGTAGGCAATAGAAAAAAACTTCTAACTAGAAATATTTTTAATACTAGTCTTGCCAATTTATTATTTTATATTCCTACAATTATTCTTAAATATTTTAAAATAAATAATAATATTAACACCTTTAAAAGAGCAAATCTTGTATATACAGCCTGTCACAAAAGTTGTACGACAAATTGAAATGGGAGATAGGTTGAGGATGGAGCTATCAGATGTTAAATATCACTTCCATTAAGCTTAAGATACTTATTTATACATAATAAATAAATAAACAGAAACATAAATAAGAAGAACATAATTATAATATTTTTTATTATTTTTCCATGTTTGTGCCCGATTTCAATTTGAATGTCCTTTTTGTGTTAAATCAAAATTAAAAAGGTAGGTGCTTTATTCTGTGGTTACCATGTTTTATAGGTATTCCATTTCACAGAACTGTGGTGGTCTGTGTCTCCCATGCTCGAGTTCGACGCCTGATCATGGCAACATTGGCAATGTTAATGTATGTAGGTAAAGCGGTCGGTAAACGCTCAAACATGTTTGTAAATTTTACGTTTTTTTGGATGTTTTCATCAAACATCACCGCACACGTACAAACAAGTTTGTCAAACAAGACTTCACTTTCAAAGCAGTTTTCACCGTGAAGTGACTTTCCGACTTTCAGATGATTATGTAAAGATGACAAAGCATTTCTTGAAAAGTCTGTCAGTTTGTTTGACATTAAAACATGACTGTACACCTTCAAACATGTTGACAAACACGCTGTCAATCAAATCTTCAAACATTCCGCCAAACACGTAGTTTGCTTGTCAAACATGTGAAACATGACTGTCAAATATTTTGCCAAACGTAGATTGATAAATAATTTGTCAAATTACTCAAATTATTTGAGCGTTTACCGGCCTCTTAACGTAGCGGCAGTCTGTACTCTGTTTAACTGAAGAGATTTTATAATCTGTCACGTAGTGACAAAATTGCAATACAGTGTTACTCGGCATATTTCTGACAGTTGTACAATTCAGGTTGTTCTTGTTCATGGAAGAAATAAACTTTTATCAGAATAAAAAGGAGTATATTGAATCAAAAAAGTGTTATTACCGTAAAAACTGTTAAAAATGGCGCAGGCAGTACAAGATGTTGAAATGAAAAACGTAGATAGCCCAGCCGCAGCTAGTGATGTAGAGCCAACTGAAGTTAAAAAGGACGCCGATGTAGTAACTGTTCAAGATCTAAGGGAGCATGTCAGACAAATCGACAAAGCTGTATCCTCTAAGGAGCCAAGGTTTGCAATGCGAGTTCTCAGGTCGCTTCCGAGTACAAGGAGGAAACTAAATGGTAACGTTTTACGAGCCATTATAAACCAACTTTATCCAGCTAATGCGGACAAAGAAACTATATTGTCTTTAGTAGAAAGTCCTCTGCCTGGTGCTGTCGAAATTGAGCCGCCCCGATCCCGAAGCGCTCCGAAGACCCCAGTACCTGAAGTTGACGTTTACATTCATCTCCTGGTTTTGTTACGTTTACTCGATACTAACAGGCTGGAAGAAGCTACTGAATGTTCACAGCAGCTTATGAATAAAATCACAGCACAGAACCGAAGAACGTTGGACTTGATTGCTTCTAAGTGCTATTTCTATCACTCTAGAGTATTTGAATTGACCAACAAGTTAGACCTGATAAGAGGTTTGTTGCATGCCCGTTTGCGCACTTCTACCCTCCGCAATGATTTCGAGGGACAAGCAGTTTTAATTAACTGTTTGTTACGTAACTACTTACATTATTCATTGTACGATCAAGCCGATAAATTGGTCAGTAAGTCAGTGTTCCCTGAAAATGCAAGTAACAATGAGTGGGCGAGATTCTTGTATTACCTTGGCAGAATCAAGGCAGCCAGGCTTGAATACAGTGATGCTCACAAACACTTGGTCCAAGCACTGAGAAAAGCTCCTCAAACAGCTGCAGTCGGATTCCGCCAGACTGTGCAAAAGTTGGCAATTGTCGTTGAACTTCTTCTTGGTGACATACCAGAACGTGCTATATTTAGACAAGCTCAGCTGCGGAAGGCTTTGGCACCCTACTTCCAGCTCACACAAGCTGTAAGGCTTGGTAACTTACAGAGGTTTGGGGAAGTATTAGAGAACTTTGGACCTCAGTTCCGAACTGACCACACCTTCACACTAATTCTGCGTCTTAGACAAAATGTGATTAAAACAGCAATCCGGTCAATTGGTCTGTCTTATTCCCGTATATCTCCAAAGGATATTGCGAGAAAGTTGGGCTTGGATTCATCTGAAGATGCTGAATTTATAGTAGCAAAGGCTATAAGAGACGGGGTTATTGAAGCCACTATTGATCCTGAAAAGGGTTACATGAGCAACAAGGAGAGTTCGGACATTTATTGTACTCGGGAACCGCAGTTGGCCTTCCATCAACGTATATCTTTTTGCCTGGAGTTGCATAATCAAAGTGTAAAAGCAATGAGGTATCCTCCCAAATCATATGGTAAGGAACTTGAAAGTGCTGAAGAGCGTAGGGAGAGAGAACAACAAGACCTTGAACTTGCCAAGGAAATGGCGGAAGAGGATGATGATGGCTTCCCTTAAAACTCATTGTATTTTTACTAACAAATAGTTTATTAATGTGTGTCATATAGAACACTTATTTACTACGAAATAAAGCTAAAATTCTTGTGCTGTATATTAATGTTTCATTTTAATTTTAATACCTGACTATAAGACTAAGTATTAGCTATAAAACATGCACTTTTGCATAAACAAAAATTTATAAGAAGTTTAGCAATGATAAATAACTGCAGTCTAGATAGGTTATAAGAAACCGGTTATAAACAGATAGGCAAACATTTAGGTGTATTTTGATGGTTTGGCTTTAAAGTTGTTTTTAATAACAGACAACAGAGTAAATTTATAACAATATTGAGGCCCCTATACTACATCACGGAATACAGTACTACATAGTATAAAACAAAGTAGCAATCCGCCTCCACACAGGACCACAGGTTAAGAAACACTTATTTAGAGGGATACAGTCATTGACATAAATACTATCATATGTCAATGGATACAGTATTAATCCTTATCGACTTAAATATGTAAGTCAAAAATATTTCATATAATTTAAATGAATATCTAAGGAGTTATCACAAAAGGAAATTAACGCGCGTGAAAATAAATTCGTGCGCGGGTTACTTACCTACGTCTAATCTAATAATTAGAAGAGATTGATTTCCCGAAGCGAAGCGACGGCGACGGCAGGTTTACTAATTACTTTTATATATTATACTCTATACATACCTAAATCTAATTTAATCTAAACAAATAAATAAAATTGGAGTGCCTGTTTGTAATATTAAAAAAAACGCTTTTTACTAAATAAGTACATACATTTGAATCTATACACGGTACATAACCAAAATAAGATTTTTTACAATTTTTGTCTGTCAGTCTGTCTGTTTGAGTTAATCTCTGGAACGGCTGGACCGATTTTGACGGGACTTTCACTGACATATAACTGATGTAATAAGAAGTAACTTAGGCTACTTTTATTTTAGACATTTTTAAAATTAAATTCCACGTGAGCGAAGTCGAGGGCACAGCTAGTAAAATTTATAATTTTAATTGTAAAAAAATATTACCATATAGGTACATAAGTATTTATCTACCAACTATTTTCAAGAGGATTGTCTAATTAAGTAATACCACGTTAAGACGTAATTAGGTAGGTTACTTAAAACAAATACGATCTATGATAAAATACGACTACAGATTAATTTGACATTGAAACGGTAGCATAGCAACAAACAAACCAGCAGTTTGTTTATTGCCAAGTGACACTGTTACTTTAGCAAAGATTAAATCTGATTAAAATTGTATCTTTAAATATAAGTAGGTATTAACAATCTTGAGACAAAGGAAGAAAACGCGAAATCTCTAAAAATGGATTTTTCGGTTGACACTATGGGAAAGTTGGTGGAGTTGTTAAGACAACCGGAACCAGAAGTGCTGCAAGGAGATGATCTTCCTTCTACAGGTAGGTACCTAATGGTTATTCTTACACCTTATATATTATCAGGAAGGTAAACATCTCAAACAAAATAAAATAAAAACAATGAAGTAGTCATAAAAAATACTTTCCTGTTAGGGGGAATTAGGATCGAACTCGTTTTACAAAGTTACGCTCGTCATAATTATTGATAACTAATCAGCAATCACCTATTTTTTCGTTACAGTAAAAATGTCTCCGTAGTGATAGGTTTTATACCTAATATACCAGTTGGGTATGCGTAAGTATGGCGTCAGGCCCACCTCTGGTTGTTAAAACGCCCACGTGCAATACTGTTTTTGCCACCCCCCAGTACTTTATCTACCATGCTTGACTACAGTCCCACCTGATGGTAAGTGGTGATGTAGGTAGTATGTTAGATGGTAAAGCGCACTAACTCAGTAACAGCCTATTCACTCTTAATTTTAACAGGTCAACATTCAAATCTTTTATAAGTATGTACCTAGTTTATAACAGCAATGTGACTAATTTTAATTAAGGAAAGACGAGTCTCGCGATGGTAAGTGGTCACCGTCACTTATGATCAGATCAGCAACACCAAAGAAAGAAAGAAATAAAGTATTGGCTCTCAGGCACCCAGTCATGTCAAGTCATTTAAATCATCAATCATCATACTAAAATTCACACTAACTCGATTAGATTAATTGATTGTTTCTCAGGATACGACATTTCATCAGTAAGGGATAAACTTAACACTCCGGAGCAAAATTCAAAGGAGACGCCGAAGACTATCGAGGATTATGAGCAACGAGAGGCAGAAGAGGCGGAAAAGTTGGGGCAAGTTGGTGCAGGTGTCCAAGATAGAAAGACGCCCCAGTATACGATGAATTACCAACAAGCTGTCACTGCAGAGGATGTTTTTCTCCAAGTAAGTTGGGAATAGTTAATTAACTCTTGTCTTAAAAATTGTTTAGGACGTTATAAATATTGATATTAAAATTTTTTGAGGGAATGCTCTAATTTATTATTTTAGTGCATTTAAATAAAAGCTGTTTTTAAAAACGTTTTTTTACTTTTGATTTATTTGCTGGACTTGCCCGAGGACATCTGAAACATCAGATATTTACTTGATTGATTAAATAACTTAGTAATGTTGTCGTTTTAAATTATTTCAGATTGGTCCGAAAACTACTTCGTCCGCAAGCTGCGAAAACTTAATTGTCAGGATAAAAATGGCCGGGGATAAGAAGGAGAACGTTGATCTCACAGTTGACGCCAGCAGCGTTACTGTAAACTCATCCCGGTACTATTTGAAACTGCCACTTCCTCATGGGATCAACCCTGACACGTCAAAAGCCAACTGGGATACTGCTGAAGAAACATTGGTATTAACTTTGAAGTTAGACCGAGAGTTTGACTTTGTTAATTTTTAAACCTTACCTACCTATTTGCGTAATATGTAATATGTTAATAAATAATAAATATGTTCAATGCAATATTTTCCGTTTCATTTAAAACAATCTTATCTTTTTCATTCATTCATCAATTATGAGGGCGAAAAAAATATATCATTTATAGCTGTATAGGGTGACTTGAATGCCAAGCCTCCTTCGGCGGCAAACCTAGGTGTCGTTAGTGGCGACAGTAGCCGACGCCTGCTTGCGACGAATGCTTGGTGGTAGGGCTGAATACCGGTTAGCTAGCAATCGTGCTTGAGTCGGCCGCACTTTGTATTATACGGAAAGTCGGCCGCCTAACGACGTGTCGTGTGCCGGCTGGGAGCTTGACAGCCATTTAGTTATTTTTAGTTGTAGGTAATTTAGTTCTTACTTCTTTCCCGCCCGGCAACGCATCGGTGATGCTTTTGGTGTAACTGGTGTCACACCCAAAACCACATCCCACTTAACATCAGGTGGGATTGAGGTCAAGTATTATATTATAATTAATAAAGAAAAAGGACACCTTGTTACTCATACCTTGTCTCTCAGACATTGTGGGAGTTTTAGACCATAATGGATTATGGCATGGTTGACCGTTTGCGTATAGTTCTCAGGTAAATACGTTTCTTCAGAATGTGGTCTTTCGCCGAAGCAAGGTATAATTTATTTTCACTAAGACACACTTTAAAAATATCGAATTGATGCAGCATTCTAACTTCGCTTCGCGGGAGAATAGATTATTGTACCTATAAATCATATAAATGTTAAACTGGTCATAGGAATCATAGATAGCTATATAGGTAGGTACAGTACCGTATTTAGATATCCGAGTAGGTACATACATTAGAGACGAAACATTGGATATTTATTCGCAATTTACATCCATTAAATTCGTTAAGTATGTCCTGACAAGACTATTGAGATTTGAAACATCATAATTCGTTGCTTTGTACACTAAAGTGTGCCTAATAAGTAATCGTCCTAGTTATTGAGAGTAATCATTGCTCAGGCAGAAGAGGCGCCAAGCCATCAATTTGTAGAACATTGTATCAATGTATTTTAATTTCTATGACTAGCGTGAGAACATTTTGTTGTAAACATTAGTAATTTTCAGTATGATAATTATAATTTAGGTATTTCGATTTCAACGCGTGTTTTTATAATCAAAGTGAAAAGTTTAGGTATGTAGGTATGTAGGTAGGTACATCACATCCAATCAAAACGTGCAGTAGGTACCTAAACTAAAGAACATAATAAAATAAACTTAACACTTATTTACATAAAAATAATTAAGTAGATATATAATTTAAATTATTTTCCACTGCCCTAAGGTTGTCTGGCAGATAAAAAGTAGGATAAGGGATCAAGAAAAAATTTAACAATTGTCCAAATTTCATGATTCCTGTTTATTTTTAACTCTTACGTTTAATGTGTAATTAGGACGCAAAAAGATTTTTTATAGGATCTCAACAAAACATCTTATGCATTTCGAATTATAATTAAATTGCATTCTTCCTAAAATAATTGGTGGGAATCGTTTTATCTTTATTATATGCATTCACAACGTGGAATTTTGATTAGGAGTCGTATAATACGCGTGTTGGCAATTTTTTGTACTTGACAATACGTACAAATAGAATGAATTAACTCTCCGTGATCATTTTGCAGCTAGTTTGCTGGTGCGTGGTTAGATTGGTCAGGCGTTTTTATTTCAATTTGTAAGTTCGTGAGCGTGAGATGTTTTTTATTGTGTCTTGCCTTAAATAATACGCAGGTTCGTGTTTTATATTGACGTGTTGAAAACCATACTAAAATAATGTTTTGAAGGAGGGCTTGAAACGTGTAGGTAATTGAAAACAATACTAAGTATTGTTCTAAGTTTCGTTTGGCAGAAGTCAGCGTTTTTTACAAGTAGGTAAGTGTGTCGGAAAAATATTTTCATAATCATATTTTAAAGAAGCATGTTGCGTTTATTTAATAAATAACAAATTGGTTGGCTTATTAAACGTTGTTATTAGCGGATCACGAAAACATACAAATATTTTTTGGGTTTTTAACATAGAATATGATGAAAGCTGCGTCTACGGGGTAGCTTAGGTATGTTATTGTTATTGTACGTCTTTGGTATTGCTAAGAACTAGTCTAGACAAAATTAATTTAATGCGTGAATACGTTTTTTTAAGCATTGCAATGTTAAAGTAAAGCTCTTCAGGTTATAAACAATTTGAAAAATCCTTTTTATGCTTGACATTAATTGAGACCTCCAATAAAAGTGGCCGGCGCCTGATTTATTATATAGTATGTAGTTATGTAACTTTATAGTTATTATGTACCTACCTTTTTAGTTACTTTTTGAAATCAGTTAAAAATAGCTAGTAGTTACATAGTTAAACATGCCTACAATCTTTTTATCTGCATTATTAACTAATTTTTTTCATTCAACGCAGTCCAATTGTGTTTCCCATTTTAAAATTAGTTTTTCTGCCTAACAAACATAATTCAATTTTATGACGCGTACGAAACGTAGGTCATTCAGTTATTAACGTAATTAATGTCGATAATAGTGTGAATTATCACATTGTGATTGTGTCACTTAAGTTCGTAAAATTAAATTATGATTTATTATTACTAACACCTAAGTACCTACTGTAGTATAAATTTTCAAATTAGTACCAACTATTTATCGCAAAACGTAATTCATTATGGCCCAAATCTGTCCACGGTAATGTATTCTCACAGATCTTACAGGCCTGCGGTGAGATAATACTTAATGTAATAATTTGAATGGAAGGAGGGCAGGTAAAGCCGTCAGTTCCGGTTATTATGTCGGAGGCCTTCGGGTCACTCCCAATTGTTATCATTAGGTAGCAGTCGTTAATCCATTTCGGAAGCCTACAGGTAGCATTAAGAGAAACTGGGCAGTATACAGTATACACATAGGCTCAGGAGGTTGCACCACGAGCAAAGGAGATTAGCTTGGACTCTATAAACCTGTTTGATTTATGAGATATATTAAGTATAGCGTTGTTGGGATTCATCAATACAAGTGGCTCTACATGAGTTTTCCGGTGCAATTTTAGAAGGTCCTTTACTGTAAAATGTAAATGTATTGTAAAGACCCTGATATTAAACGTTTTCCGTATTCAAAATGCATTGTAAGAATATTAAATAGAGCAAATGCACAATGTGACTGCAAAATTTTTATAAACAGATGCTTTTGAGGGCATACTAAATCGTCGGGCCTGGGAGTAACTTTGGATGACTGCTAGTGCTAGGTATACAGAATTTGTAAAGTGTCATAAGCTTTCAGGTGGCATTCCGTTGCTGACTCTACGATTAGAAAAATTGTTTTTTTTATTTATTTTTCTTTTTATTTTCCTTAACTTCTCCATTATATTAGTCCACTCACTTTAGCATAAACAATAATAATTATGTAAAATCTGCAATGGAGCTGTGTCGCTGAAAATTTAATTTACAATAATAAAACAAATATAATAATTATTATTAAAATTATAGATGCGTTAGGTACTTCATATTACGCGAGTTGTACTGTTGGATCCACTCCGAGGACATTTGTATGTCACTATTGATGTGAAAGATAATTACGAAACGTATTAGACAGAAAGAGATAGCTAGATGAAAAGTTAGCCAATTGGCCAAATTTAACTGTACCGCTATTTGCGCGTTAATGCCGTATCTACATTTAATATAATTGAAATAAAAGCTAAATTTAGTGAACACTAGCGACCTGCCCTCGCTTCGCTTCAGGAAACTTATTCCTTCAGTTTGCGAAGATTTAGTTATATATTATGGGTAATTCACAGTTCACACTATATCTTCATAATTTATAGCCTATGTTTTATCCCGATGTGTAAGCTATATTATTGTAAAGTTTCATCAAAATCCATTTGGTAGTTTTTGCGTGAAAAGGTAACAGACAGATAGAGTTACTTTCACATTTATAATATTATTAGTATAATTAGTATATTAGTAAGGATTATTTTTGTCACATTTCCATAGGCAAAACTAAACATTTTTAAATAAATCAAAATTTAACAAGTGTACCTAAGTTAACCGATATAAAATAAATAATTGGAAGTGAACGCGTTTTGTTTTGATTGATAAGGTGACATTTACTTACTATAATATTCACGGTCAAGATTTATGTTTTATCGATTTATAAATTTATTATTTAATATACGAGTATTGTTATTGTACTCATAGTACAGGTAAGAAAGTGCATTGTAACTTAACTAGTAGGTAATACAGTTTTATATTATGGTTATGGTTAGTATACGTAATACGTAGTACCTACATTACCATTGAATTAAAAAAGATTTTGAGCCTTAATTACGTTATTTTATGCTTGTGCATGGGTTTTGAATTTTATAAGTATAATTATTATTATGGGACCAGTCAGTACTGAGTGTACTACACGATAACGTGTAACTACACGATACGAATCGTAATCCTAATCGATTTAACGGCTCGTGGAACTACCCAAAAAAATACCCATTTTTTATTATGCCTTCGAATCCTTAAATCGTTTACGTAAGAACTTTAACTTAACTAACATGCTATAATAAATTAGTATGTATTCATTTGATCTTTTTTTCCAGAATGAATGCCTTACGTATGTTGTGGGCACAGGTTATAATTATTTTGAATGCCATCATAATTCTACAGAGCGCAAAATCATGGACAGATAGACGTAAGTACCTACAAAATTGTCTTATCATAATTATTTGATTCAAGTAAAGAAAAATATTGCGAGGAAACCTGCACACCGGAGTTCTCCATAATGTTCTCTAAGATGTATGAACTTATGAACCATCTGCACTTGGGCAATGTGTTAGACTATGGCCTATGCATTTCACATTGTGAGAGGAGAGCCGGAGAACCCAGCGAGACAGTTATGAGTTGTGATGATGATCATGATAGTGATAATGTATAGAGAGGTGTCTGTAAAAGGTTTCGTAAAGCTGGTTAAAATTACCAATGAGACAAAATTGAAGAGAAACAATACAAAAAGTCCAAATTTGTTGTACCTATTAGGTATAATTGACAATTAGCATTCATGCGCCCGTCTTAAAACTTTTAGAGTTTGAGTTTGTTTAGGTATAATATGTATTTTTTTAGTATACAGGTATGCATATAATATATACCATATAAGATACAACTTTATTACATAGATCATGGAAATAGAAAGCACACTATTGTGCTAAACAGACAGAAACGCTTGTACCTGCTCCTAAGGGCTAAAACTCCATGTCTACTAAGCAGCAGAATTGTTTTCTAGTAATTATTACCTTCATATTCCAATGAATATATTTACAGAGTTGTATCCGTCGAGCAAAATACCAGAAGATGCTCTGAACCCTCGGCGTTCAGTTGTGAGACGCAAAATCGTGCTCTACCACAACTTTTTTCGGACCAAAGTGCGACCTACTGCATCCAACATGTTGTTAATGGTAAGCTCCAAAGAATTTCAAGTTCTCAACCCATTTAAAGCTCATTGCATCTTACGTGTCTGAAATACTAGAAGGAGTCCGGGATATACTCCGGAACGGTGGTTTAATGGGGGTTTTTGAAAAGGGACCATTACAATTGTTGGAAATTCTTATACCGCTCGGCACTACACGACAGCTTCAGATATCAACAAATACAATTGCATGTATAATGTAAATTACGAACAGTGATGGCATAATGTGTTGAAAATGTCCAACTAAAGGCACCAAGGTAAGAACCTTGCACTCAGCTCCAATTCATCGATTTGCGTGCGAATTTCAATATCACTTGTTTCATTGAGGAAAAGAGTTTTAAAAATCCGTATTACATACCTAAATAAATGTATGTTCTCAGCGTGTAGTCTTTTTTTTATTAACTATAGGTTAAAGTCTGAACTGCACTTCTATAACTTGGTTTTTTACAGTCCACATTAAGGAATGATCATTGTATGTACTATAATAAACTCGCTTTTGCTACGGGAAACTTGTCCTTCAGTAGGTGCCCACACTCGAAAATTGTTAGGCGTGAAAATTGTTAAAGTTAAACGGATGTAAGTAACTTTTTTATTTATGAACAGATTGAAAAAAAAGACTAAATGTTAAGGGGTGCGTAGCACGAAATACAGAGAGAAGTGGAAATGGTACAAGTGTTGATTAATAAGGAAACCACGGTAGCAAAATAAACACAAGTAAATCCCTAATCGTATTATTCACACTAAGAAACTTACATTTTTATTGGTTGGTACTTGTCAACTTAAAATAGTCTATCAAATCGGCTGTTTATAGTTGAAAATGCACCTTAACATGTTATCTTAGTTTTTATTTTTCCTTGCCATATTTGGTGTTTTGTTACCTTTATAAATTATACTATTTCCATTTCTTTATTTTCTCGATGACAGCTCCTGTGAAAACTTGAACGAGCGTCTTTTTTACATTATGTATGCATTATTTTATAAAAATATGACGTTTTCACACGTACAAGGTTATACCACCTGATTCCGAGAAACTGATAGGGATGGGCTATATCGATAAACGTAACACGATAACAGACCCGATATTTTTACAAAATGTAAGAAACTAACTGCTGCCGGATACTTTTGTACAAATTTATTAACTAATATTATACTATATTTCATTACAAGATGTTACACGTATTTATTCTTGATTGATAATGCCAAGTACTTTAAAATTTTCGAAGATGTTGTAAAATAAGTAGGTATAGGTAGATACTCGAATTAATAATTATAAAAGGCAGTAATAGCCTAGTCACTAGTGGTTAATAGTGTCGCGTAAATTAAAAATAAAAGAAAAAGAAAATTTGAAAATAGAATTTATAAAATGTTTTCGACGCTAAATTAAAAGAAAACCTTTGAATTTGGAATGTTTGAAATTGGTGGTATATAAGGCGATTCCGGCCAAGGCAGAGTCAGTCGAGTCTTGGTAGCGAGTCGGGAAGCGCGCCAGTGGGAAGAAGAAATAGGATTAGTGAAGTGCCGTTTCACAGTACAGTGTCGCGAGTGTGAAATGAAGTGTGAAGGGAAGTAAAGTGTACAGTAAAGTGTATAGTACCGTGTCGCGTGTGTTACCTTTTTACAGTGAAATAAAACAACATCTATTGAAGCCGGCCTTATGTTTTCCCATCCCCTACCCACGGCTGTGACAATATTTCGGTCTCCTGTACATTATCATTAATTTGCTAAAACGGTGAAGGAAAACGTTTTGAGAAAACCTGCAGCAAACAAGCAAATTCCGGATTATCCGATATATAAATATATAGCTACTTTAATGCAATGTTCATAATTATATGTACCTACTGAAATAAAAATAAATAAAAATACGGTTTCCAGTTAAATTACATATCATACATATATTCATAATTATCTTTAGATACTAACATGCTTACCACGTCTTACGTTAGTGCGTCTTTTACGACGGCTAGGATGTTTTTGTTTTCCTACAGAGTATAATACATACAAGGTGGATACTATCATACGACATTAAATTTAACTGCATGTACCTATCCATCTTCCAAGTCTACAAACAAATTTTCAATCAAATATCTTCAATACTTTAGGCACAGGAATTTTTCTTCACTTTTGAAATTTTCTACACGCTGTGTCTAAAATCAGTCTATCATAAAAGTTTAATGACCCCAGACGGAACAAGCAAATTTATCAAATTAAATACATAATGCACATTGAACCTTATAACAAAGTCATAAGAATCACATTGCGTCAATCAAAACAACAATCAAAAGATCACGTGACGAAAGTGCGCTGTTGCCGCTCTTATCAAAGGTTAGTGAACAGTGTTTACAAATGATGTTCTATTTTTTACCCCATTTTTTGCTATTAAGTTTGTTTGAAAATTTGTTTTTTTTTAATTTGATGTTAATAGTTTTTTAATTGATGCAACATGTTCCTAGGAGGGAGTAGGGCTTGTGTTTTCATTTAATGTCGTATGATGGTATCCACCTTGTATATATGTCGGTGACATCTATTGTGGGCTTATTTCGTGTCAGGACTTCAGTTTAGGATAGCAAATAAAACACAGGTTCCGGACAAACACATGAAGAACACGTTTATTCAATGATCACTGTCCGGCTTGGCATAAATTCTCTCTTTTAATTTGGTTATTTGGTTGTTTACGCGGAACTCCGTTTCCGACATATTTGATTTACTCAGCGATACGCAATATTGATGTTATCGATCGAGCCACTCGCTCAATCCGCGATATCACATTTTATTAGAACTTTAATAATAACTTGCTCTTTCCGAAATTTTCAATTACTTCAAACCAAAGCAAAACTCAAAATCTTTAACATAGGAAAAATGGCTACTAGTGGCGAGTGGATTTTAATAAACTTTGTATTACATTTTTTATCCCTAACTACCGTAAACTACCACTGCTTCCAATGTCCAATTATTATCGAGAACATTAAAGAAGAAATTCTATTTTTAAATTAGGTACTTCTATGTGTCTCGTCAACAGATAAATCAACGCGACAATATTCATATAATTAATAATTCATATTGACTGAGTTCACTGTTAGAGAATGCCAACAACACCAGCGTATTTATATGTATTATAATATATGTATTTATATTATTTTATATTTATTAGCAATGGAATTATTTGTGAAGCTATTTATTTGATAAATAGCAATTTAAACCCTAATCAGTCTTGGCCGTTGATCGTTTTTTGGCAATAACTTGCCTGTAGTATGTAGTATAAAAATAGTAAATTGTTTTATAACAACTTCACAAAATGTCATTACAATTGAATGTACGGCATAGGAAATAGTGCTTTCTATTTTGTCAAAAATGTCCATCCCTAACGCATAACAACTAACCAAAATCCCATTGCAATTGGATGAACGGCTTGGAATGGTGTGGAGGGCAAAATGAAATATTCTTTATTCCACACCATCTAGCAGAACTGTATACACATGTTGTTAAATAAATGGTAAATGTAATATTGATATGAATTTTTTTAACTAGAAATAATATAATAAAATTGTCGATATCGATAATTTTTTACCGCATCCCTGCACGAGTAGCATAGAATTTTCTGGGAATAGCACTACTTCTTAAAACTTAAAACGAACCTTATTGCAAAGGGACTGAGTAGCTTTTTGGTTATAAATTATAGTTTCTTTTAATTGTATGTTTTTGATTTTTTGGTTTTCAAATTAATTTAAAACTAGGCTTACCTATGGTACGATACTCCGCCATTAGATAAATTCTAAGCTCTGCTATCATTTTTGCACTCCAAAATTGCACAGTGAGGCATATTTACGTAGTTTATTAAGAATTTAATTTACGCAATGCACAACTGACGCATCTCAGTGACAGTTAAGCAATACCGGCCATTTTCCGGCAAATACGCGGAGCTCCGCGCAACCTTAGTGCGTGTGCCACGCCTACTTTGCACTTCCACTTCTCTCTCTGTATTCCGTGGTGCGTAGCACATAACATTAATGAAAACCGCACCCAAATCGGTAAAACCGTTTTTGAGATAAGCGCGTACAAAACCACAGAAAAACGTACTAACAAAAAACAAAAATTCTAAAAAAAAACATTTCTTGGGTTCTATTTTGATAATAACGGTCTCTCGGTCGGTTTATATGTAGTTTTATTCATATAACTTCCATGCACTCGTACAGAAAACGAGCAGCTACAGATTTATTATATGAAAGTATAAATATAGACTGATTATTTTGTTTCAGTCATGGCACCCTCTCGCCGCGCGTCAAGCTCAGAATTATGCAGAACGCTGTATATTCCTCCGTCATAACGATCCACAGGAGAACACAGTACCACAACTCGGAGCATGCGGGCAAAACTTATTCGTGGCATCACAAAAAACTCCATGGTGTTTATTGAAAATTCGTTTGTAGTTATACATAAGCCTCGTAGTTGCGAGGCTTAGTCATTACATTTATTACCAGAAAACACACCCTCACTTCACTTTTGGAAACTTGACCCTTACTTAGCCGCACACTCGGAAATTGTTAGCCATGATTCTTTAAACTGACAGAACTTTTTTATTTATGAACCGATTGAAATAAAATAAACACTAAATGTTAATTGAAGCTTACCACAATATATTAGTGAAAATCGCATCTAAAACAGTTAAGCCGTTTCTGACATTAGCGCGTACTAAAAAAATTCTAAAAATTATTGTTTTGGGTTATATTGCGTTAATAAATACCCCCGTAAAAGGTTTTCTCATATGTACCATGTATACACACACATACACATTTATTATAGTGGATTTTTTGCTATGGAGGATACCCGTATGCATCACATGACGTTAAATGGTCATTGTAGCAAATGGTCGTATGTAACGAACCTTGATTAAAACTGCATGTATACGTTGAGTTGGTAACATCCTGAGGATTATAATGAGCATTTCATCCTTTACCTTGGCTTTGGGCCCAAAAATATCTTTTTTATGGTTTATGTCCTTTACGTCTCCACTAATATATAGTGACCTTATCTTTTTTCTTCAAGGCTTAAGCTGGTAATGCCAAAACGTACAAATTGTTTAATCCAGAAAATTCTAACATAACGGAGTTCTTATCTCTGTTCGTGACCACTTAGGTATTACCAAGAGACCCGTCTGCTCATTTATTTTAGAATATAAAACCAGCATAAAAATATCTCATAATGTAATTTAATATTCAACTATAATTACCCCGCATGGCGCATTGGTTATCATGTCGGACTGCCGTTCGAAGGGTCCTGGGTTTGAGCCCAGTGAGGTGGAAACATGATTAGTTTGAATTTTTATTGTTAGTTTGGGTGTGTGTGTTCTTGTCCTTGTGTGTTGTCCATTGAACTCACGACACAGGGAATCCTAACTTGAAGCTATGATGTGCAGCGATATTTCTGTAACAAGCTTCAACCATAACTGTTTACTACCGAACACTAATCAAAGCCTAAAGAACTACACATACGCTTGGTCGGTATAATTAATTATATCTGTTGTTCTTACATGAGGACGTGCGTTTTTTGCTTGTTCGCGTATTTCCGTATTCAACTGTTGTAGGTATCTTTCCGAACCTTCACATCACGATTCTACATACTTCACTACGGACACAATAACAAGTTCGTGAACACCTTAATTATAGATTTCACAGTCTGACAAAAAATCTTGTTCAAGGAAAAAATACCTTAGACAAAACTTAAATAGAAATTTTGAGCTGAATGTTAATGTAATTGCCCTATTTGACAAAAGACAAAAAGCAAATTTAGTTTTTGTCTATGTTCGTACCTAATGTCGCTATTGAATCCCAAGCAAGCAAAGTATCTATATTTGAATCACGTACGTAGTGATTATACCCAGTTAGAATTCGGAGCATAGTTAAGAATTGAAAGGTACGAAGAATAAAATGTCTTTGCTCTTGTTTGGCACAATATTAAGTTCACTAGAGAGAAGCAGGGTAATGAAACATTTAAAAAATCCAACTCAATAATTTACTTTCAAACACGGTAAAAAAGTTAATAAATATAATTACTTTTGTGTCCAAATTATTATTATGTCCAAATGAAGCCATTTAGGCTTCAATTAAGTAAAACACCATGTCTTAGATAGTTATACCCACACACATTTCTCGGGAATCTGTATACCTAATGTGTAATTGTACGTTTCGAATTCTGTGGTTTCGGACAGATATCACATTAAGTTTAGATTATACAACACAATAAGTGTACAAGCATGAGATTAGCATATAAATCTATGTCTGGACAGCTCAGTAATGAACAAATTGATTTAATTAAGCAATTACCTCCTCGTTTATGTCCAACTAAAGCTTTTTGTTACCATTACTTGATGTAATAAAATTATTTACATAGGTAGTTATCTACGCTCAATGTCCTAATAGCTGTAACCAGCGATATAGAAAAAAAGGCAGATGGAGCGTGCAGAACAAAAAAGTGAAGCCACAAAAGCAAATACAAATTCAAAAGCGAATACAAACTCGCATTAGTGCTATTCAGACCGTCGTACTGTTTAGACGTCACGCGTAATCACGCGTCACGCATTACTACAACTTAAAAATGCCGTCTTGTATATTTAAACATTGTAAAAGTTGTTCCCAAACACATAAAAACGAAGATGGGATATGTTTTCACAGATAACTATTTTTATTTCACCGTTTTGTTGTATATTTACCCATGTAAATAAATAAAGAAATAAATAAAATAAATAAATATTTTATAACCAAAAAGCTACTCAGTTACTTGGCAATAAGGTTCGTTTTAAGTTTTAAGTAGTAGTGCTACTTCCAGAACTTTCTATGCTACTCGTGAAGGAATGGGGTAAAAATTTATCGATATCGACAATTTTATTATGTTATTACTAGTTAATAATTTTCAAATGAATAATTATGAGTCTTGTTCTAAGTCGGTCACAGTTGTCATGGGCGGCAGCGGAAGGTGGTGCTGCATGCTCGTTTGCTGCCTTAAATCAATAAAAAAAACATGTGTATACAGTTCTGCTACATGGTGTGGAATAAATAATTATTATATTTTGCCCTCTACACCACTCCAAGCTGTTCATCCAATTGTAATGAGATTTTGGTTAGTTGTTATGCGTAAGGGATGAAAATGCAAAATAAAGGTGGTTAAGATTTAATACCTATAATTATCTGTGATTTGAATAAATATTTTAAGTTACCTACGTATTTATGTCTCTCAAATTCAAAACACCTTAATATGTTATTACCCCTGTGTGTGATAAATTAATTATATCACAATATTATCATAAAATGTAATCACGGCCGTCTGTTGTAGTAATAACGTGACATGTCACTACACGTAAGATGGCGGATTCAAAACCCGCCACGGACAATATATTTTCAAAAAACGTTCATTAAAGTTTATTTATTTATTATGTATATTATATTGAATTAATATATTATTTATCTTTTATTTTAATTATAATAATAAAATATTTTAGTTTTAAATAACGGGAACTTATTCAATACCTAGCAACATTACACGCACACAGAGATACACGTGTCCCTACAGTGGCATTCCTCGTTGTCACGCATACATACATCAATGATCAATGCTAAAGTGGCCTATGTTCTGTCTATTGAATGTTATAATAAATAACATAATATTATAATAATATAAGTAATAGCACTAGGCTATTACTGCCTTTTATAATTATGATTAACAAATATTATACGAGTAAACAATACAGTACCAGTTTCTATCGTTTTCATATAAAAAAGCAACATCATAATAATGTATTGTAGATCTAGTTCTAGACCATGCAACAATAAACTGTCGATAATTGTCGATAACGTGGCAAAAACACCGGCACATCACTAAGCCTAAACCGATAATGGTACTATGCCTGAAGCAGTTGTTAACCAAAAATGTAACTTAAGACTATATGCGTAAGGTCAATCTGTTATAGATACCAGTCACGCCATCTAGCGTTCAATAGCGTTACATAAAATTCCATTGCCATCTAGCGGTGGATAGACGAACTTTATAAATATTATGTACTTAATTGATGAAGGTAAGAAGACACCAAATATGGCAAGGAAAAATAAAAATTAAAATAAAGTGTTAAGGTGCATTTTCAACTAATAACAGCCGGTTTGATAGACTATTTGAAGTTGACAAGTACCGACCAATTAAAATGTAAGTTTCTTAGTGTGAATAATACTATTAGCGTTGTCACGCACACATAAATGCTAAAGTGGCCTATGTTATGTCTATTGAATGTTCCATCTAGTTAATCTATGGCTATTAGCAGCTATTATTAGATAACTATTAGCAGCTCGTTGAGGATAAATTTGTTGTCATTTCCACAATGAGCAACTTTGGAGGCATAGGTCTTAACAATGAAACAATTTGTAGCGATAATAAAATTCTATTTATAGGTACTTCAATATAATGTGAGTTGTGTTCAGCTTTTTTAGCTTTGATATACCTAAAATACTACATATAAATTATAGTCCTTCACCAAGGTAATCCTAATTAAAATAATCTTAGAAATACAAGTGATCACAACAACATGAATTTATAATAAATGTTATATTCAAGCGATGATAAGTACTTAATTCTGATCTGAGTGTACCTTAAGGTACACTTAAGGTACACTCAGACCCTCTATTGATTTCACCTAATGCTTATTATTATCTTTCTACTGGTTATTGTACTTATAAACTTTATTTCAGGTTCTTCGCACTCAAAACATGGTTTCTCGAGTACCAGAATTTCACGTATGGGACCCCAGTTCGGAATTTGACGGCTGTAGGGCATTATACACAAATGGTATGGGCCACCAGTCATAAGGTTGGATGTGGCGTGGCCCATTGTCCAGGCGGACCGTGGGGTCACTTCTATAATTATGTATGCCATTATTGTCCAGGGTGAGTTTTTTATAGGATGTGTAAGTTCAAACAACAACTAACAAATACTAACGCGCGTTAAAATAAATTCAGTTTGTGTCTAACAGTTTTGGTCTGTACTAAGGGACAGGCTTCTCGAAGCGAAGCGAGGCCGGGTTAATAAAATAATCACATTAACTATACCGTAGATTACCAAAAATACAGTTGCTTTTTATGTAAATATATCTACGTAGTGTTACTGGCCGAACGAAACATAATACGAAACAGTGGAACTACTGGGAATAGGTATGGAACCCGATTACATAAATGATATTTTGTATTTCAGTGGCAACTACGACACGATCACCGAATATCCATATAAACCCGGACCAAAATGTGCTGATTGTCCAGACAACTGCATCTCTGGCGCTCTCTGCACCAACTCTTGTCCTCGAAAAGACTTCTACTCCAACTGTGATATGCTGGTGAAATTCAGTGATGTGTGCTCTCAGGGGACTTGTAATGCCACATGTACTTGTGGCGATAAGAGAATATACAAAAACCATCCGTGGTAGTGTTTCAGGAACTGTTAAGTATATTTTAAGAATTATTATTATTTGGTTGTAATAAAACGTATATGTAGTTTTCCTTTCTTTATACTAACTCCTTTATAATCGATAAAACCAAGATGTGAGCTGGGATTTTCAATCTTTATACCTTTGTACATCGCACACCCGTCATAATGGCGACGTCATGATAAGCCTGAATCACGCTGTGAAAGTTTTCTAAAGCTCTCGCATATATACAAGTTCCAACAGAGATCAGTTGGGGCTTACCACCTCTCGGAGATGTCGTCTCGCCCGGCGGGAGATCTCCCTTTGCCAAACCTAGATCAACTTTTTTAAATGTTTTTTAAGCCGACAAACAACCAGAAAAGCTACCAAAAGGTAAGTGGTTCCCGTCGCCCATGGACATGAGTCATAAAGGCATCACCAATGCCTCACCAGCCGAGTTGAAAGATTACAAATACTAGCTTTTAGTCCCAGTCGTTTGGCGGGTGTCTCAAGCGTGAGGGTAGGCAGCTAGCCAGGCGTTCGCTCTTCCACGAAGCAGGAGCCAGCGTTTGTCACCTCTTACGACATCCGGCGTGCCGGCATGGCAATGAGTTCAGTATTCTAGGCCGCTTCAATACGCCCAAAATAAACGCCTAAATAAAATTCTGACTCATCGACTGACGAACATCGCACAACCTGACCCAATGGACTTAAAAACATGAAATTTTGTACAGATGTTCCTCTATAGTGCAGGGAACCACTAAGAAAGGATTTTTTTATTCATCTAAATCCCCTAACGGGGTAAAATTAAAATTGAGGGTAAAAATTTATGAGTATAAAAAATATTTCCGCGGACAAAATCGCGGGGAGCTGCGCGTCCGTCTGTCTGCCTGTCTGTCTCAGTACTGTATCTCTTGAATCACGCAGAATCCACTAATCACATTTTGCTTTTCAATTATTTTGGGTACGGCTCATTTTCTAGATTACTGTAATTTGCCGGGATTGAAATATTAACATACTTATTTCATAATCATTCATAGTAGATAAAGTTACGCCGTCTTTTATAAATTTCATGTTTACTCCATTACATTATGCTAATAAATTTTTATTTCCAATTATTACCAATTTATATTTTTAAATTGGTTTGGGTTTAATACTGACTTATATTTATATAACTTACCATAAATGTAAGCAATAGGTGTCCCATAGCGTAGCAAGGAGGGGTTACTTGTTTTAAATAATTGCAAATATTTAATAAAGTCTGCAGCAATCCGCACGCAGACGTAAGAGTTTACGTAATCCATTCATAAGCGTAGCTCCCTTTCGACGCAGCAGGTGAGTCAGCAGGTGGGGTGGTTGTCGGTGCGGAACCAAGTATAACGTTCGCCGATCCTTTGTCCCATTTTGTATTTAAAAACCCACTGACTTTTATTTATTCAAAATGCTTTAAATTCTGACTTGACGTGAACAATGGTAACTTTGAACTTTATGTATATGAAACATAAACCTATTAGAGCTCAAAAATGTCTCCTGTTACTTCATAAGGGCATATTAATCGAATTAGTATTCTTATTCCCGAATGACCGACCGACATGTTTCCCACCCCCACTACGGCTCCGACCCAATTGTAATGCAACGGCGAATACCGAGTCCGGCGCGCGGGCATTGTGGCGTCGGCTTCCGCACCTCGCGTCCATCTGCGCCGCCATGGTCTGCGACGATGGCTTGCACGCCTCATCGCTTCCCGACCGCCGCAAGTCTCTACGCCGGCTCGCCTCCACCCGGGGATTCAAGCCTTCAGTAAATCATGGATGGATTCGCGTCTTCGATGGCCCAGAACCATACGCTGCTGACGCGCCGAGCAAGTTAGTGAAAATATCCTCGGATACGACCGTCGAAGATGTAAACAAGAAACTCGGCTTCGGTGATGACCTTACGCTTTGGATGCAGATCGGAGAAGAAAATACCCGTCGGCTGGAACTGGATGAGCATCCGCTAAAGATTCAAGACCAGATAATGAAGAGGATCGGTTGGAGATCAGAAGCACGGAGATTGCGGTTGGCGGTCGATCCGGAGATGCGACACTCGCTGCGCTGGTGTGCGGGTCCTGCAGCGCACTCTGGTGGAGTACTGCAATCCGGTACATTGTATGTGCTGAAAGGCCATGTTTTTCCCCAATGGAAACCAAGACTTGCGCATATTGTTGGATCACGACTTTATACTTTTGGTAAGTAAATTAATTAGTACTTAGTAAATTACATATCGTATTACGTTTTCTTCCATCATGTTGCTTTTACAGCTGACCTTGTACGTTTGCAGGTGTAAACTGGGAGGCCTTTGAGCTCAGTGGAGGAACTATTGAGTTATGTCCACCCAAAGCTCAGAAGCTAGTATTATGCATAAAACCACGTTGTCAAGGGAACAGTTCACGTGAGGGAGGAGTAAATCATTTATTCGTCGGATTCAACACTGCTTGGGAGAGAAATATTTGGAATACATGGTTAAGACAGGTATGTTTTTATCGATACAGTTACAGGTACAGTATACAGGTACAGTTAATTAGTTAAAGAAAATTAGTATTATATAGTTGTTTATCAACTTGAGATGACTCTACGACCAAATATTAATTAGACGATAATTAACCGTCATAAAATTTAATTTTATCGAATTAATACATAAAACACTTTCTGGGTTAAATCAAGCTAGACGTTAAATCAAGTTAGCGATTTGATTTTAAAAGCACACTTAGGTTTAGTTCTTATAAATTGTATCGTATGCTAATTTTGTATTTTTCACTTAAGGGTAGATACGAAAACGACTGTGGTATCGCTTCAGCTCTTGATACATTAATGAAAAGTTTTAGAACGTAGTTTCACCATTTTTACCACAGTAACTCCAAAGAGTGCCAGGGTTCAGCTAGGACTTAATAGAACTGAACGAATTGATGCAATCTTGTGTAATTCAATACAGCTCCATTGATTCGCATAAACAGCGACGCAACAAGCGATTCGGCATTCGATTCCGGTACAATTCACGAACTAACGAACCGAAATCATAACTGCCTTAAATCACTAGAAATCTTACCGGTCAATCATCTTTTGGACATTGTAATGAACAATTTTTGTATTCAGGGATGTGTTTTTAGAACTTCAGTTTTGGAATATTTTCTATTTAAATTAAATCTCTAAATAATTTATTCATATTATATCTTGTTAGAGTTAAAATATTTCTAAACTATTATTAGTAGCAATAATCATACTTATGCCTTATTATTTTTATCCGTAGAAGTAATGTTGATGTATGCGTAATACGAGCAATCCCTACAATTTTGAAACTTAATTGCACAATTATGCATTATGTAATGCATCCTACATAATTAGTGAAGGGAAATTTTATATCAGCGATTTATTAGTGCTAGTTAAAAGTTTGCTTGTTGCAGAATACGGAAATATTGATATTAATTTATTTGTCAGTGTTATTCGTTATTGTATCTACACAAATTTGTTCAGATTTCTGGATAGAGATCCGTCAATCAGCAAACCAAAAAAATATTCATGTAAAACATAAAAATACGCAAATGCGCTATGAATGTGGCAAAGGACAATATGGAGTTCAACAAACGCTTCGTATTATAATTCACGTATCTTATAATTTATTTATTTATTTCATTCTTTCTTTCTTGGGAATGTTGTATTTACGATGTTATTCTGCCCTATTTCGGGCCAATACCCAGATGGGGTATGGAAGTATTTTAAATATTTGACTTATTATAGCACATTTGAATGAAAGTGCTTGATACCGCAATGAGTATCACGAAAGTGTTGTAAATGTTGGCAGTAATTATGTTTCCATGATTTAAAGTGTGTTAATTAGAGCTGTGTGCAGCGCCCTGAATGAAGTGTCACGGTCGAGATGTCCAGAATGTGAGCTTGGTAGCGGGTACGAGTAGGGTTTTCAAAGTTTGTTAACTAAGAAACTTGTGCTCATTAGATTCCATATAAAACAAGAGACCATAAAAAGTAAAAGTTTATTCTTTATGATTTCCAAAGCAGTATCAAGCGCCTAAATACGGTCCCTCCTGAGGGTTTCACATCAGGACTGTCTGTAGTCTGAGGAAGAATTTTCTGATGTCGTGCAATGTGAGCTAATTTTTAACACGATAGACAAACTTTAAGTAAATTTACTGCATTTCGTCGACCATTCTTCTTGAAGCCAATTCTTACAAGAGACAACCCTAGTGGTTGACGCGCCGCTTCAGCCGCTCAAGTAAATTCACCTAAAACCGTCGCAGTGATTCAGTAACCATTTACTTTGCTGTACCGGTTCGTACATTGTCTCAGTCTGTGACGAGTGTGTTGATAGTGAGTGACAAAAGCACACTGTGACCTGGAGAGACGTATAACAAATCTATATAACATAATTCTTAGCAAAACCACTCCTGATACTACGTAACATTGCGCCTAAAGTAATGTCATGGAAAAGAAGAATGAAATAAGAAGTAATAGAACTAGAAGAAGACTCATGTGAGCTGAAGAGAGATAGAAGATGTCATATTGTTAAGCACGTTTCGTTTAAGCTCCGAGAAATTCACTAACAAGAAAAACGCTATTTACGAACACAGAACCAAGGCCATTTTATAGTCATTTATCAGGCAAACATGGTCGTGATTGGAATAATCAAGGCGCAGACAGGAGTTATTTTGTAGGCTTTGGGAATAACAATGGTCTTAAGAGTTCGACGGCCTCATTGCGGTTACGCTCCGAAGCGAACTTGCATCTGGCTATATCAAAGAAAATACGTACTTATAACAAAACCTACATAAGGAAACTTTACTAACTACGCTTAAATAAAGCGTTTCTGGACTCCATAGCTTACCTGCATACCTTAAAGATGATTTTAACGATAGGAAAAAACACAATGGAGCAGGAGATTGACAGCTTAGATGTGTTCATTCAAAATAATGAGGATGTATTCTTGGATAGCCTCGAGCCTTCAACGATGAAGGATAAATGCGTATCATCGGTAAGTAGGTATCATAGGAAATTCACTAGTAGGTTTACGTAATAGGTAGACGTGCTTAATTGCAAAAATTAAATTCGTTAAATATGCGATCTGTACTGTATGGTACGTATGTACCTATTCAAACATCAAAAGCTGCATGTTACTTTTAGGTAGACTAATTGTTCAATCTTTTAAGATACCTACCTAAGTTATTGTTCAATCTTTTAAGATACCTACCTAAGTTATTTTAAAATAAGTTAATATTCCATTTAAGTAGGTACTTTTCTAAGATAAAATGGAAGAACTAAAAACCAATCGTAACTGCGATTACGATTTGTAAAGGTAGCAAATATCATTCGAAGCGAAGTGAATTCGGAATTCATGGTAAATACCTAATAATATTATTAATATTGTTTATAATATATTTTGGTCCTTTGCTACAATTTGTGAACAACCCTAATAAAGTGTGATATACGGTAAAAATAATTAGTTTCATGCGATTACGACCCCGTAGTCTATAGTTGGTTGTGACCGTTCGAGCGAAGCAGGGGGTCCCAGGTTCGTTTCCCGGCTAGAGAAGATACTACGGGTCATGGGTGTTGGTTATGTGTTATTAGTGTTGTCCATGCCAGCCACCACATAGAATCATAATGCAATATGAGCGTGTTGTGTTAGCGTTAACACGTTCAGTGCGTTATGAGGTCGAAACGTCTCAAGCATGACTTCCCGCTGGTGCGGCAATCAAAATCGCGTTCTTTCACTCCGTGCGGGAGGCTACAATTTTAACATTTCTTTGAGTATGACAGAGACAAATACATATAATTGTTTCTCTTGCGAAGTAGAGCCCAATGGCTTTTTTAATAAGATATGAGGTCGAAAAGCCCTCAAACGCACTGAATAGAAAAAAATATGCGCCAGTGCGAAGTGAGGTCTAATCTGCCTCAAAAGTTGTAGGCCTCATAAACGCACGGAGTGAAGCGCGGGGGGCGCGGGCGGCGCGTAGTGATGCGACAAGTTTCGATACGGAAGCGCACTTCTTGTCCGCGCGACTCGCCTTATTTTTTAAGTATTTTTGTTATTGTTCGTCCTTGACTTATTATTTGTGACTTTGATTTGAGTACTTTGACAGATTGACATTGACATTAGAATAGAAAGAACCAACAGCCATCAAGTAATATCGATTTTCATAATATACTGCATTTAAAATCTTTCGGTAAATAGCCATTTAAAAGTAAAAGTATTTTTATTGGATTTATTAACATCGATTTTTTTACTTAATAATTTCACTACTGCACTTGGTTACGTTCCTTTTCACGTAAAGTATTACGGCGAAGAGTAAGGATAGTAAATTGTAAAATTCAATAAAAAAAATCCCACTAGCTACAATTTTAAGTTTTGTATCATAATAAAGCGTATAAGATGACTCATATAAAATTGATTACTGTACAGTCTGGTACCACTTTGGCGGACCTCGTTTCATCCTCTTAACCAAAATGACCCCTACTAATAGCCAAGCTACAGCTAGCTAGTTGACAACTAAACTAATTGTACTCAAGATAATTTTTTTAGCACGATTTTTTAACACTCATCATTTATACGCATGCTGCTTACACTAACAAATCCTTAATCGTCGCAAATCCTATTTTGCTTTTATAATCTACACAATACTCAAATAATGATAAATATATTTCAAAAGAGGAAAATCAATTTAATACTCTAGATATTATTATTTTTTTCCTACCCTAGGTGTGGGTGTTTTCAAATGTATATTGCTACAACATGAATGTGGTTTGAAATATTTGATAAATAGCTACTCGTATTTTTAACTTCTGTATGGTTTATATTTCCGGTTTACAATACCAGATTCCTTTAGGTGAGGAAGTATATCTTCTCTTTTGTTCGTGTCTGCAGTGGTCATAGCTGTTATACTCAATGAGTAAGAGTACATACAAACACACAAATCTATCTACCCACTAATTACCATACAAACACACAACACAAACACACACACACAACACACACAATTACCCACCCATTCACACAAATACGCACACATCCATTCATACACATATACACACACATAAACTGACTTACATACTTTAAAACTAAAATTGGTATGTGTGGTAGGTGTATGGTACTTTAGAATCCTAATTTAAGTAAATAAATGTTATATCACCTGCATTTCTATTTTATTCCCATCACTAGTAGAGACACAAATCGAACTTCTTTTCAGTGCGTTGTGAGGCAGAATCGATGGCATAATTCTTTTTTTCATTTATTCAATACCGAAATGTCACACCTACGTACGAAGCTAGATTCAACTTGAAAAACTATTTAAGTTTATAATGGTAAAGTTTCAAGCAAATATTTTCAATTTTGAGCTATATTTAAAGCGTTTTTTAGAAACAATATTTTTTGAGGTCGAAAAGCCCTCAAACGCACTGGAAAGAAGTTCAACTTTGCCTCGAAAAGACCTCATCCGCACTGGCTGAAAGTCCATCAAAAATAGTGACGCAGTGAACGTGTTAATTTATTATCAATATTATTATGTCGTGTAAATAATTACGAGTATTTATCCTTCAAGTTTACATTAAACATCAGGCGACTTGCGACTCAAACACTTAGAAACATTATACTCTAACTCCTGCCGGTAGGCGGTTAAAGAACTTTACCACGATGCATTTGGACGTTTAGAATTAAATTGGGTGGTACAGATGCCAGCTACTTTCAACAGGCGGGGCCTGGCGCCAGGCCTCGTTCGGTCCGCTGTTCAGCAGAAAGCATTGCGAGCAGTGGTACTTGGCGTAGCCTCATGATGGATGGAGCCCTTTCTACCACTATATTAATTCGGGTTATGACATTTATAGTGCAAAATAAATTACTCGTATAATGTGATAAATCAAATGTTTTTTTCTTTCGGCTCTTGTTGAAGCTTAATATTGTAAATTGTTATTATTGTAAAAAATATGTGATCAATCTTATTTCTGTGTAACGTCAGATCATAATAGAGGCCATACGTACAAATTAGATTCGGACTCGCATTTCCTTCAAACACATCGCACTCAGTTTAATCAATACTTTACTCGTTAAATTCTAACATATTATTCATACAATTTTGTTTTAGGGCACTCAGAGCACACAACCACCGAATGTTCTTGACCTCAGCGGAGGTGGTAGATCTGCGTTGACCGTCGCCTTATCGCAGTACGACTCCAGTGGATTCGCTGTTCGGGTGCTTCGAATGCGAGGGAACACACTGCCCGCCTTGCCTCTCCAGACCTGCTCCTTGCACGCGTTGACACACCTCGACGTCAGTAACAATAGAATTGCTGAGCTGCCTGAAGAAATTTCTCATCTCACACAGTAAGGATTTTTTATATTTTTTCATGTGGATAACCGACAAACAAACAGACATTCAGACATCAGTAACACTCAGTGACACATCAGTATCACCGACTCTTTCTTCTTTCGAAGATACTATTCACATTGGAAGAAGATACCTACTCACAACACAAGTGGTCACCATCGCCTATGGACATCAGTAACACAGGACATTAGTAAGAAAGAAGGATGAGGAAAGAAGCTTAGCTCGGTCAATAACATCTACACCGCACTGGCGCAGCGTGGTAGAGTATTGTAAACATCTAAGGACACCTGGTGATGATGATGGTGATGAAAAGTACTCACACGTTACATTAACAGAATTTGTATTTAGTTTTAATTAGCAATGGTTAACCAGTGAGGTTTAATGAGGTAGACGATAGTTTTAGAGGTAGAAATACGTTCTTAACTAACTTCAACTGTTTAGGTAGGTCCGGAAATTAACAGTGAAATTAAACTAAAATTGACAGTAAAAATTTTCTACGTTTGTCCATCCATCCATTATGCTTTTCATTACACAGATCACTAACAATCAAGATTAGTTTGGGCATTGTTCGGATGTTTACAGATTACATGATAAAAATATTTACTGGCAAAATAGCATTTAATTAACCACCATTTTTTACCGTTTATGTTATTCACATATATAGTAACGTCAGCATAAATAGAGCTCATTGACTTATTATTATATACAATAAGTCAATGGTATAGATAAATATTTTTTATAACGAGTGACTAAGAGATCTAGGCTAATATTTTATTTACTGGTTAGATAACAGGCATACAGCGAAGTGTACAGTCGTGAGCCATGTTGCGAGCATCTCGCACAGATCCATTACTGGTAATTTTTAACGCTTCGCCGGTGAAGCGTGGCGTTGCCTCTCGAAGCATCAGCCTTCGGGCAGCCTTCCATGTGTGTGTTAGATATTTGTGTGCGTGTTATTGTGAACTATGGAAGAGAAGACGAACAATAAAACACTTCCTTACTCAGCTTATTTATACTTATATGCTACCGGTTTGTTATTTTAGATGTGGTCTTAATTCTCGTTATTGCAAGCTTGCACCTTATCTGTTATCAGTATTTATATCTACTGAAATCAGTGATTATAATGGTACCTATTATGTAAGCTTGTAAGGCGCTGAGCGTTATAATCGAATATTTAATATACATGTTTCCACTTAGTTCCTTCGCATAGGTTGGCACTGCGCGTATAAGATAGGCAAGTGGCACTGATACCACCGATTTCTAGGTTATCAACATTTTTTAAATCACTTAATAACAAATTCATTAAACTGAGGATACCTTTAATAATTCCTTTTTATTCCCTTTAGAGTATCATTTCGGTGTTACATTAGCGAGCGACCGGCCTCAGGTTCAATTTTCTGGTTATGCACACGTTTATAGACGAATCTACACTGTTCATGATGTCTTAATGCAACGAACCCTGTTGCAAGATTGATGGGATTTGAATGGTTTTTGTAATATAACATTTTATGAATATAAGTAATAGAACCTTACTTCACCTAAAACACTGAAACTAAAACACCTTATAACACTTATGTCAATTACTAGTCACTACCAGGGGGGCGCAATAAATGTTTTATAGCTTATTAAAGATAATTATGTGCTTGTTAAAAAATCACTAAGCTGAATGAAGATATCATTAAGAACCTACATAATTATCTATGAACTCTCCAGAATATTCTGAAATGCGTGTGAAGTACTTAAGTGACATCTACTTGGCCCTTAGTCCTCGTGGTCTATCTTTACATCCATTATATAAGAGTGGACCTAGAGAGACCTCACGTTAATTATGTCAAGACTGAATGTCATCCCATAACATATGGTGTAATGTTGGCTGCTAATAGCGTTGCGTTTCCGTTGTGTGCTAATTTATAAACGAGTTCTACGATTCTTACTGTTTGACTCGTATCTACATCAAATCGTCGGAGCGTACCTTTACGTTCACTTCGAGTAACCACTGTTAGAGTGTTGGATTATTATTTATGCAAGAACATAATTATTAGTATTAGATTATGCTTATATAAATACACGAGAAATATTAAATACGAAAATGAAAATCGCTCTAAGCGCTAATCTGTAGCACTTCTACAGTTCGATGTGAATATATTTCTGTGTGGATAATTTCATCATGTCATCAAAACAAAAAACTTTTTGCACTCCCATATAACAATTATTTTTTCACGTCTTCATGATGCTCAAATGCTTATACTATTTAGTAGGTACATTACTATCAAACACATTCTAACTCTGACACATATACATTCTCTTTCTCTTATATAAAAACATACACACACATCCGAAGAAGCACGAGTTCTGTCACATGAAGACACGGTTTATTGAGTTGTCGTAGCCCCATAATATACTAATTCGACTAGTCAGTTCTGTCTACGTTTCGTCGTGGCACGTACAAAACGTAGACAGAACTGACAACACGAGATGATTAACTACAGGAACCTCATTAAATTTTCAAATACTGGCTTCTATCGAAGAAACAATTACTCAGATATTATCAGACAATAACCATGAATTGTGGAACTTTACTGCGCAGCTTGAGAGAATTATTTCCACTTCCGCTGGAGGCGAATTCACTACATGGGTATTGTTAATATTTTTATATTTTATGTATAATGTCGCAAGCAAGATCTTGTGTAAGCGGATCCATAAGGTATCAATAGCCTTGGAAATAACAAATGAAAGAAAATTCGCAATGATATAATGATGTATAATGAGTAATTTATACAGTTCTAATTTTAACCATAACAATATTTATAAAATATTGTGATGGTTTTACCCAATTTTAATAGTGACCAATACAATAACATATAAATATGATTTTTAGTTGATTTTATTTTATTACTCTTTAAATAACTCGATGAAACGGCGGCTAATGGTATTCTCTATCAGTACCTCGGCAATAAGTCAGCGATATTTGTAGGTGACAACAACAGTGGTTTATAAACTAGTCGCTACATATTATAATCCATACAAACAATAATTTATCACAAAGAACATTCCAGATCTAAATAAAAAATGAATTCTTCTTGTGCGCAAAAATTGTGTGCACAATAACTTGAGTCTTGACTAGACTCTATTTTTATTAGCGGTACTTATTATATAAGTACTTATTGTATAAGTATTATATAAGTACTTAAGCTATTTTCATATTTTTCATACACACATATAATTATGCTCATAATATAATGATGTATTTTTGATTAATTCTGTATCGCTACAAAAATGCACATCGTGTAAGCTCTCCCCATCCTAAGATCGATCACATCATTGCTACACTGGAGTTTACAGATATAGGTTCGCATAATTTTGTTATAAAGAAATAAAAATAAGTACCCAAAAAAGTACATCTCGTGATGAATAGATACTCGAAGTACAATAAACGGTATGTATCGAACATACTTGCGTGATATGACGAAAGCGAAAACAATGAAAGTATAGCAGAGATTGGTTCGATAGAACAACAATGTGTATGTCTTTACAGCAACCACATTGACAATAAGGTGCATCCACATACACTAAAGTGATTTAAAACTATAATAAAATAATACCTACCAGCCTACTATATACCTACTACTAAAATACTACGTATGTGCCTACTTCCAACGCTCAATACCAGGTAGATACATGGAAAACTTAAGAAAATTGCCAACAACTTTGTAACAGTATACTGTAAACAGTAAATTATTTTAGTATTTTTATTATTAATGTTTAGGGATAATCACTTTGACAAGTCAATGATTCCTTGTTTTTAAATTATCACGAAAACTTCAGTGTAAAAAAATGTCTTGGTATTGGATGATTATTATCTATAACCTAGCAGATCTTGCGTTATGGGCATCACTGAAAGCCAAACTTTTACATTTTATGTACTCGAAATAAACATAATGATAAATATGTAGCTTACTAGACTCTGATGCTATGACTAGCTAGCTAGTAGCCAGCCAGGCGGATAAAAATCCCTACCACCAAGCATGAGGTCCATTGGGAGTAAAATGAGTAGATTGATTAGGTAGCACAGAGCCCATCGAACTCTCTTAAAAGAAACCGTTTACCGCCGTTGTCCGTTATGGTCACCCGAGTGTGGAGCCTTAACTCTTACTATTTTATTTTAGCATTACCAGAGACAATAATAAATTAGATGCACTATACAATTAAAACAGTTACGATACGTAGATGTGTTACAAACGCAACAAATATTGCGCTAGTGTAAACAATCGCTGGGTATCGCGGGGGCATTGCGTCTCGTTGCTAAACGCGTGGTCATTCGGCCGTTGAAGACGCATCGCCCATCGCCCGCGTGCGGTCAGTCCTACCACACACTCTACTAGTGCTACATGTTTGGTGCTGAAATTGTATTTTAATAATCAACTCAATCGCTATTGACTATGTAGACGCAATATCACATTCCTTGATTTGCGCTAGTGTTATGAAAGTGAATTATGCGGAAAGAAAGTTGCAGTGTTTTTTTTTAGTTTGTTGGTTAAGTTTATGTTATTAATGCGGTGAATTAGTTGTTAATATTTTGGTAAGTTTATTGTAGAATGTAGATAAAATAACTAAGTAGGTACCTACCATTTAAATTTGAAGTGAAGTAGTACGTAAGCAATTATCAGTCTACCAATTACATACTAATTTTATAGTAATTTAAAGCTTTTTGATATTTAATTCAGTAATTTTTAAGTACTTAATTTTATTTTTGTTTAATTAGTATTGTGAGATTCTTTTTAGATTTCAATGCGGAAGAATTTCTAAAATGAGAAGAAACACCTTACATTTTTGCTTGAACAAGCGATTTAATAATACTTTCAACTTATTATTTCCGAAAAGAATTCAAACTTGGTTATATAGATACAACATAGATTTCAACACAAATAGTACTATATTTATTTGAAGTTGACCGAAAAGCCAACTTTAACTAGCGAATAGCTAACTGTCTAGCGATCTTTGTGATGGCAAAGTGCGTAGAATATATTTGCCACTTACAAATAAAACTTAATTTTCTTATGTCACGGTCTACGCACTTGTAGGTCAAGTATTTTACATGGTAATACATACAGTCGCTACCTATGAAATACCGAAACCTTATTTTTATTATAACTCATACGTGCGTTGATTATTCCTACTATACTCTTTCTGCTACCTACTACTCGATTATCTGAACTAATATTAAAACTGTTACAGGATATTTTTAATTTTAGGTTGGTTTATTATCGATATAGAGGCCAAAACAGTTTTTTGGAATTATTGTCTGTCTGCCTGTAACGTGAAAACTGCGTGAAAACTTTTGAAAAGATTTAGATGATTCTTGGCACATTTATAATTTATACCTACCACGGGTGTAGGATACTTTTCATCCCAGGAAACTTATTTTTTCCGGCGGGATAACACAAAAAACTCAGTATGGGGGTTCTGTGAAGTGTTTCGGGTGCGTGTAGGTAGGTACATACGAGTACGTATAGGCACAGCCCGGTACTGGTCTACTGAAGGAAAGTGAGGGCGATTTTCATAATTATTATTTTATGAATTGACCGTCGATTAGTAGGTATGCCTGCATCGATTTGCTTTGGGAAATATGGTTCGTATTTAAACAGATTCGTAATGTATGTAGAATCGTAAGGTTTGCTTCTTTCTTACTTTACATTAGAAATTACACCTGACGAATACTTTTAAAAGAAGTGACTTCAACTAATCGATTGTCATCTACTGACTTATATCATCCCGGACAATAAACATTTTAAATGTAGGGTACTCACAATGAATTTTTTTACAGATATTTCGACCCAGTTGCATGGATCATGGTCAGGACGAGACTGCGGTGTCCGGGTCTATTCTCATTAAAAGAAGTACCAACAAATATTATTTCTCTTTTCAGGTTAGAAGAGCTTCAAATAAGTGACAACGAGTTGAACTCTTTGGACTGCGTTTTGCGGCTCCCCCGTCTAAGAATTATCGTAGCGGCTCGCAATATGATCGCTAATTTTGGAGTAAGTTATTTTTCACTTATACATAAATTATACAATAATTATAATAAAAAAGCTTAACCATTATTAACCACTTATAATAAATGATGTTGACTTATATGCAATGACATCAATTGATATGTGCTTATAATACGGTTCTATTTAACGGCCAAACTAAATTTTTTGCAAAAGATTGTAGAGTTTGTGAAATGTAGAGTCACGACTTGTAGTTAGGGGATGAATCTTCATGGGATTTGATAACTTTTTAAGCGACAACTTATATTACATGAAATGTTTTTGGTGGGATACAATTATAACATTCTAATGGTCATCGTTTTATATGCCTGAAATGTGTTAAAACGGATTTTTTACTTTTTAATCGATATTTCTTGGACAAGATCTACCATAGTGCATATTATTTTGAAATCAATAAATTCTCTGTAATATTTAAATAAATATGATCTAGTTGCAAGATCCCATTTAAAGCCTTTATGGGTATTCTAAATAGGGCCAGCAAGAGGCGAGATCGCTGTAGTAGGTGCCAATTGACAAGATGTCCCAACAGTGGCGACCCTAGGGCGTCACTATTGGAATGTTCGTTCCAGGCACCACCTAAAACCTAATAAAACTGAAACAATGAGTGAAGGCCTTGATGCGGGTGCGCCCTAAAGCGCCCTGCTGTAACTGCTGAAAGACCAAACTCCAACTCCAAGGCCGGCATTGATTCAAAATTATCAAATCATCATAATGTAATATGTTACCTATCTTCGTGTTATTAATTATCGATCGATCACTTTGTAATAAGAAAAATAATAAGATATCTGTATATCATACATTCGCACGCAACTCGTTAATTGTTCGGAGTTTACGATTAATTTGCTGAAATACACGATTTAAAGCAATCACAATTTACATTAAATTGCAATAATTTAATTGTAATTGTTCATAATTAACATTATTTTAACTTCTATCAATTACTAATTGTATTTGTTTATTAAACGTTGTTTTATTGCGATTATTATTGTATCACTCACAATCCTTCTCTAAATATTCTTTTCAAAGTAACCTAGTTTAAAGAGGCGAACTTACCGCCTCTAAAAATTATAACATCTGCATGGTGCTAAATTTTATTTTCCTGGTTATAACAGGAATTGCATGATGTTTATAAATATTTTTCAGTCAACACACGCGAAACACTTGGTGTCTGGTGAAGATAAACCGGAACACAGAGCGCCGCTCACAAATGTAGACCTTCGGAATAACAAGTTGAAAGGAAGCATCATTCTCGGAAACTACGAAGTAAGTTAATACATAAGGAAATAGATGTTTCATATTTTTCGCGTAGTCAATTAAAATACCTGCTTCCGTTTCAATCATCCTAATTAATAATTATCCATTTTAATAATTTTCCTAATCATTATAATTTTATTCTACTGATTCTGTCTGTTCAATAAGTCAGTTTGCATGAGAAAGTTTCAAGGAAGTTGAAAAATGTGTTGTAGCTACATCGGGAAAAAGTCACCGACGAAACAAACAGTTTTGTTACTTTATATATAAGAAAACATGTTTTGATAAATAATTAATAAAAATAACGGAAAGCAGAAAAAATTAAATAGATGTATTTTATGTAACTAAGTAAATGACCAGGTGGCTCCAAATGCTCGTTTGTCGTTTGTGTAGGTATATACAGATTAAAAATAACTTAAGTAATAATTACTTTTCACTTTGATTATTATTATTATTTATTAGGAATAAAACATACAACTAATTTGCGTTGCAAAACACCTTGGTTACAAAAAATTTTAACATTTTGATTTTGCATTTATAATTTTCTCATTTTTGAATGTTTTGCTTATACTTTTATTTTCACTGCTGCTTAAATTATCCTTTTTTATTTTTCACATCTTTTGCAGCATCTTGTATCGTTAGACATATCCTACAATGCGGTGGAAGTGCTGGTGGTATCAGCTCTACGCAGCTTGCGAGAACTGAACGCGTCTCACAACGTCATACAACATCTCGCTCTACACGGCGCATCTTTACGGACTCTACGCGTCGCTTATAACCGTAAGTACACACTTACCTACATTTTTATCTGGAAAAGGTTAGCTCTGGGTGCAATAGATACGTATGCAATATCGGATTACTTATATTACATGTTCATCATGAATTCATTATTATTACAATATTATTAAGTGCCTCGTTTATACGATTACATACACGAAAATCGTTTTTTATTATCATTTTTTATTCAAAACGTACATGTTTCCATTCAAATTAAAAACAATAAGGCTTTTAATTTGAATGGAAACATGTAAAAGTGTTTTTAAATACAATGTCATTGATTAAAAATAGCAAAATGTTTTAAAATTATGTATAATTTATCCTATAATATCCTTTAATAATAATCTTTTTAGTACAAACTACAAAGTATAGGTAATAAATTGGTACAAAGTATGTTTATTGTCCTGTAGTTTGTAGATCTCAATACGCAACACATATTCATAGAATAGAACGAATTCAACAAAGGTTACTGTGGCATTTATCGGATTCTGCTAAATAGTCTGAAAAAAATATTGAATGTACCTATTTTTGATTAAATAAGAAAAACAAAAAATAAGAAAACAATAACATTTGTAATAACTATGTAATTATTTTTGTTACTTTGTTAACAATTGCTGGTAAACCTCCTAAATAAACAAATAAAACGTACACAGATTTTCGATGATGATAATGTTATAATTACCTACATCTGTAATCATTTAAATTAAATACTTCTTTACCTCATTTCAGAAATGGAGAGCTTGACGACAACAGTACCACCAATCAATTTGGTAGAAATCGACGTATCCCACAACCAGCTCAGAGCGTTACCTCAGTGGCTCAGCGGCTGCTCAGACCTCACCACGCTCTACGCCAGCAACAACCAGCTGACGTCCTTACCAGAACATTTATTCTGCAGTGAACTCTCCAGCCTCAGCAATTTACACTTGGCACACAATAAAATATCAATCATACCTTCAATGCCAAGATTGAGATCTCCGCTAAAAGAATTACTTTTACACGACAACTGCATCCAGGCATTACCAGATAACTTCTTTTCAGTATGCGATAGATTGTACGTTTTAAATCTATCAAACAATAGATTGAGTCGGTTGCCTCGCGTCAGAGGCGCTCCCCATAGCCTGGAACGTCTATACTTAACTGCCAATTGCTTAACCGACGACGTAGTTGACGTGATAATTACTTTTCGAGGACTAAAAATATTACATATCGCCTACAATTGCTTAACTAATTTACCTGAAGGTTGCTTCAGCTTTTGGCCGAACATCGAAGAACTTGTTATATCGGGAAACTCTCTTGCAAAATTACCAGAAAATTTACCTCAAATAAATAATATAAGGATTGTTCGCGCACACTCAAATAAATTACGCGCAGTTCCGATGTTCGCTTGTAGTGCATCCATTAAAATATTGGATTTTGCACATAACGAGTTAGACAGCATTGATTTACGACTTCTGGCTCCGAAGCAATTGAAATTTTTAGACATATCGTGCAATAAGAAATTACAAGTTGATCCGTCTCAGTTCAATTCTTACAAGTGCCAACGGCCTTTAAGTTTAGTGGACGTTACGGGCCGAAATGCTGTTTCTCAAAAAAGTGGATACCATGAAGAACTTAATGGTGTTACACCATGGAGCACAGGGTTTTCAGAATGCCCAAACAAGACCCTTCAACTATGCTGTTCACAGATTCGTTTACCGTCCTTTTGCAATAAGGAAGGACTATTTGCTATTATTGACGGAGAGAATGATACTGAAGTACCAAAAATATTGCAGTCTGTTTTACCTGGTCTTCTTTTAGAAGAAAAATCAATCAAGGAAACCGTCAACGAGTACATGAAGTACGTCGTTCTTTCGGCTCACAGGGAGCTAAAAGAAAAAGGGCAAAGAAAAGGGGCCTCTTTAATATTGTGCCACTTGTCTCCTATAGTTACACCTGAAAATGGATTTGGTCATAGTAGTAAAAGGTATAGTCTAAAATTAGCGAATGTTGGTAATACTAGGGCAGTTTTAAGTAGAAGGAATGGCCCTCTTACTTTAGGACTTGAAAATAACAAACGCTTAGGGTTTTCAACTAAATATCCTACCACGGTTCCAGACCCTGATGTACTACAGACTATTATTAAGGAAGACGATGAATTTTTGATATTAGCAAATGGAAATTTTTGGAATGCTATTAGAGTAGATGACGTAATTTCGGAAGTTAGATCCGAGCGTAACCCAGTACTAGCTGCCAAAAGATTGCAAGATTTGGCTCAAAGTTACGGCGTCGAAGATTGTATCTCAATTATAATTGTGCGTTTCGATACAGTTCGAGGTGAAGTCGATTTATTGATGCGAGAATTACGTCAGACAATAGGCACCACAACCAAATCTGGCTGTAGACCCGATTGTTGCTGCTCCCGATTAGAGCCTTGTTGTCATTCAGTAACGCCTCCTAAGCCGAGCAGTGATCGATCGTCTCCGAGCGGGCAAAGCGATCGACCACCAAGTGAGACGACAAGTCATCAACAACATTATGCCAGTGTACGCTCCCACAATAGAGCTTCCGAGAGAAGGCCTCGAGGAGGGGTTGCGCGAGCTATAAGAGTCCGTGTCGAAGAAGATAAAGACGAAGACACTACAAATGAAGACGTTCCCTCATCGGAAGAACAATTTAAATGTTGGGAATACATGCTAGAACAGAACACACAAATGTTGTTCGATAAAGAATTAGATAACTTATCGAAAGGCATACGCTCGAATGTCGGGAGCTTAAGAAATGTTAAGGGTTTATCCGGAAGCAGTCCACAGCTTCAAGCAACTGGAAAGCAGTCGAAGGGTTTGCCGTTTCTGTCGAAACACTTCGGTAGCGCGAGGTCTTTTGGCACCACTTTGAAACCCGAGTTCCGATTCGGATCAGGACGAATACCCAACGGAGGTCCAAATGCGGCCTACTTTGGTTCTCTTCAGAGGTTAATGCCGTACCATTTAGAATATGATTTTGCTGTGATACAAGAAAAAACCGCACATTCTCAAGATTCGCTGGACCTTGAAGGTCGCATGCAACAATACTGGGGAGTAGCCACAACGGAACTGTAAATAGTTGTTAATTAACAGCCTTGTAAATAAAACTTCCACCTAATTACCATTATGTGTATCATTTATTACTCATATATCATTTATCTCTCGACTAGATTTTTTTGCACAAAGTACTTAGAATATCACTATGGACTTACCTGAACTACTAACAAATTACAATTAGTTACATTCATTTTATTTACAATAGTGATACTGATTATGTTACATAGTTTTATGTAATTGTAAGTTAATAATAAAATACTCTATTAATTAAACTTCTTAACTAAGTAACTATTTAAAGACATGTACAGTCGTATCAATGGACCTAAGTATCATTACTATTGAATTAAATAGTACCTACATACAGACGAGCATGCAAATGATGGAAAAATTGAGACAAAATTTTAAATGTTAAGGATTCTTAATTCATTTTTTTGTATTAATAGCCTGTCCCTTTCATCTGATATATAAAAATTGTAAATACCTGTTCGTATTTAAAGTATCTAAAGCGTTGATAAATTGTTGAGAATATTTTTTATTGAGTAAACAAGACTGAAACCAAATTCTTACGTGTATGTACATACATACGTCTGGACGACACAAACATTTCCGTTAAGATGTCACCTCAACAATCGCCTTGAATAATTTTCCTCAATGAACGAAAAATATACCCCGGTTAACATCCACACATTAAGCAATCAATTTAAAATTACACTTCTCACTGCTGCTCAAAGTAAATAGACATTCACATATTTTTTTCCAAGTACTATTACATTTTTACACGTAATTAATTAAGAAATACAGCATCATCTTATAATAGTACGAGTATTTACAATGCACATTATTATATTTAATTTACAGACTGTTAACGCAACCTTTTTTCATTTGTGCTCTATTTAATACACATCACATTTCACCACTATTTACAGTATGACAGTAATTCTTGGGTCATAACCTGATACTGTATTTATATTTACACTAGATGCTATATTTATAATCATTTAATCTGCATTGCATTGTTTTTCGTAGATTCACCTGATACTTCACATGTAATCTATTGAACAAACTTATTGAATGTCAATGAAGCCTTCTGCTCGTATTTCTGTGTGGCACGGAATGGAAGTCACATCTCACGCTTGACCACGAGTTCGAGCGGTTGCAGGCCTAGCACTTGGGGGGGACAGGGGGGCAGCGGCGGGGGCGCGGGATGCGCGTGCGCCGGCGGTGGCCGCCGCTAGGGGAAGCCACGCGGCGAGTAGTGGTGAGGCTCTCCTAACCACGAGTCGGGGGAAGGGGGGAAGTCGGGGTACCCCCCCGCGGCGGGCGATGATGAACTGCTCATATCTGACGCGCCACCCGCTCCGCCTAAGCCTCCGCTAATGGCTTGACCTGGAAAATTCAAGCGTAATTTTGACTCCACACAAGCGACCAAGAACGAATCTACGGTTTTCGTATATTTATATCTTTGTTTCAAATCTAGTGAACACTTTATCAACTTCTACTTCTAATGTTAAACATCATTCGATAAAATGAGATAAGCATGAAAATTATATTGTGCCTACAATAAATGAGTAGGAATAATTTGAATGTACTTATACTTATAGGCTAGGTGTCACTGATTTATTGCAGCAAAACAAGGGCGAGTTATTACTTCAGTAGGTACATTATAAGTTACTAGCGTATTTAAAAAACACAATACTACTACCTTTACGCCTTTACGTTTACGCGTTTACTACTACGTTTACGCCTTAATACTATCAAAGTAATGAGACAGCTAGCTTCTGATAAATATAACTTCACAATATTTACATGACAAATACACCACACTTACCAATGTTTGTGTAAACGAGGTGGTCTGGCGGGTAGTGGTAGTGGGCGTGCGGGGGCGAGTGCGCGCGGAGGTAGGGCGGAGTGGGGGCGAAGCGCGCGCTGGCTGCGGCGCCGCCGCCCGCCGGGGAGCCCTCCTCGCCGCCCAGCGCCACCGTGCTGTAGCTGTCGTTGCTCAGCTCTGGACAATCAGACAGTTTATTTATTTGGCTTCAATCCATTAGCGGTCACATGCAAAGTAGGTATAGGTCTTTTGTAATTATGAAAGGACTCGTGCTTGTTCAGTGAAATAATAACGTTATGATATTGGAAAATTCGAGTGTCACAAATTCTTATATTACACAATGCCTGTTGCACCTGCGATATAGTTTGACGACTGCTATCTTATCATAACTTTACCATAGATCATGTTACCTAAACCAAAGTCAAGAAAAAATGGAATGGATGCTTACTCGTTCAATCACTTATGATCGACACAATTCATTAACCTTATCCTTATCTAATCTAATAAATATGGTTGTTGATAAAAAACTAAACCCTTCTGAAGTAGGTACTAATGAGCTGCCGTTCATTCAAAGGACCTATAACCGTTAGAGAAGTTCTCAGATAAAAAGCCCTTGGTGTATACATTAGAATTAGAACACGTGACGTGAAAATTAGAAAGAATCACATTACAAGGCCTTGGTACAACAACAGCAGTGGACTTACAAAGGTTCGAAGTCGGCTTTACCCTAAAGAAGCGGTAGCAAACTCTGGAAGAGTATTTTTCCTACTCATTGTTAAAGGCAGCACTTATGTAGTTCGGTATTACTAGTAATAGCTTTAAATACTTATATCTAAAAATCAAATAAAATAATCATGCAGTTTTCCTTTTCGTTTTCCTTTTGCTGTTTTTACCTTTGTCATACTTTATAATCTTTTATACTAAATTTATATTTTACAGTAGGTATGGCAATTCCGTCGATTCAAAGGAATGGATGGATATTTTTACAAGCTTTTAATTAATTTTAACTTCAATGTTTGTATGTAAATATTTGTATATGTTCGGGTCAAATCTTGTAAGCTGAATTAGGACTACATCCTCTTACTCTACGAACTTGAAATTTTGCATAATTATTACGTTACTTTCGATGACAATGCAGTTTTATGATTAGCATGACCAGATACGATCAAGGTTGGTTCCTGGTAAGGGAACTTCTCAACGGTTAAAACACACACTGACAATTTTTTTTGCTATGCATTTATAATTCACTTAGCATTATAAATTATAATAGCGTGTATACAAAGATGTATACTCAAACTTTTGTTTATCTACTTGACAAGCAGAGCATCCGATAGAATTTCATGAAACTCACCATGATGGCTAAAGGAATCTAGGTCGATTTTAAGCTCGTCCTTGTCTAACAAACGGTCATGTCGTGGAGAGCTGCCGCCGGAACCCTTCATGGACCTGAAGTACTGTGACCAGCGCGTGCGACCGGCGTCTTTCTTCAACCTCTTCTCTTTTGCTCTTCTGTAGGCAAGCAATAGTGTTTACAGTGCGTCGAAACTTATAGCTCTTCTGAGAGCTATGAGTGACAGTCAAAATATGCAGCCATTTTCGTGTTTCATTGTCGTATTCGGGAACGGACGAGACGGGAAGTCAGGATTATAAGATGACCCATTGGCAGAACATATCCTTATTTACTTTTGTGTGAAGTGAATAAAAATTCTTTTCTGAAAAAGATCTATTGATAAATACTAAAATAAATAAATGATTTGAGTTTTGAGCATATTTTCAGTCGTGTTAAGTCTGCGCATGACTCAATTCCTCCTCAAGAGCCCATAAACGGTCGTTTGCTTTTGATTAAAGATAATAACCGTACATAGCATAGACAAACCACCCCATTGTGTGTTCGTATTTTGCGTGAGTTATTAGCGGGAGGGAGTCGCTTTTCAACAAAGCGCGTGATTAATTAAAGTGCCCCCGCCTAGTCCGTAGGGACAAGCCCGATGTACCAGGATTATTGGTACAACGTCATGCATACCTTTTCCACTCCTATAATGGTTATACCTTATTACTGATAAAGCTATAATTTTTGAACATAAATAATATTTACATGCGTCCATCAAGCGATTATTGTAATACCTACCTACGTTACCAATGTCGATATAAACAGTGTAATTTAACTTTTTTGGGCGTCGCAATTCGCAACTAAGAGCCAGTAATTAAAACTAAGACTCAGTAAAAAAAATACAAAAATAGAAACAATAATTACCTACATCCAAACCGACCAAATAAAATTTACAATTTTAGCTAGGTGGGTATTTACTATTTGTACCATTATCTATTAACCATTTGCACGTCATTAATTTATAAGTCTCCATCATCATGTTTCCATAAGTATGTTTTTATTAACTAAAACTATCTTTACAAATTTCTCCTCTAAGCTGTGTGTATAAATTAGATAAAAAGATAGCAGTTAATCTCCATGTTATCCAGCGAAGCGTTACACGCAAGAAGTATTATAAAATACAATGTACATTTATAATTTACTTTATTTAGACTTTGATTTTGATTTATAGCATAACAGAGAACAGAAGTCGAGCATTGATAACGAGTGCAGTTTTATGAGCCGCAGCCAAGGCGCAGGGCGTGACGCCTGCCGTGACGGCGCGCTCGCACGCGACAAAACAAAACTGAAACCTAAGCAGCTACTTCTTACTATTCTTCTAAGATATTGACTTGCAACTTTGGAATAGTTATTTTCAAAACCATGGTATAAGAATAAAAACTAAACCCCGGATACTGATATTAATTGCACCCTTTCATTTTGATAGTTAACTAACACGGCACCTTTAAAAAATCTCTTGTATAAGCTTGAAGTAGAGGCGGGTTCTGGATTTCAACCTTTTTTTGAGAACCCCAAAATTTGGATGCACCCATGCATGACAACAATGATATTTAAACCATCAGGCCATCATTGCGTTTCAAGTACCTAATATGTAGTAAAAATCTTGTGTTTGTTTAGAAGTGAAAGCTGATTGTTTAGACTCATCATCAGAATCGTGCTTTACAATACGGGATAAAAGTTTTTGGAAGATAGACGTGACAATTATCTGCACAAAACCTATGGTAGAGATTTATAGTAGATTACCTGATATATGCTGCGCCAGTAGGTATTACAACTAGCCCATGTCACTGATTTACAGGACAAATATCTGACGTCAAAGGCCAACCTATATACAAATCAAGGCCATAGTAATCAATAGGATACAACAATGTCCGTCGGTCATTTGGCCACCGGCTCCATTTCAATACTTTAAATACCTACCTACTCTGTAACAATCCATTGAATTAACAATCATCAATGTATATAAAACTCATCCTTTACTGAGTGGCTGATAGACCACGTAATGTACAGCCGAAACTACTGAACATAAGAAGCTGAAATTTGGCATGTTTGTAATATGTAAAAGGATTTTTGGAAATAATGGTACTTACCTATTTGTAAAACAAGTCAGAAGAAAAAGCGCTGTCAAACTCAAGTTCATTAAAAAGCGCGATAAAACCGAATTTCACACGGGCGAATCCGTGATCGAAAAGCTTGTATATATAATATAATCTCTATAATAGATACTGCGCAAATAAATAGGGAGATACTTATTAAGTGGTTTATACAAAGCTGGACAATCACCAGGCTTGAAAACCCTGATTCTGTCGACTCACCGTGAAACATGTTCTTCAAACATGTTCATGTTATATATATTCAGAAGCAGTATGCTGTTGAGGCTAACGTATGTACGTAACATGGGCATCCTACCTTAGTCCTTAGTAAAAATGTTGACCTTAGATTGAACAATAGTTCTCTTTCAAAATGACAGATTTTCAATGGACGCTGTAATTCCAATTAAAACTCCACATTGATTGCATATATTTATTTATGGAATGGAATGGCACTACTCTTCCGCTGACGCCCATGACAACTGTGACCGACTCAGAACAAGACTCAGATCGGGACTGGGAATTTTAGTTAGTCAGTTGCATAACTGTTTCTTTTTTCATATCAATACAAATATACTTAGTATAAATCTATAGCGCAAACGTTCAGCGTAACCGTAAAAAATTAATCTCTGTTTAGTTCTCGTTAACTCACTAACCATTTCAAAATCATTAGTGTTAACTCGACTACTTACACCTCTCATCCAGTGCGTGAACAATCAATAATCGATTGTAGTAATCCGAATCCACGTTTATTTAAGTATTTCGTATGGTATTAAATCAACATAAGCACTGCGTGTCTAATTTCCGTAAAGATCTAAATTTTGTTGGTGTTCAAGTAGGTACTTCAGATAGGTAGGTAGGTCACTGGCCGGGCTGTACTTTATTGCTTAGAAATATGGCAAGAAACAACAAAATTACCCTTGCCCTAAAGAGAATAAATACAGCTCATTCATCTTGAATCATGTTTTATACAAGTCATTCTTGAAACTGAGACTGTAAATACACGATCAAATTAAATAGCTACCTAAATAAATTGAAATTATTGCAAGGCGCAAAGACGTAGTAGGTATGTTTAGTTAAGTACTGAACGATTCTTCTGAAAATTTAGCACTTAAGGTACCCTTCATTACTTTTTAAAGGCCTATCCACAAAAAACAGCTATTCGTGTTATTCAGTCTAAAGAATTAAAAGATAAAATAATACAAAAAATTGAGTAACAGTAGGAACACTTATATTCCTAATTTAGACTTTCTTTCGTTGTTGCGTATAAATAAATCGAATACGATCATAAATAAAATTAATTTAAACAAGTAACCAAGGTGCAGACTTGCCTATTTTGAAACCACACTTGCACGACCCGCATGTCCAAGCCGGTGTCCTGCGCGAGTTGTTCCCGCACGTGTCTGGCCGGCTTGGGACTACTGCTGTAGGCACTCTTGAGGGTCTCCAGCTGCTTCGCTGTGATCGTGGTCCGCGGCCGCTTGCTCGCTGCGTCTCCGTCTATGGACCCCTCGCCACCTGTACGAGACACCTATAGATATTTTATGTTGCTAATCTAAGAAGGTGCACCTACAATTTGGAAATTATGTAGAAATTCATAAATAAATAAATAAATTTTTGCTTAATACCTACCAATATTTTTTTCAATGATCAGTGTGACGTTCAGTAATGTATCTTTTCCCAATTGTTATTATATAATCATTTATAAAACTTGACAATCAGCACATCTCTCTCCCGAAAATGGAGTATACAATGTTCAAACTGTTCTGCGAGCGCGACAAAATAGAGCAAAAGCAATAAATATTTTATATACCCTTCTAAAAAACACCAACCTTTTGCTCTGGCCGCTTCGTAATCCGGCTTGCACACGAGTTTTCCGTCTTCCATGAGATAGAATTCGTCTCCTGTGTTCAGCGTTCTCGCACAGGCTGCGCAGGCGAAACACCTCATGTGATAAACGTGGGATTGAGCTCGTCGTACCACCTGGGTGGGAGGGATACCCTGCCCGCAACCGGCACACTTGGTACCAAACCGCCTAGGACAACAGCCGCAAAAGAATAACATTATCATCGTGATAACAACATAACATATTACACTAATGTCGGGTTAAATTACCAGTGTTCAGTTTATACACTTAAAACCATAATGTATCTAACTGCCGATAGGATTATGTAGTAGCTTTAACCGCAGTTTATGTTTCAATAAACAAATCATCACTTCATTGTATCTAAAGGGAGATATAGCTCTTCCTCAACATCTGACCTAATTATGTAAGTATATGACATCAAGTTCTTAAGTTAGATCCCTGTATGATCATCGTGAGATTATAGATAATGAATAAAGCATACTCTGAGATTATAGCCTCAAATGTGAACCTGAAGGTTGAGGCTTTGCATACATTGATTAGTACCTAGTCTTCTAAAATCCACACTTACGTTACAAATGCGAAAGTAACTTTTTCTGTCTATCTGCTGCGTTTTCACGCCTTATCATCTGAACTAAAAATGGTATAAGGCATATTTTCTTTAAAAGCTGACCTAAAAACTTTATTGATACAGCATCGACTTAACTCACACACTATAAAAAGGCTTACTTGAAGAAGTCTTCGGTACAGTAGAGCTGATTGTTCCTCGCGAAGCACTTCCCGGAGAGCATGGCGCGACACTCCACGCAGCGGAGACAGCCCGCGTGCCACGTGCGGTCCGACACCTTCAGCACGTACCGGTCCACGATCATCTCATGACAACCTCCGCACTTCGGGATGCTGGCTGCAGACAATTTATCATTATTTTTTGTTGTCAGCCTTTTTGAACGACGCGGAGAGCGCGTCGTTCGCATGAATTCCGCGGCTCCATGGTAGAATTTGTAAATGTCAATATTTGCTCATAATGTAATTTTATAGTGTTAGTGCGTTGTGTAAAAGTGAGGTTAGATTCTCATATTATTGTTAAATATAAATGTTTAGTTTAAATAAATAAGTTTGATCGATTGATTAATACTTTTAAATAAAATTCATTAACCATTCCTACTTAAATACTTTTAATTTGTTAGGCCGGTACGCATATAGTATATTTATATTACCTAAGCCATTTCTAGTGCATTCAACGAGCTGAACCTTAAATTTTTGTAGGTATGGTTCTGATGGTGTGTCATAATAATAGTTAATAATATGGCTTTTACTATCAGAACCATACAACACTTGTAAAGAAGCAAGCCGCGAGCAGCTCTAGGTACATACCTACGCCTTATTCGATGATCACAAGAAAATAGTACTTTTAGTAATTAATAGTAGTAAATAGTAATTAGTAGTACCTACTTTCACTCGCAAAAAAAATCTTATGAACAATATCATATACCTACATATATGTAGGTACATCTGTAGTACTGATTCAGTACATACTACATCATCATCAGACCAATGTCGATCATCAAAGTGTTGCATGTTTCATACGCATTATGGCTGTAAGTTATTGCATTATTATGTTATACCGAGCCCATTGGGGACAAGCGTAGTATTTAAGTAGGTACATACTCTGAGGACTTCCTTTATATTTGGGATTGTTATAAAAAAAAACAACTTAAAATGTTTGCTATCAAGACTTTTTAACAGTGAAGATATATACGATCATTGATGCAGCTCTATCACAATACACAAGATTATCTCGCCGTGACCATACAACTGGGTCGAAATATCGGTATAACAATTGAAAATCGTGAGTACCTATTGAGATTACAACGCTATTGAGTTTACACTAACTTCGAAGAATCTGTAAACCATACAACTTCAAGGTTATAGCTGTCAAAAAGGTACGATGGCCTTTATACTAAAGTTCTATGGAGTAGGTATTTCGCCGTTCCAATATCACAACACAATACCTATTAAATTTACTATAGGTAAGTAATATGGGTAAGTACTATAGGTTTACGTTCATAACACATTTTCGTATGGACAACAAGGTTGACATTTTATTTATTGTAGGTAGGTACCTACTTTAAATACCTACATACCTATATAGGTGTATTTTTCGGTCGTGTTATTGAGAACAGTCGCATAAAAATATAGACAATGATTCTATGTTTGTACTCCACGTCACTCTGCCACTTGTTTTATGTCAAAATCACAGTAGCAAATCTGACAGTAAGCAATACTTAGGTACCTACTGAATTTGTGTCTTGTGGTACCTTCTTACCCTTTTAAATACCCAAATTCAATCACAACTAGGTATATGTTATTAATCAAATAATCCTTCATTAGGTTTTAAAAGCAAAATACTACCTTCTAGAGAAACAACCGGTCGGTACGACAAATCACAATGACACTTTCCTTATGGCAACACTACACTATTACATACATAGGAAAACTTCAGGTAGATGTTCGAGCTGGATCGGTGGGACGCGCATGTCCCCGAGGTCTGTGTTCTCGCCCGGGAACATCATGGCACCCAACATACTCCAACACGACCTCCCTGTGTGGCTACGCCGCGCGCACTGCCGCCACCCCGCTGCGCACCCCCAACCCTCTTATCACTGACTCTACGCCATTGGTTGACGCCTCTTTAATGATAACAGCTACCACGCCCATCGACCAATCCTCGGCTAGATGCGATCCACCCAGCGATCGATTGCAAGCTGAATTTTCCCAACATTTCCTGGCTTTATTGAACGCACAACATCGTTACTAAACGGATGTAGGTATAGGCTTGTGTATTTTCTGCTATCGAAATGCACTTTTTCCGTCCGTGCTACAACACTTTCTCAACGAAGCTTTTGATACTAGTCGTATTTAATTTTCAAAATTCATATTTCATTTGCTCTTGCAATGCATACCTAGATACCTATGTAGGTACCTACCGTATTGTAACCTTTTTTATGCACGACCACGAAGAGGATTTATTTCCCTGTAAAGAAAATGCTAGTGTACTTAGAATCTAGACAACAATTTGAAACAATATTTAGAAATATACTTAGCTGATGTTACTGCCCTAATTCATAGGTAGTCATTTGGTATAGGAAATTACATTTAAGTAGTTTTTTATTGAAAATTATATCTTTCTGGACTAAATTTCCAGAAAATAAAAATAGAAATTTAGGGGTGGACGTGGACAACCCTTATCACTCAGGGTATGAAAAATAGATAGTAGCCGATTCTCAGATCTACTGAATATGCATAATATAAAATTTCATAAAAACCGGTCAAGCCGTTTCGTAGGAGTATGGTAACTAACATTGTGACACGAGTATTTTCTATATAAGACTAGCTGACCCAGCAAACGTTATTCCGCCATATAGATTATTTGTAGAGAATGATTAAAGCGCGATTTGTTAAAGGGGTGGTGATAGAACAATTTAAAGCCATTTCAGAAGATTAGAATAGATCATGATAAGAAATCTAATATTAGATACATATTTTGGACACTAGTAACCCCTTTACTAATATTATAGAGTAAAACTAAGAAATACATTCTAAGCCTTCTTTATCTTTATCACAGGTACAAATTACAGGTACTACAAATTACAGGTATTACAGGTACTTACAAATCGTTTGTTATGCGTACCGCGAAGGACTGGAACAAATTGCCGGCGTCCGTGTTCCCATCCCATTATAATGTGGGTGTCTTCAAATCAAGAGTGAATAGGCTGCTACTAAGTTAGTGCGCTCTACCACCCAAGATCTCATCTCCACTTACCATCAGGTGGGATTGTGGTCAAGCATTAACTTATAATTATATTTAAAAAAATCCGTACCGTACAATGGCACACTAGATACATAGGTAACTTGTTACTGGAATAAACATTACAGAGGTATGTAAAGTAAAGAACTTCACCGAGACGTTCAGGTGCGGATTCAGACGGGCGATTCTGGGCCCGTCTGAAGGACTAGGAGGACTTTATTGGATGGCTGTCGAAGTGGTTTTATTGTATGGATTTTCACAATTATACCTCAAAGATATCCTTCAGCGAGACTAATATTTTCAAGATGTTGTATTTAGTGTTTGGAGTGTTAACTATGCATCTAATAATCTGCAACATTGACTAAAGTTTAAATTGTAAATTTAAATCTCTAACTTAATAATAAAATATGGAATAATAGCAAATTTATAAACGCGAAAGTTTGTATGGATATATGAATGCTTGTTACTCTTTCACGCAAAAACTTCCGAATGGATTTAATGAAACTTTACAATAATTATAGCTTACACATCAGAATAACACATAGGATATAATTTATAAAGATACAGTGTGAATTATCCAAAATATATAACTAAATCTTTCCAAATTGAAGGAATAAGTTTCCCGAAGCGAAGCGAGGGCGGGTCACTAGTAGGTATATAAATAGGTGTATATACACCTGTGAAAGAGTAACAAACAGACATTCATACGTCCATATTAGTAGGATAAGTTATATATTTTGGATAATTCATACTACTTATATCTTTATAATTTATAGCCTATGTGTTATTCTGATGTGTAAGCTATATTATTGTAAAGTTTCAGCAAAATCTATTCGGTAGTTATTGCGTGAAAGAGCAACAAACATTCATACATCCATCCAAACTTTCGCATTTATAATATTAATAGGATTAAACAATGTAGATACCTATGTATTCAGTAGTGAATAAATTTTTTAGTTTTACTAGTCATCGATTGTAAAATGATGACGTAAGCTGTAATTGACACTCCGATAGCACGAAACTGCAAAAACAGAAACTAATAAACATAGTAAGACGTATCATATTTCGCACATTTACCAGGCTGCCATAAATTCTAACAATAAATCTCTAACGTAATCCGGCCTAGGCCTTGGTCAAGCGTGACCTGCGTTGTTGTGCTTACAATAAATTATACAAGTGAGCGCGAGGGCAGCGGCGTGTGGAAGTTTACGAGCGCATAAATCACAGGGCAACGTCGCTTACTCCACCCTGGACTATAATGTTCGCCTGGTACCTTAGAACATGTTATGACTCATGTTGGACGGCTCGTCTATAAAAAAATATCATTAAAAAGTACTGAAAGCCTGTCCACGCATACATAATATGTAACCTCTGTAGTTATGTTGTAGTAATTCTAAAACAGATAACTGTAAAATCTTAAACTGTGCTTTGGTATAAAATTTCTATCATATTTTTATAACCAAACACAGAAACTGACAAGGTGCTCAATAACACTTGTAAGTCTTTCTGCAAAAAGTTATACCATCAATCGATACGCAAGATTTGTCCTTGCGAGTGGGGTTTTGTTTCATAATTGCAAGGGTGGTCGCGTGCGTGGTCCCTCGGGCGTCGGCGCGTGCGCCTTCCCGTCGACTGGCCCATAATTGAGGCCTACAATGCAATGCATTGCTTGAGCTTCTTCCTGCTAATCTGATGATAGGATGCGACAAGCGCGTAGTCGGACGGAATCAATTTTACCGCTTGCAAGTTTGAATTTTTGTTCAAAGTTATAATATCATTCACGTTTCCTAAAACACGTTTTTATCAGTAGTGCCCGTTGCACTAAAAGGAGACCCCCGTACACAATGAATGAACTCAAACCCTCATAAATCAAGTTGAACCTGTCAAGAAGCTAAATGAAAGCCTTTAAATATAAAAAACAGGATTTGTTAAGGTTTTCCAAATGACTCGTTCCAGTGAGCGCAGTTTTTATTTATAAACAAAGATTCCTCCTATATAGTCCTAATATAGTCAGTTGGTAGGGGTCCTGTTATCCCCGGGAAGAAAAGTGACAATTACTTTACGCCTAAGCAAGAATATTTCAGTTAAACCTGAATATATGTGTATACGTATGTACGCACATCTCCGGATTGTGTTCATGTTTTCTGTTCACATTGGGAGATAAAAGTCAAATTTGTCTTGCTGTTTATTTTCCCCAAAGGCAAGCACGCGCTCTCGCCCTCAATAGTGTCGAGTTACTGGGAAACTACTATCGAATCGTTCGATCTTTATTCCAATGATTGTTTCCCATATTCTATTCTCTATTATCCTACAATAGATAATGACATATCATAATGGGAATTTGTGAACATATTTGCTTAATAATTTCTGTTGCTTACTTTGTTTAATGTTTCCTGTACCTACCTAAAGTTTCATGTATCACTTTGTTATTTATATTAATTTATTTCATAGTTTTGTTAAAGGCAATTATTGTAAATCAAATTACAATAATTACCTTTAACAAGATATTGATGTGTTTACATTATGTACCGTTCCACATTAGAGTATGACCCAATGTCCACTTCACAAAAGTTTCAGCGTCGGGTCTCCAGTCAGCATCGCTGCACAGACCGCACGGATCTAACGAGGCAGGTAGGATACAGAAAACGTGACCAGAGCCCTAAGAATTAAAACATTAATTACAATAATAATATACTTTTGATGTAGCCATCACTCCTAGATCAAAATAGACCAACTGGACATAACTGACCGATCCATATTTTGCTTTACTTTGAATAAAATTGATACTCATTTTTATTAGGCGTTTTAACATTTTTACAGGTTTATTTGTACAAACCATTCTTATGAATGAATAATAATGTTTCAATGTGCCGTTCAGAGAAAGAGCAGCCATAACCTTAATAACGAATTTAGATAATAATTTTATAGAGTCATCAAAGAAAATACTTTGTTAACATCCGTAAAATTAATGCAATTAACTTTAACATATTGGGTTACTGTATTACTGTTACTGTTTGTTTTAATAAATAAATTTTGTATGGATTTGAAGGCACGGTCACAAGCAACTGGACTACGGTAATTCGTGACAATGTTAATAAAAAAACATAAAATAGCGTTTTCACAGTCCCAAATGAATTTAAGTAAAATTTCTACGTAATTTAGCACAGAGACACGTGCTCGCGCCCGTCACAAATGTCCTAATTCGATAATATTCCCGTTATCTGATTACAACGGAACCGAAAAATTATATCATTCCGTAATTAAATTAAAATGCAATTTAGAGATGCGCCGCGGGGGGCGCCTCGGAGACACTTTATGGCGTAGCAGTAGGGGTTCGGTGGATCCCCTGCGACGGAGCTGTTTTCGATGTTATCGGACCAGTTAAATTGAACAGTATTCCTATGAGTCAACTCAATCATCAGCTGGATTACTCGTGTTTACTATATTATGTATCTTAGAAACTATTTAATTTTTTTATTAATTAAGCTAACAACACGCACTCACGTAGCTATAAAAATCATGATTCGTTTATAAAAAATAATCTCATCATAGACAATCATTGTACATTTTAAGACATTTGTTGAATAGTAGAGAATGCCACCAGGCATTAAGTCTGCTGTTTGTAAAAACACCTGGTTTCATGTCTTACAAGAAGTTTAAATAAATCGTTACTCGTTTATATCAGGCGCTTTTTATAACTTTTCAATTTTAGGTTCCTACCTACTCGTATTAATGTAATTATCTTAACCTTCTGAATCACTTTATCTCTGAATAAAAACTAGTTGAACATCCGCATTAAAATGATCGAGTATAATGCGTGTAAACTAAAAGAGTGGGATTTATATCAAAAGTTCAGTCAAACTTTTTCCTAATCGTGTGTCGTGAGTAGCACTTTTAACTTAGATAACAATGAGAAGAAAGCCTGGAACACAAATATTAAATGACCATTCGGGAATAGAACCCTTTGCCTGAGCTTGCCAAAAAAATTACCAACTAAGGATTAAGGAACAAAAATTTAGTAAAATAACTCCTTATTAGTTATAATATTGACGACTTAGAAATTCGATAGTTGAAGCTGAATAGCACCGTAAATTTTCTTATCTGTGTTCTTCCGATTGCAAAACTCACAGGCACTTATAGTAGAAGAAAAATATCTCAAAACTACTTACTGAGCAAAAACTTATCTATACAAATAAATAAAATTGGAGTGTCTATTTGTAACGGTTAATTTAATAACCGCTTTGCATAATTATTATATTACTAAATGCATATGGATGTATACCTACACGTAACACGGTACAGATGCAAAAACGGCCGTGAAATCCAGTCAATGTGGACGGAACTTCATGTTCGGCCCGTGCATGGTGAACTTCAAATATTAAATGGTTCGTAGTGCACCCATAATATTGGTTATTTAAGTTTTTGTTTGATGATCAAATCAAAATCCTCGACGATTTCAGATGCTTTTTCAATAGATTGACATTTATTGCAATATATTTATAGACTGCCTGACCTTGGCATTAGCTGGCGAGGACTAGACAAACTTATTGCGGAACTCCATGACTTATGTAGGTGTTTTTTGAACAAAACAAAAATTAAGTAGATACACCTTGTCTTAAAGGATGTGCAAATTGCTATGATTATGTTTCTAAGCTTATGTTGTAAAAATGTTGCTGTAGGATTCAAACACAACCGTATTGACTAGAACTGTTTTTATATTTTGTTCAGAAATAAGTCCCGCTGTTACAATACTCCAAGGGATAGCTTGTGTAATAAATATTATTATAAATAAAATAAATGTCTGTGCCTACAATTTAAAGGAAATCCCTTTAAAAATAATGGAATGGTTTGACATGTTTTGTTTCGTGCGCCTTCAGCCTCATTATCAAAATATTTATTTTACATGTAGGTACTAAGTTTTTAATTTCAAGTCAAAAATAGTACCTAACTAATTTATTGTGTTTAACAGTTGAAATTTGTGTGTCAAAAGAGTTCATTAAAACAAATTCTATAAAAATAGCCAAGAAGTCTCTACATCAGTTACCTCAACCAGACGAAGAATTAAACAAACTATAGTTAAGCTATGATTACATCGGAGCACTATTGAAAGGCTTAGGTAGGTACATCAAAATTTTTAACCACAATCCCTGTCATTCAAAAACAACCTGCCAACAATGCGCACATCGCCAAATGGTAAAAACACAAAGCCATAAAATCAAAACTGGTAAAACAAACAACGCGAGCTGTCCCCTCCGCAGTCACCCCACTTATTAAAATTAATAAGTGGGCCCTTCGTCTGTATTAATGATCGCACTGTATCAATAACGGCGTAATATATTTAGCAAACAGAGTTAACCAAGCCGTGGTTAAACGAATAACGCCGAACAACAGTTTTGGGATTTTATGCCGAGTCCAAGTAGACCTACTCTTCATTTTCCTTGTGGACCTATGTAACGAAAATTTGGGCTTATATTTAAAAATCGAACTATCTTTTAGCATGTTAAAACTACCATCATTCGATTACAAAGTAACAATATTATTAACTTTTATGTAAATTTTAAGGGGTAAAGCTTGGTAGGGATTATTTTGTAAAATTAAAAATGAATTAAACTGGTTTTTAAAATTAAAACGAATTTATAAATAAGTTGAATATCTCTATAATTTTCTTCATAATTATAAATAATTCTTCTTAATATATATAATTTTCTTCGGGTAGCCAGGTATTTCATGTTGAAGTGTGCCAGTGCATTATGTTTTACGGTGGTAGATTTTTACTATTGTGTCGTTAAAAGATAAATAGGTAATTAATAAATCGTTTTTGGTTGGTTTCAAGACGTTTAATTCGTATTGCAGATTCCAGATCATAGGTTAGTATTCTGTGATTGGTCGTATAAGTGCTGCAAACCATTTAATTTTGGTTGATTTTTTTTAAACTCCTGCTATTGCGTAAAATAAAACCGAATAGTTTGTAACATATTGACAAACCTAATATTGGACTCAATTTCACGATTATTTACTTTATCTTTGTCAAAATCCTTCAGTTAAGAATTGATTTACAAACACAACCTAAGAAGGCTGCCAATAAGTCCGTAATAAAAAAACAAGTCTCAATTTATCATAAAATTCAGTCAAAATGGAACACATACACATTTCAAGTTTTCACAAATAATCTGGGTCTTTGATCTTATGTTTGCTCATCACTAGAGCGGTGGGTACTTGAGGGTAACCAACGGAAAGGGGCATTTGTTTACCAAACAAATATTACCAATGCAATATTTGACTTAATATAAATTATGATGTTGATCAGACTTCCAATTTGTGATGGTTACGCGGTTTTTGATATAATTTAACATATTACCTAATTATTGTTATTTAATTGTAACTGCATGCATAATCTTTATTATGCAGTTGTACAATTCTTACGCTTAGGTATCTATTTATTAAAATGCGAATAATAGATACATATGTATTGTAATAGCATACATACAACATACGTAAAAGCTTTAAAGAAGACTTCACACAGCCTGAGAAGAATAGGTACCTACCTAATCCAATGATATTAAACTATGTCATTGACCTAATCACTAAATGGAAAACTGTCGTGTATGCAAGTTTCTTCACCAAGGATTACTACCCATTAATACATAATCTATATAATATATAAAAGGAGAAGCTGACTGACTGACTGACTGACTGACTGACTGACTGACTGACTGACTGACTGACTGACTGACTGACTGACTGACATATCAACGCAGGGCCTAAACTATAAGGGTTAGAAACTTGAAATTTTGCACGGGGGTTTCTTTTATAACGTAGGGGAGCACTAAGGATTTTTGAAAATTCACCCCCTAAGGGGGTAAAACGGGGATGCAAAGTTAGTATGAAACTTTGCCGTTTTTGAGGGTATTTGAATGAAATTCAGTATGAAGGTATTTCATTGAAAGTTTTGAAACATGATTAAATTTTTTTTTCGAAAATCATCATTTAAGGAGGTAAAAGGGGGGCGCAAACTTAGTACGAAAGTTCTCTGATTTTATCAACTGTTATATATTTCGGGATTTTGGCGGGCGAAGCCGCGGGTATAGGCTTGTTTATTTATAATAATTATTAGAAATAAAGACCAAATGAACGGTGCATTGATCGTTCATTTTATGCATTGACATATGATCAATGATTTTATGCGTTATTTCCGTTAATCATTATTATTAGTGCTAATTTTTGGTCACGATTTAGAAAGATACGTACTTTTATACCTATCTATTTGTACTCTCATAGAACTGGAGCACAAACAGGATATTATTAGTTACCAATTCAAAAAATTACATCAATAGCTCATCTATTGATAGCTATAAGTAAGATTCTGTACTCTGCACAATAATAAAAACAATATTTATAAATAGAAAGACCCTGTTCAGCTACCATAACATACAACAATAAAGATTTTTTTACTTCTCTGCAACAATAAATAATAATAATAATAAAAATATTTATCTATATGATATTTCTATATATATAATATTTGTTAAGTGACAAAAGGCAAACAAATAGGAATCGAACCATTAATGACTGCACACAAAAAGAGCTGAATTGGGCCAATGAACACGACTTCAAAATTCTTGTAGAATAGTAGCAACGTATAAAATATCTAAAAAAAATATGTTTCCTGATGAGTTGATATTTAGTCATCTTCCTTGATAGTTAATTAAGAAAGTATGACTTGGGGTTTTCAGTCTTTGTAACCTTAATTCTTCAACATTAACGATACATACTTATTTGATCAGAATATGAATTTTGTAGAGTTGTAGTACCTCTACATACCTACTTGTTAATGTTGAATTTAGTGTTGAAGAAAAGTGTTTTCAATGTTGATTTAGTTGAGACGAATGAAACGTTGTACGAGTATAGTGCATGAAGGGGGAGTATTTTGTTGAATACTTTTTATTTATCATAATTACTTGTTGAGTGAACACGTAGGTTACCTACCAACATTTAGTTTTATGAAAACGATGATTTTCAGCTATAGGTATTAAGAGCCGACAGGTGATACTTAAGTCTAATTAGTAACAAGGTCAGAATAAACAATAGTACTACGATACAGGAACTTTTCGCCGGACTAAAGACCCTTGGGCCACCTATTAAAAAACTTAACAGTAAAATAAGGCTTGGACGTACACTATAAATGCACAAGGCGCAGTCGAATAGCCACAAGCATCTGGGAATCGGGTTGCCGGCCGACATTGTTTGGTGTGAACGTGTTTTTGTTGGTTAATGAGGGTACATTAAGAAAGCGTCGATGGCGCGATGTGAGCGGAACGAACGACGGAATCGGAGCCAGTAGCTGGAATTGAATATCGACGCATGCCGCCCGAGCGCCGCGCCGTTTGGTTATGCATATTATTGTGATGATAAAATAAAAACAATGAACTTATGAAGTTTATTGACACATTTTAAACAAGGGATTTTTGGCATTTGATTCGGTTATTTTATAATGATATTTCAAATAAATTTAATGTTCATTACTACTACAGAAAGATAAGGCACGGAAAAGGTATTTACAGAACTGATTCAAAGCTGATTCAAAGCGATAATAACAGCTCACACGCTCGTTCTACCATAGTAAGATTAGGTGTCGCAATCATGAATAACCACGATCCAGAACAAACGTTTATCTGCTGCATATGCAACAACCACAGCCGGGAATCAAACTCGACTCCAGGAAGGGCCACTACAGAACCGTAAATACTCGTACTTATAGTCATTACAATTACAATAAATACCTTAATCCTTTATTAAATTCTAGGAAATCGCTGGGTTATACGTTGCGAAGCGTAGTGCATAAAGAGCTAGCAACTTCGTATACTTCAGACCAAACGTAGACCGCGACCGGTAATTCCTAAGTATATAATGACTAGCGATCCATTAAAACCGTGTAGTCACGTGCAGCAACAGTCGTTAATATCAAATTAAGTCAGGACTAATTATAATGTACAGTATATTTCCTTACTTATTTTATTCTTAGTGAACAATAAAAACTAGCGTAACTAAATTTGAAATGTTAGACAAAGTGATTTACGATTTGACTATTTGTTACGAAAAAAAATAGATATATTTTCGTTAAATTCCTTTTCAATTGTATTGTAACGATTTGGTTGATCAGGTACGGCGTAAACACCTCCGTTAATTCATTTGTTTTAAATTTCGTAACGGCTGATTGGATTTAATCACAGATTAAATGTAATTACTAATAATTTTGCTGTTAGTTGTCTGGAAGAGATCGCTAATTAAGTAATAAGACCGCCTGTAATGGCTGTAATACGTAATTAAAATTATAAAATCTAAAGCACAAAAAAATATGACAAAGTAAAATTTTCGTGAATTAAGCCCCAAACTTCAACTTCAACCCAGGCTTCACCCATTAAAGGCACACTACTGAGCACGGGTCTCTTTCCAAATATGAGGAGGTCTAGAGCATAGCTACTGTACCACACTGCTCCAGTGCAGATTGATGGAGGAAGTTGTCATGTTATGCCATGAAGGCCTCCAACATAGCTTAAAGACTGCTATGTAATGTTAACAACCACTAGCGACAACTTTTCGTGCCACCCGAAGCACGGAAGCACTCAAGAAAAATTTTCCACTACCAACTACCATCGCCCTTCCAACTACCGAACGCACCCGCAGTTGCTTAACTCAGTCAAACACAGCCACGGGGCTATGAGCGCTAGACTGTATACTTATGCAGTTTTTTTTTCAAATAAGTAATCAGAACCTTTGTTGGAAAAGTCTGCGACTGGGCAACTTTAAATTTGGTATTAAATATTCTACTTTATCATCATTAATTTAAATTGGTAAGCTTAGGCCGGGGCAAACATTTATATGATAGATAAATGTTACGCGTCTTGGTCCCTTGTAATAAGTATTTTATTTATGTGCGCAATGCCACTCACAACACGGATACACCTAGTGCGGGGGGTGTCGTGTAACTTGTGAGTGTCCAAGCGACTATTATTTCAAAATAATAAGGCTGTATAGCGTGGCTGAGTAGGTTCTCTGTGATATCACATTGATTTTAATAATGTACTTGCCCATTGACCTCGGATGCCACTAGTCATACAATGACTGATTACAATATTTATTACAATGATGCTACTGTCACAGCCGTGGGTAGGGGATGGGAAGAAACAAGGCCGGCTTCAATAGATGATGTTTTATTCTCACTGTAAAAGGGTAACACACGACACGGTACTATACACTTTACTGTACACTTTACTTCCCTGCACACTTCACTTCACACTCGCGACACTGTACTGTGAAACGGCACTTCACTATTCCTATTTCTTCTTCCCACTGGCGCGCTTCCCGACTCGCTACCAAGACTCGACTGACTCTGCCTTGGCCGGAATCGCCTTATATACCACCAATTTCAAACATTCCAAATTCAAAGGTTTTCTTTTAATTTAGCGTCGAAAACATTTTATAAATTCTATTTTCAAATTTTCTTTTCTTTTATTTTATTTTATTTTTAATTTACGCGACACTGCCCCCTCTCAAGACATGATCGTCCCGATCATCGTTGCTTCCGTGATATCGTGCCAACCGATCCACATGTACGATCTTTGGAGGACTGCGAGGAGTACGCTGAATTCGGAGAGTGACGTCGTTGATCTTAGTCACAACTCTATAGGGCCCTTCCCAACTCGGTTGAAGCTTTGGAGACTTCCCTTTTCGTCTAACGGGGTTATGTAACCAGACCAAGGTTCCTTCTTCAAAGCTAGGCCCGTTGGCCCGTCGGTCGTAGCGGGTTTTCATTCGTTCACTGGCCTTATATCCTGCTTCTCTGATTTGCTCATACACGTCAACCATCTTGTTGCGTAGTTCGCTTGCGTAGTCAGTTATTTCTTTTGGTGTATCCGGTGGAGCACTCGAGAGCAAATCGGCTGGCAGTCGCAGTTCTCTTCCAAAATTAGCATACGCCGGAGTGACTGTTGTGGTCTCATGAACCGCAGTCCTATAGGACATAAGAAACAGTGGAATATACTCGTCCCAGTTCTTCTGATGATTATCCACCACTTTTGCCAGATGCCGTTCCAACGTTTGATTAAATCTCTCTACCATTCCATCAGATTGCGGGTGATAAGGCGTCGTCCGAGTTTTATGTATTCCCATCACTTTACAAACTTCTTGAAAAACTTGCGACTCAAAGTTCCGTCCTTGATCACTATGCATCTCTAGTGGTACGCCAAATCTGCAGAACACTTCAGTAACAAGCTTCGTTGCCACGGTGATAGCCTCCTGGTTGGGTAGTGCAAACGCTTCTGGCCATTTCGTGAAATAGTCCATCACTACCAAAATGTATCGATTTCCAGCATTCGTGACTGGAAACGGTCCAGCTATATCAAGAGCCACTCTTTCCCAAGGAACCCCAACATTATACAGCTTCATTGCACCCCTGCTTCTAGTCTGCGGTCCCTTAACGGCTGCACAACTCTGACACCGCCGACACCAATCTTCCACATCGTCACGGCAATGCAACCAGTAGAAGCGTTCCTTAATTTTGGTGAGAGTTCTTCTTATTCCCAGGTGTCCTCCCGAAGAACCATCGTGGTAAGTCTTCAACACCTCGTTCACTTTTGCTCTTGGAACCACCATCTGAAGATGACAATCTTTGCCTTTAGGCGTCTCCCACTTGCGGCAGAGCAATCCATTGTGGAGTACCAGGCTTTCCCACTGTGCCCAGAGACTCTTCGTGGCCGTACTGTACTTGGCCACTTCTGACCATTTCGGCTTAGGGATTCCTCTTTCCAGCCAGTCTAGGAGCGGTTGAAGATCCTTATCATCCTTTTGGGCTCTTCTCATGGTGTCATTGCTCCAATTTGAATCGATAGAATGCGTTCGGATAAGTTGAATTTTTATTTCCTCTTTCTCCTCTTGCCGATTACAATGCCTGCAGTCTTCAGAGCATGGTCTTCTGGACAGGGCGTCTGCGTTGCCATGAGTTCTTCCACCACGATGTTCAATCTCAAACTCATACTCCTGCAGTTGCTCCAACCATCTGGCCACTTGTCCTTCGGGATTCCTGAATTCCAGCAACCATTTTAATGCGGCATGATCCGTTCTTACTAAGAATTTACGACCGAGCAAATATTTCTTAAAATGTTGCAAGGTCTTTACGACAGCCAACAATTCCCTGCGAGTTACGCAGTAATTCCTTTCCGCCCTTGATAAAGATTTGCTGAAGTAGGCAATCACAACTTCCTGATCTCCTCTCTGTTGAGAAAGAACACCTCCAATTCCAGTGTTACTTGCATCAGTGTCCACGATAAATCTTCCCTCTGTGTCAGGATATCCGAGAATAGGTGATTCACATAGACACATTTTGAGATTCTGGAAAGCTTGCTTGCAGTCTTCGTCCCAAGAAAATGCTCGTTTCTCTTCTGTTAGGCGATGTAACGGCTTAGCTATGTCAGAAAATCCTTTTACAAAGCGTCGGTAGTATGAGCACAGACCCAGGAAAGCTCTCACTTGCGTCTTATCCGTCGGCGTCGGCCAGTCTTTAACAGCACTTATCTTGGATGGGTCAGTTGCAATACCTCGCTCCGATATAACATGTCCCAAGTAATCCACTTGACGTTGAAAGAATGAACACTTCTTCGGACTCAGCTTCAAATTTGCGCCCCGTAGCTTTGTGAACACACTTTCAAGTTTCTTGAGATGATCATCAAAATCACGCCCCATTATGATGATATCGTCTAAATAGACTAAGCAGGTTTCTCCCAGCAAACCTGCCAGCACATGTTCCATCAATCTCTCAAATGTAGCAGGCGCGTTGCATAATCCAAATGGCATGGTCTTGAACTGCCATAAGCCTTTCCCAGTCGAAAACGCAGTTTTTTCCTTGTCCTTGGAGTCCATTTCAACTTGCCAATATCCACTTTTCAGATCAAGGGTGGAAAACCACGTCATTCCACAAAGTGAATCCAGGGTGTCATTGATTCTGGGCAATGGATAACTGTCCTTTTTCGTTACATCATTCACTCGCCGATAGTCCACACAAAATCTGGTCGATCCATCTTTCTTCTTCACTAATACAATCGGTGAACACCATGGACTTGACGAAGGTTCTATAACGCCGTTCTTCCTCATCTCCAGAATCATGTCTTCAACTTCTTGCTCACGAGCAAACGGAACAGGTCGTGGTCTCTGTCGTATGGGTGCTATATTACCCGTATCAATTTTGTGTTTCACCAAATCAGTTCTGCCAATGTCTTGGTCGTTTTTCGAGAAAAGATCGGTATAACGGAATAGAAAATTTCTTGCTTTTATTAATTGCAGCTTAGTAAGATTATTTTTACATTCTTCCAAAAGCTTTGCCACATTTTGTTCTTTACTCGGAACTCTTCGCTGTTGTCCTTCTTCGCACTTCCTTAGCCAGGCCACCTCATCACAGGTTCCGACAACCGTTCCCTTTTCCACTGTTTGTTCATCGTCATCAGGATTGAATACAGGTACCATCGTAACACAGCCGCTTCCCACTAAAGTCCTGGCCGGTATCCATGGTGAGCCCACGACTCCTCTCTCTATGATGGCACATTTTCGCTGTATTCCTCCATTGTTCTACGGTAGTCTAACAGGAACTAATGTCTGAGATCTTGGTTTTAGGATGGTGTCCTTCAAACATAACACTTTTCCGAAATTGCCCCCCTTCATTGGAATTTCATCATTTCCATGTTTTAGAACGCCTTGTTTCAAGTCGATGTTGCACTGATGATTTTGTAAAAAGTCCAAGCCAATAATGCAGTCATCAGATATGTTCGCTATAATGACTTTTTGCCAATAAAGTGTGTCACCAATCTTGATAGCCACAACTTTTTCACCTTGGGTTGAGATACGCTGACCGGTAGCAGTCGTTAACGTGAGGCTTCCTTTCGTTCGAATGTACCGCCCTCCGATGTCCTTAAATCTGAGGTGACTGATAACTGTACGCGAGGCACCCGTGTCCAACGTTAATTGGCAAGGTCGTCCGTTGATTGTTCCGTCTATCACAAGAGTGTTTCCATCATTCGTCTGTTTTACAACGATCTCTGGGGCTTTACTGCTAGCGGCCAGCGCGCACCCCACTGCTCTGGCCTTCTCTAGTTTTCCTCCGGCTGTTCCGACGTCGAAACCGCCGCATCCACCTGACGTCGGAAATTGGTACGCTCACGCCTAGGGCAAGTGCTACGTATATGACCCCGTTCTCCGCATTCACAACATATGGGATTGTACGGTCGCCGTCTATTGTTATCCGCTGCTATAACCTCCCGCAGCCTCAGAGAACGCAAGTCATGTCGCACAGCTTCCACCTCAAGAGCATGAGCTACTGCTTCCTTCAAGGTGGCGTGGTGTTGAAGTCGTACGGCGGCCCTGACCTCAGAATCCCGTATTCCGTCGATGAATACTTGCAGAAGCATATCCTCAACCACGGACGGCGACGACTGGTACGCCTTGCGTACCAGTCTCTCCACTTCAACGGACCATTGTTGTATAGTCTCGTTAACCCGTTGAATGCGATCCTTAAGCTGCGCTCGATATACATGCTCCAGGTGACTGTCGCCATATCTGGCCTCCAGCGCGTTCACTAGCTCGTCGTAAGAGACCTCCTTTTTCCCACCAGCGAGTGCTTCCAACACGGAGAGAGCCTCGTCCCGTAGCGCTAGGATCAGCGCTGACTGCGCCTCCTGGTCACTCCAGCAGCTAGTCCTTCTGACTGTCTCCAGTTGAAGTTTGAAGGCAGCCCAAGAGGATTTTCCGTCATATGGAGGAACCTTCAGATTTCTACCGGAAGTTACTACAGATGTAGTTACGGAACCCCCGACCTCCAGGAGCTTCAATCGTTGATTTATCTGTTGAAGCGTTCCCTTGACTTCCGTAACTTCTCCCTTGACTTCCGTAACTTCTCCCCTGACTTCCGTAACTTCTCCCCTGACTTCCGTAACTTCTCCCTTGACTTCCTCCTTCACAACTTCTATCCTAGAAGCGTTGGCCCGGATCCCGGCCACCAGATCCTTGCTAAGGCCGTCCTGGAGCTCCTGTAAACGCTCTTCTTGGCGGCGTGCTTCTTCCTCCCGGCGGCGTGCTTCTTCCTCCCGGCGGCGTGCTTCTTCCTCCCGGTGGCGCGCTTGCTCCTCCTGCAGTGCACGCACCTGCTCCTCCTGGCGGCGAGCTTGGTCCTCCTGGCGGCGTGCTTCTTCCTCCTGACGGCGTGCTTGCTCTTCCTGCATTGTACGCAGCTGCTTCTCCTGGCGGCGAGCTTGGTCCTCCTGGCGGCGCGCTTGCTCCTCCTGGCGGCGTGCTTCTTCCTCCTGGCGGCGTGCTTGCTCTTCCTGCATTGTACGCAGCTGCTCCTCCTGGCGGCGCGCTTGGTCCTCCTGGCGGCGAGCTTGATCCTCCTGCAGTGCACGTACCTGCTCCTCTTGGCGGCGAGCTTGCTCCTGCATCATGGCAGTCATTTGCTGCAGGAGCGCACTCACGTCCATTGACGCAGGCGGTGAAACGGCCGGAGTCGCCATGGCGCCGTCTCCGGTGCTAGGCCCCTCTTGCGACTGTTCTTCTGCCGCTGCAGCTCCCGCTCTGGTGGTTACCCCTCTCTCGTTCCTTGGCACGATCGGCATCTTCCCATCCCACTTCTGACACCAGTTGTCACAGCCGTGGGTAGGGGATGGGAAGAAACAAGGCCGGCTTCAATAGATGATGTTTTATTCTCACTGTAAAAGGGTAACACACGACACGGTACTATACACTTTACTGTACACTTTACTTCCCTGCACACTTCACTTCACACTCGCGACACTGTACTGTGAAACGGCACTTCACTATTCCTATTTCTTCTTCCCACTGGCGCGCTTCCCGACTCGCTACCAAGACTCGACTGACTCTGCCTTGGCCGGAATCGCCTTATATACCACCAATTTCAAACATTCCAAATTCAAAGGTTTTCTTTTAATTTAGCGTCGAAAACATTTTATAAATTCTATTTTCAAATTTTCTTTTCTTTTATTTTATTTTATTTTTAATTTACGCGACACTACTAAGAAGATGTAACTTGTAAGTACCTATTTGATGTGCAATGTGTTTTATACGATTAGTAACAGCTGATTGGTAAATAAATATGCGGGTAGACCTCTCGGACAAAAGTAACTCAAAGGAACTATGATAGATACAATACATATTATTATTAGATACAGACATATCACCCAGGTCAAACATTCAAATCTAGAAAGCTGAAATTTGCGCACTTTGCCATTAAATTGCTTATTTTTTATTATGTTCCTCGCCGTCCTCGCCTCCCTTTGTGGAGCTTTATAATGTCACATGTCAATAAGGGTGGTGGAGACTAAATACATAATTTCTACCGGATAGCCTATATGCTCGTTTGTGTGCTTTTTTCATATCAAGTATCTAAAAGTCGAACTTTCCAAAACCTTTGGTAGATTTGGGTAAGCGCAAGCGCCAAGCATAACGAGAAATCATAATGTGCAAAGGGAAATAAATCAAGGATGGGTCAGCTGGTGTGGGGAGATGCGCGTGCGAAGCCCTACGGAGGGGCTTCGCGTGACGTCAGCGGCATCTGCCCGACAGATGGCACCGCGCCCTGACCCGGTGAGATAATATCGCACGCGCCGCGCACGCCAACACTTTCTGCTATTTTAAAATAAATTATACACCTAATATTCCTAATAGCCATCATATTGTTGCACTCAAAAGTCAGTCAGTTTTCATAATTATTATGATTTTTGTAATTTTTGATAAGTTGATGTCGTATTGAAGTAATATTTGATATGGTTGAGACCATAATATCGTAACCAAGTTACCAGCGGTAGTATCATCCTACTTAGAATTTGTTAACACGTAGATATTATACGTCGATTTTTCTAGAGACTCTCTCACCTGTTTACTCTAGAGTTCCAAACTGCCCACATGATAAACAAAGAAAAGAAAGCGGGATATAAAACAAGAAGATATAACATCACCGGGAAAATATAAAGAACTTGCCCGTTTACTGAACTTATTACATAAGGTAATTGTTCAATAAAGTTTAAGATGTAAATGTTTATGCGATAGCCGAGCAATAATCGAATCCATACAAAAGGTCCGGCGGTCAAGTCTACTAATTCATAAATTCTTCAATTGTGTCATGTTTGAATAGTTTGACATATTTGTATGAAATTACACATGCGTAAAAAGTGTGTCAAAACTATTCTATACGACTCAATTGAAGCATTTAAAAATAAGCAGACTTGGGCCCCTGAGGTATTGCTTCAACGTCTATTCATACATTATATAATCTTGGTCTATATTACCAAAGATATTAGGATAATAAAAACATATCAAAGATACCTTTATTACCAAAGACAGTAATTTACATGTCAAATTATTATTTTTAATAAGTAAAAAATATTTTTACTAATGAATAAATAATAAATAAATAAATAACGCTACATACTCATAGCCCCACACTAGGATTCCCTGTGTTGTGGGTGCCATGGACAACACACAAGACACACACACACACCCAGACCAAGAACGGAAATTTAAATTCATCATTCAAATTTCCGCCTCGCTGGGAATCGAACCCAGGACCCTCGGAACGGCGATCCGGCGTGTTAACCATTGCGCCATCTGGGGCGTAAATAGATGTAGGTTATTGCAGGCCGCCGTTAATTGTAACATAATAATCATTCTCATAGGATAATAAACTGTCGATGTTGCATTCGATGAAGATGACGTCACATATTTGATCGCTCAATTTTTTCTGTCCACATAATACGCTATTGTTTTTATAACTAGTAATTACGTGGCATCACCACGGTAAGTGATTTGATGATTTGCGCCATATGGCGGAAGCATGCCATTTAATATTAGGAACTCATGCAACCGCCAGGCATTTAGTTCATTACTTACCTACCTACTTGATTTCTGTAGTTCTGCGGTCATAAATACCCAATCATAAAATAGTTAAAAATATATATTTTAGTCAGTCTCCACATATTATGTATTAACAAACGCATGAAAAGCTGTGCAGTAGTGTTAATTGATATTATTGCATTTAGATAAGTAAAAAGTGGGTACTACCTACCGTACAAATAATTTAATATACCTAAGATACGACATACTTCTATTTCGTACACATTTCTGTCAACACTATCGTTACTCAACTTTGTTTTTTTCTTCGTGGTAACCGCGAAAGGTTTTTAGATGCATTTATATATTTTCCTCCCGAATATCGGTTTCAAATCTTGTGAAAGCTTCTTCAACTTGTTCTACTTTCTTTGATTGCGAGGGTCCCTTGATGGAATCATGAGGTGAACAGTGAAGGTCTGAAGCTGTTGCTAAAAATCCTCTCAAGTTTAGTGTCATGAACTGAAAACCCAGTAACACTTGGGTCATCCGATTCCTTATTGTTCGTCAACGCAATTGACACGTGACGTCAAGAAGGAACATGGACGGCTTGACTATAACCATCAGACAAGTCAGTGAGCTCGTTTGTGGGCTATTAATATACAAACAGAGCATGTAAAAAATGTATGCACCGATATATTTATGACTTTTGATCACTGCACACTGGTGTGAAAACACAATTATAACTTACTTTTGACGTGACAACGTCTTAAATTAGGTTAGCTGGGAGTCACTTATGAAAAATAGTAACGCTCGGTAACGTTACGATGAGTCACCGAACGAGAGAGAGGCCCGCCGAATGCCTTGCGTCTCTCTCCCACTCAACTATGATCGGTCTGTCGCGCGCGCAGCACTAGAGAATTAGGCGCATTGAATCGGCGCGTTAAGTTTAAGTTTACATGTACAATGTTTTAGTAAACAAAATATATTTCTATAGTTAAAATTTGTGCAATTCTTATTTTCATTCAATTCCTTGTTCCTATTGCGCAATTTAATTATATTCATATCAATAAATATTCTACCGAGAAAAAGACGTTGTCACGTAAAATCTTCGCCCGTAAAACCGACTTTACAGGCAACCATTTTTTTTCTCCCAATGTAATTATTATAATTTTAGTATTTAAGTACAGATAAAAATAATTTAATAAAGACATTATGTACAATTAGCAAGGGTTAAATTTATTAATATAATTAAAATACAATGAAGTCTTTTTATGGCTCCACCGTTTTTACCTCAGAGTAGTAATCCAATTACATAAGTAATAGCTAATATTAAATGCTTGTTTTTGAAATATTTTTTCTGTTTTACCTATTATCTTTAATTTTTATTATTATTGCAATTGCAATTTATTATGTAGTGTTTATGATAACTATTGTTATTCAGCTATTGCCCAACTACGGCATAGCCAAGTTAAGAGTAGGTATGTATGTTTACCTGGTCTCGCAGAACATCTCAAGTAGTGGTAAAATAAACCCTGATTAACCTAAGATGATTTATGTACCTATCTAACTATGTATTACGTAAATGTCTCTACATTGCGTAAAGTAGAACTATACCTCCAAGTAATAAACAATAGCCGTGTAGTTAGTAGTTACCTACTTAATTAATTAACATTGTTCTACATTGTTTGCCATGACTTGTTGCAACAAAACAGACCATTTTTATTCTTCTTGTATCTATCTAATCATCCGTTAGTTAGGTACTCACTACTTACTATGGCCGTTGGGTGTCACCGAGTACATAATTATGTACCTAGGTATATATTATATCCATACGTTAGTCTGCTTTATACTTATTGCTGCGTTGTAGGTACCTAATTCATGTATTATATGACATTTTTTGTTAATATTTATTGAAATTGTGGTACGTTTGGATGATTTGCCAAAAATTGTCTTACGGATGAAAAAGTGATTGAAATAAAATTAAATCTGAACTGAGTGTAGGTACCTATAAAGACTTGATAGATCTTTCATGACTCAATAATTTCATTCAAATCGACCTACTCTATCAAAAGATATTAAGTACTATTTAAAAAATATAATTATTATCAAAGAAACAATAGGTACCTACTATCCGACGTCCACACGAACAAAACTAAGGTCAGCTATCTATCTGAGTATTTATAATAAATCTATAAGATATATTATTATATGAAAAAACTATGATTGAAGGTCTTTATTATCGCAATTGAACCCAGAACAATGATTTTTATTAATAAACTTTTATAGGCAATAATTATGCAACTGAACTCTCCAAGTAATTAATGTAAATATTAATTTAATTTACAAATTATCTTTCACATAATTACCACATTGTTCTTATCGGAGATAAAATGTATATTAAAATTCCTCTGTGATTGCACGTGAACAATAAACTGAAATTTCAGTATTTTAGGTACCTACCCACCTATTATTACTTAGATCACATAATATGCAGGACTTATAATAGAAAATATTTGACTAATTTTTCAAGGCGAAAAATGACAACAGAAAAAACATTCATAATGCACTATTATCTATTTATTTAGTGTAATAAATAGGGTTAAATTGTAATAAATAGGGTTAAATTCACAGATTAATATTGCATAAGTTAGACAACAAACCGAACAGAATTTTGTAAATCCGACGGTTAACCATAATAAAACAATAGAACACTTCCTAAGCGGTAACTCTTCTGTTATTGTGAAACAAAATACATTTTTCAAAGAGAAATCGTAAAACCATTCCAAAACAATGCTGATTCGGAATAACGATGAGAAAAACGAAATATGTCGGTCGGGAGTAAAAACAATGAACTTTCACACACGGGCCAGCTTGATTCAGGTAGTTTATTGTGGAATCAGAGTAGAGTAGTTGCGGTGGAGTCGTAATTGAATTTGCTGAACAATCCGTTTCCCTCGCGACTTGGCTATATTCACTACACGCACGCTTTCCTACGCACCTGTTTACGTTATTTACGACTGTACTTCACCACTTTTACTCAATTTACGTCTTATACTTATTGTACCAGTAGAGTCACTATCACTATAGAGGTTCATCCATCATAATATATCAATAAATTTATATTAAAAAACCGTTTTTAAAAACTTTATTCATATTACTTATAATAGTATTTTACAAGTTAAGTCCCATTAAGGTTACGGGCGGGCGGTGGACCCACAGTTCCCATATTGGGTGGGTTGTACAAAAATATTTAATCCACCATTTTGTTGCGGCGACCATTTTGGATTACTAACAATACTGTTTATAATATTATCTAACTGCATTGTCATCTGAATTAAAGGCGTATTCTAAATTTTAGCTCAATCGGACACTGAGAAGTGGGTCTTTGACTATAATTGTTTTGGGTGTTAATAGCTAGTCTGGCCGGTAAAAATTCTGTTACCGTGCATGATTACCGTGCACCTTGGAATTAAACTGGGTAGGTGCATAGCCCAGGCACCGCCACAATCGCATCCGTTGTTCAGTAGCACTACGCATTGACATATGATATTACTATCAATGGCACTACTTTAATAGTTTTAATTTTTTTAATAATTTAATATTTTTCATGTAATTTTGGCAAAATTTTAAATTTATTTCAATTGTCGATAAATCTGAAAAATAGTAACATCACGGGAATGAAATTTGCGTTGTCTGGTAGGTAACGATCACCTATTTACCCTCCTTCAATAAAAAAATAAACGCTAACTCTCTCTCACTCTCGTACACCGCACTAGGATTCCCTGTACCGCAGGTAGCACGGACGGCATAAATAACACATCACTTACACCCATGACTAATGAAAAAATACATATTTATCTGTCACAAATATCTGCCGCGGCTGGGAATCGAACCCTGGACCCCTGGCTTCGCAAGTAGGGTCACTAATAACTAGGCTATTGGTTCGTCGTATAAATAGGTGAAGTGTACACGGTGCCACAATTCTGACAATATGATATAAAAGCTACATCGCAAACATTACCCTCAGCCCATAAAAAAATTTAACGCGTGCACGTATTTTTGGCCGCGAGAAAAAACAATAGAGCAATCTCTCACAAGTATCGTTTACACCCGCTGGCAGATCATCCCCGTGATAATTGAAACGTGGGGTCATAGCGACCCCGTATTAGTGATACATTTGATTCATATGCGGCTTCCCCAACCACTCCAATTGTCTTTTATCGAGAATAGCGCGTAGGGGTAACCGTACTTATTGCTTCAAAAGCTAAATCGTTTAGATTTAGTGAGTGTTCACCGCCTTCATTGAATGTCTTGGTACCATTGCATTGCGCCTCATTGACAAACAAACATTTTACGGGCAATAATAATTTATGCTTGTTGGTTCCTTGGTGCTATAATCGTAATATTGTAATAGCGATGCTATTATTAATGTTATTTCCTTATAGACCTTATAGTCTATATTGAACTCAAGTCCAATCAATATTTTTATGAAATAATGGCTGTGTTCGCTCTACGACTAGCAGTACGTTGTCCGTAGTGCGTAGTTATACCAAGTTATAAACTATTAAGGAGAAAAATATTTTCTCTGTTCGCTTGACCAGTAGGTATTATTTTCATTCTTAAGAGGGGGTATAAAGCTAGGAAAAAATCAAATTTCACCCGCGCGCCCCGCCCCGCCCGTCAAATAGATGCGCCGCAGCAGTTGCGCGTCCGGTTGCATCTGACTTTATTAGCGGCTGTACACTCTCGCGAGACTGCTAAACGAGTGCACTCGTATGAGAATGTACTTGGTACGAGACATAGCGAGTACTCTCGTACGAGATTGTACAGCCGCTATTATATAACATGTCATCAGTCAAGAATACGGCACAGTATAATGTAAAAATAAGACAAATTTCGGCTCAGTAAATGTAGAATCATCTACCTCAAAAATGGCAAGCTGTTTTTTCTATAATAGGGTTAGATTTTTATACAATATTAATAGCTAGAGAGCCAGTGAATGGCAGATAACACATAATTAGGTGTCATTCATAATTTTGAATATACATATTATTATGTAGGTATCTATCAATTTAAAGCAATTCTTCTCGCTGTAACTATCTGTATTTCTGAAACTAATAACATTTATAGGTAGTGTCGGTCGCATCATGTAACCATAGCGCTGGAAACCTAGTGTAGGGAGCGATTGAATCACTTTTATGACAAGAAAGGCAGTATAATGTTGGTACTGGTGTGACCATTAAATCATCTAAATTCGCGCAAAGCAGAATATCTGCTCTATTTTTACGTGATGAAACCTGTATGTCGTATAACATGTAAATAAATAACACGTACAATGTTTTTCAGACATTTATTTATTATAGATAACATTGTTTTCATTTTTTCGCTACAAAAAGATAAAGTAAGTTATCCTTTAAATTTATTTAAATCGAAAGAAATCCTTCGCCAGAAAACAGAAAAATTACAAATGCCACTGCCGTTATTATAAGGAAACTAATTAAATAACAATAATATCATAAAAAAGATGACAATCACTAACTTCTTGAGCGACAATTGTTAGCTTTAAAAATATAGGGAAAAAACAGTGTGTGAAATATGATGCGTGATGATATAATTATGCGTGAGAACAGGAAAAATGTATAATGGGTAGTAAAAATATTTAAGTTATGGTAAGAACACATAAGTCATGAAACTAAACAATTTTTTGAAGATTAAAAATAAGCATAAAATCGAACAAAGCTTACTTAAAACCAAAATGAATTTATTCGAAATCAAGTTTAATTCACTAACTCCAAAATCCGTGTAGAAAAAATAAAATGCCAAAATTATACATGGTTGGAAGTTTTAATTGTTAAAAAAATATATCTTGTCTATTATAAGTCGTTGACTTGTATCACATGTGTATTTAGTGTCGTCGTTAGTCTTGATATTTGTCTTGACCCGTTCATAAACACGAGGCTTGATGTTACTGAAAAAAAAAAGTCAAACACTATTATACTTCCTAACATTGAAACTGATGATGTCAGGTATCACTTTGCGCCATTTATAATCGGTTGAAAGTTTTAGAGAGGACTAAATTACATAAATACTTTATTTTAATGCCAACCGTTCCGGTGCAATAAATTCGTCTGCATCTAGAAAAAATGCATTTATACAAAATTTTATGTTTTTGTTAAAGTAATTTTGCCTAACTATGCATGTATGTAGTATAGTATAAAAAAAGTTTAGTTTATGTGTTATTTTGTAGATTCGTTACAATGCAACAACAAGCAAATAATAAATGAAACAATACATAGACAGATGAATTGATACGCACTTCTCTGGTGTAATGTTCCCGTCATCATCAATAGATTTTGGAATATTTTCTTGATTAAATCTTGTTCTGAAATGAAAATACAATAATAGTTTCAAACACACACAAGTAACAACTACTGTAGGGATTGATCAAATTGACTACCAGAAATATAGGTGTTGCTTTAAAAACAAAATTATGGGGCAAAGAGGAAATAATTAACTCAAAATTAAATTTGTTTTTGGATAAAGCTGTATAGGCGGGTGCATGCCTCTCTCTTCCACTTTAGGCCTCAACCTTAATTTGTGACAAAGTTTTCTAACTAAGCCCACATAACATTGAATACACGTATTACATGAAATCTAGACATAACTAGTGAGGAGTGGGCGTACTGCATACCTCTACCTACTCCTTCATGTCAAAAAAACATTTACTTACTTTATTGATCATTCAACACTATTTCTATTTTTATAATTATGTTTATGAATAATTTTGTTTGAAAGTACATACCTATACTATTAATGATACATACAATCTGAATTTTTCGTATATACTATGCTGCTTCAGCGATCAAACATCAACATCAACATTGTATTGTGAGCACAAAAGTTAAAACAATAAGGTCTAATTTTGAATATGAAATAGTGTACTTGTCAACTTACCTCTGACAACTAGCCATGACTTGAATTTTCAGCTTTCTGTGTTCCCTTTTTTAATGTTGATTTTATTCCGTTTGTTACCCATGTTGGATCTAGTGTCTTTTAACTTTAGTTCACACACACACAATTATTGTGTTTGTAATAAAAACTACGCTCTTAGTGACAAATGTACACCACGAAATATTTTTCACATGCCGAGCAGACTGACACAGTCTTCGCGTCTCAATGGAGCAATGGCGACTGATTAATGAAACAGAGCATGTCAAAATCCTACAAATGTATTTTATTTAAATAATTCGTAAATTATAGATTTGATTTAGAAATCGATCTACAAATCCCTCCGTGATACTAATTAGCATAATATATTAAAATATTGACTCAAAAATATGCACCATATTGAAAATAAATTGATTTCAGTTGAAAATTACACCTAGCTTTGTGATTTTTTTCTATCGAGAAAATTTAATTTTTTTATGTTTTTGCTTCTTACATTCACTCAATAATATAATGAATTATTACTATGTTCTTATTCAGGTTCTAGAAACTTGATCTACTACTGTAAAAATTGACTCTACGATTGCCAATTTTGCTTTATACCCCCTCTTAATTCTCCTTAGTTAATATAAACAACTCATTGCAAAACATTGTCAGATTGATTTTTAAATGTAATATAGATGCCTATTTAGGTACTTTATAAAACTTACGATACGCAAAGTTTTTGAATTAAGTTCCTGTGTTGAGTCTTTTTTGTTGACTATTCACATTTTGTATACATTATTTACACAAATAGTACTAAGCGGATGCTTTGGTCATTAAATTTCCATGCTCAACTCCTCATCCTCAGAACTGAGCTCAGATTTCTTCTTGGTACCGTCGAGGGGGATAACCTTACTGTTTATGTAATTATAAACTCGTTATGACATGGTTCATTACATCACACCTAACGCATTAATTTATATAAAAACAGTAATGGGTTTTTATCACAATACGAAATAAATAGCTTCAATCTACTTCCTTTATAATCAAGTAAAAATAATATCATAATATTTATTTATAGAATATTCAGAATCATTAATTGTAGTTTTATCATCTTCAATCGATGTATCAGAAATGTATGAATTTTTTCTCTTCGAGAATCCTAAATTGTTAGTTGTTTGTTTGTTTGTTGTTGTTATATTGTCATTTATTTTTTATTTGTAAACCTATTCAAATAAAACTTAATGTTACCCGTAGTTTCTATGTACAATTTTGTACTTTAACCCGTATTTGAATCGAGTCAGCCGCTGCTGAGATTAGCGGAGAAACATAGACAACCATAATTCTAAAAATAATAACCTCGAAAAACAGTAGATAATAAATAAATAAAATATGATGAAATAAAATAAAATAAATTATAAATCTTCCATGTACAGATATATCGATCGTTACAGTTTTACAAAAACCTTTAAATAATGCACTAAACTAAATAGAAAACAACAATACGATAACAACAGAGAACTTGTGCTATACATCGCAGCAGGTTCACAGTTTGTGTTTTGCTCCGACTGAGAGGGGTCATTACTTAACTCTATTACACTTTTTGCCAAGTGTTTTGGCGGTCTAACAAGGGTGAAAACGACCCCACTAAACGAATGATACGCTCTCAACACTAGCGTTTTATCGGCTATTGTAGAAAAAACATTTGTCAGTAAGTTAGATTTTTCTATTTCATAATCTACGCTTGCGAGGATATTTAAACCGATAAAGACTTAGGTACTTACATATTTTAATATTATTGTAAGTAAGTAGGTAATGCATGTTGTTTATTTCATGAGTAAATGTTTTCATATAGGGGAATAATGCATTGATATGAGAAATAAAGTTTCATAAACCTGATTTTTATCCGTCACATAAATATCAGTACCGGCCAGCAATTGAACATTGGGGACCATTCGTACAATCACCTTATTTTATATAGTTTTTATATACATATATATTAGATCTAACAATCGCAATAATAAGGAAATAACTACAATTATTTAGTTTATTAGTAGTAGCCCTTTGATATCATGTTAACATAATTATTATAGGTACAATTAAGTATAAAATTGTAAGTGTCGTGTTTATAATTTCCTACTACAGCAATATACCGTACATATATACGCGATAAAAGTTCAATGAAGACGGTGAAGACTGCAACACAACTTTAACACCTATCTATAGAAAAGATTTACAATAGATTCTCAAGAGAGCAAATGAAACAAAATGGAAACCAAGTGGGGTTTAATGACCCGACACCGATCTACTGAAGGAATGAGTTCTAAATTTCGATTGCCGTTCATTTCATTTTTATTTGACAGGTAATAAGATACAAATATACAAATATTTTTTTTTCAAATACCGCACATCAGATGAATGAATACGGATCCATTAGCCTTTAATACGGTCGCATAACATTTACATGGTCTAATACGTTCCAATGCGCACAGAGAGAGGAGCCATCAATCTTTAAGGGTTCGTACTGTGCGATAATGCGCGCGACATATGGGCACAATGGGGTACTAGCCTTACTCCCTAGTAACCCCTTGGTACCCTAACTACTGTTCGGTACGTTATAAGACTATGCACGCCTACGAATTCATGCACACAACAGTAGTCTCGTATTCTATAGGAGTTTCACCAATTTCATGTAGTCTGATTACCTTGAAAATTTGCACTGAGGTCAACGGCCGTTGATAATGCAATTAATATTTATAACAATGCAGTTTTAATTATTTAATTTAATGAATAGTTCGCAAATAACTATATTGATAAAATCGCTGCTTACCATCAGGTGGGATTGTAGCTGAAATTAATAATATTATAAGTATTTCAAAAAATAAACATGTCAAATGTATTCAAATAAAGAAAAAATAATATTGCCGACAGCTATTAAATCAACAAAATAGTGGTGGTAGTGGCGTTTTACCCACTTTAAACCGTCTGTCGATTGTATGAATGATACCTAACAACCGTTCCACTTCGCTAGCGACGTCAAATAGATTCGCTTGACCTGCATCGACCTTCGCCAGCAGTCGCACTGTTTTCAAATCGAGATAGGATCACAATTAGATATTGTTGTGATACGAATCCCTTTTGTATTGACCACTTCATCGACCTATTGTGCAGTGCATTTGCATTATTGAAAAGTACTCTAATCTGGCTTGAAACGTTTTGTAACATTAAGTGGGTAGCTAGCTACAAATTTGAAGATACCCGCATCCCGCATTCAAATATAAGAGTTTGAAATGGAATAAATATAGCTTTGATTATACACACGATATAATTAAAGAAATATAGATTGCCTATTGTACTAATTCTCCTTCCTCCTCTAATAAGTATGCAGTTGATCTAACACATTATTTATATACCTACATTTTCTCGTTTATTTTTCAGTCGATTTTCTTTTTTTGCGGACAGAAGAATATGACTTCTTTAAACTGCTGAAAATAAAAATCTGTGATAATTTTTGGAAAGATTTACATTCCGAACTTGTCACTGGCTTTATGGCTTAGTAACAGAATTGCATTGGTATGACGAAAGTACAGGGGTCTGTTAGGGGGAGGGCTGAGAGCCGCCGAGCCACATGTCGCTCTCGTCGTGCTAATCTCCAAAATTTGCCATCCAGTGTCCCTTGATATCTCGCATCTCACTCTTTAACACATAAATTACTATTGTCGTCTCATACGGCTCATTGGATATTATTGCTCTATGGGGATTTCTGAAAATATGGAGCCGTTTAGCGAAAGCCGTACATTGTATCCATCCACTGGAATTATTCATATTCGGCCCGTTGCATTTATCACTTAATGGTATTAGCCATTAGAACGTTTAATCGCTCGATTTGCGACTTTATGGCGCAACTTACCGTAACGAATGCATAATCCGCCAATGTTGACAGATTTAACACACATATCAATGAATACTTAAAAGCGTTTTGTTAAGTCAGGATTTTGATAAACGATAAATTATGTTTGTAATTATAATAATTGTACAGCAAATTGAAGTTTAGTCATATACGTATTTAGCTATACTTATTAGGAATGGATAGTTTGCTCAAAAATTTATCCTGAAATGAAATGTATCATGAATTCTTGTAATCCATCCCTTGCACCTCGTAAGCTGATCTAACTATACCAATTCTTAACTTTCTGTATCCAGCGGATACCTGCTGTATATTACGTTCCTACACTACGTACACATTGGTTGAAGTACATTAGACACGCAGGAATTGTTCTTAAATTTATCAATATTAAAGGTATATCAATGATATGAGTGATCTTGTTAAAATACTTATTTGTCCAAAGAACAAAAACAAATGTTATTATTATCTATTCGTTTTAATAACAGCAATCGATTCCAAGTGTTTATTATGATTTCTGTCAGCGCACCACGCTGTCCACAATGCAGATGTCGACTTCGGTTTAAGAAACGACTAATACCATCGATTAGAATGTCTTATAATTACTGGCATAGGATTTAAATTGGCTTGACCAAGTCGAATCGTCCAACGTTAATGATGGGTGAGTGAATGCATTGACGGAACACCACCAGCTTGTCATTGCTTCGCTCGCAACCCTAAATTTCATTTCATTCGAAGCAGACAGGTTGACTTTTATAGTACAAAAGCCCTGCATTACACTCCGATTGTTGGCACAAATGTTGGGATTACAAAGCACTTTACATAGACTGCCGTTGATTATTTTACTGACAATTATAATTATTACTGTGTTCCGGTTTGGTGGAATGATTGTTTAATGTTTATTCATAAAAAACTCGATCGAATCAATGCTTAGCTATTAAACTTTACAACATAGTAACTATGTTAATAACAGTTTAATTCTTTATTAAATACCTATGAATATAAACTATTAAAGCATATGAACACGTAGGTAACGCATATTTAGAATGGATTATTCCATAGAACCTTCAATATTCAGAGACATCTCTATTGACTCTATGCAAAATTCGACTTCGAAATCAAATTCCTTAGATATAGTATTAAAATACATCTCTGTAACATTAACAAATCCCAGCGATTTCTTTTTATAACTTGACGACCTGTCTTCCATTTAAAGAAAAAAAAAATGGAAAGTAAGAATATTTTTATGGACGTAAAGTCGATAGAGGTTTGGCAGGATTGCCCTCGAGGAGGTTTCATGCGGGATTCAGGCGCGTGACTGGGGAAGCGCGGGGCGGGAGCCGTCAGGGGACGACTGTACTCTTCTTGATTACAGTACCCCCCTTTCCCTCCCGTCTCCCCTTCACCTACCCCGCTGCAGCACACAAGCCTACACAAGACCAATTGCTAAAAACTTTAACAATAAAACCGTTTACAAACACTTGGGAATATACATATTTGATGGTGCAACAAATTATTTAATTTGTATGTTATTCTGCTAGTTTAATTTCGTACTAATTTTAAATCTGTCTGAAATATAGAAGTAGGAATTAATTATTTATCGTCTCTCGTAATTGGTTGAATTGTGTTGATTCAGGAAATACCTAATTTACTACACATTAAACGGTGGTTTAGACGGTAACGTCATTGACAAATAGTGTCCTTAGATGTTTGTAATCGACTAGGACAAGAGTCCGATTCAGAATAAATAGGAGCGTAATAAATTGTTTTGTGTTTTAGGTGTATGCTACTTGTCTTTAAAAACATCTTTTTAAAGAATCGTCAAGCCAAGAGATGATAGGTTATTTCTAAGTACCTCAATGCCCTTTACTATAAAAATAAAAATAAAATCATAAAACACTTGAAAGTAACAAAACGAAGTGTATTTGTGAACGTAAAGATGATATTTTGCTAAGTGAAGCGAAGGCAGGCGTCTAGTGAAAATTAAAGTTCTTAAATCATAAATTGTCAAACGTCTCTGTGAGGTCAGGAGAGGACATCCACATGGCTGAATTACATAAACAAACCGGTCAATTGCGAGTGGAACTCGCACACGCAAGGTTCCGTACCATTAACCGACATTTGACAATGATCATTACTGAAATTTACGTTTAACGTATCTACTAATCGACCTTGTTTACATGACATATACGTACATTATTTACGAAGTGGTGTTTTTTCCAATTCTATTACAAGATTAGTTCCCAAACAAACGGTTAATGAAAGGAACGTGAAACTAATCGATTTTACAGTCGATTATCTACTTTCACAAATTTCCAGTTCGCGTCGAAGAATTATGCATAGTTATTATTTTTCTAATTCCTCTTTCATGAGTTCGATTGCTTGAATAAAACGAAAAATTAATTAGTTTTAATTTTTTCTTATAATTTTATAGTGAAAAAAACTTGAACTGAAAACTGCATGAGTAATTTTTTTGTTTACCAACTAGATTTCCATGTAATGGATTGAAGTGCAAAGTAAAAGTTCAAGCTTCGTGTCTTAAACAGGTCTTAACCATTTATTTGAACGATAATTTATTCCCGTCTCTGCATCGTGTTAGCTTTCTCCTCGCCCTACGGAGCTCCCAAGGCGCAGGTGGCGTGGTCGCTGAGATTGTGAGCATCAAACATGCAAGAGCTTCGCCCAGGGCTCCGAGCTCGTAAAAATACATATTGTACGAGAACACCCCGCTTTAATACGCTTTAATGAACAAGATTATCCCGTTAATATTCTCTTTAACAGTTTAGTTAAGTCCTCGGCCTAATTGATTTTATCAGGGTCAAAGTGAAAAGTCACTCGCTTTATTAGTTAGAATACGTTGCGGAATGAGGTCAAAAACGTCTCTGTGTTTTACTGCCATTTTAAACCCTGGGCAGATTTCCATGTTTTTTTTTATCATAAACATACTTATATTATATGGAAAGGGCATAAGGAATTGTATCTGGATACCTACGGATATTAGATACAGCATCTATAGCAACTTAGTATATTGAGTCACTATTATTTACGGGCGCGCTACGGAGTGCACAGTGATATCATTCCCGGAAATGACCAAAAAATAATAATTTATAAACTATTCATTGCAAAAGTGCATAACATTAACGTAATCGCTTTATCTTATAAATTATGAGAAATAAGTATATAGGAATTTTCAGATTCAATTATAGCAAAAAGCAGATTTAAGTATTTTCAATGTATTTGGTGTTATAACATAAAATTAAATTAAGACCCAAGTTGATCTTTGGAATCAATTTATTTTAATTCAACGCGTAAACGGCGTAAATACGTTCTATACGTTAAGGACAGCTTAGCTACATTGATCACTAACTTTTACTCACATAATTTACGACCATAACAGGAGTCAAACCACCTATACGTAATTACCCACGCAACTCGCACCCCTCACCATCTGCCGCGCCTACCTACCGTCCACCACGTGATCGTATGAATGTTTTAACTAAAAATGCTTGTGGAGATAACATCGTAAAGGTACTAATTGCTTATCTGTTAATGAATTTTAGATATAAATTCATAAAATTACTATAATTTAATATCGGATCTCATCTGAAAATGAAAACGAGTAAGCTCTGCAAAGCAAAGTCATTAGCATCTCGAGTTTCATTTTAATAAAGACGAATAGCATATACTTCTCATATTTTGCCAGATACAGGTCTCAATAATCAAAAATATGTGAGTAAATAATAAAAAATCTGTGCTCCAATTAACATATTTTTACTTTTTTAATAATGAAGCAACTCTTATTAAGTCAGTGTCTTTAGAAGATTCGCTTCGCCACTTACCATCAGGTAAGAACGTGAAAAATATCAACTTACACATAAAAATAAAATAAATAAGTAAGTTCATGCCTAGATATATTATTTTGAAACCTACCAAAATATGTATAAGTTCGACTGTAAGTCAGCCCGAATCTTGCTGATTGATTAAAATGCCAACAAAGGGATAATGCTGATCACTAAAGCTTTGTGTAGAGAAGCCCTTTATATTCGTGTAATCAAAGAATTCTCCCCGCATAAAGTTGCCCCGCTCTGGCAAAATATGCCTCCAACGCGCTTGGATTGATGAATATTATTGAAAATGCAGGTTTCTTGCCACGCTTCTAATTGGACCGTCTTTTCCAGATTCCAATCTTTTGTGGATTACGTGGAAATGCTATTTGTGTAAAAGTTTGAAATGGTATGTCATAATATTTTCTTTTCAGATATACTATGGGCTCGGTAGGTAGATAATTATTATCATTCTGAAATATATTTGTGTATAACTCTACTATCTATCGGACTTTTAAACCAAGTTAAATGACAAATTATAACCTCGCTTCGCTTCGTTAAACATATTCTATACGTTTACAAATGTTAAGTATTGATTAAAACGTGTTTTCCCATAGAAAGAAAATAGGTAGGTGAACAAAATAATTCACTTACCCTTTACCTACCTCAAACTATCCCTTAAACTACCTCAATGAAACATGAATTTTGAAACATAATTTTTAGGAGAGTCCCTTTCAATTAACATTTAACATATATCCGCGGTAGGTACTCTACACCTTCATCCTCACATAAGATATAAAAGTAATATATTATTTTCTATTATTAAGAAATTGAGAATATTAAAACCAACTGTTCAGAAGTTCCTGCGACCAGGTACGGTTGCACGAGTAGACCGGAGGGTGGCATCCACCAGATGGCGGCCCCCGCTGAGCGGATGATGACTCGCCTCGAACTACGGCTCATAAAATTAGTTGCCTCTATTGTTTCTATAACGTACACTTTTGTTCATTTTGTTGTTATAAAGCCAATACTTATTATAAATGCTTTTTTTGTTATTGGTTTGGTATGTCTATCATATCAATCAGAACTGTGATAATGAATGAAGATACACTAGATCTAGAGACCCGCTTTACGCTCAAAATTCAACCGTAATAAGTTTTGTGGAAGGTTACTTCACAATGACAGTAAGAACATTATGTATATTAAAGTGAAACTTTTATTACATCGTCTCAAACTTTTTCGTCTGTGTGTTGCATGTCGCGTGACGGTTGGCCGCGGAGTAGGGATAAAGTGAAAGGCGCTCGTCAGAGCAGCCAAGGCCAATATTGCGGCGCCTATAGTTCGCAGCAGCTGACCGTGTAGTTTGTCAGTGTTTAATGTAATAGTCTACTTTTATTATTTTCCATTATCATTCCAATTTTCCAAGTATAAAATTAAGATTGATAAAGCGATTTTTATACCCTTAATGGAATATTATTCCAAAAAAATTTAATTAAATGTCTATAATGTGAAAAAAAGTTTCACTTTTACCGTGGTTTCATAAAACCACACAATCCTTTTTTGAAACTGATATTATCGCGGACACCATTGACTATACTATTTCCATTTCTTTATTTTCTCGATGACAGCTCCTGTGAAAACTTGAACGAGCGTCTTTTTTACATTATGTATGCATTATTTTATAAAAATATGACGTTTACACACGTACAAGGTTATACCTGATTCGGAGAAACTGATAGGGATGGGCTATATCGATAAACGTAACACGATAACAGACCCGATATTTTTTTACAAAATGTAAGAAACTAACTGCTGCCGGATACTTTTGTACAAATTTATTAACTAATATTATACTCTATTTCATTACAAGATGTTACACGTATTTATTCTTGATTGATAATGCCAAGTACTTAAAATTTTTCGAAGATGTTGTAAAATAAGTAGGTATAGGTAGATACTCGACAATGAAACGAAATAATTATAACGACAGGTAATCTTTGTTTATTTATTTTAATCAAAATCTGATGAATTTAATATAATAAATATATGCGATCGATATAATTACTTATTTGGTCACAACACTATTACAGAACTGTCATCGAGAAAATAAAGAAATGGAAAGAGTATAGTAATATCATATGTCAATGGCGGACACTAAACATTATAATGTATACGGGTACTCACGATGAATTGTTTTTCCGATATTTCGACCCAGTTGCATGGACGATGGTCACGGCGAGACTGCGGTGATGGCGGGGAGAACTGGTAGTTGTAACTGTAGTGATTTTCACTGAAGTATTGTTTGTGAATACGAGAGTAAGTCTAGATAGATCTGAATATGCATCTGGTAATACATAATATTTACAAAACTTATTTAGTTGACTTTACCCCGGAACCCCTCCACTAACACATAAACTTTATGGTATGGTATTAAAGTTCAAATTGACTTTTAAGTAGATATTATTATGAATCTTCTGTATGGGAAATTTAGAAAAGTGTTGTTTTTAGACTTTTTCAGGCAATTTTTTAAAATTTTCTCTCCGTAATAACCATCCTCGTACTATAAGGAACATTATAAAAAAAGAATTAGCGAAATCGTTTGAGCTGTTCTCGAGATTTGCGCTTAGCAACAAAATCAGCGATTCATTTTTATATATAAGATCTGAAAATTTGCTAAACAAAGTTATTTACTTCATAAACACGAACCGTTCAGTTTAATCGCTTGTTTTTATAGAAATCAGTAAAAATTTCAATAAATATTTTCTTATTTTAATAATGTTAAAACCCTAGGGCATGAGCAAGGTTGTTTGAGGTGTCATTACACTAAACCGGAAGGAAGCGATTCGGTGCGCACGCGCCGGCACGTGCCCACTTCCGCCGCTAATGTGTTAATATAATAGGAGACGTCTCTTCATTTCTTCTTGTAACGTAATAAATATTCAATAAATATACACTTCCTGTTTCTCACACTGTTCAAATGGGGAATAACATCGTGAACGTAATTTTATCAATAAGCACTTATTAACCAGCATGCACCTGAAATAAATTAATCGAAAATATTAGTCAAAATAAGGCTATAATAAATGAGAGGATCCTGTAACCCGTGGTTACAGGATTTGGTCGTGAGGTCGTGACTCTACCTGCTAAGTCTCGTGTGAGTGGATTGTAGAGGGTTCGATTCCAGACTGGGGCAGATATTGATGTGACAGATCATGGTTATTCTCGGGTTATTTTATGATATTGTGTTATTTGTGTGTCATTCAAATTATGTCAATGAACTCATGTTAATAATTCTAGATAATAATAGTTGTATCAAAAGCGTGTGCTAAATCAAAGACGGATATAATTTTGGGTTGTTTGTTTGAGTATTGAACTTTCAATGTGTTTTGCTACAATTCCAAATCTTTTTTATCATCCCCTACAAAGCTTCACTCTCTAATAAACCCTTTTGAGTATTTTATAAAAATGGTACTGTATGCAACTTTGATAGTTATAACACCACAGATTTTGAGGCGTACTATTCCCACGCAAAATTTTATACCCGCTGTGATTGTTTGCCGACGCAATATTTTTCGATTGATAATACAATAACACTGCGTGTACTATTCAATAGAGGTTTACTAAAATAATAATTGAGTGCCGTCGGCGAAACGTCGCCCCCTACCAGTAATCACAGCCTTCGAAATATGGGATAATAGGGGCTCTAAATCCATAATAATTGGTATTAAATATGGTACAAGCCGCTTTGAGTAAAGGCATTCTTATGCCAGTATGAGACGATATTTAAACTAACAAAATTAGGATAATTAATTATATCCAGTTGATGCCTGCAATTTCCTCTGCGGAAACATTTGAATTCTGTCTAGACAGGACGAGTAATTTCCAAGTTTTAAGGAAATAGGAGGAAATTAATGTATATAATTTTACCCCGCACGAGATAATACTTAAATAATTTTGCACACATTATATTTCTGTAAAGTTGTCTTATTTATACATATACGTATTTTCTATGTACATACTTGTTGCTCTCTCTTGTTGTTTGTTTGTTTTTCTTTCATGTTAAGTCGGAGCAATAGATTGTTGTAATTTTTTGTATGGAAATAGTTGAATGGTTGGAAAATATTATACGCTACTTTGTTCGGAGAAATGTATCCAAATAATATAATTTCCAAAGGAAAACACGTTTTAATCAATACTAAATAATTGTAAACATAGAAAATAACTTTCCCGAAGCGAAGCGTGGGCATGTTCATTTGTGTTAAAAAAACCAACACGTCATTAAATTTAATTAAATTTTCGTTATTAGGCGAACAAAAATAAAAAGAAATAGCATTTATTTAAAGTATCCTTTGTTTCCTGTCGATCGCACAGCAGTATCCGCGTATTTTATAATTTACTAAGTGCGACCTTATCGACATAATAGGTGGTGGGCTGGTGTTAAAATCAAAAAGAGCTCATCGCCGCTCCTCCGTTTGTAAGAGCACTTAACTTGATTACGTCAGGCCCTACGGGGTACGAGTAAAAAGTCCATATAAACAAAATGTATGCTAGTTGTATGGGGACGATGGTAACCTAGTAGGGCTACCTCTGCTCTAAATTTTATTCCATTAATAGGTGTTTTAAATTATTTAGTTAACATCGATTGTTTTTAACTAGCTTAAGTACGCTCACCCTAAAGATCTCTAGCGCTTCTTTTAGCATTAAAACAGTAAATTGAATGTTAGATAATAATTTTTCAGCGCGAAGGGTCTGATAGATTAGATAAAAATAGGTTACATAACTACCGAGTGGGATTTATTTTCGCTAGAAAAAAAAGGTTTGTATTTAAAAGTAGTACAAACCAAGTATCTACTCATCTACATATGATAATATATTCATAAAATCAGTAGAGAAAGCTGTCCTATTTTTTTTGTTTTGTGGTTTAAGCTTTCCTGATCTTATTTAAGTTTTATTAATTGTCACATGAATTCTTATTTGGTGCAATTCGAACCAACATCGCATTACTCGATGATTTTTTTATACAACCAATAGGTAAGATACCGACTGCTAAAGAATGTATTAAAATAGTTTAACGACCGCATAATTTTAGTATTTCACAATATGAATAAAATCTTGCGTAATAACAGCTTAGTTAATAACAATACATGGGTTATTATTATAAATATATTATTTTTTGAATGGCCGATAGCCCTAGCGGTAAGCCGCCTAGGCACGTGTCGCGCGCGCGACCACGTACCGTCCGCCCAGTAATTGTAGCCCACGACATTGCATTCTCTAAAAAGCATTAAATATAGACAAACGCAACACCACAGCACTTGTATTATTCCCGATCAATTAGAGATTAAAATTCTAATGTTTTATTTTGCAACATAAAACACAATATCACTTCGATGCGATGCCAGTTACCTTTTTGTTTTTGGTTTTAAAGTAATAATAATAATAATGTTTTAATGTAATCTCTAATCTAATTTAAAGAAGTCTTCTATTTAAGAGTAAGGACTTAAAAGTAACACATCTCGTAACATGTCTTAAAACTTGAAAAGACATAACGTACTCGTATAAAATAACTAGATAGGTACTTATTCACCATAGAAGAATTATAATTAAATTGTTGCTAATAGTACCTACTCATAAATACTTCTGGACTCAGAGGTAAACTTTCACGAGCAATTTGGTTCCTACTATCGAGAGTTCCAAGGTTATTTATTTATTTTCATCAAGTTTACTAAAGTTCCGGTTTAGGTACATTTACTCTGATTTTATTGACAATACAGTGGTTAGGAAATGTTGGTACAACGTAAATAAGAAATGTATTAAATTTGAGGCCTATTACAAATTTGGCCGCCGACATGGTATTTTTTGAGTTAATTGTAATCCATGTGCTGTGGGCCATAATGAAAAGTCATAAACATAACCTAAGTATTTACTCGTAATGTTTACTAAGGGTCCTACTCAATATGAATCCTATTCTTGAGATCACAGTACCATCATCTTTGCTGATGGTACTGTGATCTGTTGATTGTGTAAAAACTAAACCATGATAATAATTATTAGCAATTTAAGGGTTACGGTACGGTAAGGGTACACTTCACAGAAATAAACTCAATATTATTACCAAACTTCATATTAGAGTTGCCTGGTACATGGGAAACGGCGGCCAACATCAATGACAATTAAATACGAGTAAGTACATTCCACTTAAATTAGTCCTTCTCACCTTCCAACGCTTTGTTTCTAGCTAGCAGGGCAAGAAGAACATCGGGAGGCGGCGGATCCAATGGATGCATGGCTTCCAGCGTACTCTCCATAGGACCACTACGAAGCTCACTTTCCACTTGCTCACTATACCCAGTTTCCATATAGTCAGAAATCACTACGCAAACACATTAACACCACGGTTTATCATTCCGTAGACGCGGGGGTCATCCCGAGCCGGATGAATTCCCGAACGCAAAGGCTGCGTATCGCGTAACGGGCGTCGCGACGCGGATGAAAGCCTGGCTCACGTGGCGGCGCCGCCCACGCCCGCCCCTCGCTCGGCTCTCCCACCTCCCATTGAGAAGTCATTTTTTACCCCCTGAATCTGATAAACCCTTAGGCTAGGGGCAGGCGCGGGGCCCCCCCGCCCCGAACTAATTTGCCGGAGTCGTACGACACACCCCCGATGGTTACATCCATCTACAATATTACTCCAGCACGTTATCTCGCTCGTGGGGGCACTTCGTTCCCACTCATCTGGTAGCGTTCTGAAGGGCATTTTGAAATAATAACCCTAACAGACGATCTTTTTTAACACTTTTGCTTATACTTTCGTTTTGTTTGAAATATTTTACGGACTCAAATTCAAATGACCAATTTAAATGTTTTTAGTAAAGAGCACTTCGTTGATAGGACGCGAACATTTTCTATTTCATTGAGAAATTGTATGACTAAAAACATTATAAAAACATCTTGTAGACCTAAATCACAACACTGTTATTAAGTATATCGGTTCATTATTCACGGATCAACTCTTTAGAGAAACATTAACGCCACGTCAATATGACAATAACTTTCAAATATGACAAAGGTCAATAACAATTATATTTTAATGTATAAACTTTGGGATTTCATTCGGTTGTAATATTTTATAATTTAATCATGACGGCATGTAACAGTTTTGCGCCCGATAATATATTCAAGAGATTTAAGGTAGTGGAATTCCCTGTATCATTTGTTGGATTATCCACCACTCAAGTTCTCGACGTAGAAGTGGACCTAAACAGATCTGCTTATTTGAAAACTATGTGTGAAGGAAAATTAATGGTACTCATTTATATAACACGTAATTTAGTATCATAAATACCTTCCATAAACTTCTTTTTAATTAAAAAATAAATAAATCATAATACTTATTCAACGTCTTTCATCATATAAATTTATCTATAAGTTATAACGAAAACTATGTGTAGTAGATAAAATGAGTTACAGATGTTGATTTTAATACAAATAATAATTATTTTCACAGAAATTTGAAATGGCTCGAGAAGTATCTGCTTCACATAGAGCCTTTGAAATAAAACAAAAAGATGACACGTCTATCGAGATTACATTCACTCCCAAAAATGAATGTATCTCAAAAGCAAAATGTAGTAAGCAAGTAGATAATAGATTTGTTTTCGATTTGCGCCTCATTAAAGTCGATGGGAGTCGTTGCTGCTACAACGAGTTGCATTCTGAAGTTGGCCGCTATTATATTAGCGGCAGATATGAATACTGCAATATGACGCATAATCCAGATGTAATAAATTTTGGTGATGTTACTATGAATACCAAAGTCACGAAACATGTGCGTATATACAACCAATCGCAAGTTATGGCTGTACTGCAATATGTAAGAGTTACAGGTTTCGATGTACTTCCTAATAAATTTAACTTACCGCCAAATTCGTCCAGAAGGTTATCGGTTACTATTAAACCTACATGTCCAAAAGTTAAAAATATAATAAGTTTTGAGATAAGAAGCCCCTATAACATATTTGATGACAAAGCAATATGCGAGAATGTTGAAACGGATAATAATTATATAATATATCCAATTTCCATAAAATTAAATGTATTGTGTCCAAAATACGCTAAAGAAATAGTAGTAGAATCATTACACAAATTAAATGAACTTGATTCAAAATACGCTTATGTTAATAAAGAGTTAATTGAACACTTAAAGAGAAAAGAAAAGGCAAGCAACTTTTTAAGAATACCTGAAACACCACACACAAAGCTGCCTGCAAAGGCACATTGCCCAGCTCTTCATTTATGCTTCACAAAAGATATGTCAAATCTTGATTTGCAGATCCAACCAAAAGATTTTTGTAAAAAAATTAAAAGTTTCGTAACTGTATTTGATTTATTCCACGTGATATTTCTTCCTTATTCTATTAATTTCGGCAAAGTTGGACTATTTACATATGGTGAACATATGTTGACTATTCAAAACAATACAAAGTATGCTGTTACTATAGAGTTCTCAAAAGATAAACATATATCGTATTCCAAAGACAGATATTCTTCATTAAAAATTAAATTAAGTGCATTTAATGAGACTAATTTAAACATTTTCTGTTTTGGACATTCCTACGGCAATTCCTTTGGAACTTTTGATTATATAATTGATAAACAGTTCCATAGAAAACATTCCTATACTATTCAAGTAGGAAATCCCGCTCTTATGATCTATGATAAAAGTTTAAAGTTTGGAATGGTAACTACGGAAAGTTTTGTAACATCAGTAGCGGTAAAAATTTATAATCATTTTAACTTACCAGTGGACTTTCAATGGGATGAATTCAATGCAGACACTCCATTTGAAATAATCCCTAAATCGGGCACTATACCACAGCATTGCTGCAAAATTTGTGACCTTTTGTATATATGTAAATCTACAAAAACAAAAATGCACGAAATTGAACTACAGTCACAAGGCAAAATCCCAGAAAATATTCAAATTGAGTTAAATATTATCACTCGAAAACTTTCCATAAAATTTTTGCAACCAACAGTGATATTTAAAGATATTCCGTTGAATTTAGACACTGTTGAAAAAGTTAAATTAGAAAATTCTTCCCGCGAGTTTGCTCTATTTCACGTTGTTGAACCGTTGATACCTGGATTTAAAATAGAACCAATGTGTGGAATAATACGTCCTAAAATGATAATTACTTTTAAAATTACTGTCAAAATTCCATGTATATTGGAATTTGCCTTCGACGTTTGTGTTAAAGTTAACAACAAGGAAAATGTGATACTACCTGTAAGTGGAAATGTAGTAGAACCGAAAATAATAGTTCATCCAAAGAATATTTATATGGCAAGAGTGCCTTGTTTTATGACAACGTTTGTTCCGGTTACTTTCCAAAATATAAGCACATTAAAAACTTTCGTTGAAATATTGAACACAGGTGACGAAAATATATTTAACGTTTATGTAGCCCACGGTAACGAAAAAATTAGAATTTTTGAGTTCTATATAGAAGCAGGACAATCAAAAACAGTTTTTATCAAAGTATATGACATTTTTCGTCGAGAATATGAGATGTATATACCGTTCAAGATAAATGGATTACTTGGTCCACCAGATAATAACACACTGTCAACCGAGCTTCGATACTACATTGGAAACCATGAACAGTAAGGCTTGTTTTCATTGTTATTTATGATTTTAATTATGTGATGTCTATAGTCTGCCTCTAATATCAACAAAATATATATTCCAATTTCAGATCATATGAAAACAATCCAAGGGTTAAAGTAAAAAATATCAACAAAGACATAAGTTATTGTCGAATCACAGGAGTTATTACTGTACCTTGGATAGAATTTTCTGTTGAGAAATTTGAAATAGAATACAAACCAAATACAAATAACTCAATTGTATTTACAATGACTAATGTATCAAAATACTTCTTGTTCGTCACTATTGTAACATCAAAGTTGTCACCAAATTTCTCACTGGATTTACACACTGCAGAAAATCAATCAATTATAAACGAAAATCAAATGAAGTTTGAATTGTATCGTGGGAAAGAAGTAGAGTTTACTCTTAAATTTCATCCAAAAGGCCGAGGAAGATTTATTTCTCAGGCTATATTATATTTGGATAAACAAATGACAATTCCATATCATAACATGACATTTATTGGTAAAAGGCAATCTGCTGTTATGACTCCCAGTGTGCATAGAATAATATTTCCTCCATGCCATGTCGGTGAAGAGATAAGTCGTATAATAAGTCTAAAAATAGAAATTAAATCAACTTTAGATTCTTTTTCGTGTGTATCAAAAGAAGAAACAAGTTTAACCGTAGCGCTTGTCGAATCCCTCGTAGTGTCAGAAACAGATGCCATTTATACGTTAGTGACTGTAAAAATAACAGCATGTTCCCAAGCTCCATATGCTCGTAATATGACATTAAATTTTAATCACGACAGTGGCTCTTGTTGCGATGTTGAAATAAGCTTTTGTTTTACTTATTGTCCTTTGACTTTGCATACAAGATGTTTTGTCAAACCAGAGGATAATCCCTATCCATATTTTCCTTTACCTGAACAAAGTGAATTATACGATTATCTAGAAATATGTTTAAAATTTCTTGAAAAGTGGATGTTTCAACAAGGCTTTCGCAGAGATTTATTTCCTGTGATACCTGATACGTTTCATACAATCTCTTCTGCTATATCATCTCAAAGTGGAACTAAAGCAAAGGGCATGAATGTCTCATACTTGAACTTTGTACGGAGAATTGCAGGACCACTTATGAAACATGTTCATAAAATATCGTAAGTATCGAAACGATTTGATTAAAATATTATTTGGGCATACATAAAATCAAATGTAACGTCATATTTTTTTGCAGAATAATTGGCGTGGATGAAACATTTAAATATGTAAAAGAAATACATGATACTTACAGAGAAATAATACATTTACTGAGATCTCGCGGTGCTAATTTATGGATACTTCAAGCTAAATTTCTCTTAAGTTACGAGCAGTTTGTAATATACACACAATTTGTTACACCAAAAAGTAACGCTGACATTATTTTGATTGAAGAACTACTTTCGAATGAAAATTTATTTGATAGGTTAAACAAACAAAGCTGGATTGATTTTATCATTCAGAGTTACAAAGTTTTTGTAATGGATAGCTGTTTCTTTGAATGTGTTTGTGTTAGTTCGCAATCGAGAGATGTTGTAAAAGTTATTATAGATTGGTATAATGAAAACATATCAACACAACATCAAAAACTAAAAGGAAAAGATATGGCTATGAAAACAATTTCAAATATTACTTCAGATCTATCAGATGGAATTGCCATAATTTCATCAATATTAAGTTATTGTCCTTTTATGGAAAACCATTTTATGCTATTCTGTGACACCAATAGCAATAGCTGGGAAAGTATGATAATCAATAATGCGTGTTTAATTATCGAAGCTTTGAACTATCTCAGACTTAACTTTCCTATAAGCAGTAAGGATTTTCTTCGACCCAATTTCTTAATGATGTTGTTTTTATCAATCCATTTGTATATAACACTACCGATGTTTAAACCCAGAGATTTGATAAAATTTAATCCCCCCCTTTTAAGGAGTTCAACTCGGCAAGTAGCTATCAGCCCATCTAGCCAAGAATCCTTAATTTTTACATACTTAGTGCTCAATAATAGCAAAAACAGTTTTGTTGTCGAAAAATCCGCTGCAGGGGATAATGGAAAAAAGATGTTTTTAAGTGTTAAATACGTTGCAAACTTCGTTGAAAAGGAATCTGCAATGCTATTAGTTCATGGTTATAATAAAACACGAATTTTCGATACATACATTGTATTTTTACTATCTGGACAAGCAGGAGTACTAAACCCGTTAAGAAAATGTAAAGTAACAGGACCCCTTTTTCGCCCTAATAAAGTTGACGTACTTGTATCCTCACCGTTTGCTGTCCCTGCTACATATCAATTACACATAACGGACACTGAACCAACTGTTCCTGTAACCTTCGAAGAGGATGTAAAGCCAAGATTTTATGTGAGGCGGCTGAATCTAATCGATAAAGAAATTGGTTTGAGTGGTTTTCCAAAAGAAAGCGGTCAGGAAGTGCAGGAACATAAGCTATATTTGCAAATAATTTGCCTGAGTACTCAAACTGGTAATACTTGGATATGGTTTAGAAGCGACGTAGGCGAGTTCTTCATTAAAGTAACTACGCAACCTCGTTGGGATTTAGCAATAGACACATTGCAAGCCAATGTACATACTTGGCCAATGGATCCTTGTAGTTGCGGAGAGGCCTGCGAATGTTACAGAACGACAGTTTTAATGATACCCCATCGTAATGATTTAATGATCAAATCTCTACGTTATGCATTGCTGGAGCATTCGTCTGAGGCTATGTTGCAAGTTTTTGATCAGCTTATAGGTAAGCGATTTGTTTCTTATGCAAGAAAAAATTTAAAAAATTGCACAGAAAATTAGAAATTTTAAGAATACTTAACCACCATATTAAATTTTCTAATGATTTTCTAACGTAACCTTAGCGCTTTTGACAATATAAACTTATTTAATGTAACCTTATGGCGTTTGACATGAGAATGCTTGCTGCAAATATTCGAATTTAATATTCGTAGTTAAGACAGGACAAAGTCTGTCGGGTCAGCTAGTTCATACATATTCTTTATGTTCTTTATGTTCGGGGTGTAAAGGACTTTATTTGAGTCAAAGCCGACCCCTGCTCGTAGTGCACCCTGCTGAACATCCGAAGAGGTTACTATAACTCGAGACAGCCGCTAAACGACTTGCCGTGTTCCGGCTAGGGGCCTGAGGAAAAAAATAAAATACTGGCTAGTATTTTCTTTTTTCCTCTATCTTCTTTATTCGCCGACAATGCATTGGTAATGTCTTTGGTGTAACTGATATCTGGTGGTGATGATTGGAGACGATGACCACTTACCATCAAATGGCTTGTATGCTCATTTTCCGGCTTTTAGGTAGCAAAAAAGTTTCGTATAGTACTTTGGTGCAAATTGTTAAATGCTAACTATCTGCCTGTCTATGATTTCTCTCTGTCTGCTTCTATTATAAGTTATCTAAACGATATTGGTATCAGCGCCAGCGTTAATATCGTCTTATGTTTTCTATGAACCTTTCATTATGTAGTCTTCTACGAGCATATTAAAATATCAATACATTGTTATATACATAGAAGTAAAATATTGTATATTTTATTGTCCATAACAATCAAAAATACGTAGTCTACTGAACGCTATAAATGATATAATTATTTTTCAGAAACAGTAACAGGAAAAATAATATTAGGAATGTTGTTACAAGAAGGTGGAACGAATCTTTATGATGTCCAACATATTCTGAGGACGGAGACCACGTTCCGTTTGACCTCCAGGACTTTAGTTCCGCGCATGGATCGAGTCACCCTCGCTCAACATACCGGTGCTATTCTGGCACTACCCGTCACAATACCCGCTAACGATAAGTCTGAAAAATACTCTGTGACTCTCACCTCGGAATGCGGTATGGATATTCGAACGTACAGAATTCTCTTTATGGAAAATGTATAATACTTGCGCTAAATTTCCAAAGCATTTTAATTGACGTACATGACCGATTTTTTATTTAGGTATTTGTTTGAATAACATAATTAAACAACATTAACTTAATTGTTAACAGCGATTAAAGCTGTTTAAAGTTTACTTTCACGACAAATACCTATTTGTATTGAAGGTATCAAATTTAATGTATTAAGTACAAATAGGTACATTTTTATTTAATTTCATTTAATACATTAAATAAAAATACTAATGATATCGTTAGTCAGTAATGACGTAGATTTTAAAATTGTTTTAATCACTAAACGATGTTTCTTAAAATATGATTTATTTACAATGTTTGATAACAAAGTACATTAATATCCAAATCACCTACTACCAGCAAACCGTGATGCTTACTGCATAAAATGAATAAAAATACAAATCTTTTAGGATGAGTACCTACCTTCTCTTAATTACTATATTATGGCACAGAGAGAAGTTGAAGAACACTTTCACCATTAAAGTATTCTTTATTCAAATGTGTGAAATATTTAGATCACGAAAAATAAATGTGTACTCTATAGAGGCTAAATTTTATAGCTTAATTATTTTACATTAAATAGATTGCTATAATAAATAGGTTTGACATTGAAGTTATTCAGCCTCTCCGCTAGTAAGAAAAAATGCTTCCCGGTTCTACAATCAAAACAAATTAATTTGAAATATAATAGATACAATTGTACTGGTACTGCATTCGATACGATAATTCTAAAATTGGATTTTCCTTCAATATCCTGTTTTCGTCAATCATACGGTCTACATAAATTTTACAATTAATTAATTAATTTTACCGGTCTCGTACAACATTTGAAAGTACATAACTTGTGATCCTCAGACTTATTTATTCCATTAATAAAATCTGTAAGTACATAAGACATATATTAAATTATCTTAATACATCATGATATTAAATTATCTTAATTGACACATCCATCTAGGTACCTACGCAATTACCTACCTAATGTCATCTATTGTCTATTTTTACGTGATTTTGTTGTTTTTATCAAAATACTTCTCTAGGCCTGTTGAACTTATTTGTCACGTTAAACTACATTTAGATTTTGTAACACAAACTACATAAATTTTAATTCAATTATTTTTTTGTCATAATAACAAGCAATTATAGGTACCGTACATAAGGAACTAACGAACATAGGTACATAAACGTATTATAGGTACCTAATTTATCGCCCCAAGTGCAACTCAACAATATAATTTTTATAATAATATAAAATCTTTGTTTTCCTTGTAAAATTTTTTAAACACAGATATTGTATTATTAACTTTGATTTATACTACAATCTTATTGTATAAAGTTTTATTTTTTGATACTTTGACGTTATTTATAACTTTTAATATAAATAATTAAAATTTGTTATTAGCGCGTTGATTTTTATGTAGGTACGTAATCTTAATTAAATTTAGAATGAATATTATATTTTGTTTTTCTTATTTTTTTAGTAAAAACCAGTCATTCTGAACACAGTCCAGTTACTAGATATACAATAAACGTTACGTTGTCAATAATAACACACTACCCAATGCCGTCAACGCCAGTAATTTCAGCTTTCTCAACTTTCAACTCCAGCGACTTTCTTTCCGTATGACATAATTTGTGTTTACTGCCTCGTAGTAACAACTTCTTATTTGTATCAACATAAAGAAGTTAAATGATCATATTCCTTAAGAAGTTCAATGTAATGGTCAACGAAATGCAATCACCGTAAGGATGTGACATTGGTGGAAAAGAATCGATTAAATAATAATCGATTTTTCTTTGTTCAAAATTAATCGATTTGTCAAAAATCGATTAATTTCAAATAAATAATCGATTTAAAAAAATCGATTAATAATCGAAATGTTTCTGTATTATTTAAGACAATTTGTTTTTCATATTGTCGCGTAGATTAATCTGTAGACACGTGCGAGCGGGATGGAAGTACCTAATTTAAAAATAGAATGATCATCTGTTGACATGAGCATTGACACGTGCGAGCGGGATAGAAGTGCCTAATTTAAAAATAGAATTTCTGGAATGTTCTCGACTTCTCGATAATAAATTTAAATAAACGTTTAAATTTGGAAAGCTGTGTTCGAAATTAGGGGTACCTATATAAGGCGATCTCAAACAATCGCAGGGACAGTTCAGTTTCGGAAGCGAATCCGAGAGGAGGACCAGGAAGAAGAAGAAGAAGAAAGAATAAGACATGTACAATTTTACACTTGACTGGCGGAACTGCCGGCCACTTTGTTGCTTGGATACTTAGTTTCGGTTAAAGTTCGAAAAAATACGGTAACTTAAATACACCGTAATTTATGACTACTGTAGGTGGCAGATCTAAAAACAAATATCAAAAATACGGCAAATCTACCGTTATTACGGTGCATATATATGGCAACACTGCACACCCACAACACAACTACTTTAGTAACTTTACACCAGCGAAAAATAATACTTAGATTCCTAGATTTCCTAGCCTAGAATAGAAGTGTAGTGTATGTAATGTACTAAGTAATGTAATGTAAGAATGTAACTGTAACTAATTAACTATAACTACCACAGAGTAGAGTACTTTGTACCGCCCGACTAGGCTCATAGACTGGGGTGGGCGGGATAATTAAGCACCTAAGCAGCCTAGTAGGCATTTAGGCAACGTCAGTCCATTCGTCGTTCCGTTTTTTGTTTTTTACTGATACTGAAATTAGCCAATCACGGCTGGTCTTGTGTTAGTCGACATAAAATAAGAACCAATTGTGAACTTTTAGCGGTTTAAGTCACGTGGCTGATTTGGTACCATTTTTTATTGTATGGAACTTCAGAACTTGTAATATTTGTATGGAAGTGTCAACTTGTCAAGTGCGTCCTCTATACTTTATAGCTCGTTGCTTTACATGCATATATAATCATATGCCTACAGATGGCGCCGTTTTTAATTAATCCATACTATCCATACTATACTATTTTAATTATAATTTATTAATCCTGACAAAACATATTATTCCCACGGGAAGATCCATTATGATGTCTATTTGAACTACAACAATAACAGTAATAACACCAGTAACAATTTGTTTTGTCCTTCTTTAACTTCGTAAAGCATCCATGGATTGATATAAATTTTTGAATAGACTTAGTTGGAAGTTCGAAGAAGATCATAGGCTACCTTTTACAGTTGAATAACATTAAATTCCCACGGGAAAAGGAAAATAGTCCTAAATACTCCGTGACAACATAATATATCTAAGAGTACATTTTACGAGGGAGCCACTAAAGTAAAAAATAGTGAGGTATAAATACAATCAAATTGGGTGCTTTTTACAATGCAAATTTTACAAAATTTATCAAATTCTTATCAAAATTGATACATTTGTCGCATTCAGTATTGAATGTAAATAAACTTTCTCTATAACACTCCAAAACCGGACGAATAGTTCAAAAGTTCTGACGATAAAATTGAACATTATGTAACCGACCAAATTCCACGCGGGCGAAGCAGCGGGCAAATGCTAGTCAATCAACTTATACGTATGAACTTAATTGGCGATTTTTCATCCAACGCATAGATGGCGCTGTTTATAAAATTGAAACTTACAGCAAGATTTTTTCATCCGTGGCATAGATACGATCGGTTTTTGAACATCGATTAAAACACGTAATTTACATAATCGATTTTTTAAAAATCGATTAATATTACTATAATAAAAATCGAAATAAAATCGATTATAATAAAAAAATAATCGATTTAAATAAAAATCGATTATTTTTTAACATCCCTAAATCACCGTTTCCCACCATGTTGTACTATGTTGATGTTCTCACTATAATGCTATAATTCCTTCTGATATAATGACTATCAAGTCGCCAGTTCATGTAGTCAACCTGGTTCTAAGGACCACTGCAACGCATAGACAAATAAAAACAGTTTTCAAAACAGAATTATTAGCCAAGTGCGTTTCACGCCACGCGCAATGTAGAGTTCCGTAGTGAAAGTTGATCGACTATTACCTATCTATTCGTCAACTTTTAAGCCTATCTAGTGTGATAGTGATACTGATAGTAGTGATGATAGTTTTTCTTTCTACTTCATTATACTATAATAACATACCATTATAGTAATTTTGAACGACCCTTTCAAATATATTCCATACTATGGGAGAGACGCATTGACTTATTAATAATAAGTCAATGGAGAGATGGGTCAATTTTTTTAAAAGATTTTATTTGACCACTGCACGCTTACTAACTTCGGTCTTATAATAATATAAGTATGTATTTGCTAAGCTGCGGACGGACGAACATCAAGGGTTCCTTGTTGACTAGACTACGAAGCCCTAAAATAAAAAAGGGTGTATTGATTTGTCATACTCCATAGGGAATTAGTATTCCAATGAACAGAAAATTAAAGGTTGATAAATAAATAAATTAGCTCATTTTAAGACGTCAAGCTCCATGGAACAAAAGGAACTAATTACAGATGTCCTAAGTACAAGGAAGTTTAAGATTTAGTAGTAAAGTATTGCTTATAGGAAGCTAAAAGGTACCATCACCGCACCGCACCACCAGTCGCCTTGACCAGACGCTTAGCCATGCTCACCCGAGCGGCACTGTCCTGGCGTGCGGACCCTACTACCATCATTACATTCGTTTCAATGGAGAAGGTTAAGGTTAACCTTGATAGCGAAGGATATCTGCGTTTTAACTGTAATGGGTAGGTACTCAGTATTTTTTATAAATATTCAATTTATTCATAAATAATAACAATCGTTAATAAAAACGAGTACTCACGATTGTTATTTCCGCGATGATAAAAGTTTAAAATCATAATGATACCTACGAGTTTTCTTATGGTCAGAATTCGTTTACCAGGTTAGCAGACAAATCCTTGGGATTATGATACCTAGCACCTGCTAATACAGTTTTTATTGTTTATGATATTGATCTGCTATCGTTATTCTACCACGGAAATGTAATAAAATAAAACTTTTTAATTAAATTTATTTATTTATTTCGTTTCACTTTATTTTAAAAAATCGCAGCTTCCATGTTAATTATTAGATACTATGTTTGTCATAACAATTTAATATATCACACAACACAGGTAGGTATATTAGTTTGTAGGTATGGTATACTTTTGTATCTTGTTTTAAACGATGCTAAGTTCTCTATATTTTGTGGTTAATCCACGTTAATCCTTGACAACAATTCCACCTGATGTTAGGTGACGATGATGCTCAAAGGTTTGTCGTCAAATCATGAAATGTCGGTACTCGGTACAAGGTCATGATATGGCCATTTATGCGATAAGACAAATAGTAACTTAAATGGAATAAAGTAAATTTGGCTTTTTTATTTGCGCGAAAAAGGAACCTTGCGGCGCGTTATGACGTTTCTTCAGAAAGCAATCAAATTTAATTATAAAATGTATATGCCCAAAGCTAGGCAAATAGTCAACAACGAACAACCACAAGCATTGAACAATATGGCGGATGTTAAATGGTCAAATCATGAAATGTCGAGGCATATCCTAATTTGGCCAATTATAAGATACTTGGGTACATATAGAATTACTCAATTTGTGTATGCTGTCCAGTCACCTAACAGAACAATATAAAGGTGGAACGTTGGACAGATTTACCTTGGTATCGGTGGTTAAACGTAATTACATTGCTTGTTGTTTGCTATTCTACAATATAATCAGAGTTCATGTGTGACTCTGAACTGGTGTGACCTACTTGTCAGGGCCAGCGGTATCACGGTTCCCACAAACGGTCAACTATACTTAAAGGGAATGTACAAAGGACCTCTTAATTACAACCTTTTGATACACCTGTGTTATGTAACAGAAACAATGCTTGAAAAGGAGACGGTAATTTTATTAAATATAATAAACGCTAACACACTCATACCCAGCACAAGGATTCCCTGTGTCGCGAGTGGCATTTACAACACAAATAACACATCACTTACACCCATGCATGACCTGAGAACAAACATTTATCTGTCACTTAAAATTTCTGCCCCGGCCAGGAATCGAATCCGGGACCCCTCGCTTCGCAGACTGGGTCACTACCAACTGGACTACGAGGTCGTCCAGTTAAATGTTCATTAATACTACTAAAACTAAACGTAAGTACTAAAAGTTTTTGTATTTCATGTATGATAAAAAACCTCTAGTCACCAATATTACTCACCAGAAATATTCATGTTTCGTCGGTTTTATTTATTTTTGAATAATAAGTATGAAAATCTGTAGGTAAATATTACCTAATTATCATCAATATGCTATATATAACGAGAGCCATGGTTACCACGAAGGTCAGCCGTGATTTGGCGGTGACCACTTTTGATAAGGTAGCTCGTTTTTCGGATAGGTACTTCAGTACCTAAATAACAATAAACCAATTGTTTTGATGTCTGAAGTTTCTCTCAGAAGTTCAATATAAGTAGATATACGCACATAGACGTGCGGTACCATTTTATACATGAACACTTCGTGCATGGATTAATAACTATTAGCTACTGTCCCACAGAAATTCAGTTAGCTGACGTAATGACAAAACCATTGTCATAGCGCCTCTACACTCTCGTGCGAGAGCACTCGTCTATGTCTCGTCCGAGCGCATCTGCCAAGACATGCGCAGTCGGGAGCGTACTCGGCTGCGCACTCGTACACTTCAGTCAGGCGGTCAGGCTCTCTCACTCTCTCAGGCTCAGTTGCAGTTGCGGACGTCAAGAGGATGGACGTCTTAGAAATTGCATCCGCTTTTGCAATATGCGCCGCTAATTATCATAAGAATGTCAAAACATATCACGACAAAAAATTAATTATTAATTAAAATACTTATTTTTAATTTAATGAAATATAGTTTGAATCTTTTTATACGTGGAGTGTACTCCATCACGCTGATTAGTGGAAAGTATAATAAATTACATGATAGATAATTATTTTATTTTGGAGTACAGAACGAAATCAGAGAAAATGGTCTAAAAACCTGAGTGTACTTGCAGCAGTGATAGCCGTGTGGTTGAACGTTGGACGGCCGAACCGGAGGTTCCGGGTTCAAACCCCGCACGCACCACTAATTTTCAAAAATTATGTGCGTATTAAAATTTAATTATCACTTGCTTCGGTGAAGGAAAACATCGTGAGGAAACCTGCACACCTGAGAGTTCTCCATAATGTTCTCAAAGGTGTGTGAAGTCCGCCAATCCGCACTTGGCCAGCGTGGTGGACTATGGCCTATACCCCTCTCATCGTGAGAGGAGACCCGTGCCCAGCAGTGGGACAGTTATGGGTTGTGATGATGATGATGATGTACTTGTAGGTGACTTTAAGGCCTATCACTTACAAACTGATAAGGATGTTTTTTTTTTATATTTGGTTTAAACGCAATAATATTCAAGTTTTGGAAGTGATTAGAGTGTATTGTACAATAAGTATATATAAAATTTCGTGTCACAATGTTACTTACTCCTCCGAAACGGTTTGCCCTATTTTTATGAAATTTTATAATGCATATTCAGTAGGTCTGAGAATCGACTTCTTACAGTTTATTTTTCATACCCCTAAGTGATAAGGGTTATCCATCCCTAACATTTTAAAAGAAAAAAATTTTTTTTGCAGGCAAGGGACGCCTATCCCGCGCACACGCAAAAACAGACTGAAGATCCCATAGCTCATTGATTCTCGTATTTCCTTCCAGTCATTCATCATAAACCAACAAGACCGAGAATAATTCAAGAGTGCTACAGACAACCCGAATTATATTAATTAAGAAAACTAAATTCATATGGCACTAAATATTCCTTACAATATTTTATAAACAAATTATACTAATATTATTTCTAATGGATGTTTAATTGCGGAGAAATAATTTAGCAAATATAAACGAAGTAGTCCTCCACCAATCCGCACTGGAGCAGCGTGGTGGAGTATTGTCTAGGCCTCCTCAGGTATGAGGACTGGAGAGACCCGTGCTCAGTAGTGAGCCATTAATGGGTTGAAGCCAAACGAAGTAGTATCGGCATAGACAAAGTGAATGTAATCTATGGCTGGAATTTAATATAATCTATGGCAATCTATGGCCTTTGACTCGGGCGCAAAAAACGCCAAAAAAAAAAACGCCACGGGAGCGAGAGCAGGCGAGAGCGAGCGTGACAGCCCGAGACATCACGAGGCGAGGCGAGCGCTACCCATTACACTCTCGAAGTCTCGTACGAGTGCACTCGGCTAGCAGTCTCGCGGGAGTGTAAAGCCGCGGTCATGGGAGCGAAAGCAGGCGAGACATCACGAGGCGAGGCGAGAGCTACCATGTACACTCTCGTACGAAGCACTCGGCTAGCAGTCTCGCAGGAGTGTAAAGCCGCTATCAAAAGTAAAGTTTGAAAGACACTGTGCAAGATATGAGTGAACATCAGGAGAAGGTGTTGGAAGATCATGATGCTGTCCACGTATAGTTGTCTATGATGCACTGCATTTGAACTTAAATTTAATTATGTTCTTTACTTTGATGTGCGGTGACATTATGTTTAGATGAAAAATATATTTTCTCATATACAATAAAACACAATGTTTTCAATGTTTTAATTAATTGCTGTAGCCGCTAGTCCCCTCTATCAACATATACGTAGGGTTCACTTCAATTGTTAAGTAAGTACTTATACTTACTTATTGTTTTAATTTAATTAGTGACTTGTCAGTATTTATCATTTTGATTTTTATGACGTACTATTAATATATAGAATATCTTATTGACGTCTTTAAATTCATTATTTAATTTTCGTTGATAACAAAAGTATTATTGTTATTATTTTATTAAATCCTTTTTTGATTAAAAACTTAATTTTTTAATTATTTTTCGCAAATCGAAAGATAAGTAAGTAGTATGTTTAATTAAACATGTTTCATTAAATTACAAATAAAGCTATAATGTTCAAATTTAATAAAATTAAATAAAAACTATAATTATGTATCAAATGACTGGTCAGACTGAATATCGTCTATGGAAAACTAGGAAAATTTCTAAGATGAAAATAATAGTGGTTCCTACCTATTAAATAGAGGGCGGATAAATTCTCCTGGATTCCTACAATTTTAGAATAAGAACATACGATTTGGTATACTAAACATTTTAATGTTTAATTTAATGGGTAAAAAAATCCCAGCCAACGCTATTGCCTTTGAAATATCAAAATAGCAACCAACAACAATATTATTTATTACTGATTTGATAAAATAAGTGTCAAAGTAATTGGTATAATTAAATATAACAATGTGAGCACTAAAACACGTCGCAATGTTTTTTTTATTCAGGAAACTAATCGTTGACAACAAGCTTTAATGATCTCATGGCATTGTAATATCGTAATAAACGTGAGCAAAGGATTTGTAAAATTCTGATTGATCACAAGAATACGGTAATTAATTAATAGACGATTCTGATAGTCAAACAGTAACTAATGTTGATTTTTAATATTTGATATTTAATGTTGATAAGTCGACTTAAAATACCGTACTTCACTCTCATTGGCATTGAAAGTAATAACTGTCCCACTGCTGAACTAAATTTTCTTCTTGCAATTTGATCAGCCAGACCAACTCTACAGTTTTAATTGGCTTATCTAATAGACCTTTGAGAATTCTTCTGAGAACTATCAAGAACGTTGCTTCATTACATCTTACTTCACTGAAATAAGCGATATTTAATTTCAAATACGCACCTTTGTTGCATAACTGTGCCTATATGTAAGAAAACGACAACAGCGCGCGTTGAGTTGACATCGCTTGACAGTACTACGCCTACATAATACAAAGCTTAGAAAAAACCACGTTATTTTGTAAATTAATACATAATTATTTAAAACTTACATGCAAATTAATGTCTGCTTGTAAACAACACAACAAAGATTTGAATATAGAATATAGAATCTTAACTGGTCCACGTACGAGTGAATCCAAATACGAGAACAACAAAAAGTTTGTTTGCGTTCAAAAGCTTGACCTGAATTTAAAAAAGTGAATTTTATCCAATAATAAAATACATTAACAGTTAACAAAACATTTAAAAAAACAAAATGAGATCGATAAACCTTACTTTTAAGATTTAATTTTATTACCTACATACTTAGTTTAGAAGGGAAAATATCCTATTTTTGTCTCTATGAAATAAGTATCCATATAATTTAATTTAATTTAGGGGTTAATAATTTTGTGTAAATTATGTGTTGCGAGAGGCAGGTCAGGCAGCGAGTCGGGTCATCGACAGACTGCGTACGACCACTCTAGAAAGCTGGTCAGAGCATATAAACCACTTCACACCAACTCTACCACCATTGTTTCGCTGATCGTCATCT